>CM074758.1:1235000-2435000 GCA_037355855.1 Pseudo-nitzschia pungens
GAGCACTCGCGGAGGAGCTCTTGCATCTTCTGTAAGCGACAGCGAAGATTTACACGAGATCGATGGCGAAGACGCGGACGAGATCGATGGAGAAGGCGAGGACGATGCCGAGGTTGAGGTGGAGGAAGGGGAGGGAGCGTACCCTGACGACGAAAGTCGGACACGTGATTCAGCTGAGAGTGAGAAGGAGGCCGTGGATGAAATTGAAACAGTAGAATCCAAGCAGGTACCCGCAGATATTCCTGTTCCAACCCAGCCTCGAGTGCCACCAAATTTTGTTTTTCGGCGCCTTCTGAACTATGGTCGAGTTGGACATATCCTGATTATGGAAATGATCATGGCATCCGAGTGGCTCAAAGCTTACATCCCACAGATTCCATACTTAGCAGGTTACATCTTTCACGACCTCCTCAAAAACAAGCGACGATCTAGTCGGGACCGCGACGAGCCCGTGAACAAGAGGAATTCTGGATTTATTAACATTGGTGAAGGTTCTCGCCTTGGAAGAAAGCCAAAGAAACTCAGAAAGAAAGAGGATCAGAATGCACTAGATCAATTGAGGAGAATTGGCGACGTCAACGAGGCGAAATATCGGTTCCTATCTGAAAAGTTTATGGAGCGACATGCGTTGGGTCCATACAGTGCCACTATATCAGAGGTTAAAGTTGATCTCAGAGCTCTCGAACCTGATCCCGCATCGAAAAATATTCAGGATGCTGACGAAGTAGAAGCAGAGAGTGATTCTGGCTGGATATTAGATGCCCTCCGGGTGGATGAGGATGAGGAAGACGACCTTGCTCCACCAGGATCCCCTTTTGATACCAGCATTGGAGTCTCGTTGGGTAGCGGAGGTCCGAAAGTGAGTGTTGGGATGGAATTCCAGCTTGGGAGAAAGAAAAAATCGAACAAGACTTCTTCACAGAAATTGCGCAGTGTCTTCGACAACGACAGCATGGCTTCGAAGAACAAGATCAAGACTCCCAAACCACGCGTAAGCGACAGCGAAAGTGGCGTCATGGGACGACTACGAGCAGCGGGAGCAAACAGTCTCGTAGGGCGTAATATTTTAGGTGCCTACCCGGGTGATCTTCCACCTCCGGATGAAGCTGCCAACGCAAGAGGTGTAATCAGTCTGGCAAGGAGATATGGTTATGGTGACTGGTCCGACGGCGATAATGACGACGACGATGAATTCGGTGATTTCTTTGGTGAACAAGATGACGACGACGACGACGACGACGACGACGAATTCTTGGATCATTTTTCGAAAGAGGAAAACATACGTCGTCCTAAGCAACGATCCTCCACGAGCAGTGCAAAGAAAAAGAAAACAAGGAAAAGAAGGTCGTCGTCTCGCGAAACGAAAAGTGCGGGAGTCAGTTTCGAATTCAGTTCAGGTAGTTCTAGGAATTCAAGAATATCGTCTGCCTCATCGAGAACAACAACGAAACGAAGGAGATCTTCGTCGTCGTCGTCATCGGTACCTGATTCGATATCTACCGTCCGACGTCGCATATCCAGTCGAAGTCGTCTTCCATCATCACCCATGGAGAAGCTTGGAGGAATTCCTAAGTCTACTACACCCAGTGCGAAGAAAACGATAATATCAAAGGGCAAAACAAGCACGACGAATGGCCTGAGCGATGCTTCATCGCTGACGATAAAACGAAAAAAGAAAACGACGCCCCTTCGACCGGCAGGTGCGCTTTTGGATGAGGCGAAAAGCTCGGCTATCAGCAGCAACGAGGATTGATCAATCATCAATACTAGAAAATGAATGCAACTGTGTGAACTAAGTAACTGTTACCAATAAATGATAATGATGATAGCTGTAGGAAACGACTGGATTTTTCAAAAAGTATCAACGATTGAACGACTGACTCCAATATTTCTACGAGTACAAGTAAGGTTACTTCAGGATATTGGAATGGTCTTGTCAAAAGTACAACGCTTCCTTTCCAACTTCGAAACTCGACCTGGTTGCATTTCGGATTTACTCTGCATTATGCACTAACAAGTACGTAGTACTAGTACTTCCTACCAGTGCATTAGTACTGCCTGTATTGTGTTTTCTTCCGATCGCCTTGCGCGCTCGGTAACGAAGCAGTGAAGAAGATGGATGATAATATTCCGCATGGTCATCATTCATTCGTGTAGGCACACCGTGAGTCGTTTGTCCAATCGGACGAATGAAGCAATACCGTAGTCGACAATAAACGTAACGCCCAAGGCGATAATCCGCGTACTTGTACTCGGAATTGATACCGGTAACCTTACTCGTAGAACCTGTCGTGTCATCATCACCTGCGATATTTTTGCGATCTTACGAGCACGACACCAGTACAAGGGAACCCTAAGGATTACTGTCTGCTGCATTTTGTGTCGGTGATACCGGTATGTATGAGGCCGTTGAACGTGCGTTAACCAATCCATTTTCGGTCTTTCTCAAAAAGTTAAGTAACGGATACGTACGATTTACGATTGCTAAGCAGGAATGCCTAAGTTACCGGTACTCGTACGCTTACAAGTACCACCATCACATACAAGGTTGGTTCCAGCATGCCTAATTAGGGTGTATGTAAATCTGTTTCCCTCGGTTCGGAATGTTAGTGACATCCGCGTGTTCCGGCCGCTAAAAATTAATAGTAGTAGGAGTAAGATTAAACCTTACCTGTAGTCGGTCCTCTCGGGTGGGAGCCTCAACATACCGGTACAAACGGTCGGCGCGGTACAATTTCACTCAGAAGGGAAATAAGAATAGGAGGAGGCTATTCGCAATCGTACTCAACGCTCAAACAACCAATAACCTTACTGCTAGATGGGGAAGATAGTTCGTTGACCCTACCGATTCATTCATCGTCTATCCAATCCATACATCCATCACTCCATCAATCAATCTCAACCCGACAACAACTAAAAGAACACCGTCCGACGTTTCTAGAAACCTTGGGAAAGAAAGTCTTCGAGTGGGGAGTCTCCGATACGACGCGACAACCTAGACCGCCCGGAGACGCGACAAATCGCATTCCTTTCCGGGGCCGCGGATTGATTCTTTCCACATTGCACCGCACCGCACCGCCCCGCATCGGATTGCCGAGCAGTGGAGACTGGGACGGACTGACTGATCGATTGATTGATCGATTCATTGATTGATTGATTCCAATCGAGTCGAGGCCAGTCGAGTCGAGTCGAGGCGAGTCGAATCGAAAGAACACGACCAACGAGGAATGAATCTCAATTCCCATTCCAGTGGTGGCAGCCTTCATTCCAATTCGACCAAGCACATCAGCAACCTTCCGCGCCAGAGTCAGAACCAGAGCCAGAGCCAGAATCGGATCGATTCTCGGAACAAAATGCACAACGGCCACGGGTATTCCGTGGATCTGAAATCCCCGGACCGGGTCTCCCCGCTGGCCAAGGAACCCCTGACGATCGAAACCTACAACAACGGGAACGGCTTTACGCCCATATCGGGCAACAATCGGCTCTACTACAAGAACAGCAACGGCACTCCCACCGGCAGCTCCAACCGCGGGCAATCCAGTCGGGGGAACGGTGTCAACGGAGGACCGGCCGCCGGTCGATCGTGCCTGGTGATTCCCAGCTTTGGGAGCGGCAAGAAGAAACGGAAACCGACCAAGGACAGCAACCACCACAAGAACCTCGGCGGCAACGGCAAGTCGCCGCCGGCGACGACTCCCAGAAAGAGCGGGGGATTCTTCGGGCGGAGTCCGTCGTCGGCGGCATCGACCGCGGCCTCGGCCGAATCGTCGACCATCGATCCCTTCCACGACCACTACTATCACCACAGCGACAAGCAGAGCCTGCTCGAGTCGTTTTCGAAGAAGGGCGGGGCCACCCACGCGAAGGATTGGTATCTCGAAACGATGGTCGAAGAAGACGAGGGCGGCGGCCGCCGGAATCCGAATGCGAATCCGAATGCGAATGCGACTGCGAATCCGAACCAGCAGCCCAAACCCTACTCGCAATATTCGCAGCCCCAGCGACAACAACATCGACAACCACAACCACAACAACAACAGCAGCAGCAACAACAACATCGACAGCAGCAGCAGCAGCAGCAGCAGCAGCAGCAGCAGCACCGACAACACAGCGGAGACCGTTCCGCTTCGTCTTCGGACTCGGTTCCACATCTCCTGAAACTCCCCAAGGCCGAGGATCGGAGCCACCAGGCCCGGGCCCGCCAGAGCAAGATGCACACCTACCACGGAGAGATGGAACCCGAGGGGGTTCGGGGACAAGAAGCGACCGTTCCGAACGCCGGCGGGAGTCGGAACACCCAGCAATCGTTCGGACGCGGGCGGTCGTCGCCCTCGCCGCTGCCGTCTCCGTCGCCGTCTCCGTCACCGGTCGCAAACCCGCGCCAGCCCGTGGCGGCCATGCGGGACTTTACCAATTCGACCACGTCGGAGTCCTCCTCCCAGCTGCTGCCGATTCGCCACGTCGTTTCGGATCGCGACAAGGCTCCTCCCAGGGATTCCTTGCTCTTTCCGCCGGGAGACCTCGACGACGACGAGCTGGGACAGAGCTACGACGAGGATCCGCTCGATTTTCTGTCGAATCGATCGCCCCCGCACAACACCGATCCCTCCGCGGGATACGGGGCCGGCGCGAGGCACGGACCGGGCCGATACGGTGACGGAAACGACGAGGAATCCGAAGAAATGCTCTCGCAACAACGACGACAACAACGACAACAACAACGACAACAACAACAACAACGACAACAACATACACGCCGGGACGAAAACGATCGGCAACACCGTCACAACGACGACAGCCGTTCGACATCGACCCGCTCGACGCTTTTGGAGAAGGAGAGACAGAGAGAGCGGGAACTGCGAGCTTTGTTTGCCGAGGATAACAACAACGACAACAAGAACAACAACGATTACGGTAACGATTACGACAACAACAATTACGAAAACGATTACGGCAACGATTACGAAAACGATTACAACAACAAATACGGCAACGGTTACGGCAACAATGATTACAACGACAGAACGAGTCCGAGCGATGCCAGGAGGGGAATGCTTTCGGTGCCGGTGAGTCCCGGTTCCGTGGCCCGCATGAATTCCCGGGGCGAGGAACAGGGGTTTGTCGCAAACACCAACACGAGGACAAGACCCAAACCGTCTCCCTCCTCCAAGTCCCAGCGGAGGTCGGCGCCGGTCAACGTGGACGATTCGTCCTTCGAAGACCCGCTGGACCACATACAGGGAATCAATGCCATGGCCATGGAACACGTCACCAAGGGCGAATTCGATCTGGCGCTCCAGGCATTTGCGCAGGTCCTCGAGGTCTACAAACAAGAGCACGGCGAGGCGCACCCCCTGACGGCCAGCGTCCACCACAACCTCGGCACCGTCCACACCAAGCGCGCGGCGCTGCTTCCGGAGCACACCCTCCACCAGCGGCACTGCCGGGAACAAGCCCTCAAGTGCTTCCAGGCCGCGGCGCGGTCGGCGCGGGATTGCCCCTCGCTGGGTCCCAGCCATCCCAATGTGGCGGTCAGCCTCGTGCGGATCGGATTTCTGTTGCTGCAATCGAGACAGTACCGCAACGCCGTCATTACGTTCGAGGAGGCCCTCCGAATTCGAACCGAAAACTTTGGCCCGACCCACGGATTGGTGGCGAATCTGTACAACAATCTGGGGGTCTGCCACATGCACCTGAAAAACTTTTCGGAGGGTCGGAAACTCTTGCAGCAGGCCCTGGACATTCAGAAGGACCTCCTGGGCCAGGGGGACGACGATTCCACCGCGCTCCTCGAACTGGCCGACACGCTCTGCAACATCGGGGGCCTGAACCTGGAATGGATCCGTCGGAAGGGTCCGGACGCCCGCCGCGCTCTGGACGCCGAATCGGCCTTTTTGGAGGCCCTGGAGTTGCGCTCCAAGGTCCTGGGGGAAGACCACGTGCTCACCAACCAGGTGCGATCCCTCCACGACATGGTTCGGAGCATCCCGGTGCCGAAGAACGGCGAAACGACCCGCGGGGGAGGAACCGTCCATTCCAGTCCCGGTCACAGCTGGGCCTCGGGGAATTCCTCCCACGCCGGAAACGTGGCTGCTGCTGCTGCGTACGGAGGAAGCCAATACTCTCCCGCGGGAATGTCGGACATTACTCCCTCGGGAGGCGAACACTCAACCGCGAAACGCTCGATGGCGACGCAATACGCAAATTCAAACGCAACCGCAACTGCAAACAACAATCAAGGGGCAACGAGCCCCGGCGCGAGTGGCTTGAGTCTGCCGGCCCTGCAAGCGAACCAGGAGGAATCGATGCTGCCCTACCGGCGCTCGGGCCAAGGATTGAATCGGAAGGAAATTTCCAGTTTCACCGACGGCTACGATGCCATGGAGGAGAGTTGCTTGTTGCGGAAACCCGCCGACGACGAGCAGTCCGCGAGCCAGGCGGGGGGATTTGTTAGCTATGCACAGAGCACGGTGTCGGCCGGGAGCTGGATGGAGGGATCGAGACACAGCAACAGCGATCGGGGGGTGACCACGAGGCAGACCGACGGAGGCTTTGTGGACTCACCGCACAGAGGGAACGGCACGGGTTATTCGGCCGTGGAAAGGACGATCGACGAGAGAGATGGAAACGCCATCGAGGACGGATTGGTTCCCCTGGCGGGAAATTGGTTGGGACCGAGAAATGTTCACAGATTGTCGCCCAATTGCCTCCAGAATCCATCCGAGAACTTGCACACGATCCAGAACTGTGCGGCGAGTTACATTGCCAAGGGACGTTACGCAGAGGCCGTATCGCTGCTGGAAATTGTTGTGGAGTGCCAGAAGACGAGGCACGGAAATCTTCATCCGGACGTTGGGTCGGCTGTTCACAATGTCGGCATTGCGTACTTGCGGATGGAAGAATACTACGATGCTTTCCAAGCCTTTGAAGAAGCGGTGAGGGTTCGAAAGGCTTCTCTCGGCCGAGAGCATCCCGATGTGGCCGTGTCGTTGGTAAAGTTTGGGATTTCGTTGATGCTGCTGCAGCGTCACGAAGATGCTCTCTGGATTTTCCGCGATGCCCTTTCCATTCGAAAACAAGCACTCGGCGATCTGCACCCGTCGAATGCGCGCATCTGCAACAACATCGGGTGCGTCCACGTAGAGCTCGGAAACCTGAAAGATGCGAGAAAAGATTTTGAACTGGCACTGGATATCCAGCGGAACGCGCTTGTTCGCAATCCAGAGAACGGGCCAATGGTCTTTGGCGCATCGACGACCTTGCAAAATCTGGGGTATTTGTACGGAAAGTGGCAAATGCACGAAAAGGCAGCAATGGTATTGCGGGAATCACTGAGTGTGAGTTGAAACCAAGTCGAACCGAACGCGAAACAAATAACGAATGGCCTTGTTGTTGCGCTTGATTGGACACCTCACTGATTTGTGTGTCGCTTTTCCCCTTTTTCTGACGTCCAACAGCTGCAAGAACGGATCATGAATCGCGAACATCCGACAGTGCTCGTAACGCTTGAAAGTCTGGCGGAAACCTGCTTGGATGCCGAAAGATTCACGCACGCATTGAAATACTACACCGAATTGTTCGAGAGGTCTCAGTCGATGGAATCGGTGGACTGTTTGAAGCAAGCGCAAACACTTTATACTCTTTCTACCATTTATGGATACTTGGACGATCCGAAAGTACAAAAGAAGAAACTGGAAATGGCTTTGGGCTTTCTTCGATCAGACGACGTGAGCAATCGAGGCGACAAGATAGAGGAACGACGAACATTGGAGAATAAAATACTGGGGGAATTGGAAATGATTAAAGGGAATCTTCGCTCAAGAGTGAATTGGGCCTAGTCATTGGAGGGAAATGCAATATTGCGTTCAAAAGGACTCGAAAGTTTTGATTTGTAGAGTACTGTGTAATCTATTTTCTACCACAAAACTGTTCAATGCGAGAACAAAAAAATAATATCGTTCTTTGTACATCACGGCTTTCAACCAGGCGGGGTGCAACGTTGCAATTGTTTCGAACGACACAAATGTGAGGCATCCCAAAAGTGGAAAGCAAGCGCCTTTTTCGTGTCGTGCCTTCTACCGCTTCGAATCCATTGTACAAAGATATTTCCACCGCGAAGGAATTCATCCTAGGATAAAATGCATCGACGGCATCAATCGACACACCGGTAGCGACGGCATTGCCTCGGTCGACACATCGGTGGCGACGGCCTTGCCTCAGTCGACATATCGGTAGCGACGGCAGCAGGTTCACCCACTAATCCGACAGTGGCGGAAGGTCCACCGGCACTGACAACAGCGGCAGGTTTACTGCCCGCCACGGGGTTTCCATTGGCTGCGAGGGAGGTCAGCAAGTCCAACGGCACCGGCATCGGCCGCTTCACTGGCAACGACACCGGCACCGAAAGCTCCGGCACAAACGTTTCTAGGACAGCGACAATGGCGGTTTGACCACCGACAGCGGCGGTTGCAACGGCTCCAAAGGCTCCAACGGCACCGACAGCGGTGGTTTCATCAGCGCCGACAGCCATGCCTTCACCCCTTCCTGCATCCGGTACTGCTACACTCTTTCCAAGCCATCGTTTCGACCTTCACCAGGCCCCGAGCTAGGTGATCGATCGAGCGGGCCGCCAACCAATTTTTTTAGGGCGCCCGAGTGTTCTGCGCATACCGGGTGGACGCGGACGCGGATGCACCTTTCTGTTGTGCTTGGCTCTTCGCCGGATGCATGATCACAAATCATCGGACGCACGATTTTTTGTCGCACCGAAATAATTCGACCCACCAGCGCCAAAATCTTGGAATGGATTAATTAAAGAGGGCCATTGTTGACCACTTGTTTAACACCCATCCATTGATGCTCGGATTCAATTACAAGAATCTAGCTAATAATATACCGTAATAGAAGTTCACTAGTTATTACTGTACCGGTACCGTAGTACTAATTTTGAGAGTTATTCCTGAAAACTTACATGGTGTCGACCATTTCGACTCGATCATTCTTTTTGACGTCCCGCCAACAATTTCAATTTCGAGAACTTTTCACTTGTCGTTAGTCACCATGACTTTCGATTCAATTCAGAAGTTACGTCGAAATTTACCGTCCGTACGATAGGAGTCCATCTTCTGCTTCCAACTCGAAATTCGATCCAAAGCGAGAACTATTATACAGTGTTGACCATAGGACATGATACAATGGCAGGCAAAAACAATACCGGCGGTCAGTATCGGCATGGCTGCGAGGAATTTTCGTCGAAGCTGTTGGTCCCATCGACGAAGAATTGATGGAGCAACGAAGCGTCATTGCGCAGCAGCTTCGACAACAGCAGCAGCAGCAGCAACAACAACAGCAGCAGCAGCAGCAACAACAGCAACAGCAACAAAACCGGCACCGCCTTTTTTGTCCGTCTCATTCCTCGTCGGCGACATTGCTTCCGTATCCGCGGATGCCATCACCGTGTCCTCGAATGAGAGCTTGGCGGGAAACCTTCAATCCAATTATTGGAGGTTTTCGGGAAGATCGAACACCAACGGGGCGGTTCGGACAAAAGGCGGGAGGGATTTGGATTCTTACTGTGAAGAAGTAATTGCAGAGTTGCGAGATCGACAGCGACAGCGACAACGACAAGACGAGGACAACGAGCAAGAAGGATCGAGTCGGTGTTCGGTACCAGTACCAGTACAAGTACAAGTACCGGTGCTGAGAGTCGGCGACGCCGTCGCAACCACGGCGGGAAAGAACATTCCAACTGCCGAGTCCGTGATTCACGTCGTGGTTCCCGATCGAATTGCTTACTACGACGACGGTGCTTCCGATGCAGCGTCGTCGAGCGTCGCGAGTGATGGCGTGTGTGGTACCGGTACCGATGTCGACGAAACCCTCCTCGCGCTGCTCCGAAAGAGCTACGCCTCCGTCCTGGAGTGTGCCGAACTGGACGCCGGGGCGGAAAGCCTCGCCATCCCGGCTCTGGGGTGCGGAATAAAGGGATGGAACCACGGGGTCTCGGCAAGAATCGCTCGGGAGGCGATCGAACGGCGCTATTCGTATTGCGTGAGGGAAGCGAGCGGCGCGCGGGCAAGTCAACGTTCCGTCACGACCGATGCCGGTGGTGGTAGTCGCCAGAGAGGGCTTTTGAAACGCGTCGTGTTCGTTTTGCGATCGAGACCCGTTCGAGATCTGTGGGAGAGCGAATTCCGATCTTCTTCCTTGACTCGAACAACAATCCCATTGCCTCTCCGGCAAGAGTCAGTTCGGCACTGATGCTAGACGAGGACAGAAAGGAAATCATACAGAACATGGGATTGCACCCTACAAATCGTTGTCATGGTATTGTTTCTGGATTGCATTGCCCGTTACTATTAGTATTATCATTATTTGATGCGGGTGACCAAAACCTCAAAGAGGAGCGTGGCATCCGTCTTGAAGAGTCGGTCGTAGATGCGCTTGCCGTCCTTTGTGGTGGGCTGCGGGAGTTGGTTGTCGTTTCTCGCCGAGAACACCATCGTCGACGGAAGCTCGATGCGCCTCAGCCCGTTTCGGTGCATGCCCATCATGGCTTCCTCCAGACCGGGGGGCAGCTCGCCGCTCCCGACCGTCCAGGCAATCTCGTTGAACTCCGTGTCGAGCTTGGTCGAGAAATACTTGACACCCCCCGGTTCGTTGGCGGTGGAAAAGGATTTGCATCGAATGGTCATTTCCGCGGCAATCTTGGAGCCGTTCTCGATCGCTGTTGTGTTGTGTTGTGTGTATTGCATTGCATCGCATCGCATTCATTTCAATCAAACGCAAGACAGGTGAGGACGGTGTACGAAGTAATTGTCAAGAAATCGATGAAACCAACGAGTGGAACTCTTCTGTTGTGTCTTCTTTGGTAGTCGTCTCCAAAAACATTGGTCGCGTCGAGGTAATTCATGCGTTACGCACCTGCTTCTCCCTTCCCTTCTCGGTATTCTCGATATTCTACCCCCGAAGCAAGCTTTTCATACGGAATGTTCAGGGTGTCGCTGGCGGGTCGCTGGATGTCTTCGATCTGTCGCAATCGTTGCGCGGAACCCGAGGCGTCGCCTTCCACGGAATAGCTCCTCAGCAACGCCGGATCGATGCCGGCATTTGCGGGAGCGGTGAAGGTTCCCGCGGTGCCCAATGCGGCCGCCCCCGCGAAGAGGGAGCAGACGAAGGATCGGCGGTTGTCGTCCGAACTGTTCTCGTCGTTGGTTCCGGGGCTGGCGCGAATCGTCGTCGATGTCGACGCCGACGAGCCGACGGTTTTCCGCGCCGGGGTGCTTTGAAAGGCACCGGTCGAAGAGAGGATGCAAAGCAATATTATTTGTTGGAATTTCATCATTGTCTTCAAAGTCTCGTATCGTGGTCCTTGGTGCAAAATTGTGGTCTCGGAAGCGAAAGTCCTCGTGTGCACGAAAGCGCAGATCATTCATCAATCATGCTCCAAACAACAGATTTTGTTCTGTTTCTACCTTACCGGTACGTAGTTGCTGCGTTTGCCTTCTCAACGTGTTTTCGCATTCAGTGAGCGCAATACCTATTCAGTAAGGTTATTCAGTAAACCTTATCCTACAGTACGTATCTCACATCTTGTTGACACCGTACACGTCATTCAATCGGATCAGTTCCTTGAGAGCTTGTTTAGTTGCTTTGTATTCCCAAACCTCGAAGCTTGTGGGACTCATGTCGTGACTAAAAGAACCCAACTTGAAGAACGGTCGACTCACTCAGTCTCAGATTACGGGTGGAACGATCGGCGAAGAGGAAGAAAACACAGAACACTCGATAAACCTACCTCGTTGAACTCTGTCGACCCTCCACTAAATTCTTCACACGGCGGGTCAAGTTGCATTGAACAGCTGTTCAAGGTCGGTGTCACGTCTTTCACACTAGGCCAAGTTGGTGGACAAACTTGCTTCCCGGAAGCATTCGTCAACGAGAGACGGCAATGGTAGCGAAATTCAGAACAACGGAAACAAGCTTGACGATAATGAGTGGATCAGAACATCGACGACGACAACAAGCTGCTGTTGCGACAACACTGTTAGCTTTTTGTTTCGTTCTTCTTTTCTCGACCGAAAATGGACACGCCTTTGTACCCGAATCCGCAAAATCGACATCGACACGGTGGAATGAAGCCTCGGGTCCATCGTTCAGAGACGAAAACGACTCTACATCATCCTTTCAGCGAAGATCCTTGACGCCGCCGTCGTCTTCACTGTTGATGGCAACAACAATAGATGCTTCCTCTTCATCTCCGTCCTCCCGCAGACTTTCGAATGCGGATCTCGAGCGAAAAATTGTAGACTTGGGACGCAAGGGAAAAACCGACGAGGCCCTCAAACTGTTCGAAAGCATCGATCGACCCAGTATACGGATAATAAACGGAGCGATCGATGCTTGCGCGAGGGCGAGACCGACGAGACTGAAGAAGGCCTTTGAGATTTTGGAGGAGGCGACCTCGAAGTTCAACGTCAAGCCCAATGTGTTCACGTTTGGATCGTTGATGAACGCTTGCAATCGGGCTCGAAACGTGGACAAGGCCATCCAAACGCTGCGGTCGATGGAAAAAGATTACGGCGTCGTCCCGAATGCCGTCGTTTATTCGTCTGCCATATCGGCGTGCGCGCGATCGGAACCGCCGAAGACCGATCTGGCCCTGAAACTTCTCAAAGAAGTGGTGGAAGAGAAGAAACTATCCATGAGCGTTGTAGGATTCAATGCAGCAATCTCTGCCTGTGCCCAGGCCTCCGATTGGGAAAACGCCATTTCCCTGCTGACGAGGATGGAAGAGGCAACGACAAACAACAACACCGAGAACAAAATCGAAAACGATTTTTTGGTTCCGGAACCCGATGTGGTGACGTACGGAACGGTTTTGGCGGCATGCGAGCGCGGAGGTCAGTGGAAACTCATTTTGAAAAACGCCGAATCCATGCAAGAACGCGGGTTGCCTCTCGATGGCCTTTCCGTCATGACGTGTCTCCACGCTTGCGCCGAACTCGGTCTGGCGTACGAGGCTCTTCGATACCTCGACATGATGAAATCGGTCAAGAAGGTCACTCCCCAAACCGCGCGATACCAACGATACGGAGCTCGAAAACCCCTGAACGGCCCCGACGCCGTGGCCTATCGGTGCGCGATTTCGGCGTGTGCTCGCGGCGGTGCCTGGCGGGAAGGAATCCAGCTCCTCGAGGAGTGCAAGAACGTCACCGGCATTCCCGCCAATACCGTGGCGTACACGGCCGCCATCACGGGGTGCGAATACGCCGGAGAATGGAAGGAGGCCTTTTTCCTTCTCGACAAAATGCGCAAGGAGGGCGTCGAACCCAACGAGCTCACCATGGGAGCCGTGATCGGGGCTTGTGCAACCGCGTGCGCGAAAGACGACGAACTGAATGCGTTCGACTCCGGCACCATGCCGCTGCCCCAAAAAAAGGCCATCCAGTTGCTCAGTCTGATGAAGAAGGACCCGAACCTGGTCGGTCCCAACATTCAGGTCTACAACGCTGCGATCCGCGTTTGTGCAGAGGCGCACGACATCAAGCGAGCCTTTCGCATCTTGCAAGACGCCAAGAATTCCGAAATCGAACGGACGCAATTCACGTACGGATGCCTGATGACGGCCTGTGAACGCATCGGTTGCGTGGAGAGTGCCAGCAAGGCGTTTCGGTTGATGAAAGAAGACGGCATCCGACCGAACGAAATCATCTACGGAGCCGCGATTAGTTGTTGTCGGAAAGCAAAGGAACCGAAGAGAGCCCTGTTGCTGCTGCGAAAGATGGTCAGCGAAAAGCTTTCGCCGAATGCGGCAACGCTCAACACGGTCATGCTCTCCCAAACCGATTCGGGAAAATCGTCGGACACCGAAAAGGTCTTGCAGGTGTACAAGATCATGCAATCGAAGTACGTGAGCGACCGCGGGAGGCCCAATCGGTACACCTACAACATCCTCATCAATTATTTTGCGGACGTGAAGCAACCCGCGACGGCCGAAGCCTTCTTGGACAAGATGCGCAAGGACGGCTTCAAACCCGACGTCGATTTGTTCACAAAGACCGTCACCGCCTACGAGCGGGCCCACCAACCCCTCAAGGCACTGAACCTAATGGAACGGATGCAGAACGATGGTTACGACTTTTACGGCAACAAGGTCTTGAACGAGGCCTTCAAGAAGGCGGTGAAAGTTGTGAACGCCGTCGGTCAAAACTTTGCGGCCTCGGACGAAGAGAAGCAAAGCATGTCACGCAGGTTGAATCGAACCGAAGCGTACGATGGCGACGACCACGGAACCAACGACGACGACGACCACTACTAGATAGCACGAGTTCCCACCGCGCGAACCACGCATGACCGAGTCGTTGCAACGACCATCGGCAATACCGTTGCGGCCTCAGACGAAGAAATAATAGAAACAATGCATACCACGGAGGCTCAACATGGATTCGGCGCAAAACCGCGCATCATGGCGACACAAATTCAAGACGGACAATGGTGATTTGGAGGAAGCTTTCACGGGACAACAAACAATACGAGACAGAGCGCTCGCGGGACGATTCGATTCGTTCCCACTAGATCTACCTAATCGAATATCAACCGTACAGTAACGAAAATAGACAAAGGGTTTGTGCGAAGGTTCTTCTCTATGAATGTCATTCGTTCGTAGCATTTGATTGTAGAATTGCCGTTTCGGTAAAACGAGACGGGCGAGTCGTCTAACAGTTGAAACAACAGCAGAGACAACCAGAAAGACACGATGGACACCTCTTGCTTGCCAACTGTCGCGGACTGATACTGAAAAGAATACCGAGAGCGAAAGAAAAAGTAATGAAAAAGGAAGTCGAATGGAGCACCTGTTATTGCTTCTGTACTCCTTCAATTTATTTCGCAGCAACAGAACATGCCCGATGTCTGCAGAAAAGAGAAAGCGACCGAAGCGGTCATTAGTATCTTGGAAACGACTATAGTAGATCACCAACAGCAGCAGCAGCAGCAGGTGCAGCAGCAGCAAGATGGCGAACGAACAACGCATTAATATATAAACTCTACAACTGAGGAATTGCCTCTTCAAACGAACCGAATAATGCACGAGGATTCGGATGCTTCTCGGTTCAGCGTTGTAGAGGACAACAATTTCGCATCGACAGACGACGAAGTAAAACGAAATAACTCACGGATGGACCATCCACAGATTCCAACCTCGAAACCGAACGACGGTCAACTGCTGAGAGTGCAGAATTTTCACTATCGTCGTCCCGGATGGCTCGGTTTATAGCAGGAGAGGTTTTGTTCGAATGCTCTGCTTCACAAACATCATTCTTAGCATTGGATTGATAGAAGAACTGCCGTTTCGGCAGAAGAGATGGCAAAATCTCGACGATACCGGTGCGGTAACGAAAACAGAAGAAGGGTTCGTACCAACCTTCCGCTCCATGAATATCATTCCTGGTGCAATGCATTTGATCGTCGAATTCTTTTCCGGTAAAAGACATGGGCGGATCTCAGCCATAAAGGTACAAAAACATACGGGGTGTTGTGCGCATGGTTGGTTCTGCGTGTGCTCCGTGACGTTTCGTTCCGACCACCGGATTGCCGATATTCGTTCCGTTCGGTCACCGAGAGGCCGATCGCTGCGTCCCACCAATGTTGCCGGTGCTCCGGTTCGGCACCGCACGCACGCACGAACGGATGGCATTTCGCAGCGGCGTGTTCCGAATGTTGATTTGGGAGCCGGGGTTGCATTGCGTTGCGGTGCGTTGCATTGCACGGAGCAGAGAACCGACCTCCGGTGACGAAAACGTTCGGAGCCGCACCACCGACCCGATCATGATTCGAGCGACACGACACGCCACGACACGACACGCCACGAGCCCGGGATCCCCACCACCACTCAATGGAACAAAACCGAACGATGCAATCTCCAGCAACGATGCGCTGCTGCTGCTGCCGCTCCCCCACCAAAACCAGCGCGGTGGTTCGCGACCGATCGTCGTCCCCACGCACGAGTCGGTATTGTTGGGCCGGGCCGGGCCGGACGGGTCAGCTCATTCGGGTGGGAGATGGAGACCGTGCTGATGGCAGGAGCCGATCGCGTCGCAACCAACGAATGAATGAATGAATCCATTCATCCATCCATCCATCAATGAATCGGCCTCAATTCCGACACGCACTGTTCGAGTACGAGTGTGGGTGTGCGTGTGAGTGTGATGGCCATTCCCGATTGCCGTTCTGTTCTGTTCTTTTTCTATTCTATTATTTGATTTTATTCTATAACATTGTTCTATCGCATCTCCCCCAGTGCTCGTTGTATCTGCTGCACCAATCCGTGGCACTGGTCAAAGGTCATGTCGGCGTCCGGAAACGCCGACACCAATTCCGATTCCGATTCCGATTGCGAGTTGGAAGCCGGTTCGTTGCGGCCGGCACCGGATCGGTGCAGCCGAATCATGACGTGGGTCGACACCGAAAATCCACCGACGTGCTCGAGGAGGATGCAATCCCTGACGGATTCCATCGGCAGAAAGGGAAGGTCGCAAACCCTGACCCGAACCTCTTTCCGATCGCTCGAGTCGGAAGCGCCATTGCGGGACGTCGTGGTGGTCGTGTTCGTGTTCGTGGTGGTCGTGATCGCTCTGGATCGCTGGATTCCCAGGGGGCAGACCGTGAGAGAGAGCTCGGTGTCTCGGATTCGGTGTCCCGCGCCACAAAACGAATGCCAACCATACCGGAGAACCGACAGGGCCGCAAGCGGCAACAGCAACAGCAGCAGCAGGCACCCTTTCGCAAGACCGTCGTCCCCGTGCTTTTCCAGAGCGAGCCGAACGTCGCCGACGGAAAATCCCGGGGGAAGAAGGACCCCGATCCCGACCGCCGAGACCGGGACCCACAGAGCCGCCACCCATCGAACCAAAAAGCGGGACCGTTGCGGGAGGTGTTCCCGAAAATGGATCTCGTAGCGCGTCGTCGGCGCCGTGGATTCTTCGACGCCGTTGGAGTTCCGCGTCGTCGTCATGCTCGTTCTGAAACAATAAACAATAACGAATATTGTTCGGTTGCCGAAAAGGTCGATCTCCGTGAGTGGTTGAATGGATCGCGGGACTTGCTGCTTGTCGTTGTCGTTGTCGTTGGAACTTTTTCGGTCTTCGGTCATGTCCTTAAACTCTAATCTTATTCAACATCAATGATAAAGGTAAATTATGTATCGGAGGCAAATTCCCTTTGGAAGACCCACTCGACTCAACTGGACTCCACTCACACTCACTCATTTGCGACGTGACATCATCGTTTGCTTGTTGGTTGTTTCTCAGAATTTTCAGATTCCAATGAGCTTGTCATTATTATTTGACCCAAAGTGTTTTCGACGTCTCGAATCTCGAATGACGATTGTTGGAGCCAACTGTTTTTTCCACGAGAAAGGAGAAACGAGAAAGGAGAAACGTGAAACTGCATCGCATCGCACATTGCCGATTCTTCCGCTTTCCTGCTGCATGCCGTCACAAATAATAATTACAACTACGTAGGAATAGTAACTGCCTTCCTCGAGAGTTCTTCATTGGAGTACAGTACAGTGCAGTACAGTACAGTACAATACGATGCTGTCTCGACCTTGCGTTCT
Organism: Pseudo-nitzschia pungens; assembly: GCA_037355855.1. Classification (NCBI taxonomy): domain Eukaryota; phylum Bacillariophyta; class Bacillariophyceae; order Bacillariales; family Bacillariaceae; genus Pseudo-nitzschia; species Pseudo-nitzschia pungens. Next base: position 1,252,621 of record CM074758.1, read on the forward strand.
CGCTGCTCTCTTCGCGTCCGCCACCACCACCGTTCGGGCCTTGTCGGGAGTCTCTCGTATCGGATCCGCATCCGTATCCGCATCTTCATCTCTGCACACATCCCCCGCGCGCTTGTCCGCTACGGCACTCGGAAGCTCCAAGGTGACGTGGACCGAAGCCGAGTTGCTGGAAGAAAAGATTCGGATGAGCAGGCACGTTAGCGACGTGGAACCAATCCCGCGGTTGGTCCGCATCGAGGCGGAACTCCTGGACCGAACCGCCGGCTTTTCCAACCCGGACGATCTGCTCCGAAGCGAAAACGAAAACGAAACGATCATCGCGACCAAGATCGTCCACTTCCAGCGCCACGGGCAGGGATACCACAACCTGCTGGGCGACGTCTTGCGGGACGCGGGGATCCGACCGGACATTTTCAGCGCGGATCCCACCATCAATCCGTGGATCCGTCCCGAGATCGTCGATTCCCCGCTCACCGAGCTGGGAAAGCGCCAGTGCGAGGAACAGCGAGCGAAGGCGTCGCTGCTGAAGCCGGAAGCCGTGGTGGTCTCGCCCCTGCTGCGGGCCGTGCAGACCGCCAAGCTGACCTTTGCGGATTACGACCGCGGCAACGCGAATGGTAACGCCAGTGCCAACGACAACGTGAACACGAACGAGAAAAGCGTCCCGTGGATCGCCCACGAGGGCTGCCGGGAGGAGCTCGGCTACCTGGTCTGCAACAAGCGCCGACCGCTCTCGGAAATCCGGGCCGACTTTCCCGACCTGGAGTATCCCCCAAGCATGGCCGAGGAAGACGTCCTGTGGAATCCGTCGGCCTTCGAGAGCGAGGTCGCCAAGGGCAACCGGATCTACGACTTTCTGGTGAACTTTCTGGCGGAGCGCCCCGAGCGAAACCTGGCGGTGGTGTGCCACTCGGCATGGCTGGCCGCCATGTGCAACGACGTCCTCGACTGCGGCGGCGACGAGAACCTGACGTCGTGGTTCGGGGTGAGCGAGATCCGGTCGGTCAAACTGACCTTTTCGAGAATCGGCACCAGCGCGAGCGCGAGCGCAAGCGCGAGCACCGACTCCACGAACCAAAACTAGAAGAGCGACGGTGCGGTGCGGTGCGGGCGAGCGGTTGCTTTCGTTCTTTTTTTTTTTAACTTTTCCTTGTTCTGTCGTGGACCGGCGATTCGCAAATGGGATCGTCGTGGACCGACGTCTCCCAACAAGCGTCTCGGACGCGTGGGCCGAGAAAAACATCTCGGTACTGCCACGGGCCATGTCGGTTCGACCAGGAGTCTGCTGTAGTGCAAATCATGGTACTATTATTTCTCTATACGTTTGTTGAACACCCGGCGTGGACGCATGCCCCCGGGGGGACCATCTCGGGTACCCTATGGAAGTCTGCTTACATAGTACTACTAGTACTTTTTGATAAGGAATCGGATCGACTATAATATAATACGGGTATGAATAGGAGTGTGGTGATGTAATGATTTTTTCTTTAAAAAATTGTAGCGATTCGAAGTTCTCGAGAACTCGAAACGATTGAATCGAGGTGCGAGCCGTTCTCTTTTGTTCTCTGACAATTCATGCATGCCTGCCTGCCTGTCGCGATCACAGTCAGATTTGAGGTGGCGAACGAACCGTCGAAAGAGGCAAGCACGAATTCCACCGGACCCGTCCCTCGGTGATTATTTTTTTTCCTCCCGATGATGGATGATCGACCGGAATGCGGTCGGTGGTGCACATGGATCGCACGACTCCGGCGACACCCTCCGAACCACAACACTCAGCTCGCATTTTGGCTGATGACCTCTTCCGCGCCTTTCCGACCCTGCCAAAATAATGACGAGGAGTTCCAGGCCATCGTTCGGTTGGAGTGTCTTTGCGTATTTGTATGTGCGTGTTTGCGTGTTTGTGTGTGTGTGTGTGTGTGTGTGTGTGTGTGCGTGTGTTTGCTCGAGGGTTCCCGGACCCGGATCCCGATCCGACGATCGCGGTCCTTTCATTCCCGGCAGTAGCTTCGCAATCGGGCGCGCTTTTCCTCTCCGAAGGAAATGCTGTCGAGGTAGCCTTCCACGGAACCGTACTTTTTGCGCGTCCAGGCCAGCGTTTCCACCATGGCATCGGAAGGACTTCCCCGAAAGTAGCTCCAATCGATCGTCGACGACGACGACGACGACGATTCGTCGTCGCCCTCCCTGCGTTCGTTGGGAAGCTCGCCGATGAGGGCACCCGACATGGCGTATGCCTCCACAATGGCCTCGTCGCCGTCTTGGTCGTTGCTGCTGCTGCTGCCGCCGCTGCCACTCCCTTCGCTTTTGTTTTGGAGGCACACCTGGAGCAGCATGGCCAGTATTCCGGTCCGGTCCTTTCCCTTTTGGCAGTGAAAAATCACCGGTCGTCCCTCCGCCGACGCCCGCAGGCAGGCCTCCAGGGCGGTGGCCAGCGGCTCGCCCCCGACGGTCATGGTGAGGGAATAGAGCAGCGGCAGTCCCCCCTTCTCCAGGTGCCGGGCCGCCGCCCGATCGAGGGCCCCGCTCTGCGTCACCGTCCGCAGCGTCGCCCACCAGCGCTCCCCGGGATCCATCGATTCGATGGCGGTTTCCCAAAAGCCGTCCACGTTTCCCAGCACGGGCGCGGTGAGGAACGCCACGCCCGGGCTGGCGTAAAAGGCCTCGGAGGCCTCCGTCCGGGAGCGCTTTCCGGTTTCGATCTCGTCGGGATTGCGGAGGTCGATCACCGCCGCCAGGGGGGTTTCGGAACCGAGGGCGGATCCGTCGAGCAATCGCTCGGCGTCGTCTTTCGTGAGGTCGTCCAGCGTCGCGGACCGAAACAAGAAAGAGCCTCCGGGAACGACGGGGCGGAGGTTCTTGACGGAGGCGACGCCGACGGCGACGTCGAACGCGGACGAAGCGGTCGGATCGGAAGCCGCCGCTTGTTTCGAACCCGCACAGAGCGGTGCGAGCCCGGACGCTCGCGGAGACCGGGCCCCGAACGATAGCGCCGAGACCCGCGTGGTCGTCGTCGTCGTCATCGTCGTCGTCATCGACATCGTCGACGGAACGAACCCGAAGCAGCAGCAAACCAGGGTCGTCCCGCCGATCACCGGCAGCAGCGGGGTCTTTGCGATGCGCATTGCGGTCGTCGGCAAACTCGGTTCGAAAGGATTGGTGTGGACAACGATGGCTACCGTATCGTTCCAATACTGTACCGTGCGCGCACGAACGTTCGGAGTGAGAGAGTGATTGGGACCAGTTGCCGTACTTTTGAGAATGGAAAGCCCCAGAAGGTTGTACGTAACGATACAATACACATGTTGCATTGAGATGTGTGTCATACCTTCTTTCCGTGTTGTCGTCATGTCAGAAAATTCTTTCCACGTTTGGCGCATCCGAACGTTCACATCCTCTTCGCACATACACGTACGAACTGTACCCGTAAGGTTACTCGTACTCGTACTCGTACTCGTACTAGGAGTGACCGAAGCAATGGCATCGTCATCCTTGGGTGCCCCGAGTCAGTCACGAGTACAATGGATCCCGTTCGGTAGGTGGACGGATCGATCGTTCGGGTGTCCGGGATCCGACTCGGGACGCACTGGCGCGGAAAATTTGTCCGACTGCCAGCTCGGTGCACGTACTACTTCGTACCCACGGTAGGTAAAAAATCGGAGAGCCGATCCGTTGGCAGCATGCTAACATTGTTGGAAGCCACCAGGAACTCTTACGACTCACCAAAAATACGAACAGTATTTGGATGAGGTTCGTTCGATTGATGAACTAATAAATAGTAGTAGAAGTAATACAAGTAAATTAAAACGTGCCAAACGGAACGACGATTTTCCATCACGGGCCGGATTGGACGACTCTTGGACGAGCAATATCGATTATCGATACCGAGTAGCGAACACGTTCCGGGACCAACTCCGTATCGTATCGATACAAAACAACCCAAGGCAACTCAATCGCACCGCAACTCCATCGTTTCTCACGATTGATTCATTCCATTCCTTTCGATTGAGTGTCGAGACAGAAAACCACAAATTGACAATATCGAAACACCATGCAGTATCACGGCTTTTGGTGCGTTTCGATGAAAGGATGAATGGATGAATTGATGAATTGATGAATTGATGAATTGATAAAATGATGGATGGATGGATGGATGGATGGACGAAAAGACGAGTCCCCCCTTGGTGTTCCGTTCTGCCCATAACTCACTCGTTCGTTCTTGTTTGTTTTGTCTTTTTGTGCATTTCGTTTCGCTTGGTTTCGCTTGGTTCCGTTCCTTCTGCCTGCGATTGCCGGAATTGACCACTCCTTGTATTGGATTGCATACCATATTACACCACACCACACACCACACCACACTATTCTATACTATTCCAGCTCCTACCCGCACGGCGGCTGGGCCATCACCGGCCTCCTGGTGGCGTCCTTTTGCGCCCTGGCCGCCACGATGTGGGGCATGGCCTCGTGCCGGATGGTCTACATCGACTACACGACGGACCGCGGAGACTTTAGCGACTTTTTCAAGGACCCCACCGCCGACGGCGAACCGGTCCTGCAGCGGGTCGGGGCCGGCCTCTTTACCTGGCTGGTTCCCCACGGGGACGACGCCAGCGGGAACGCCAACACGGACTGGAGCTACGGCCGGTGCGTGGGGTATTCGGAGAGCCAGCGGGAGTTCTTTGGGGACGACGTCTTCGAGGTGGCCCGGATCTTTGCCGTGCTGTCGGTCCTGGGGGGGATGGGATCCGTCCTGGCGGTCTTGTTTCTGTCGTGCATGTCGCTCCGGCGCCTGCAGATCTGGATGCTCAGCGCGATCCTGGGCGGGATCCCGATCTTTGTGGCGCTGACCTTTTTGGTCCTGCAGTCCAATCTGTGCCAGGGGCTCACGACCTACCAGAACGAGAGCTACCAAACCACCTGCAGGGTCGACCAGGGCGGCCTCGTCGTTGCGGCGGCGGCCATTTTCTGGGGCGTGGCCTTTTTGATCAGCGTGGTCTACATCAAGGACCCGAAGCGGGACGTCGGGATCCGGGACGGACAGATCACCAACGCCTTTGAGATCCGGCAGGAAGAGCGGCACCGCCGGGAATTGGAGCGCAAGAAAAAGGCGAGGGAACGGAGGGAGTCTCGGAAGGAACGGAGGCAGCACCGGGGAACCCGGGGAGGCACCCAGGACAGCGGTCCGGATCCGGACGAGGACAACGCGTCCGATTGGGAACGCGATGGCATGGGGGAGGTCTAGGCTCTGTGTGCGTGAGTGAGTGCGAGATTGCGAGATTGCCACACGGGGACGACGAACGGAACAAGGAGCGAGATAGCGAGCGACGGAAGGAGACAGTTTCGCCGGGGTGCGGTCGAAACTTTGGAGCAGGTTTCCCAGAAAGTGGGGTGCGAACGTGTCGTTGTCGGAAACGGAATGGAAATCGGAATGGTCCATCATTCGACAGGGGGGGTACCTCGTTGGTTCTCGCACGGCTCGAAGGCATGTAGCGGTACCGCCCGAGGCATGGCACGGGCATCCACCACTCGGTCACCGGCCCACGCTTGCTGTGCTAGGTGCGAGCCAATCAATGGTTGACGCAAAAGCAGCGTTGCGAGAAAGGCAATGGATCCAAAACCCAACGAGAGAGAACGAACAAAGTCGTCCCGGACCGATGGTTCCCAAAACTCTCGGCACGATTGGTCTGGACGGGTTCACGGGTTGACGATTCCTTGCGCATGCGGTAAGGACCATGCATCTGCCAAACCATGTCACTATTTCTTTCGAATCCGCAAGGCCCGAAATGTGTCATTATTAGATTATTTTTGTTATGATCAAGAAATAAACGAACTGTGTATAGCATAGAATGAAGGGAGAAATGGACCGGCACGCAATTTGCAGCTTTTGCAAAAAAAAAAATATGTTTGATGCGATGGTGACGCATCGCTGTGGCATTGCGAGAGCTATTGCGAGATGCCTATGACTTCCCCGAACGCATCAATTTTCGTTCGTGATTCCGATTGAAGCGGAAGGGCCTGTTCTCGATCGAAAGTTCATATTGTAGTAAAAACTACACCGCACAATAGATAGGTTCGTACTCCGAGTCTACGTAATTTCTTTCTTACTGTATTGTTTGTGTACACTATAATTCACCGTGATTGAATTTAAAAAAGCAATGCATGTAGGATTCCAGCAGGCTTCGTTGACTTGTTGACGTGTTCCAATCCCCCTGTCGCCCGATGTTTTGAGTGCTGATATACGCGGAAAACGCAATCAGTTTATGTTCACTTGGCCTTGGCAAACCCGACCGTCTGGTCGAGGTAGTTAAAGACGGTGTAGTACTGTCGCATAAAGACGTCACCCAGGATCCACTTGGGGCCAGTGGGGATGTCCAAGGCCATGAACGCAAACAAACAGGTACCCTGCGCTTGAATGACAGTCGACGGTCCAGGGATCGAGTATTCCTTTCCTCCAATGGTAAACACAACATCCGGCAAACCGGGAACCTTTTCGCAGTCAATAGTGTATTCTCCCATAAAGTTGGCTTTGGCGCCCATGGATTCTGCCAACTTGCGTACTTCTTCCTTTGGTCCGGTCATCAACGAGGTTCCGGAATCAACAATGGCAGTAGTTTCTTCATCGTACTTGTAGTCTCCCGCCTCAACGGAATCCATTTTGATTTCCCAGTAAGTTGCGGACTCCAGTTTGACGTACTCGAGATCTCCTTCGAATTTCGAGGAATCGTATCCTCCAAAGGTCAATTCACCGGGTTGGTTGTCTCCCAGGTAGAAAGCAAAAATTGGGAGGTCGACCTTGTTTTGCTTGATGGCCTCCTCGAATACAGTTGGGACACCCCCGACACTAATACTGGTGAAACCCAATCCCAAGATACCGTCGAATTTTCCGAGACTGTACGCCATGCCGAGGCCTCCGGCGTCGGTAATTTCGGCAAACTCCACCTGGTTGACGACAATATCTTGCCCAATGGTTACATCGTCTTTTGAAAAGAAACCCTTCACACTTCCACTGCCGTACATGATTTCAAAATCTTCTCCATCGGCTACATAAGTGGAACTAATTGTATCGTCATACTTGCTCTTGTGCGAAATAAATGGAAGTCCGCAGTGAGTGCAACCAACCTTGGGAACCCACAGATTGGAGGAACCGGTGTCAAAAATCACCTCAAACGACTGGGGCGGGGTACCGATTTCAATCACACCATAGTACTGGGCGTTGGCATAGTCCTTAATGACTTCCGATTCGGTTTTCTCGAGGGCGATGCTTTTTACACCCTCTCGAAGGTTGCGCTTGTTGGCAGCGGGGCCCTCCTTGTTCATGTGCAAAGCCTCGTAGAGTCCGTCACGTTCTCGCTTCAAGTGGGCAGCAACCATCTCCTCATTGGAGCGCTTGTGCAGAGCGATGCGGGACAGTTCTGCCGTCACAACCGAAGAGGCCATCAACGACGACAATAGACTAACACATCCTACGTTCCAATAAAGGAACACACCCAACGCGGCATTCCGACAAATTTGTGATGAAAGGTAGCACAAGGACCAAACCAAAAAGTGATGAGGGAAGGGGAGGAAGATGGTATTTAGAAGTACATATCAGTGATGAAGTCGCGCGTTGCAGATGAGACAAGGACAGACTTTGACTCGTTTTGTCGTCGCAGCAGCAGTTTTGGCAAAGGACGCGTTGCTCCATATAAGAACGACATGTCTCGCACTGTTTCTATTCTTCTTCTGCCGACATAATTACTCGAAGGAGAAAACTCTTGTCCGGGCCCGCAATCTTAGCAAGTGTTGTTTGGCATGAAGATAGAAAAGTCTATTCATCAACATCCGCTTCACCCGTCGACCTGCTGCACCTGGAGAATGGCGGGGGTCACGTCCGCGGTTGGTGTTGGCGCAATCGTTATATCCTAGGAGGGATCGTAGCTGGAGTTTTCAATCTCCTGGACATTCATTTGCAATCGAATCACAAGCAACATCGTTCGACTGTGTTCACTTTTCCGATATCAAGTCAACCATCAGATTCTGTAGAACGCGTCGTCAATTCTTTCATGCCGATCTCCGAAATTTCTCTCAACGGATGCGTGACGTGCTACCGTATTCCCGACAAAGACCACAATATAGCAACCACCAGGTTCTCCTCTCACTGTCACTGTTCTACTTACCAAGGAACTTCATGGTTTGGAGCAAGGATTTGAACTGATCTCTGAGACGTTCCCAGACAAGATATTGGATATTGATTGAATGAATGACTGCACGTGATAAAGGTTACACGAAACGATTTTTTTTCTGTTGTCAACGAAATTTTGTGTGCGAAATGTCATCGAGCGTTGATCGGGAGGGAATAAATCGACTCCAGATCCAATTACGTTGTTGATCGAGTGTTCTATTCTTCGAAAACGTTCTTCAACGGTCTGTCCGGTCCCCGATCCGAATTTTTCAGATTGAGTCGTGATTGTAACTCGAACTCTAGAGTATTTCACGTGACAAACACATTCATGAATGAGAAGAATGAAAAAATCTTTTTTCTTGCGTAAGTTACGAATAAGGTTAACTGGTAGTTGTACCAGGTAGCCTTACCGTATGTGTCCGACAACAATTTTGCGACTTGTTTAAGGTTCTAAATTGCGTTAGATTCCATTTTACGCGCCTTTCATTGAGTACGGTATCTCGTTCAATTGTTGTCGAACGCATGGTAAAGGCTTACGAAGTAAGGTAAGGAGTATCAGTTTGCCCTCAATTTGAGTCTGTTTCTGAGGTCATGTTTGATGGCAAGAACATACAGGTAATACTCCGTCCATTTTCATTCGATGTATTTTTCCGTTGAAATAACGTTGGCAGTTTATGTCCGACTAAAATCATGTCTGAAGTATGCATTTTCACAAGATTCCTTCAAAGTTACGGAACGCCTTGTCCCACTTTTAAAAAAAAATGAACTCACAGCATGCAAAACATAGTGTCCCGCTTTCTCAACAGTGAGCCCGTGGATCCCACAACCATAAACCTTACCGTATGCATACCGGTAGAAACAAATTTGATTATGAAACCGGTGCATGCATCACACGCGACAGACTCATTTATTTTTTTGACGAACGCGCCAAACAAAATCGATCTTTTCCGTCGTTTTCTTTGGTTTGTTGCACTGATTTCGAATCCAAAAGGAAATCTCTCATACCGCCCAAGCCCAAGCAGCCAGTGAAACAATACGGTAAGGTTTACCTCTCCCCACCATGGAATTCTCCCACAAGTACTGGATTTTGAGACTTGTGTTTTTTTGTTACCATTGCATCAGTCAAAATGCCGCCTCTGGTGATGGGCTTCATCATCAGGAACTACGAGAACAAGATCAACCACGGAGACGATTGCAACGCACTGAAACAGATGTAACGGGAGCAGCAAGGATGGCAATGGAGGGACCATCCAATCCACACCTCCTCTTCTATGGACGATTGAAAGACGACATTGGAGAACCCGTGGAAGGCGCCCAGGTACAATTTTGGCACGCGGATGCAAACGGTAACTATTTTCACCCGGGAGACGACTTAGATGGATACGAGTACATGAAGGACTCGTTTTCGTACTTCGGAACGGCGACCACCGATGAGGATGGGAGCTTCGAATTTAAAACCTACCGACCGGGAATATACATCTCGCGCCCCATAACTCATATCCACTTTAAGGTGTTCAACGAAGGACAAGAACTCTTGACTTCCCAATTTTACTTTGGTGACGAGTTTGTCTGGTTCGACGAGATGCTGATACTCCGACTGGAAGAAAGCATCGATGATGACGGGAATGTTTACTATCACACATCTAAAGATGTTGTGGTCAATATGAACAAGGGAGGATACAAGAAACTCACCCCGTGGCAAGTGGAAGGTCCCTTTTATCCCCTTGTCGACTTCTTTGATGTTTCAAGCGACATGACAATCGGACTGCTTCGGAGGTTTTATGATTCTTCTCCCACCCAAAAACCATCATCAACACCGTCTCAAACCAAAAAACCATCATCAACACCGTCTCAAAGTAAGTGGATTATCGTTATCATCCTGTTGTCGACTGTTTCATTAATTGTAGGGGTTTCATTCCGCAATCGATTGACTTATTTTCGACTGACGCCAATGTCTACACCTCCTACGTTATAGAGGAAGTCGATGCTCTCGAAGACTTCATTGATTATCTAGAGGGAACAAATGCCACAGAAGACGGAAACAGCACCGTGAATTTCATTTATGATACTGATGTCAAAGAAGACGGAAGTGAGACACTAAATTCAATTCTTGGGATTGACGTCGATGATGACGATGAAGAGGATGAAGAGGAGGAGGACGAAGGACAGTTCGTGGATATTCTACTGGACGACGAGATTTTGCCAATTGATCCGATTGATGATGGTGATGGTGATGGTGAACTCTCGATTGCGAACAATGTTCACGAACTGCATGTACCATCGCTGGGCGAAAATTTCACATCTGCCGATCTCGAAGAAACGACCTCCACGACAAGGGAGAACGAAAGGAAACCAATACTAGAGTACCGTGAAAAGGCAAACCAAAGGCAACAATATGACAAAGATGATGAAAATTCCGTAGCAGAAAACTTTGCATTCCGATTCATCAACAGTGTCCAATCCAAGTTCGATTCTGAGACTGAAAACGATGCGCAACAAAAAAACAATGAAGAAGATTCAGATAATACTCCAGCGAGTGATAGAACACGTTTCTTGCGGAGCAGGGACGAGAAGGAAGCAGACGAGAGGAATCGACGGTGACTTGTGACCTACCAGATCATGGTGGTCAGGGGTTTTTTTGGTGCTTCTGTGCCTGACTGCATCATTTCAGATTAGTTGAAATGGGTAACATTTCACATCTGAAAACCCGTATGCTAAACATTTGCTTTTCCGTAGGATTTTGAAACACCATGGCTGCAAATCGGCTTCTGGTTTCAATTTACTCTCTGTTTGTTGCTGTGTCATGGTGTCGCAAATGCATCCAGCCAAACCATGCACAAGAAGTACTAGTACTATATCACCCAAATTTTGACATGGACGATGGTAGTACGTGTTACAGCCACAGACAAACTAGGTCTGGTGACACCTGAATGAGCGAGCTTCTTTCTTGGGATTGGTGGTGCAAAAGTTCTTCAGAAATATACAAGTTAGTGGAGAAGTGACTGCTAGCTAGGGCATGGCCTGCTACTAATAGTACTACTACTAGTAGTACTACTTCGTCGATGGGAAGAATGACCCATGATATTTCAACCTTTCATTATCTACACGTAGTAGAAGTAGCATTATTTTTTCCTAAATTCTTGCTGGTTGCAACATCAAAACAAAATTACAATAACACTAAAAGAGACGAGTGGATGTTGATCTTGTAAATTATCAGAACAAGTCTACAATCCGATGTAACATAATGTAAATGTACTAATTGTATTAACGTAAAAAGTGAGGGGTTTCTAATCATACCTCTTGTGATGTGTTTCCGACATGTATTCAACTGACCAATTTTTCATCTTTGTCTCTCCAAAAGACATTTGGCGAACCTTTCATTTGGCGAACCTCAACGGTCGTTTTTATTTTGTAAACCCTAACTCTAAATTTTCTCCAACACACTCCTGTGGATTCACTTTGGTTCTTCAGTACTCGAGGTTAATCCAAACTTCACCATGGCGTCTTTATATTCCTGTTGATATTGCTCATCCTCTGTATCGCGGATCCCCAATATGAGGTTCCGGAACTTCCGGAAGAGCCCTCCTTGAACTGGCTTGGTATAATAATCAGCGATCATCTCCTTCGTTGGGCAATGACGGACCACAATCTCCTTTCTCTTGATTCGGTCTGTGATGAAGAAATACCGGATATGGATATGTTTCGAGCCCTTCCCACACGATAGTCGCCCATTATTTGCCAGTAGTATTGCGGCCTCGTTATCCTGATACAGTACATCCTCGCTGCTGTTCCCACCTTGTGCCAATCGGAAATATCTGAACCATATATGCTTTGGCAATCTTTCTCCCACTGCAACAACCTCTGTTTCAGTGGAACTTGTTGTATTGATCTTTGTCTTGGTCGACGATCCATAAATGGTTCCTCGTCCTCCTGTGACCATGACCCCAACATGTCCTCTCATATTCTCATGGACTGCATGTGCCCCATCGATATATAGCGAGATCTCCTTTCCATCATATCGCAGAATCAGGGGCAGATGTTTTGTTCCTTGTAAGTACTTCATTAAGTGTTCAAGCTTCTTGTAGTCATGTTCATCTGGCCTTTGGACCCTCGTACATAGGAACGCTACCGCTGTCTGTAGATCTGGACGCGCTCTCTTTCCCAGGTACAGTGCTCTTGCTGTCATTGTGTGGAAGTAATCCTTCTCCTTCTGATTCAGCAATCGGACGCTGGCATCATCTTCCATTGCTGTCCGGAATAAATGTTCCGGTGCTGCTGTAGCCTTCTCCCCTATCATATCCTCATTGATATCATTTATTAGTTTCTGCACGTAGTCATACATGCTGATCTTGACCTCCCCCTTTGTCCGAAAGTCGATGGTCATTCCAAGGTACTCGTGTAGTTTACCTCTTACTTCTGTCATTGGGTCAGTCTTTCCGTATATTCCCTTTAGTTTATTTATGATGGCTGTCACCTCATCTGCGTCGACATGACTGACCTTCATGTCATCCACATGGAAGGCAATTGTCATCTGCTTTCCTCCTATCATTTTGTTCCATACACATGGGTCGTATGGATTCATTTCGAACCCCCATTCAGCGAGGTGACCAATGAGTTTCTTGTAGGATAATAGGGCTGCGTTTAGTGTGCCATATATGGCTTTGCTGCACTTGACAAATATCACCCATTTCCCTCTGGATTTCTGCAAATGTGGCTTCCATCGATCCCTGTCCAGTTCCATTAGTGCTAGTGCCAGCTCCCCATCTACCCTTAGGATGAGCCGTCCCTCCATTGGTGTTTGTAGGAAATGTCCTGGTAGGTCCAGGGTTGCAACATCCCGTCCCTCGAACGCATCGATCATCAACAAATAGAATAGTCCTTCTGTTGATACGGTTGGAGATCGGGTGTCCTCTTTATTCATCCAGATCCTCTGTTTCCTCCCATCAGCGCATGCACGTCCCTTCACACTTCCATCTCTCTTCCTTGTTAGAAATAGTAATATGGGTAGTGCTAATCGCTTGTCCTCATTTGATAGTGTCTTGTAGTCAATCTCTTCAAACACCTCCCGGGATAGCATCTGTTTCATTTCCTTGGCAGTTGCGGCTTTCCCTTCCTCACCGAACTCTCGTAGTCCTGCTTTTAACCCATACTGAGTCATGATATAGTGAGTCACCGCTCCACGACATTTCTCTGACGTTGTACCCAGGAAGGTCATTGCACGTTCATAGTTGTATTGCTCGTTTCCAGATGTGACTAGTTTAACATTCTCCTTGAACTCGGTTGCCCTCTGCATATATTGGTATGCACTCCTGTGCTTTGTCTCTTGGGTCATCTTGTGGATAACCCCCTTGAAACGCTTATGCTCCTCGGTCATAACGTTTACATATGCGTCTTCATAACCCGGCCAGACATATGGTTGGACAGTCCGTCTTGGCCGTCCTTCGGAACTAGTGCTCTCTTCACTATCACTTTGATATTCCTGATCGGATCCGTCGGTTCCGGCACTTGCTCCATCAATGTCCTCCTCTTGGTTTTCTCCGTCCGAGTCCGACTGCTCACTGTCCGTTTCGAAAATGATTTCGATTTCGTCATCCACCACTCCTGTATTTTCGGTGGTGTTCCCTTTGGAGCTATCATGATCCACTCCTGTGCTTTCTTCATCTTCATCCTCAGATGTTGAATCGATTCTTTCGTCGATCCCTTTGCTAACGTCGGTGACGTCACGGTCAGAGTCGATTGACGCGTCATCATTGTTGTCGTCTCCTTCGACTTCGTCTATGTCTGTCATTTGGTTATTGTCCCCATCTGTGAACACCAATCCGATAGGGTTCTTGTTCCCCATTGCATTAACTTGGTCAATAACCTCATCCGGCATCGGTAGGGTGTGAAAGTCGGGTCTGTCTCTCTCGATTCTTCTTCCTGTTTTCAGGCTCATGAAGGTCATTCCTCCTTGTAAATTGTGCATAGGCCCCATGGCTATGGCCCCGAATGTCCTTGTTTTCAATGTATTGTCAGTTTCTCTTCTCACCTGGGCATATGTCCCGAAAGGTATAGTACAGTGTAGTTTGTAGTCTAGTTTCTTTCCGGTGACTATTGTCATCGGTGATAGGATTTTAGATACGCCCCCTTCCCATGATATGCCATTGATGTACACCATTACCCCGGCAATGAGCCCAATCACCATCCGGTTTGGTATTCGCTTAAAAGGGGTGTTATGGAAGGCGCATCTTGCTCTTTCTTTTATTACGCGAATGAATCGCTCCACCTCAGGCACATGTTCATCCTGTCCTGCGATGTTAAGTAGGATTCCTATGCCCGCGAGCTCATTATCTAAGCATTCAAACTGTTTATCACCCAGCATAAGCCCGATGTGGAACCCGCGTCGTTTATAGAATTTTTGTAGTTCCGCCAGGACCTTGAACATGGACTCTGCTGTCATATCTTCAATGGGATTGGCTGTCCCATAGTGGATGTGTTTGCTAATGGTCACCATGAATGGGATCCTGTTGATCTTCATTATGTCAATGGACACCGTTAAATCGGTATAGTGATCCATTATTGTTCGTGGCAATCCGATTAATGCCGTCTTTATCTCTTTCCGTTTCGCCCGTACTGTTTTTCCTTGTAGTGCGGCGACTCGTGGTCCGAATATCGTGTTCATGATGGTCACATCTCTTGGTGTGAATGGGTTATTCAGTAGGGTGCCATTCTTGATTGCTCGGATCATGTCCCCGTTGCTCCAATTTGTTACATCCTGTAATTGCCTGACTGCTAAGGCTGTTTTATTATCTTTCCGGGAGAATTTTGCCTGGTTCCCTCGAACTGTTTCAACGCCAATTTCTTCCAACTTAATGTCAGTCTCGATGAATGATTGTGCTGACATTATTGCTTTGCTACTATCCCAGTAATACAGACCTTTCGGCGATGGCACAAATTTCCTTGTTACCCCTTTTGGGTTGGTGACGCGGAATGCATCCTCGATTCCATTATGGTATTCCACAATATACCCGGGCATGTTGGTCACTATATGGAATGATAAAATGTTGGCTATTCCATCGGGATAGTAGTAAACTTCACCGAAACCTGGTAGCTCTCCGACTTGGGTGATGATGGCTCTCCCGGCATTTGTATACAGATGCAGTGTTTTCGATGCGTTCCGGATGTTCTTGAGGAAGCGCTTATTGTAGAACACGTTTACACTTGAACAATTATCAATGAGGATCCATTTTGGATTCAATCTCTTTTTGCATTGGTTGAAGGCGTGTTTATTCTTCCCCCGTAGGTCTTCCACTAGAACCTCATCGACGTTATCATTCATGTAGAACTGTATGCCGTAGTCGTCACCGTCCAGTTCTGATTCCCATTCCTCCTCGTCGTTGTCTTCAGCTACTTCGGATTCGTTGTCTTCAGCGACTTCGGACTCGATACCTTCCATTACATTGCACTGTCCGGATTCTCGCTTTGCCTTTGCTTGGTTGTAGGCCTTCCGGCGTTCATCTCGTGTCGGATCCCCGTTTTCCTTGGTTGTGTGTGGGCAATCAGACGCGATGCAGTCGTTTTCCCTGTCACAATTATGGCAAATGTAGTTTCCTTTTGGTCTCCATTTATTGGGCGTTGCTTGTTCCGTTTCCTCGTCATCATCATCGATTAGGAACTGATGGCCAGAGAACTTCCCACGGGAAGGTCTGGCTGTTCTGGTGACTTGATATAGTCTTGGGT
Organism: Pseudo-nitzschia pungens; assembly: GCA_037355855.1. Lineage (NCBI taxonomy): Eukaryota > Bacillariophyta > Bacillariophyceae > Bacillariales > Bacillariaceae > Pseudo-nitzschia > Pseudo-nitzschia pungens. The sequence continues at coordinate 1,268,501 of CM074758.1, forward strand.
TGAACTTGAAATCTTCAAGCTCGCTGTGTGCTTCCACCACGCTCTTGGGATATTCATCCCGGCCTTTCGTCATGGCGTTATGGCAATCTTGTTTATATATTGCATACTTCCCATCATTTGAGTTCATGAAAAAGATAGTGGCCAATGCCCGGTCCCGTGCCGTTGCTCTCACCTCCTGTTTTGTTGCAGTTTTCAAGCTGCCCCATTTTGATTTGGTTGTTTTGTTTATTTTGATTGGTTCTTGTTTTACGGCGGCTCCTTGTGTACTCTCCGTCTTGATCTTGGGGTCTTCTGTCTCGTCCCCCGATTCTGTTTCTGCATCACATGATTCCATATCTATGTATCCCTTCTCTTTTAGGACATCTTGTATGTCCTCCATGTCATAGAATCGTGCTCCGGTCTTTTCAGCTACGTTGACCAGTACTTCGAACTTCTCCAGGTATTCCCCCAAATCCATGTCATCGGTCTGTCTAAAGTTATATACCTTCTTCTTGGTTAGGAACCTTTGGACGCGTCTGTTCCTTGTTGCATCACCTTGTTCGCATACCGTCTCGATGAGGGTTAGCAGTCCTGTTACTGATTTCGTGGCGTGCACTCTGGTATAGTCATCCTTGTGCGCCTTGATTTTGTTGTGCATTATGGGATCACATTGGTCCCAAAGCACCTTGTAGAGCTTGGTTAGGTTGTTTCTTGTTTTGTTCATGATATCCTTGTAGATCTTTAGATCCTGTTTGTAATTGTCTTTAGTGAATTCCCTTTTCAGTTCACTGAGTGCTTTCAATTCGTCTTCGGTTGGTTCAATGGGCTCCTCCATTGTGACGATTGTGAGTGTTCTCATTTCCAGGCTTGTCTCTTCGTTCCCGCCATACGTCTTTGCTGCATAGTTGATGAACTTCTTCCTGGCGGTGATCCATTCCTTGGTATGGATTTGACTGTGGACAAACACATAATCCTTGATTGATGGTGTTCCTCCTTTGAAGGATCAACCGGACCGGCGATGTAACATAATGTAAATGTACTAATTGTATTAACGTAAAAAGTGAGGGGTTTCTAATCATACCTCTTGTGATGTGTTTCCGACATGTATTCAACTGACCAATTTTTCATCTTTGTCTCTCCAAAAGACATTTGGCGAACCTTTCATTTGGCGAACCTCAACGGTCGTTTTTATTTTGTAAACCCTAACTCTAAATTTTCTCCAACAGTTGAAGCGTCGACACATCATATCGTGGTTCGGAAACCATGCTTGCCTCTCGCAACCTGTAAAGCATTTCTGGAAGTGTTCGTGTGCATACCGGTAGCTACCGGTAGTAAGGTTTACTACCTACAAGTACAGGTATCATGTTCTTTCGACTTTTTTGCAGGTACCGTATGATACTAATTCTTTTTCTACGTACAAGATTAACGGTACTTGTACGAGTAAGGTTACCGGTACTCCGAACTTCAGATTGGAACGGGTTAAGCAAGCGAATGATCATTGGAACAGCGCGGCAACAACGAAGACGGCATACGGTTCCACTACCGTAGGGCAATGCAACTTCTGCGAGCCAGCAAACGAGCATCGTTGTTTCTTGTATTTCTTTCGGTTCTCACGGGAAAGTGAGCATTTGATGTACCATAAAAAAATATACGAATCAAAAGAAGCAGGAAAAAAATAGAGAGAAGAAAAGAATTTTATTTCGGCAGGAATGTCACGATTATGGGACCCAAACGAGTGATAGATGATACTGTAGCAAGTAAGCAAACCTTAAATCTTACTCCTACCAAGTGGTATGTAATACGAAGTATGTAGTAGTAATATTAGTTAGAAGTAGTAACTTACCGTAGACTGCACACCAATTTTTTGACAGGATGATGACATCTGCGGCCGACGGCTAGTATCTTGCGCCGCTCACCTTCCCCTCGAACGAGTGATACGGTACAGTAATTAAGATTACCGCACTGTAATTGTAATTTTACGCATGTCACGGCGAAACTTCGAACATCTTGGGTCCAAGGTTCATTATTGATAGTTGTTGTTGTTGTTGTTGTTGTGGTTCTTGACTCGAGGCGAGAACTGACGCAATCATCCGTTCCCGAGTTCTGAACAAATAATCTTCCAAACGAAGGTTGCATCACGCTCAGTCCCATAGAATCGAGCTATCGGCGCACAACGCCCATCCAATATATACTACGAAACCATCGAAATGGCGGAATTAGCATTGAGATTACTAAGTGAGGTGGCCAACGCAACAAAATCGAAGGATCCCGATGTCGGTGTCGATGACGACAACGACGACGACGGCATCGATTCGGGAATCTTTGCCAAGACAGTCACTCCGACGGAAGCATGGATGGATCTTGTCTTTGGTGCCTCGTTCCTTGTCACTGCCGTCTTTGCGGCGAAACGAATGTCTTGGACACGCCAAAATTCGGGGGCGGAAACGACCGTTGTGACCGCCTTTTACACCCTCATCTTTGTCACATCGATCCTCCGGGCCATTTGGTTCCTCATCCCGGCTACGGTGTGGACTCCCAGCTATACGCCCGTCGCAATTTATGCATTCGATACCGATCATCCGGCCTGGTTGGGAGCCTTCTTGTCCGAATTCGTCCTGACGACGGGATCGCTCTCGCTGTTTAGCATCTTCATCCTCATCCTGGTCTACTGGGCCGACATTCTCAAAAAGTACTTCCATCCGGCCTCCCGTCGCGCGATACCCATGGTTGTCTTTCTGGCATGGGTCTGTTTCCTGGTTGTGCTCGAGATTGGAAACATCACGGCTTTCTTTTTCCAGCTCTACACGACCGAGGGAATGATACTGTTCAATTCGCTTCTGCTTGCCATTGTCTCTTTTGTATGCGTTTATCAGATCACGGTGTTTTCCCATCGCTTCAAAACTGTTTTGAAAACGCTCGGTGCCATCAATCAAGTATCGACAGAAAGTCAGGTGACGCGAATCGTTTGGATCACAATGACGGGCAACCTTTTCTTCTTTACCCGTGCCTTCTTGGAGACCCTCTTTTGCTTCTACTTGTATGCCTACTGGAAGGAGGAACACACGGTAGCCCGATCCTTTTCGCATCCATTTTGGGACAAATTTGTTGGAGTCAAGTTCTTTTCGGAATTGGTCATCCTGTCGCTCATGCTATACATTTTGCAGTCTCGATTTGCCGGGGGGTCTTCTTCTTCTTCTGCCACTACCGTCGGCAGTGACAGCGATAGCCGGCCCACGGGGTACGTGTCTGTCCCGAATGCGGAGGCCGCGGCAACCGGCGGGGTTCAAGCGATGACCGTCTAATGACGAGAGACCGTCGCACATGCCGTGCACCCATTCACGCAGTGTCTATGGTGATCGTTGGATTGGCGGTTTCTTTCTAAAGGATTGCCGGAGTCTTTGGTCGGAGAAGAGTCCGGGTAACATGAATGGTAAGACGGAATGATTTCGAATTTATATAGCATGCTCATTGAAGTATTGCGTGTAGAGATTTTATAATACAGTAGTATGGGATAATGATACAAATGATAGGCTTTTTTAAGAATAAGAAAATAGAATCAATGGAAGCACGAACAATACGATCATTGCACACGGAATGCGAGTTTAGGAACACCGAGCTATTCCAGAGTTCTCCACCTGCTCTGTTTCTCCATTGCTATGCACTCGCGCGCATTGTAGTCCCTGATCCAAAATTGGCTTTGTACTCTAATGGTGTCCGACGCAAAGGTCTCGATCCACTGAATGACGCTTCCCGAATCAATCAAAAGCATCCGATGGTGCTTTCTGCAAGTTTAGCGGGCAAGCACATATCTACGACCGGGGGGACAAATCCATGTGGGATGGGGCTCAACACAAAAACTGCCTGCCATGAAATATTGCAATGCACATGACAATCGATGCACTACCAGTTTGAATGCGAGACCGTTTAGTGCAGCACTGTGTCTCCCTTTCTTTCGTCGCTTTGCTATTACCCGAGCAAGTGATGTGTCCTATCGGGTCAAGAAAGTATTGCGACCGCAATCCAAACGGTAAGGCGGTCACTTGAATCGTTCGATACCAAATGAGAAATCAAAAGGTGAAATACTGCGGTTTGCTCTTCAACCTCTGATCCATCATCGCTGATCCATCATCGCAGATCCATCACTAACCCCCCTTGCTTCAAAAAGAAATGTGCCATTCGTTATTCGTATTCTGGCGTTCGTCTGAACCATCCTCTTTGGGCTTGGAATGCAATCGCTACAAATCTTTTCGGCAGTAGGGGCAAGTCGCACTTGTTTGAATCCATAGTTTCAGGCATTGCGAATGGAACGTGTGCTGACAGGATTCAACTACCGAGATCTCCTGGTCAATTTCAAAGGCCTGCAGGCATATCGAACACAACGGATTCTTCGACATCGGAGAGACAACCGTCGTGTCGTCTGTCTCTTTTAGGACCAAAGTGTCAACAGCGAGATCGTGGAGTTCTCTCGACTTGCATTTGGTCTCCAAAGGAATAGAATCGTACGCATATTCGATTTGTGCCGATGCGAACAACGGCAGAATCAGCGTTTGTACCAATGCAAGGAAACCCAAAACACTTAGTCCGAACACCATTTCGATTCCGGGAACGCCATAGACTGACATAATTGCTAGACAAAACGACGCGAGTCCCCCAAATATCCCGACCAGTATGAGAGATCCATAGAATTGGTAACAGAATTCGATGGGTATGAATCCATGGGAGAAATGCATGTCTTTTTTCGTTTAAGATCTCTTCGTTCAACCTATGACTTGCTCTGTTGATTGACTTTTGCTTCCGGGCGGAAAAGTGGAAGCAATAGATACTCGTCTGGGGTGCTACGAAGTATCGATCACCGGGGACTGTAGCTCAGAAACTGAAGAATACCTGCTGTTTTCACGTGCGAGACATTTATTGTATGATAGAAATGTACATGGCGGCATGAATCCAATTCGACACGATACCATGTCAACTGATTAGTTAGCTATTTTCTTGCTCGGAACCAGGAAGTTTGGAATTACTCTCACCAGGATGCTGTGATGGAGCTTTAGCTACCTGGTATGAATACTATGATTTTCTCGGTGTTCACAACCCGCCAATTTTGAAAACAAAATCATCACTCTATATTTTATATTTTTCTCCGTGTTCGAAACATTTTGCATATCTTCTCGTTTCTTATTCCCTCTGCTGTGTCATCCAAAGGAGAAAGAGTCCGCGAACAAACTCCGAATAAGTACGAAAATATTATGTACTACACTTCGTAACGTTATGCAGTAAATGTGTCATTAAGACAAAGTAGCAAGTGGCGATGTTCGACATAGCTGTCCCACTTAACGAATTAAATGCGAAGTAATATTTTGTTTCTTAAACTTCTCGAAAGTCCCAATGGTATTATTGCGACTAGTATTGTCATTTTTCTTCAAACTGAAAATTTAACAACTTAATTAGGAATCACAAATTACTTATACGCCACTGATGTCGTATGTCTCAAGACTACGACACACAAGAAACAATCTATTTATGAATTAAGAAACAAACACTGTTTCTATCAACTTCAAGGTTCTCTATGACTGATGTCCCCGACTCAGGTTCTCTATGACCTTTTAGGTTCTTTGAAGAACTGTTCTTTATGTTCTTCAAGACCATTACGAGCTTCTCTATGTCTGTTTGTTTTAATCAAAGATAAAACAACACGACGTTGTACGAGAGAACATTCATTTTTATCTTAGTTTCCAAAATCATAACTCTTATCATAATTTCTTATTTTACAAGATTATCAATCACTTTATTTTTATATTCGGTCGACCTCTGGTTTCCAGAGATATGACAACTGATGTGATCTTTGATTATGGTTTTGTTTATTAAACGTAGTTGCACCTCTAGTAAGGAATTGGCATCGGCAATACGGTACAGATTCAAGTTTAGAAAATAAGTACGAAGTACTACGTACTACGTAAGGTTACTACGTAATACATACGAAGTACGTACAATTAAAAAAACAATTTTCAAAAAATAGAAGTACGAAGTAACCTTAATTACGTAATTGAGTGATTCCCGGAAGTACATAACACATTACTTATGTATCCTAGAAAATGTAAGGGAACGTTCCTGAAAACATGGGGAGATATATTTAGGTTTTCAGCACATATATAGTGGAAGGGCCGTCTGTCCGACTTCCACTCGACATAAACCTAGATGGAATCTAAGAATCAAAAATTTCAGTCACTCAACGCATGTCAACGTTCGTGGAACAAAATTTCATGTACCGTACCTCTGTAGGTTTACCTGAAAGTCTTGCTCTGCTCAGGTACAAACTATCCCTTGTTGTTGCTGCTGTTGCTGTTTTCTTCAGCTTGAACTTCTATTTGCTCAATTCAACACCGAAGATTCACCAGCAGAAAAAAATACGAAGTAGTCGATAGAGGCGCGGGTTGACAGCTAAAAGGGAATTTTTGTTTCTTTTCCCAAGATTCCTAATTCCAAAATAGGCCTCGTGCGTTGAGAGAGATCTAGGTTTTCCGTTGGGCGCGCAATTTTTATATGTGTTATGTCATTCCGGGATTGCTTATATGTATTATGTCGATATGTACTTCCGGGAATCACTCATTACCGGTATGAATTTGGCGGTCTGTCTGTCTGTGATGAGCAACGATAGAATGATGACCACCCGTGTCTACAGGGCTTGTAAACGTGCCAGTACGACTCGTTCAAAAGAATTATCATTCTCTCCAGATCATTCAAAGTAAGACCTACCAGAAACCAAACCTTGACCTGTTCGCAATCCAGAAGACGGTAGACAAAAGCCAAGTTCATACCAACAGGAGGTGAATACTCAGCTTTCTGAGAGAAGTTTTACCCATTCCAAATTAAAAACCGCACCGAACAACTGCAGCCAAGCACGTGATCGAACCTCAACAGAGCATTAAGGCACAAATCGAACACCCACCATGACGACGACAGCGGCAATAACGGGAGAGTTTGTGGACGCGGAAAGCAAAGCTCCTCTCGTGCATGAAGTGGAAGAAAAGCAGATATTGAAAGGAGACATCATTAAGATATTGAGCGAACCGTCAACGAAGGGGAGAAATGTATCGGGGCGCTCGTGGAAGGTCCGTCCACAAAAGCGAGCTTCCAGTTTGGTTAAGACAAAAGTGAACAATGGAACCAAGTCCTGGGAACAACGCCGACAAGAAAAACTTGCCCGACAGGAAGCACTCGAATTACAGTCGGAATTACGAGAGGAGCGAAGACAAGCAAAGATTCTGAAGAAGGAGAGACGACTAGAGAACGAGAAGAGACGAGCAGAAAACGAATTCAAGAACGCACAGAGATCCACAAAGGAACTGAATACTGGAAAACTGAAATCGACGCTCAAGGCGATGTCAAAGAAACAGTTGCGAATGATCAAGAAGACGAGAATGAATTCGAAAACTGGGGTTTTGGAATATGTTTCCGCGTATGCAAAATAAGAAGGGAAACGCAATCGATCCAAAAAGTAATCTGGTTATATTTTCCGAGCTGCATCTGATCATTTTGAAGTTGTTGGAGCAGTGTTTGGCGATATGGAAGAATGAATTCATGAGGCGATTCAAGTGCTCCATGAGAATGGAAAAATACGAAGAAAAAGTTCGATAACAATCACATGTGTAGAGATTTTCGGGATGTGGACCTTATTGCTACCTTAAAGTAAATTGGGCTTATTTTTTGGATTGCTTCTGCCTAGTTGCATAGGATTTGTCAGTCTTCATCTTTGAAGTCCTACTCTCTACGAGAATTCCATGCACTTACCTCTCTTTCTAAACTACGACCGTGTCAAGAAAGGGAGATATTTCAAATCTGTTTGAGAGACAAGAAATGAAGGTACGATTTTGAAGAAAGTGCCTTCTACGGTGCTTTTTCTAAGCTATTGCTGAACTTGCAATTGAGTGATACTTATTCAATTCTTATTTCATCACTGAAGCAATTGGCACCTTTCTTCATGGCATGCAGGAATAACATTATTGTAGCGCTTGAGTTTCCACCGGTCATCTGAACCTTCGGAGAGGTTATTTTTTTGGAACAGAAGATTTTGTTAAGAGTAAGGTTAACCTTACGTACGTAGTATCAATACGATTTCTTGTTCTTGTGGATGAATAATCGTACACGTGTTCGGTGTTGATACTTACTTCTAGGACCTACTACGTATTCGGGAAAATATTTTGAGATAACCTTGTTCATAATACGTAGTACTTCGTATTGTTGGGAAAGATGATCATGCCGAATTTTTATTATCCGTCACGTTGGTAGTGAAAATGAAATGACATTATGCTAAGACCTTACTATCATAAAAATATCTTCATGCATGCCACCCATTTTTCTTTCATTATGATTTCAATACTACGGTACGTGTATCGTTTTTATTTTTGAGGAAACTGTGATTTCTGATACATGATGCTAATCCACATGAGCATTTTTTCATTGTGATAGTCTTAAAAACAGAATATTTCATTTTGAGTAGTTTTTACGGCTTGACAGAGCGAAAAGTTCTTATCGTATTACCACGTGTAATGTGTACGTAATTGGTATTTTCTTCGTCGTAGGTAATCTTAGAGATTAATTCCACAAGCAGGCTCCTCCCAAGAACTAAATTGGCGATAGTAACTTTGACACGACACAACATAGAAGCCGTATGCGACCGCTATAATCATTAACCGTACTTCGTACACGTAGTAAGATTACTGTACTCGTAGTTTTTCTCCGATTTGCATTCTAATGCCCGGTACTGGTATTGGTACAGTTCCGTAACCTTACGTGAAGTTGAGCCAGACTATGTTGTGCGCGAAGTTCTGGTATTGAAATACCTGGAGCGGTCGGAAATAGAAAAACGTGCGCACCGCGCGACAGGTTAAGTTTTTTCAAAATGATACGTATGAACTTACCGTACATACTACATATATCAACGTGTGATTTTCGTATTACTACGTAATACGTAGAACGAGAAAAGTAACCTTACTTCGTAACGTTCATGAAAAAATCTCAACGATTCAAATTTAAATAAGGGGAACCGGGAAACTAAAAATTGGGGTTTTTTTTAACGTAATTAATTAATTACGTACGTAATTAATTAATTACGTACGTAATTAATATTACGTACGATTGGATTTAATTACGTACGATTGGATTTAATTACGTACGATTGGATTTAATTACGTACGATTGGATTTAATTACGCACGATTTCACAATCAAGCTCTTAAGTGGCTTATATAATAATTAAATAAAGTGGATAATAACATAATAAAAAATTACTAAAGCCTATCAAGTTAGCGCTTAAGCTATTTTTCAAGCCAAGATACTATAGACGTATAAGGTATACGCGCCATTCAAAATGCCGCTGATAGCCACTTATACCGGTAACTTACGTACTATATGCCCTTTATCAATGTAAAACTTAAGCCATTTATTAAAGCCTCCAAATTGCTTCAATTTGATGACAAGGACGATGTATGCGCCTTTTAAAGTGCCGCTGACAGCCACATACGAAGTACGTAGTATTCGGTAAGGTTACCGTGCCACTTGCACTAGTAAGTGGCTGTCAGCGCCACTTTAAATGGCGCCTGGTTAAAAGTGGCCCTGACAGCCACTTATTCGTACGTACCTGACGGTACGGTACGTACGGTACTCAGGACAGAGTGACTTCTAGTACGGTACTCAGGACAGAGTGACTTCTAGCGTGGCGCCGACAGCCAATTCCTGCTTTAAATCTTACAGTACAAAGGCGCCGTTTAAAGTGGCGCTGACAGCCACTTATGCGTACCGTACTCAGCTCTAGTGATTTACGGTACCGTTTGTATTATCGACGCGTTGCTGCTTGCTGCTGCTTGCTGTCCCCCCTGTATTATCGACGCGTTGCTGCTTGCTGCTGCTTGCTGTCCCCCCCCCCTGTATTATTGACGCGTTGCTGCTTGCTGCTGCTTGCTGTCCCCCCCCTGTGTTGTCGACGCAACGACGGAGTCGATTTGTTAATAGAGGACGCGTTGCTGCTTGCTGTCCCCCCCTTTATTATATCGACGCGTTGCTGCTGCTCCCCTGTATTATCGACGCGTTGCTGCTGCTGCTGCTTGCTGTCCCCCCTGTATTATCGACGCGTTGCTGCTCGTCGCTGCTTGCTGTCCCCCTGTATTATCGAAGCGTTGCTGCTGCTCGTCGCTGCTTGCTGTCCCCCCCTGTATTATCGACGCGTTGCTGCTGCTCGCTGCTTGCTGTCCCTCCCCTGTATTATCGACGCGTTGCTGCTTGCTGCTGCTTGCTGTCCCCCTGTATTATCGACGCGTTGCTGCTTGCTGCTACTTGCTGTCCCCCCCTGTATTATTATCGACGCGTTGCTGCTGCTCGCTGCTTGCTGTCCCCCCCCCCCCTGTATTATCGACGTGTTCCTGCTTGCTGCTTCCCCCCCTGTATTATCGACGCGTTCCTGCTTGCTGTCCCCCCCCTGTATTATCGACGCATTCCTGCTTGCTGTCCCCCCCTGTATTATCGACGCCTTACTGCTTGCTGTTCCCCTGTATTAATTTTTTTTCTACATAAATCCGTGTACAATTTGTACTGGAAAATCGAATTTTTTGATTGGCTCATTCACTCAGCACCTCTAAGTGGCGCTGACAGCCATTTATTGGTACGGTACCCAGCGCCTTTATATCATCTTGGCTTAAATAAAAAATAGCCAAAGCGCTACATTGATAGACTTAAGTACATTTATGTGGCTGTTAGCGGCACTTTAAAAGGCGCATACATTGTCCTTGTCATCAAATTGAAGCAATTTGGAGGCTTTAATAAAAGGCTTATGTTTTACATTGATATAGGGCATATTCAAATTATTATTGCGTCATTAAATTCGCTACTTTACCTATTTAAGCCACATAGTTACGTAATTAATCTTCAATCGTACGTAATTAACTGCAATCGTACGTAATTAACTGGAATCGTACGTAATTAACTGCAATCGTACGTAGTATTAATTACGTACGTAATTAATTAATTACGTGAACCAAAAACAACTATTTTTAGTTTCCCGGTTTTAGTTTCCCGGTTCCCCCTTTTTAAATTTGAATCGTGGAGATTTTTTTCATGAACGTTAGTACTTATCTCGTTCTACATAGTACGTAGTACGAAGTAATACGTAAATCACACGTTGATATATGTAGTACTATGTACTGTAAGTTTATACGTATCATTTTGAAAAAACTTAAAACCTGTTGCGCGGTGCGCACGTTTTTCTATTTCCGACCGCTCCAGAAGAAGAATCGAGACGAAGTAAGGATTAGGTTGTACGACCCATGTTGTGTTGGGGCCAGGGATTACTTTACTTGTAGCCTTCCCACAAATCACCAACACATTGGCGTACCCTCGTTGAATTGATTACTAGTGCATCACAAAGATGTGGCAGCAAGGGAATATTTCGACCTTTGCAAGGGATGTAATTTTGGATGGGGATGACGTGAAGAAGACGGTGGACGACGAAGACGAAGATTACTCCACTATTGGAAATGCTACGTATACTCGGCGCACACGGTCGCTTGAGGAATTCCATTCGCACGACACAGAATCGATACAAGAATTTGCGAAAAACGACGACAATAGAAGACAGTCAACGCATAAGTCGACAAAGGTCGTTAAAGCTTTTCTGAAGAAATTATTTCCGCGGAAGATTCGGAAACAATCAGCTTCATTTTTAACATCCATGATTCCGGCTTCTGAATACCAAGAAATGACAGAAAGTGAGAGCGACTCGAATACGATAGTTTCAGAACGCAGTACTAGGAAAGATGTAGGAACAGGAAGAAGTATGTTGGTAAAACAAAATGCGCAAGTAGTTAGTCGACCATCAGGGGCTACAGGTGATTGGAAGATGTCCGAGGAGAGTCCTTCCGACGCGAAGAGTTGCATGAAGTTAATACGTGAGAAAAGTTTGATTTTTGATAAGGACGATACGAGTGTTGGCAGCGACATCACTGAAGACACTTCGTTTTATCCAAATCGATCGTTCAGGTGTACTCCCATGTACATCGACCCTATGATACGTATCGAGGAGGAAGAAGAAAAAAGTCTAAGTGATAAGGATAGCCTGGAAGAAACTGTCAGCCATTCTTCGGGAGAAGAAAGCGTTGAGTGTGCTTACGATTTTCGAAAGCTTTCGCCATTGAATGACATTGCGGACTCACCAAGAGAAGCTAATACCAGGATCTCTATGAACAATCCACTTGAGACAGAGACAAACCAGTCCAGCTTGTCGGTTGAAATTCGCGAGCGAAGACGTTCGTTTTCGGACTCGGAAATCGAATTTGAGCGTCGACCAGATATTGCAACGGAAGACTCACCAATAAACGACCTTTTCCCACTTACTCCAAACTCCAATCTCTCGAACGAAGAAAGGTTCCAGTACGTTCTGGATCATGTCAAACTCTCGTCTCAGACTAGAACTTTGAGCAGTCCGCTGCAAAAGTCGGGATCATTTGACAGAGGTTATGAAAGAGAATTCAAGCAAAATCACTTCTTTCCAGGTTCGTGTCGGCCTTCTGCGATGAACGCTTGGCCTTTTCCGCGAACTAGGAGCTACTCCGGGTCGCTTTTGGACCAGATACCAAACAACGATAGGTTGGGAGACCCTGGCGATACAGATTTACATGGAAAGACAAAAACTAAAAATTTCATTCTGACCGAAACCGGAACTGAAACTCAGACTGAGACTGAAACTAGCATGTCTCTGGATGTACAACGACGAACGGCACTCCGATTTTCCCAAAGTGACGGACAGAAGGAAGTGCCAGACTTCATATCGAGGAGACACACGATCACAGGACACAGGCAAGTGGAAATCACACGAAGGAGTGCATCTTTGGATTTGCATCGACGATCGTCACTCCCCTTGTCACAAAGCAGCGAACAGAAAGGTGCCGTAAACTTCATATCAACGAAAAACTCAATCCGAAGAAGCAACCAAACAGAAATATTATGGGATCCTCAGAATAAGAGCCTCGAAAATGAAGAAGCATCTGCGACGGTGCCAGTGAAAGCAACAGACGACAGTACCGAATGTTTCACGAGTGGTGAAACTCAATCTCAAGCGCAGCGTCCTGTATCTGTTGATGCTGCTGCTCTCACATCAATACTACCCAAAACAGTGGACGACGAAACTTTACACCCTCGTCCTCCAACTAGTTCCGTGCTCGCTACATTACCTGCATCAAACAATTGTTCGGCTGGAGCCTACATCAGTAAAGAAAATCGAATGCCTTTGCACGATTGCCCGATTCAAAATCCTTCACCTAGAACACTGAACGCTGCAACTATGATTGCAGCAGCCCTTCGACCAGGTCCAGTCCAAAGCCGACCCACTCTTCCGGCTCAAAATACAAGTGTAGCCCTGCAAAAGGATGTTGATGAGTATTATTGGGGGAGTAGTAGTGGAGAAGCAGAAGGTGGAGAAAATGACAGAGAAGCAGAATTAAAGAATCTTTGTTCATGGTCGTCATCGGATTCCTTCGACAATGTTCTCTGAAGTGGATTTTGCAGTTGACTATCAACAGCATCTGGGGACTTGGGAAAGTCTAGCACGTTGCAACATAATGACTTCACCACTTTGGAACTATCGGTGAACGGTTGGACTGCTATATATGTTACACAAAGTGTCGTTGAACTTTGTCATATACGTAAAAATGTTTAATCAAATGAATTTAGTACAATTATTCTCAATATATCAATATATCACTTTCCATGTCCTTCAAAGCAGTCTAGATAGCGAACCAACCAAGCACACGACCAAGACATCATGTATCGTAGCATGGTAAAATATTTTTTTTCAGCACCCGTCATCTGCCTGTCCAAAATCCAAGTTTCAGAGGATACGCTTGCACTTCCTCCAATTTCGTCCCGTCTTCAATGTAAGACTTTTCCTCACTGAAAAAATAGTGATTGCCATTAGATTTTGAATTCCAAGTCTTTCAAGAAATCATTTCTCTCCTTTTGTCATAAAATGAATACACCCTAATTACTCAGACGTCACTCGTGTCGAATGTCCTCTTTTCTATCGTCCTCCTTGGTTCGAACCTTGGGCCGAAGCATTTTGCTGGCTGCGGTTGTGGTCAGATAGTTGTGATTGTTGTTGTTTTCCGTTCAATTGGCTGTTTCCTCCTCCATAGCCACGAGACCCACTGCGCTGGTCGTCGTTGTTTCCTGCACCGGAACGGCTTCGTTCCTTTTCATCGTTATTGCCGCCGCCGGGAGGCTGCTTTCGCTGGTCGTTACCATCCTGATGGTAGGATTCTCTTCCGCCGCCTCCTTTGTCTTGGCTCTCCGAGGCTCTCTGGCTCGGATGATCTCCACCTCCACCCTGTTGGTTGGACAAGAGGGGACGCTCTGGAGGAGCCCTGGACCGTTCTTGCTGCAAGTTCAAAACAGTCCAGTCGAACATGTTGTCGTATTGAAATCCCTTACGATAAAAGAGTTCCTTGAAGAGCCTCTTCAAATAGGCGTAATCGGGTCTGTCCTCAAAGCGCAAAGATCTGCAGTATTCAAAATAGGATCGGAACTCCGTGGCGTATCCCTTGCAAAGCTGTTCTGTACTGGTCGACATTTTTCGGTCCATGATGCGTTCGTACTTTTGCTTTTTGGTATTGGCCTTAAGGCCCTGCCACGGAAGAGATCCGCGGATGAAATACATCAACACATATCCGAGGGACTCGAGATCATCTCGACGGCTCTGCTCGATTCCAATGTGGGTGTTGATGGAAGCGTATCGCGCAGTTCCGGTCAGATTCTTGTTTTCACGGTATGGAATGTGTTGATGGGATCGGGGATCCCGATACTTTTTGGCCAAACCAAAATCAATGATATGAATTACAGACTGTCGCTTTCCCAATCCAATCAAGAAATTGTCTGGTTTGACATCTCTGTGAATAAATGATTTTGTGTGGACGTATTCCAGTCGGCTCAACAACTGATCGGCCAGCATCAATACTGTCTTGAGCTGGAACCTCCGTCCACAATAGTTGAAGAGATCTTCGAGGGAGGGACCAAGAAGGTCCAAGACCATAACGTTATAATCTCCTTCGATACCGTACCATCGGACATTGGGAATACCCACTGCAGGATTGCGACAATCATAATCGTAAAACACAGAGGAATGCATTGGTGAAGCAAAATCAAAATCATGCCCAAAGCAGAGTAAGAGCATGCATCGACCAGAGAATGAAACATGATTGAAAAGAGAAACATCGATGGTGAACGTGACAACAACGAACTTACATCCTCCGTGCAAAATGCGATAAATTTTACTCTCGTAGAGCAATTGTGGGTGCTTGGTCTTGACCGATTCGAGCTTGATTGCCACTTCTTCTCCCGTGGTCATATTTGTTCCCAAGTAAATATCACCAAAGGAACCACTCCCGATTTTGCGGCCGAGCCGATATTTCTTTCCCACACGCAGCTCCATACTTGCGATGTTATTTACCAATTACGTAGTGTCGGAGTGGGAGCCTGTTATTTTCCCTAGCTGGCTACAATTACGTTCTACTAGTTCTCGATTGACGTGCCTATGAACTGTGCGCTTGTCCACGGGTAGCCCTCGGAGATTAATACAAACACCAATAGATTGGAATGTATTTCTGCACTAGTTTGAGCAGCGAAAGCAGTCGCAAGGACCTTACAAGTGGGAATCCAATAAAGAACGGTAAGGTAGCAATTGTTTTTGCTGGTGTTGAAAATTGAACTCCATTTACCTACCCCGTGCTGTGGTTCAGTGTACCAGTGAGGTTACTGTATGTTTTGGAGTAACTGTCGGATTGCCGTGAAGATTTAACCCCATTGCTGCTCCCGAAAAAAAAGACGCCCACGATTCTTTCCACTTACCGGTACGGTAAAGTTTACGCACTATTCCGTACGAGTAAGGTTAGTTACCCCCTTCTAGCTAGAATTGTCGTTATCACTGTCTGTACCGGTATCTGTTACTCACGGAAGACTAAAAAACAATAATTCCAACCTCTGATTGTTCGCTGCCATGGTTACCGTAGTAAACCTTACTCGTCCGGTAAAGTAAAACCTTACCGTAAGGTTACACGTAAGGTTACCGGTAGGTGAATGAGGGGGGATTTCATCAAAAATCCATACTTTCAACTTCTTACAATATACGTACCGTACGTACCGTTCTACGTAGTATCAAAGGTAGTAACTTCGAACTTACAACTTACGTACGTACGATACAGTATTCAGTACCGTACCGTATTGAGTACGTAAGCCTTATTCAGTATTCGTACCGGTAAGTTACGGTAAGATTATGGAGTGTGAAGAGTGAAGACCATTCGTTTTAAGTTCGTACGGTATTTTGAGTAAGGTTATGTAACGTACCGGTATGATACCGGTTCGTATTCATTTATTTGGATTTTAGAAAGAAAAAGCATGCAACACGTAATCCTTACCATCGACGTACCGGTACGAGTACTACGGAATTCCTATCAGCTGTCCCCCGGTTTCCGTAGAAATTAGTAGTTGAGGATGTAGAACCGGGGGACAGCTGATAGGAATTTTGTAGTAAAATAGGATAGCATCGTGACCGGTACGAGTAAGGTTACTTCTACCGGTAAGATCTTACATTTGCGTAAGATTACAAGAACGTATCATTAAAATTTGCTCTCCAGTATGAAACATGAGAGACACGGACCGCTTTTTCGTGCCTTGACAAAAGAACAGAAGAAAAAAAGTAATTACTTGTACCCTCAAAAAAAAATAATGGAAGTAGTATTGATCATCAGTGAACCCGTTAGTGCACTAGTTTCATGGATACGGTAATTTGTTTGGTCTGCATCTGTGCTTCCAGATGTCAAATGTCAGATGAGACTTGAAAGTCATTAAGGCAGACCTGCAAAGAACGAAAGAGGCAGTAAGGTCTTATTTCTACCGGTATATTTGACCAATAATGACAAAGAACAAGTACGATGGCATCGTATCCAATATGTACTGTAACAGTTTAGGTTAGAGAAAAAAACAAAAGATTGGATCATGGGTTTTGTTGGACCATTTTTGAATCGTTTTTAAAGAAAAGAATAAACAAGAATCATGCAGATAATTAACACGCTTGCAGATTTCATCAGCTTTAATGCATTACAGAGATAGCGACAGTCGATGAATACGAACTTTGTTGCTGGCACAAGATATAAGTGACTTCAGGGGTGATAGCGTTAAGCACAGCATTTCGAGGCGTGCCCGGCAGAGCAGCTAGCCAATTGCACGGCGCCACCGGTCTGATTGCTTACATCCTCACATGGTTGAGTGCTTACAGATTTCGCTTGGCATTCTGTGTTTGCGTTTTCGCAGAAGCGGACGCTTTCTTCGTGAACCTCAATTCGATGATTACATCGGGAAAATATCTTCCATTGATTCTGGAAGAGAGCGCTCGCCTTCCAGGACCGGCGTGCTTGTGGGCATCGGGAGAGGAGGAGGGGCATATTTACTCGAGCACGATGACGCTCGACTGTCTTCTTGTGTCGCACGACCGTAACTTTGGGTGCTATGGATCGATGATCGATCGTTCTTTCTCTGCCGCGCACCTTGTGTCGCACGACCGTGACTTTGGGTGCTATGGATCGATGATCGATCGTTCAAGGACAGCATTGCATTGACATCCGCAGCAAGTTTTGTGTCATCCAAAGCTCTGCTTGCGCTGGAGCAGCGGCGTCCGGTCTTGAACAAAGGTTTTGGTTTCGGAATCCTTGTGGCTGGTCCATGACTAAGACCAGAATCGACCGATTGGTGCGTAGAATCATTCAGCGTTAAGTTGCGAGGTATTTTACCAGCCTTCTGTAATGATGCCGCTGCTGCCTCGGGGTCCAATCCCAAGGGAGCTATAGTGCAAACTGATCCTCGACGACTGGAAACTGATCCTCGGCGAGTCGACGACGCGTAAGAATATCCTGTGGGGATCTTTTCAGATGCATCAATCGATTGTATATCGTTGATTGGCGCTTGGTCAGTTCGATCGGAGACAAATGAAATCATGTCTATCATATCTTCGGGCACGTCGTCGATGTCCATGTCCTCAAAGAAAAAGGAAGCGTGTTCGTTCTTTATGGAGACGTCGTTGATGTCCCTCCCTCCATGAACTGGGTCTTCTAAACCAAGCCCAGAGACCTGCCTCATCATTTGCCTTTGTTGTTTTGTCGGGGCGATTATTCCACCTACTTCCCTTCCGTTTCTTGTTATCAGTAAGGGCTCTTCTTCTTGTTTGAAATGTAGCCTCTGAACAACGGGTTTCGGATCATCATGTTTTTCCGATGTGCCCGATGAAGACGACAGACTTTTTGTTCTAGGCGTGCCGACACTGTTGTGCTTGTCATCTTCATCACCGTGGAACTGTGGACGCTTAGTCGGAAGTTTCTTCCTTTCAGAGAACATTGTGCACGTATGTGTTTGTTGAGGAAGAGCAATTTTTTGCCACTGTTCTATGAGTGGTGTGACGTACTCGGGTTCATACAGGCAAGTTGGAGAGAGGCTGACACCTAGGAAAGATTTCGGGAATTCGAACCAGTCAATTTTAGTATTCTCGATGCGAGTGAATTTGTGAAGGAGTAAGCATCAAACATTCGATTTGGTTGACGAAGAATTGATGATACAAATACTTTGTAATATTCTTATTATATTAATGTTGCACTTACTGTACTTCGAATAAGAAGTACCGGTATTTTCGTTCCGCTATGAAGGAAAAGATGCTGAAGCAGCCCGTGCCTTATAAACTTGATATCATCTTTACAGTAAGTTAATTATCTCATCTCGAAGAAAACTTGACGGGTGTTAGTTAAAGACCATCCATTCCGAGTTCAATGTTCTCATTAATTAAAAATTACGAAGTACTACGGGTACATAGGATTTTTTCATCCACTGGAGTCTCGACGGCTGTTCTTTGGGTCATCGTTTTGTTCGACAAGGGTCTAAAACACTTAAATACTCTAGCACATAAGGTTCGCAGCTGAAAGATTAGATCCAAATGATATGTTGATTTCAGAGGGGCTTTTCCGATTCGTGAATTATTATTGTCTTATCACACGAATTTTTCTCTACAATTTGGGGCTTTTCACAAATTCACAAAATCCATGACCTAACACCGACTTGATCGACTAAAACGTTCAAAAAAATTGTGACTGAATGATGCGTTGTTCCCGCGTTCCAACTTCGGTTTCTGTTCCGTGCTCTCCACGACAATGATGTGTGCGAAGCGTTGGTGTAAATTGCCAGACAACAATACGGTAGGAGTATCCATTCAATCAAATAGCTAGGGAAATCATCAACGACCGTGTTGAGAACGAGATACGTGAAAGAATTGTAGGTAATCGCCTCATACCTCAACGGTGTAGATCAATCTCATATAGTGGTATTATCCAGCGGTCCTGTTCAATACGGTACAACACATTCCTTGAGACTGTCGGTAAAATATTGTTCCCTCTTTATTGTCGAAAAATACCCGGTTGGAATAACGGAAATCGGGAAGACGACCGAATCGAAGCAGAATTAAAAGTGGTGAAAGAAGGAAGTATCGGTCGTCTAGAATCCCTGCTTTTAAGATAGGCTTGTTTCTTACTTCGGCAAGGTTGACTTTTTTTCGAAGTATTCTCTCGTCCGTTCGGTTGTAGCGGACTCGACCAACTATAAAATCGAAACTATCGCCATCCTACAATGGCGAGATACAATAGTGGGAAGGTCGTGAAGGATTTTTACAAAATACTACAAGTTTCCAATGAAGCAACGAAGACTGAAATCAAGACTGCGTACCGAAAACTTGCATTAGCCTTGCACCCCGATCGACATGATGGAGATAAAGGGAAGACGAAGGCCTTTAAAGAAGTGACAGAAGCTTACAACATATTAGTCGACAACGAACGACGAAGACAGTACGATGTCTCTCAGGGAATATCATCGCCGTCGGGTTGGTACAACAAAAATCGAAGAAGGGCCCCACCCTCGAACTATC
Organism: Pseudo-nitzschia pungens; assembly: GCA_037355855.1. Taxonomy (NCBI): domain Eukaryota; phylum Bacillariophyta; class Bacillariophyceae; order Bacillariales; family Bacillariaceae; genus Pseudo-nitzschia; species Pseudo-nitzschia pungens. The sequence goes on from CM074758.1 coordinate 1,288,469, forward strand.
GAAAGGTCTACGCACCACATGCACCACCCGACGGAAAATGGCACGATGCACAGCGGCATTATGACATGCACTATGGAGATGGAATGTACCACGATGCATTGAAAAGTGCATACAAAAGAGCAGAGATGAATGGTGAGTTCGATTACCATTCACCACTCGGGAAGGGATTCACATTTGAATCGAATGGGAGTAAGAAGGCAAAGAGCAATGACTTCAATCCGTATTCAAAGGCAACTCAGGGGCCTGCATCGCATGGTTATGAGTACGAAGAAGGATACATTTCGGAGGCGAAGCATGTGATGAAACGGAAAAAGGGCGTTGTCAATATGCTCCACGAACGCCGAAGACAACGACTCCAGTTTCAAGAGGAAAGAGAACACTCGACCGCCGCAGCTATACATGAACCATTTCAGCAACAAAGCACTGTAGGTGCTTGCAACATAATGTGATAAAAGAAAAAGCAACATGGTATGACAAGCATATCAACCGGATCATAATTCTTCTAGAGGAATGGAATTTTGTCACAGTCCAAGTTGTCAAAACTCCATTTTACTTCTCAATAATGTGTTGGATAGCACCTACTATACTATCTATTGAATTTACCGATTGCAGGGAAGATTGTCCAATTTGACCGACAAAGTTAGGTCGATTTCTTCGGTATTCAATAGGACCGGTAAACCATACTTGAACTCACTCATTTCAGTTTGCAGCCCGTGTTCAGTCTAGTATTTGGGCTTCCACTTGAATTTGGGAACAAATATGAGCCAAGCCACCTGAAGTCAGAAAGTTCAAAAGGTATTGGGAGGATCTCTGTCAAAAATCTTTCTTGTCACGACGCATGAAACTGATATTAGAAGATGCATTTTTGCAGAGACAGAAAGTTCTACCGAACGAATATTCGTTGGATGGTTGGTTGTTGATTTTTTCGGGAAAGAATAAAAATACTCGGAAAATAATACTCGCAGCATACCGTAAGGCTACGTACAGATTGTGTTTTCTTACAACAAAATGTTTTTCCAAAAATGAAAAGCACGCGGATTTGTATGTATCTACCGGTAACCTTAGAGTAAGGTTACGTGTACGGTCGTAGTTGTAAATGTTTGCTTATATTAATTTAAAAAACCTTACCGAAAACGTGAGAAATTTGACAGAACGTCATTTTTTGGAGTTGACTTACGTATTTTGAAAAGCGTATTACGACTACGTGTAATATTATTACTCTCTTATTATTATTTATTTTTTGTATTTTTTTCATACCGGTAGGTGTGATTTTTTGGCATCGCTTATTACGAAGTTAGGTTACTTGAACCTTACGGTAAGGTTACGTGTAATTGTGGGTGCACCCACTTTAGCAGGGGGGGGGGGGCGCTCAGTGAATCTTAACCGAAAGTGTCGTAGCCAGGTATGGCTTTGTAAGTTTCGGCTGTCGTGAAGTAACACGTACCACAACTTACACATCACCGCTTTGATTTTTGAACTAAACCCGGCAACGCCTCGCGGCGTCGCACGGGAGGAAGTCTCAAAATCACACCGAGCTGTATCTATGCGCGTTACACGCGACAAGACGACAGCCGCCACCCTAGACTTCTTTTGGGTAGTCCGAAACATGAAAAAAAAAATTGAAGCACAAAATGTGCCTCCCATTGCGGATTTAATCAATGCCCAAGCTGAAATAGAGATTTATCCGAGAACTGTCCTTTTTACTCAGACATGGGTTAAGAAAACGTCAGATTGAAGGCCAACAGTTTCTTGTGGCGAATACCTTCTGGATAAGTTCTCTTGCATCGCTCCGTAAGAGAGAGCAGGAGGATTGTGAAGGTTCAAAGCAGTTCGTAGAAAAGATTTGCAGAAATGAATAGGATCATACAAGGCGAGTGTAGCGAACAAAGTGTCCTACACGAGTACTGCACCTTTAGCAGATGGTTAGGGATTGTCCGCATCGTGCGTTTTGAGGAAACTCAGTAATTCTGCCCCATAAAGGTTCTCGTCTTCCAACATGGCGTAGTGGGAACAATTGGAGAGAACCTTTTCTTCGGTCCTGTTGTTTTCGCCATCCAATCTTTCTTTCCACCCCTTCATGCAGGTTTCGGTACAAAAGTCGAATTCCCCGCGCATCAACAGGGAAGGTATTCGGTGGAGATCGACCGATGCTTCACCAACGTTTTTGGCTTCGTAGCCATCAATTGCCTGTATCCCTCTCCAAGGTGTGGGACCCATGTTTCCCAAAGCATCCATAAGAGCCAATGGAGGATGTGGAAGGCGGCACTCGTGGGTCTGGTGGAATTCCTCTGAACTCATCATTGCTTGGTGCAGCTGTTGTTTTTTTCGCGAAAAGGATGCAATTGTTGATTTCTCAGTGTGGTTATCGTCACAGTAATCACTTTCGTTGTCAACGCGTCCCTTGTCACTATTTGAATCGTTGTTTAGATTGAGAAAAAGTCTTTCCGATTCAGATTGTATCAATGCTGCCGATGTTGGTGTCGATGACAGGATCAAGGAACAAACATAACTCTTGCGTCTGTTATTCGACAACTCTTCTTGACGTCCATTTGTCGTTGTCAACAAGTACTCATAGGCCAAGATTCCACCAAACGAGTGGCCCAAGAGGTGAAAGCCTTTTAATTTCCAGTGTTCCTCGATGAGTTGACGCAAATGCTCTACCATGGTCGGAATCGAAAAGGGAGGATACTCGACTTTCTTTTTGGTTTTCGTGTTGTTTTCTGATTTTGTTAGGGGTTGTGGTCGGGATGATTTTCCACACCCCCATTGATCGTAAAAGATTACAGCTCGGTCTGTAACGCCGTTGACGATTGGTAGCAGATAATTTGATGGTATCGATGGACCTCCGTGCAGACACAAGAGTGGAGGTTTGTTTGGGTCATGGAGCTGTCGTGGTCGAAAGATGCAGTAAGAAAGGATAATTGGGGCGCCACCGTTTTCGTCGATAGAAATATGATTGCCCTGGTCTTCGTTTGTTTTCTTTGTATTTCCTGTAACAACTTGGTACCTCCCTATTCGACTCATAGCACCCGTCACACATAATGACGGTGGAGGTGGTGGAGGTGCACCGCCGAATCGTGTTCGACTCAATCGTTCATTTTTTTTCTTCGTCGGATCCAAAAGATGGGATGGAAGCATGTCGATCTATCTACCGGGACTGATTGCGAACGATAAACAAAGATGTGTTCGACAGTGACACAAAACGAATGTTGACCAAGATGAAAGTCAATTGCCGAGGTCGTAGCAAATTTTGATTCCGATATGACCAAATACGATACCGCACTTGAAGCGGTTCGAGGACAGCAAAAAGAACCACGATGGTTCCCGGAAGATCTTTTCGACACAAGATCGCGCGCATTGTGCTGTAGCGGTCCAAGAAATTTCAAATTTCAAACACCGTACGGTAAGATTTACGTATCGGACCGCAGGATACAGTCCAGAACAAAGGATTGAAACTATTCCAATCAGACGCTTCACGCAAAGATTCTCTCATCAATTCTTTCATGTCAACAAGAAGGTTGAAAAAGTAAAATCAAGAACACTGAGAAGGTGGATCTCGAACCAATTTGATATCGATGATCTTCTCTCCTTAGTACACATAGAACATGGGTTCTGAACTGTTTCATGGTCTTCTCTCAAAAAAAGGTTTCAGATATGAAAAAAGTATTATCTTTCGACTTTGATGTACGAGGGTCCTTGTAACCAAAACATAAGAGAACGCCGACTTATTGCCTGCGGATGGGTCGTCGAGGTGAAGCTCCGATAAAAGTATCCAAACATTAGAAGGTTTGATTGTGTGTAGAAAATAATTCTGATTTACAAGACAGAGAATCACAAATTTGGCGTGGTGGTATATATACATATATATATATATATTGTTGATAATGTAGTATATATAGCTCTCCCTCTTAGCTAATTGCTGTTGCTGTCGTCGGATTTCGAAACCAACCCAAAGACTGAACCTAAGCGACGGACGACGTTCTTCAGACGGAAGGCAAACAATCGGAGAAGACCCCTTGTGCGCGGCTTACCCAAGCCACCAAAAGCACGGGAATGGAAATTCACCATCGCCTTTTCGTATTGCACGTTTCGGAGGACGGAAGTTGCAGCCTCCCAACCCCAGCGTTCTGCTTCGGCACGGGCTGCCTTGCCCATTTTCTCACGATAAGTCTCGTCCTCTAGATCTTTGAGCCGCTTGACATAGCCATCGATGTCGCCTGTCTCCACAAGAAAACTGTCCTTCTCGTTTGTAATGATGCTGGGGATTCCACCTGCGTTCGCGGCAACCACAGGCACGCCACTGGCCATGCTTTCCAAGACCACAAATCCAAGTGTTTCCGAGTCACTCGGCATAATAAAGACATCCGCACTGGCAAAGGCCTGTGACAACTCGTCCCCAGAGCGCTGACCGAGGAAAACGGTTTTGGTTCCCTCGAAATACTTCTCCAACTCCTCCTTTTGCGGACCCTTACCCACAACGGCGAATCGGGCGTTGGGCATCTTTTCCAAAATGTCGCGGACATCCTTTATTCTCTTTTCGGCACCCAATCTCCCGACATAGACCATTAGGAAGTCATCGGGATTGTTATCCGTCATGACCTTTCTCATTCGAGCGTTTTTGTATTTGGGATCGAAGCGCTCCGTGTCAATTCCCTTACGCCAAACATCGACGCGGGGGATGCCATTGTCGATGAGCTCTTGCTGCATCTGAGGCGAGGTGACCAAAGTCAAGTCAGCTCGGGTGTGAGCGAATCGCAAGAGTGACCAAGAGAGTCGTTCGATACCAGGAATAAAACCGAGATAATTAATGGCGTAAGACGGCAGATGAGTGTGATAACTCATGACCAACGGGATGCACATGGTACGCGCATAAAAAATAGCTGCCAACAGTACAAACCCTCTGTGTCGGCGCAACAAGCATCGATAAATATATTGACAGTCCAGTCGATCAAGAAACGAACAATCAGATAGGAAGAGGAGCACGGCGTTAGCCTCGTTATGGGAAAAAGAGGGACACAAGCACGTATGCAGTGCTTTGTGAATCGTGACTTACGGGCTGGTGACATGAATCAAGTCTGGTTTGAGTCGATCCATAATACCCGAACCCTTCATTTCGGGCAAGTCAATAGTCAACGAAATTTGGTTGTAAAGTGGGAATGTGAATCCGAGAGTGTGGTGGACTGGGTATCCAAACGCCTCCCTGGGAAGCTGATTTTTTGGTGTTTTTGAATCTACAGTCAAGATCTCCACATCGTCACCCGCTTTAGAAAGGAACTTGAGCATCTCGTTGAAACGATTGGCGTAACCCGAGACATGTGTGAACGGAGTGGGTTCCACCATGAGGCAGATTTTGCGCGGTGGGTTGCGTTTCAGGGCAGGTGCATCGTTTGATGCGGAGGACTGTCTCAATTCTGTGCTGCTGCGAACCACTGTGCCCGGTGTTGTCGCATACGTCAGTGGTTGAAAAGCCAAACAAGATGCTGCAAATAAAGCAATCAAGAGGATTGCAAGGGATGTAGCCGTCTTCATTATGATTTTGCGCAAACGCGAGGCGACTGGTGTTGACTCGATTTGTTTGTCGTCTGCGGGGTATTCTGAATCCTCGCAGCTCTGCTCGATATTATCGTCGTCGAGTATGTTGCCAGATTCCCTATTTTTCTGTCGTTGTCCGGGCTGGATCTTCTCGTCGAATCCAGCTTTTCCCTGCCTTTGCTCAATCACTATGATAAGCGTTCCCGGAATCCTGTGTTTTCGCTAAGATTGGTGATTACAGATGAGATATACGGCTCCAATGTTGGCCGACTCAGATCTCAGATAGGAGGCACACAATGCGGCAGGAACTCGTCCAACAATGATGCGACCGTTCTCTTTACATGGACACTCGTACGAGTACTTCTGTTAGGGTAACTTACCCCATATCCATACCGGAACCATAGATTCAGTATGATTCGTCACATCTGCCGTACTTCTTTCGAGTACCTTCTACGTGTAAGCTGGATACCCTATCAGAAAAAAAGCGGAAAAGAAAATAATCGGAAGCACAGTGCGTTATTGGATAAACGCACGTATTTTGGACCGCCAATTATGGTTGTTTTAAAAAAACAAATCAACACGCGCGCGGAGCATAATGTTGTTATCTTACGGTAGGAAAAAATGACGCCGAAAAAGTTCGTGATGCCACTGTGCTCTTGCTTGCTGGCTCAAGATCCAAATTCGGAATAATTGATTTGTGGATTTCAAGAACTCATTTTTGGCATCATAAAATTAATATTACTACTAGTAAGTTACCAATATATAAAATATGGTGTGATGAAAATTATTGACCACTGCCGTGGCAATGCAGTCGAAGGTCGGTTGATGAGGTCCAGTTTGATTTTTGCTTTCCTATTTTGGGTACTACTAGTAGAATGAAAGCCCAGCGTTGAATAGGAGCTTGTTCAAACTAGTAGTTTCGTCACATCATACTAGTAGTAATTGGGGTACTAGTACTACTACTAGTAGTACTCTGAATCACTTGTTGTCGTCATGTGGAAGAGACGAATAGCTCTGAATCTGCTCTTGCTTCAAGCAAATCAGTAAACAAAAATGGAGGCAGGGAAACAAGGAAATAAGGGAAATAATTTGATGTTTCTACCACTAAGGTACATTTCCTGTACCGTTGTTCTGATCAAGTATCCATGTTTGGTGACAATGCCATTTTTGAGAATAACAATCACACTTCTTATCGTACACTACTACTACTAGTAGTAGTAATACTACCTCATCATGATTGCAGCGCAGTGATAATGCCAGCAAATACACTGAAATTGATGACTATTCAGTAAATATTGACAAATGTTGGTCACAAGTACTAGTAGTATTGCATACTAATACAATCTGAAAGGAAATATCGGAGACTTTCATGGGACTGCGCCTCGATAAAGAATGGGTAACATTTTCTGATGAAACTTCAACACATTACTAGCCTTGACCTTCTTCGGCTCAGCTTGCATTGATCCTCGGAAGGGCACCATTTTGGCACAATCGTTGGGAATAAGCGGTTATTGTCTGAAGTGTGCCAAACAGTCTTCTTGCCTATGCTGACGTGAAATTGGCTGATGCTTGCGAGAAGCTTTCATCATACTACTCATTCGGATGCAATGGAATACATTATTTTTTTGTTACATGTTCGAAATGAAGGAGGAGTAAAAGTGGCTTGAAATTGTTTTTTTGGAGCTTTCGGATGAGAACGTTGAATCCCAAATTTCTTGCACCGTGCCTCGACGTTGTCTAGCTACTAAGCACAAGAAATAATTGAAAAAGTTGATTCTGAGATGAAGTCGTACCAAGATTGCTGCACGAGCCCAGTAGAAATGTTTTTGGTTTCGGTGGAAAGCAAATCCTCTCGAAAAGTGCGGGTACTCGAGGGCGAATCCATACACACAAAAGCAGTAAGAGCACGAAAGCTACAGTAAGTTTCATTGCATCTAACGTTCCGAATTCTCGCTAAAAGCCGGATTGCGTATCCATCGGATATTCACTGCTGCACAAACAATCAATAGAGGGTCTTTTGTCACTAATATAATACCACACAAGTGTTTCTGTAATAAAGTTATATTTTAGCATCACGTGAACATTTCGTGCCAACTGGCAAATCACACTGAATTGTTACAGGTTGGACTTTGTTTCCAATCGAATACATATTTCACAGTGTTAGCTTCGGGATGATCGCGAGCCGTCCCGAGGGCCAACACCCTACGTACTGGAGGGTCCTGTCCCTCAGTTCCTCGAGGTCGAGACGGTGGAAATTGTAGTCTTCCTCAGCGCCCTGCCGATTCCGATCGACCAGCCGCCACTCTCCCCTTTCGAGTTTTCCTGGGATTGCACTGGCTTGGCTTCCGAGCCAGTGAACGACATCGCCGAGAGTATCGTCGTGGTCGAATCCCCTCGTAATTCTGGTCAGTGATTGGGGGGCCTTTTCGTTGTTGTTGTTTTCCGTAGTGGCGTTGTTCAGTATGACGCCGTATTCGACTGTAATTTGTGAGCCACCCTTGGTCGGTTCCGACGGAAGTTTGGACAGGAAATTTCTCCTCGCCGACATTTCTCCATCGGCATTGCCGGTGCCTGACAACGCCGAAGATAGGTCCTTTTGGAACAGGCGAAGAGTTTTGTCTTTGGTATATTCGGGCGAATTTTGCTGAACTTGCTCCAGTGCCGAAATCCCTAAATAAAATGCAGCGGCATCGAAATGGGAAAGAGTGAGGATTTTCTGATTGTTGTAGTTCGGATGAAAATTTACGGCTTTCAGAAAATCCAGGACTCCCGGTGCATTCAGCGATCGCTGGAACATGGCGGTAGTTGTGTCGACGGTGTGAAATTTCCGATTGGACGGATTCGCTTGAATGGTTTTCAACGATCGCAAGAGGGTATCAACCGCCAAGGAATATGGTGCAACGCGACTGGTGCATCGCATGATAATGTCTTCTTGGTCGTGTTGCGACAATCGCTTGGGCATTTGAACCTTTGGATGTGTGGTCGCGAGGCTTTTCTTTGGAGCGCTGTTGTTGTTCTGGTTGCGGGACGCCGCTGCGAGGCCAGCATGTCTTGAAGCTGCCGATTGCTGCCTTCGTTGTTTTGTCGTATTTTTGTTCGTGCTCTGTTGTGTTTCTGTTTGTGTTTGGAGACTTGCTTGGATAGCACGTTGCAATTCTTTGTCTTCTTGTGACATGGGTTCTGAAGTGGTTGTTGTTGCTCTTGATTCTGGTATCGTGATCGGATTTCCCGCCGCCCCGAGAGGTGATCCGTTGCTCAACAACCATTCGGTGGCCTGCGTCATGTCTCCATTGGCAAGTCGAAGGGCGTGTCTCGCTTCCGCTTCGCGAAAACCCATCGACGCAAGTTCCGAAACCCGAGCATCGGAGGAGCTAGTGTTGGAAATAGATGATGCTGCATTCGATACAGCATCGTTCATTCGGTCTCTCAATCGTCGGAACATGGCGAAAAATAATTTCGAACGCTACAGGTATGATCTTCCGGGGTGAAACGATGCAATGTTCTTTTTTGTGGGAAAAAAGGTTTCGAGTTTCGTCGGTTGTTTGGCGTTGGACGTTTAGTACGGTAATCTTATTTTGTCTTGTGTGAGACTTCAACAATTTCGTGATTTTTGTTCTTCCATCGATGATTGCAAAAGAACGAGTAGGAACCGATTAGAAAACGAAAGAATTCAAAAACTTCTCGAAGCCCCTCGTGTTTCACTCGTGGAATGAGGTGACTAAATTCGACTCAATCGACTGCATTGACTCATGTGCTGTACCATGTTCAACAACAAACCAAACCTTTCTCGTCGTAAAACTTTGTTGGGCATTGGAACGAATCCTCAATCCTGTGCGACAATGACGCGACACCGTAGAACCATTCTTGCATTTGCAAAGTCACAATCATTGCAAACACGAAGCACTGCAATACTCCACTGCATCCCGACAACCCGCAATGAGCGACTCTAGAACAGAACACGTCTTCGTCTTGTACGGATCTCAAACGGGAAATTCGGAACAAGCGGCGGAAGACTTCTCCAAGCAGATCGAGGACAAATTTTCTCCTTCTTATTTCAAGGAACTGGGTCTAGAACCCGTCAAAGTGGAAACCACTTGCATACAACTTGACGATTTTTTGGATTACAAGCATGCCGCCTTTACCAAAACCATGGTCATTTTTGTCAGCAGTTACGGTGTAGGCCAGGCACCCATGGGAGCCTACAAATTCCGATCCCTTGCAGAAGAGCTGATCTCGGTTGCCGAGGGTGGAAGATCAGAGGCGAAAACGCTTCTCAAGGGTCTGACATACGCACTATGCGGACTGGGTACGTGTTGTCTTCACCGAAAGAAGATACAACAACCATTAGGTTTACCAAGTTCCATCCTCTCACCTCGGTGTTGTTTTCTGTTTGGAACCGGATTTTGCATATGCATCGCTTTGTGTCGGAACAACTATAGGTGATTCTGGATACAGTACCTATTTGGTCAATCCTACTACGATTGACAAGGCGTTGACAGCAGTAGGTGCCACGCGTATCGGTGACATGGGCAAGGCCGACGCCAAACAAATCGGAGAGAACTCCCAAGAAAACGTCATTGCCAAGTGGAAGGACGAGCTGTGGGTTCCGCTTGCCAAGTCCATAGCGGCTGCCGCCGACGAAACGAGCGACGAGGCAGCCAACAAACTGAAACAAATGCAGGCCGATACAATTCCCATCCTGATGAAAATCGATCCGGACTACACCCCTCCAAAAGAATTCGCAGGACAGTCCGGCGCGTCGATACCCATGCACCTGTTGCTCGCAGCACTAATCGTTGCGGTGATCGCAACCCTTTTCGTTACGGGTACGATCCAGGGAGCCTAATTGCGACATGCTTGTCGATTGCAACCGTCTTTCTTCGAATGCCTTCGAAAGTTTCCAAACAGTCCCGTCTTTCGAACTACAAAACTCCATGCTGCAGTACCTTAAAACACAATTCTAGTATTATACAATAGCAGAATTTCACTCTTGAACACTGGTTAGGTATAAAATTATGTATCGGATGTGCAAATAATAGTAACAAGATAGCTTCCAGACCAATTACAACATGGAAACGAGCTCCAGGGACTTCAGTGCAGAGCAAGCCCAAGACGTTCAACCCCCCAAAACTGTCACGGTTCCCTTGCTCTCTACCAGCCACGTTCTGGCCCGCTGTATTTCTTCTTCAAAAATTCCACGAACCGGTTGTGGTTTGGTGGAAAGTCCCCCCCAAAACCGGCCGTTGCACCGGAAGCAAACGCATTGCGCGCCATCACGGACTTCAGCAGGATCTCGTCGACCCGTCCGCTCGTTGAGCAGTTGTTCCACCTCGCTGCTGCCTGCCACCACCCCCGTACAGCGACGACGACCCAAGAGCCGATTCCAACAGGTGACTCCTGCCATGGAGTGGAAGCCCCCCCGCGAGTCCACTAGCGAGACCCGACACCCCAAACGAATCGCTCTGCTTGTTGTTGGTGGTGGTGATGTTGCCGCGCCCTCTCCAGCAGGAGCTGGACCTGTTCGTCGGTCTCTGCCCTCAGCCGCTTCTCGATAATATCATCGGTACGCTAGCGAACTGTGGGTTTCCAGCGGTCGTTTCAAAGATGACTGCGTGATGGACTTGAGTTCCATTTCGTTGCCTCTCATAATGCTCATCAGCCTAGCTTCGCTCTGCTGCTGAGATTGAAGGCGAGAAGTGGCAAGGCTAGAGTGTTGCGAGAGACCCTCGATTCCCGTCAAGTCATGGTGCTGGAGGAGAGAGGCAGGAGAGGTGGCATTCGCTTCGCTGAGCACCGATTGGATCTTTTTCTCTTCCGCACAAAAGGCGGTGTAGATCACGTCCTGTGCTTCGGTGTCCGAGAGGAGGTACATCTCGCCGTCGTCGGCATCAGCCTCGTTGAGCTTGAGAAAGAACCTGGATCCCCGGCGCTTCATGCGCTCGAGGATCGCTCGGCACTTGATGCGCTTCATTTCGAACGAGTCGACCTGGTGTCCGACGTTTGCCTGGATCATGGTAATGAGATAGGCGTTGCCTTCCTTCTCGTTGGCGGGCCCTCCCCTCAGCACCACATCTTGCTCTGTCGGTGGATCCTGGCGTCGTGCAGACTCCGAGGTGGTGGTTGGTTTGTGGGCTGCACTAATGCTTGTCGCCAGCGCTGCTTTCTGACTTGTCGTCGCCGACTCACCGGCGCCAGTCGTTTCCGGACTGTTGGTTCTTTCGCCAGTTAGATCCACGTGGCTGCTCTTTTTTGTGGCACGGATTTCTTCCTCGAAACAGCTCACCACTGAATTAAAAAAATGCAAACCGAACAGCAAACAACAGAAAACAGTTAGAGTTCTTGCCAATCATTGCAACGACGAAACACGGAACAATACGGACCCGACCCTGCTCGCACACAGTCAAACACTCGCAATGACTCAAGACTGACTGACTGACCTTTCTGAAAGATCTCACTCTGGTTGCACTCCATCCAGTTCAAGCCATCGTGACTCAGTCGCAGAAACCTCGACCCACCCTTCTGGATCCGGCTCGAGATCTCGTTGACAATCATGGTCTTGACCGAGTCGGACGCAGTGGTGTAATGCCCCAGAATCTTCTGCACGATCGAGGCCAGCTTGCGATTCCCCTGAAAGTGCTGGACGTTGGACACGTCGACGCAGAGAACGTCTTCGGCCGAGGGGTGGATCGCCGCGGCAATGGGCACTGTTTTGGAAGTGGAAGCGGTAGCTGCGAGTGGTGTCAGGCGGGAAGCCGCCCTCGTCGTCGCCGTTACCAATTGGGGAGCAATGTGCAAGGCACCCGGCGGCTTGGCAGGAACGCCGTATCCGACACTACCCGAGTTAGTGGGTTTCGTAGCAGCAGTAGTAGTCGTATTCGGTTTCTTCGTGGATGGTCCTTCCTGGTTGGAAACCTTGAGGGACTTGGGTAAGGGCTCGCCGGCAGCAACCAGGGCCTGCTTGGTCTCTGCGTCGATGCAACCGTTCATATTGACGTTTACACCATTGACCTTTGGCCCGACGCGCTTTCGCTTCATGTACGTGGAAAGGGATCGGCGCCCCCTCAGAAAGAGCGGGTGGGAGACCACTCCTTGGTTCTTTCCCCTTGTGACTCGCTTGAAGTCATATCCCTGGAGCTGTCGCAAAAAGGACTTGAACTTGCTTTGGCGAAAGTATTTCTGCAGGACCGAAATGAGCTCGGTGGGCTTGTGGATCCGAAAACTTTCGCCCCCCTTGCACCACGAAACTATGTGGGAGTGGCCCGATCGCTCCGCATCGTCGAGCATGTTGTGGAGCCGAAAGGGGAACTGGGTGGACCGCAGCTGATCGGATCTTAGCTGATCGGCCTGCGCCAGGGTCTGGTGCTTGTAGTTGAGCTCCATCTTGAAAGATTCCTTTCCGGCATGGCTGTTGCGGGGATTTACCTTGGGCTTTGCTTGAGATTTCGCTTCGGTTTGCGTCTTGTCCGTCTTCTTGTCCTTGCTGGCGTCCTTGTCCTTCTCACCGCCGGGAGCTCGTTTTGCGCCCTGGGATGCGTTGACGTTCCGGATCATCGTCTCGGCAATGGCCCTCGTGTCGGCGTCCGCACTGTTGAGATAGGCCTTTAACTTCGTTGTCGTCGCGGAGTCATTCGCCGCGACCGATTTTTCGTCCGCACTGTCGTCGTGGTCTTCGGTTGCCGTCGTCTCGCCCCCCGAGTCCTCCACCACGAGAGGTTGGAGCCGAGGGCGTCCTCGCGCGTGGGTGGGTTCCCGCACCGGGGATTGCGGTTCCGTTTTCACCATTGGCTCTTGCTTCACCCGCACCAAACTCGAGGACGACGTTTCGTTGGGTTCCAGAGGAAGAGGAGCGGCGGCTGCGGCTCCCAGAATAATGGCGGCAATAGCGCTCGAGGGTCTCTTTCTTTGGGGGGAGCCCTGGCCGTTGCGGTAGGGGCGGTTGGTGCTGCTACTGCTTCCAATGGTGTCTGCTGCGGTTGCGACTGCAGCTAGTGCTGGTGATAGGGCACCGTCTTCCTGCTTCACCGCTGCGGCTACCCTCCGATGATAGGCAAGATCGTCCGGGGAAGCACGGGACGAATCGTCGCGGCTGTCGGGGTTGGTAGAATTCCGCTGCATGGTTCGTGTGGAGCAGTGCGTAAAAGTTGCGAAGTAGCTCTAATGCAAAAGTGTAGCAGCAAGTATGTGCCGAATGCTTTTGGGTGAATGAGGGGATGTCAAGCCTCTGCCGTGTCCTGGATTTCACGGAGTTATGCACTGTTCTTTCTTTGCATGTGATTTAGTTAGTGAGTTGATTCGGATTGACAGAACAAAGACACACACACACAAGCAGAGGCGCCAGTTAGTGGATCGGAACAGAGATAGCAAAGTAGGCTTTTGTCGTTCGAGATCATTGATTCGTGACAACCGATAATTCTTTCGCCTACCACCGATTCGAACCTTTCCACAATATTACATCATATGCAGTTACCGGACGCCGGTGATTGCAAACTGTCAATACTGGACTGATCCATCGATCATTGTTCGCCTTCCGGTGGCAGTAGCGTATGCCTATATATACATTTTAATATATTATGCACTTACATCGATGTTGCGACGAAATGAAAGGTACACGTATATGCAAAATGCCGAGTTTGATGGCAAGTTTGATTTGCAGAGTGAGTGACACAGACGTTCTTGTGCCCAGATATCCCCGAAAAGACAGATGACTAATGGATTTTGAGCGTATCGTACAGTTACCCAAGCCGAATGACTGGTGCACCTCCCTTGATGTGATGATGTTAAAAGCACTAATTTGCATGTAATACGTAATGGGATGAGTGAGTTCTGTGGAGTATCGGAACCGTACCGTCCTAAATTTAGACAATACAAAAAGTTCCGAACTCCGAAAGCGTGCGCAACGAACGCAGTGAAATGAGACGGCGCTCGATAAAATTATTACGTAGACAACGAAGCGTCGCTATGGCGCCGTTGAGTTTCGGTTTCGTTTTTTCGGGTTGGAATAAGAAGGGGACTTTTCTTATGTAAACTACCGTGTTCATCGTTGAAGGAACCGCTAAGGCCATTCCAGTAGTTCAACGTACGGTAATGCTATCGCACTCCAGCGAAAGAACAAAGAACGAAACGAGACCCGGTGGGTTCGGCAGAATGCGAGAAAATCGTGGCATTATTACTGGTACACTAAATCTTACCGTACATATGTACTCCACTCATTCATTGCACACTAGTTTGCACCTACCTACCTACCTACCCGCGTATACTTCACGAAGATTGAAGTACTGAGCCGAGAAGTATGTTACTGTGCGGACTCGCGAGTGATAAATAGCGATTGATAAACTGATCGAAAAAAGTTTCCGTTGCGTACTTACTTATCGAACAGACACGTGCTCAATGTGTACCGGACTACAGAACCAGATTGCAAACCGAAGCGTCACAAGTGCGTGAGTTTACCGTAGTGCTCTACACGCTATCTAATGTATACCTGACATCACCTCAATCAAAACAAGTTGCTTCGCGTGAGAGAAAGCGAAGAAGCACTTTATCGTTTTTCCATGATTTCTGTGTTTAGAATAATCAATCGGAACATGTTGCGACCATCCGGTGCTGTAGCCACGTGCGCATTCGTTGCGTCATGTGGTACTACTCTACTAGTACAAGTGCTGTACAGGTACGGTACCCTACGGGCAGAAGAAGACTCGCGTCCAGATGGACAATAATCCCGTAAAAACGTTATTCGAATTTTCATTTTTAAAAGTTGAAGGTCAAGGATGTGATTTCGTCGGTTTTCAGTTTGGGGGTCCCAAGTACGAGCATTGGAGGAAGAATTTTCGTCAGTGAAGTAGACTACCACGAGATAGCAGATGGATTTATTTCTTAGATACACTTTTGGAATCCCTTCTACAAAACTAATGTGTCAGTGTCAGAGCTTTTCATGTTCTCGTGCGATTCTCTTCCTTCCACGTAAGTTGCAGAAACCACGTTTAATGTCTCAGGTCCCAATAGAGCACTAACCTTAGGCAACGACAAGAAAATTCAGTACGTGCCTAGTTGTAAGATTACCGTATGTGCATGTACAAAATTCCATCTGAAATCTGATACTTCTACTACAATACTGATCTTGTGAGTCCGATAAATAATAAATACCGATCCCCATAAGATTACCGTAAGGTTATTCCGTAGCTGAACCGTCGAAGTTCTGTTTTATTGACTTACTACAAAGTTCCTATCAGCTGTCCCCCGGTTCTACATCCTCAACTACTAATTTCTACGGAAACCGGGGGACAGCTGATAGGAATTCCGTAGTATTGTCATTCCGTCCCCAAAAAGAGAACCACGAAAGAGAACCGCATTGGACCCAATCAATCGCTCAATCGCATTGGACTGAACCGAACAATACCGTACATAACCGCCGTCATCGCTTTCGTCATTGTTTGTTCTGAAATTCCGAAAAGAAAAAAATAGACCCATCAACGCTCGAAGCAAAACCTCCGATTCCTTTCGTGTTTCGACTTTTTTGCCATTTGCTTGCGAGGAGTCAGTCGTGTGACACCAATCTCTCGTTGGGACATTCAATTCAACGTCACTTACATACAAGTACGCGGAAGTATACGTAAGATCTTACCACGGGTAAGACTTTAAGTTACTACAAGTAAGGTAAAAAAACTTACCGTATCGGTAAGCCTTACGTAACTTACTCCAATTTCCGATCCGATCCGATCCGATCCATCTGATCCATCCGATCGATACGTAATACGTACTGCAATTGTACGTGTAGTTGTACGGTAACTTACTTAAACCATTACGAACCGTGACATAAGGTTACCCACTTGCTGTGCTCGTTCTCTTCGACCCAAGACGGTAGTCGTAAGGTAACATCCAGTTTCGACCCATCGTTCCGGATCCACACCTCTCATGAGATTTATCGTCGGCCATGCACGGTTCTACCTCGTGTTCTTGTCGCTGGTGGCGGTAGTGGCCTGCTTCAGCGGCAAGGGCTTTGGCAAGGGCTTTGGCAAGAATGCCGCCGATACAAAGAAGAAGACATCGACAGCAACCGCTCCGACGGCTCCAGAGCAGCGCTACCTGGGTTCCTTCGGGCTGGAACTCTTCACGAAAGCTGAAAAGACCAACAAAAACGACGACCAGCGAAAAGTTCGTTCCCTCGTCGATCGATCCCCCGGGGACGTCCTGCTGGAAATTCCCTCCGGAGACGTCCTGACGGCGCAACGGATCCGATCGCGGCTCGAGACAGAATCCTGCGATGCCAAATACGAGGACGACAACAATTTCGACGGCGAGGAAGAAGCCCTCGCCCTCGGTCTGCTCCGATGGAAACAAAGCGGTCTCGATCCGTACGTTGCGGACGTTCTGCCGGAGCACCACGGCAACGCCTGGACCCTGCCCGAAAACTCGTGGAAGACGGTGAGAAGCGACGTCCTGCCGCGTTGCTACTCGGAAACCTTTGCCGCGACCCGCCAGCGAGCCAACGAATTCGCCACGGCGGTCGCCGAGGCGCGTGGTTATTCCGTCGACGAGGCGCTGTGGGCCTTTTCCATGGTCCGATCGAGATCGCTGGCGGTGCCGGAATTGATGCGACCAGGAGACGAGGACGGAGGCGACAGCGGTCGAATCCCCCTGGCGCTGATTCCGGGCCTCGATTTGCTGAACCACCGGTTCGGGTCGGGAACCACGCTGCAACTCGTTGTCGACGACAACGATGATGACAACGATGATGAAGATTCAACCAATTCCAGGTGGATCGTGTCGTCCTCCGAGTCCATTGCTGCCGGAGAGGAGGTCTTTTTGTCGTACGGGGACGACAAGGACAACTGGAAACTCCTGCTGACCTACGGGTTTTGCCTCCCCGACAATCCCAACGCGATTGTCTTTTGGACCTGGGAGGACCTGCTGGACGCCGCTCACGCCGCGAGGCCGAGCACCTTTTCGGAGCCGGTCTGCAAGCAGCTCCTCCGCCACCCGCAGCTCACAGCGTACACCGTACAATCCGAAGACCGCGCCACCTTTTCGTACGACGCGGCCTCCGGAACGCCACGGGAATCCCTGTCGAATGGCCTGGTGATGCTCAACAGCCTCGCGTCGCAGCTGGGGAAGCCCGAACCGGACCCCCAGGAACTCAGCGCCGCGGTGCTTGCGGCCCTTGTGGACCGCCGGCTCGAGGAACTGGGGGAGGGCCTGACCAAGCTGGAAGAACACCTGGCGGCGTCTAAAAAGGACAGCAATAACGAACACAACCCGAGTTCGACCTGGGACACCTTTTTCGACTCGCTGCGCGTGGCACTCCGAGCCGAGGAACGGCAGCTGCAATCGCTAGACCGGTGACGGGAATTCTTGAATCGATGGATTGATGACGCCCAAAATGACGAAGGAATTGACGAGTAACTTGGTTTATAAAGATGCTATGGAATGGTAACGCCACCATTGGATTTGGCAGAAGACACCGTACGAAAAATCGCTCTGCACTCCATCGAATTTTCCTTTGGAACATCATTTCCCGGCGAGAGAGAGAGAGAGAGATAGACAAAAGTTTCGAACCATCGCACCACTCCACTGTTCCCAATGCAAATATGGATCCATTTGTGAAACTGCGATTTCAAAATTGACTGTCCACTTAGTCGATGGAACGTTTTCCAGAATATTGGAAGCCAAATCGATGCAGACCGTCCAGTCCTAGACATATTGAAGGAGCGAACAAGGCTCGACCAAAAAAAAGAGACAACAAAATCCAATGAAAGGTTTCACTATGACATCCAATCTTGCACTTAGTATTTACTGTGTGAAAAAATGTACTAAATATCTGAAACGTAAAAAATGGAATAGGCCCTACATCCGATATAAGGAACAAAGCAATCACGGGGCCCTGTCGGTTTGGCTTACGAATCGTTGGTTCCCTGCTTGCTCTTCTCGGCTTCCGCGGCGTGCATGTTGAAGACCTGCTCGAGCGACGTCTGGCTCACGCCGTACTCGGCCACCATCAAGCGATCCTTGTTCGCTTCGACGGTCGCAAAGATGTCACCGATCAGCACGCCATTGGAGCTCACCTCGTAACGCGTCTTGGTGTCCTGTCGCTCTCGCAAAACGTTGTCGGGGTACTCCGTATTGATGAAATCGACTAGAACGCGCATTCGAAGCTCGCTGGCGGCGAATTCCGCGAGCTCGTCGAGATCGATGCCGGTCGGAGACTTGGCTTCTTTCCAAACCAGGTATCCCGCTCCATGGATGTCGTTCTCGTTCATCCATGTCCTTCAGGTATCCGTCGCTCGACAGCTCGGTCAGGGCCTGTTCGGTTTTGGCAAAGTCCAAAAAGATTTCATCTCCGTTCTCGATGGCTTCTTCCTCCGTGACACCGGCAATAATTGCGAGCTTGGCCAGGATGTCGAGGTAATCCTGGTCGGTGGTCTCCACGCTCTTGATCTTCATTTCGACCTGGTACCCCTGCCCAAACTTGCTCTTCAGCTGCTGGGCAGAACCGAGGCACCGGAGGTTTCCTCCCGCCATGATACCGATGCGGGGACAGAGGGCCTCGCATTCTTCCATCGAATGGGTCGTCAAAATGACGCTGGTCCGTTCCGCGGGAGGCACGTTCTTGTCGGACACCATGTTGGACACCATTTCCCAGATCTCGCGGCGCGCGACGGGATCCACACCTGTGGAACACTCGTCCAAAAACACAATCTGTGGGTTCCCAATGGTGGCAGTCGCGAGACTCAGGCGTCGCTTCATCCCTCCGCTGTAACCGGCGGCAAGCCGGTCGCTGTCGAATTCGCTCAGTCCCACTTCAGCCAGCTTGGCGGCGGCGGCCTCTTTCACGAGGGACTGGGGGATTCCCTTGATCGAAGCGTACAGCTCTACGTGCTCACGGCCAGTGAGATTCGTAAAGTGAGCGTCGAATTGCGGACAGTATCCAATAGTTCTGCGTGTCTTCTCGGGCTCGTTTGCCACAGAGTAACCCCCTAGGGTCGCATCTCCGCTCGAGGGAGGAAACTCTGCCGTGAGCATGCCCATCGTGGTTGTCTTTCCGGCACCGTTGATGCCCAACAAGCCGAAACACTGTCCGGGGGGGATTCCAAGCGACAACGAGTCGACGGCTCTCTTTCCGTTGCCGTATACCTTGCCGAGTTGACTGAGGACGATTAGATCGTCGTTGGCACCGCCCTCGAGTACTCGCCTTTCCTCGGCAGCAACGTCGTCATCGATTTCGGTGCGCTGGGACTCGCCGGGAGCAGACGACGACCTCCAAGCGCAGCAGAAAATCTTTCGGAACATCATGACCGCTCGTGGATTGGCAGACCATTCGTCGATTTTCATCGCCAAGAGAAGGTAGACAACACTTTGCCACCCCAAGAACACAATTTCCCACATGCATGCAGTCAGGATCCCAGGCCGTTACCGGTTTCCCAGCTAAAAATGAAATCGTTTGGAGATTGATGGCCGAATAGAGACCGCGCGAAAGATTGAATGGAGGGAAAATTCGTAACACCCACTCCACAATAGTCGCCGCTAAAAGTAGATTTTCTTTCTTATCTACGGGATTGGTTCCGATAAGTCGCAAGATGAATGCGGCCAGAGTGCCTCCAAATGAAATTAGAAATCCGCTGATAATTAGTATCAGATTGCAGACACTAGGACTCTTAAACATGAAGGAAATGCAGTATGAAAAAGATGCAACCGCAGGACCGAACAAAACCAGTAAAGTAAGAACAGCACTCAATACCCCGTCCTCAGTGGTTTTAAGGCTGGACACATCGAAAACAAACATTAGAAGTACCGTTATCCAGCATGGAATCTGATAGTTCGCAATATCCCATAGCCAAGTTGAGAGCCAGTATGATGTAGGCTTCACACCTGCAACAGTTTGCAAATGTTTAGCTTTCGACTGTTTTTCTTGAACAACGAATGTTGCGAAAGAACCAGCAATGAAAGGAAAACTCAAAATGATTAGGAACCAAGCTGTGAATGCATCGTCTGCTTCACCGAGATCGTCCTCGTAGCTTGTGATTGGTAGCGGGTGAATCACTGATTTTATCTTGAATTCACTATCCCCAATCGCCTCCCGAACAATAGCCTCGTCCGCCAGTTTCTGATAAAGTGGCGCGACGTGAATTGCTGTAAAGTTGTATTGAATGACATAGCCTATTCCAGCCAGGGCCTCGCAGTCAGCTTCTGTAGAATAAGTGCCTGCCTGTTCGAGGCACTTGGATACAACTGCGTCAGAGTAATTCATCCCGACAACATCGCCCGACGATGGCAAAAGGTCTTTAAGAAAGTCAAGCTCAAAACCCATACCAAGCAGCTCTGTAATATTGAATGCCGATGTGTCAACGCCGAAACTTTCCAGCATTGGTCCCAAACTCTCCATATCAATTCCACCAAACATATCAGTTTGAGATCCGCTTGAGTACATGTCAGAAGCACTGGCCGAACCCTTGTTCTCCAAAATTGTACTAAATGAATCGTGCTTAAAAAGTATTCCACCGTATTGGGTTGCAGCATACTCATAGGCGGTCTCAGAAAGACTGAAGGAAGAATCGTTGACACTCGATACCGAAGCTCCGGCAGGCTCAGCACCAGCTTCTGTGATTTGTGAAATAATCCCTTCGTATGAATTTGTCGAGCACACAGTTCCATTTCCGATGTCGCCTTGTACCCCACAGAAATAATACAATTCGTTTGTAGCGTCAGAGGAGACGACTGGGATATCATAGATGCATTTTCCAGTTTGACAAGAGAATTTATCATCCGAATTGAATGCAATAGGATTTTTTAGACCTGTGTCAATATCCACATTGTAGTCATCGAGGGTCAACGTGATGCTATCTAGATTTCGCTCCGGTGTAACGTAAGCAAATAGTACGAACCCAAGCAGTACGAAGACACTTGGTAAAATTGTCGTGCAGCACCATGCCTTCCTGTCTCTTTTGAAATTCATGGCTCGCTTTTTGAATAAAGCAGAGACATGGCGAGAAAATAACCCGTCGTTTTCGAGTTCAATCTTGGATCGGATTGATCGGTCGTTCTCAACGTTCATTAAAGTCTCACCGGATACGATGTCCGCTGACTTTAGATGCGCTTTCTCAGGCGTTGCCCCTCGAGCTACCAGAAGAAAGACTTCGTCAAGCGTGGTGATGCCCACTCCATACGTTACGATATCACCCTTTTTAACATAATCCTCAAGCTGATCGAACATTGGTGTGAAGTTGGCCGAGGCTCCCAGAGGGAGTTGAAAACTAATCTCTGTACCAACATTAGTCAGAAGATTTGCAGCTTCGACATTATCGAAAACGCTTCTTTGTATCATTTCATCGATTGACGATTCAGAAGTCAAACCTTCTTTACTATCGTCCTCCGAAACGCGCTTTTTCTCGTCGGAAACGTCTGTGATAGCTTTTTTTGCTAATGGCGGTTTCTTTTCGATCGTCAACTGGTATCCAACACCGTAAGTCTTTTTGAGAAAGAGAGAGCTCCCAATGCACCTAAGTTGTCCTTCGGCCATGATTGCGATTCTATCACCGAGTATATCAGCTGAATAGAGAGCTGTGAGCTAAAAACTACAAAAGTACAGATATCTTGACAGAGTATCTAGTCCCCACGGGAAAGATCTTACCTTCATCCATGAAGTGAGTCGTCAGAATGATGCATCTGTTTTGTCTATACTGACGAATAACATTCCAAGTGAACCTCCTTGAGAACGGGTCCTTTTTAGGAAAAAAAATGATTATTAGTGAGCAACAACGAATTTCAAGTGAATCGAAATTCACATACGATGACGGGTGTGCCGTTGTGTTCAAGTAACTTACCATGCCACTTGTAGGCTCATCAAGCAAAACAGTTTCACTTTTAGGGAGTAACGAGACAAATTTCGCAGGTGGTGAGCATCACACTATCATTGCCAATTCAATAGGAGTTTATCATTTCTTACCTATCACCACAGAATGCGATTGCGACAGAGAGTTTTCGCTTCATTCCTCCTGAAAGATTTTTTGATAGCGTATTCCGTTTTTCGGTTAGTGCTACATCTTCGATACTAGCATCAACTTTCGCCTCAGCCTCTTTGTATGACATTTTTGAGTACATTCCCTTGATTCTTGCGAAAAAGGCAACATGTTCGCGCACGGTCAACTGCGGGAACAGGCAATCATGCTGCAAACAGATACCAATTCCTTCTCTGATTCCATCCATCTCTGATCTGATGTCTTTTCCTCCAATAGTGGCATAGCCCGAAGTTGGCGCGAGCATTCCAGTGAGCATAGATATGGTAGTAGTTTTCCCTACAAAAAGACAAATTACAGAATGAAAAAGATTGGTGAGAGTGATAGGCGGGAAAAAAGGGTTCAGCGGAGGGTTCCACGCAGGCAATCAATACGTACCCGCTCCATTGTGTCCCAGTAATGCTGTGATCTGACCGGAATAAAGATTCATCTGCAAATCGTCAACGGCAGTCTTTTCTCCAAAGACCTTTTTTAGGTTCCTTATTTCGATTCCCTTCCCTTGCGCGCCTTGTTCCCTCAAAGCGGACGACACCGGCTCGGCGGGAACATCATCTGGGTACTCGATCTCAGAATCATCCCGCACCGCAGTAGCCGCGCTGCTAGGGCACCAGTACGACAGAGTGAAAGGGAAATACCATGGAAGCGATCGCCCGTACTCTCCGCGGGAAACTCGATTTGAGTACCAACTCGCAATACCCCAGAACAGCACATCAAAGAGCAAGTTTTGTAATGTGTTTCTGAAAGTATATCCGTTAGCAGAGTCGGTTTCCGTCGCTGATTCCACAATGAGACCTACGCCAGAATCTTCTAGCCGCCCAATTTCTTGTAAACCGAACGCAAATGCACCAACAGGGTGAAGGGATACCATGGATATGACTCCCATATTACTGTTCTGAAAATCAGCCACAAGTGTCAAGAAGTACCCAACAAAGAATACCAATAGACTTACGAGAGTTGCTCTTGTCGCCGTGGTGAAGATCGAGGCCAAATACATACAAAATTGGATGATTGCAGTAAAAGTAAAGAGCCAAAAGATTAATAGAATGACAGGCGATGACTGTTCCCAAAGCTGTGAGCTAACTGCAGCCGTTCCAGCGGCAGTAAACACGTGAAAGATGAAGAAAAAGACGAACCAAGACCATCCAATATCAGACTCTTTCACGCTCATCATCTTCATCAACTCTTTCTGGCGGAGTTCCTTCTCTAGCACAACATAGCGAACCATTGCAGCAACAGGATACAAGAGTCCCAAAGTGATCAAAAGCGGTGCGAATCCATTAATGGCTTCATAAAAACCTATTAACACCCAAAAATAGAATGAATACCAAAAAAAGTTGAGGACGATCCTACGTCTTGCATTCAATCATTCTGCGCACAACAATCCTTGGAGTTTCTTACCGCTCGAAACGTAACTCTTCGACGGAAACGGAACAAATTGAACGCCACCTTCTGACACGGTATAGCCCGCGGCAGCCGCACCAGAATCAGTGATGATGAAATCATGGACCAACCTCTGAATAGTAAGCAGACCATTGATTGCATATCGTCCCGTACAGCTATCCTTGAGGGGTCCGACATCAGGTGTTCCCCCGACCAGGTCAGGGCAAGTTTCGTCGTCTCGTCGTGCATACTGTTCAAACAATTTATCCGTGGGGGGTGTTGTGAGAGTCGCAGGACGAGCCTCTTGTTCGGGACTGTTAAAACCAGTTGCATTGGCACGGATTGCATAGTTATAATTGATCGTTGGGTCTGTCTGTCCATCAAACACCACTGCCAAGGCAAGTTTTGGGGTGTCCGCTCCATACCCTTCCGCCCTAACAAAATTCTCGACCTCTTCATTGCTATCGATCATTTGAATAAACTCAAAATCAAAGGGCAAGGATGTGGAATCTGCCAAGACAGGGTATCGCTCGTAAATGAAATCACGGAAAGCTTCAGCCTGTTTCAATCCCACGGCATCGTCCGCGGTCAAAGGTGCCACACCCAAAGCAAGGTATTCGCAGTACGGCAAAGCATCTTCACCGCTTTCCTTGCAGAATCGGCTGTCACACTTGACAAATGGAACTTGCCAGTTTTCTCCTCTGTTGAAGATTCCACTGATTCCCAAGGTAGGTCCGTCATTCATGAAGGCTGCCCATGGTGGTGGAGGCCCTTCTTCGCCTTCGGTACAAACTCCACAGTACGATGGGCAAATCTCGTCAATGGGAAAATCTCCCCAGTCGGATTTGAACACACCGCCACATCCAGTGCTCTCCGACATGGCTACCAAATCCTCGCACTCACAAATTCCTCCATAAATACAAGCACTGAATTCCAGCAGATTGTCTTGGCAGGGTGTGCTTTGCAAGGCTCTCCCTGGTGGGCCACCACCCCTAAAAAAAGCAGAAAAATCCATCATTTGTTCCGTACACTTTCGTTCGGCTTGAAGGGCTGTGACATAGTCTGTGAACGAAAAGATTCTGAGCGCATCGTTGTTGGAAGGGAAACTTGCCGGTACTTCTACGGGTGCAAATGATTCAGAATCTTGTACGGCACCCTTGATCAACACCAGAAACCAGACAAATGCGATGGGCAAACTCAACTCAAAGATCTACAATCGATCGATCACACCATTTTCGTAGTTTTGCGCAATCACAGAGCGGAGGAACCGGTGCATGGGATAGTGCATGGGATAGGGGCACGAAAGGCAATTCGCACAAAAATGTCGTCAGTGGGTTGAAAAACGTGTGCGTGTAGAAAATTCTGGTATGCAAACAGAAAACAATAACCCTGAAGCGAGACGAGACACTGGCAGGTTCCATCCCCCCTTACCGTTCCAATTATGTTACGACGGCGATAAAGAAAGTTGCGTCTCATCAACGCAAACCACGCTTTGGAACCAATCATGGTGGCGAATCGATCTTTGGACCAAGTATCTGCTCGTTTTGTTCTTTCTGTACATGCAACTAAGTATTTTCCTCTTTGCGTCGTCTGATGCAATGAGACAATGGATGAAATCTTTCAAGCACGAAAGGGCTTTCGGCTTTCCGGTCTTCCACAAAAGAATACTATGAAAGCGATATCCACGATTTAAAACAGAGATCGCTACACGATGAAAGAGTGCCCAGAGCTCAGATTTTAAAACAATTTTGGTACGATTGATGCTGCACCTAACGACCTTCCAAATCCAAAGGGCCTTCTGACATCAATACCGTCATTTCATTTATCTTGCCCTGGGGGTCTTCATCGCTTCCCGGTTCACTTATGCAACTTGTAGATTTCGGAGCAAACGTCAGGCGATTTTGGGATTTGTTAGGCACGGGTTTGTTAAATCCAGAACGCTGGGATGTTCGCCTTTCCCAGTATCTCTCGCGAATACTACTTATTGAAATGACAATGACGTACCTTTGGTTTATCGCGACCATACCGGTATTCAATAGACTTTTTTTTTTTCTGAGTCACCCTTCCAATAAGGTTACCGGTAGTTCGAGATTGATGCAGATAAAACCTTACAGTTGTCCTCCGTGGGAAAAAAAATACTTTTTCAAGCAGGAATCCAGTTGCGTAATGCTTACGAATTCGACAAGTACTTAATACCGTAACTGCGCGGATACACAAGAATTCTTCTTTCCCATTGCAAGGAGGCAGAGCATCATTACGTACCAGTAGCGCAAAGAATCCCTTGTAATCCCCAACATCCTTTCCTAGATTCATTTGCCCGCCTTGGCTGGTGATTTCAAACACAGTAAAAAACTTTGCATACAACAATCAATCAAAAAGAGGACTAGCTTACTTGCATGGTTTGTGTTCCAGCAACTGTGACCAAAATCCGTATGAATAACAATCAATGAGTTCAATCAAGTCATTTTTAGACATCACTGCCTCTCAAAGCCTTCATATGAGTAGTAGTAATCTAGCACCAGCAAGACTAGTAGTAGTACTACTAGTACTACTAGTGCTACTACTACACACGGCACGTGTGCTTGGGACTGAAACAAGGAGCAAAGGTTCGCTGAAACTCCCTTGTTCCTTTTGCACAGCATGTATTGAGTATGCAGTGAGGGAAATGGTCTGAAAGAAAATGCACAGAGGAAGGAATATTCTTTTTTGTTTTGGTTGAAAGACCTTTTTATCGATCAAAATACTGTAAGAATAAGAACGGTAAGACTTATGACGGTAATGAGAAACGAAAGATAGGAACTAAGTGATGTTTAGATTCTGGGAACTCGCGCGTCAACTCATTTTTTTCGGTCAGATTATCCGATCTCCGAAGCTCAATACTCAATACCTACCGGTATGTCGTTGACGTTGGCGTCTCACGAAAAACCGTCTTGAATACTGTACCGTATTGAGTATCTCCTTCGGAACGAAAGCTGGAAGCTGGTGTCGTCATCCATGACACCCAAAAATTATCATTATCGCCTTCTCATCAATCTTTCTTCAATCCATCGCAATTTACACGTAGGTGCTATTTTCAAGGCCAAAGTATCTTGATTGGTGTCGAAGATCTGTCTAATCTTACAGCAACGGCAACAGCAGAGACGATACAACAATGAAGCTGATGGCAAAAAATAATACGCATCATGCAGTGGTCGCAACGATTGCGATCTCGATAGCGATGATGGCATCAACATCTGTATCGGCGTTTGCGGTTAGAGCTCAGAGGACAGGAACATCAAAAACGCCTGCCTTTTGTTCAGGATTCTACCGCTGGCAAGACTTTTTCTACCGGCAACGGCGTTCCCACCTTCTCTGCATCGGATCGTCGTCACTCGTCGTCGACGACGACAGCCCTATCCGCAACCGCAGCAGCAGCAGTTCTTCCCGGACCCTTTGCCGCAGCGGCGGTGGTTCCGACCCTCCTCGGTCTCTGGAGAACGGGGTATGCTGTCTCGTACGGCTATGGAGGGGCCATGCTTGCGTCCGGTCTTGTGCAGCTCTCCGCATCGCTTCGAGGAGCTTCGTCGGCGATGCTTCCGCTGCGGCTCCACGCAGCTCTTTACGTGTTCTACTGGTGTGCGGCTGTGTGGATTCTTGTTCTACCGACAGCAAACGTCCCCGGTGGGGGGCATGAAGCGCAGAGATGCCACGCTCGCAGAACGATTGAAGCGCCTCCCGCTGCTCCTGGGTTGTTCGGCTCTGTACTATTGCATGGCGGCCCCCGCGATGAAGATGCTAGCGCTGGACAATCCGGCAGCGACCGTGCCGAATGCGTTGGCTCTTGGTGTCGGGGTTTTTGGTTTTGGCCTCGCCGCTGTCGGAGACTGGTACAAGTCCAAAATCAAGGCCAGGGATGGTGCGGATACTCTCGTCACCACGGGGCCGTTTCGTTACTTTCGCCATCCCAACTATACCGGGGAAATGATCGGGTGGACCTCTGTGTGCATCTTGGTTCCGGCGTTGAGTCTTGGGTCGGGCGCCCTTCGCGGTGTCGGTGTCGGTGTTTTGCCGTGGGTCGCTTCCTCGATTCTGGGCTGGGCCGGAATCGTGTTCGCTGTGCTAGGAGTAGATGCGACCGCGGGACTGGAAAAGAAACAGAGGGAGAAATACGGCGGAACCCCGGAATACGAGGCGTGGGTCAAGACTTCGTGGTCGGGACCCACGTTCGGTAAGGGTGGCGAGGATGTCCCAGAAGACGGTGGTGCTCCGGCATCTTCTTGAGAGGAACAGGTGCCGATATTGGTATTGCAGATGGAGACCATGCGTTGAAAAAAGCTACAAAAATAGACAACGGAATGCAACCATGACGACGTACGAATGGCTAGTTACGAAAAAGTCTTGTGCGAACTATTGTTATTGATTCATATTATTATTATTAGTATTTGTTAGTGATTTTTATTTCTTTCATCAATGTTCTTCGCTGTCACTTCGAATGCATCAACAAAATGTACGAAAGCCCTTTTCGGTCGAGTCGCACAAAACTATCAAGGTGAACATGGAGGTCCGTCGCCAACTGATTTCCATCATTTCCATCGGAGAAGGGATCTCGATGCCCTGTAGCAAGACTTGGGCTTGTGTCCGAGTGACCGTATCTCATGGGTGCTGTTCTTTGACCTTTCTCATGGGTATTTTCTGTGTTCTATCACATCTGTGGTACACTTGCGTGTATGCAGTGCGTTCCATTTTTACTGGCTAGAGTCATTATTTGTATTGCTAAGAGTCATTATTTTCATTGCTATTCATAGAATCATTATTGGTATTTTATTATTGCAAGTACGAAAGGAGAAACTTGCGTCTTTCGAAACAATCGGTGGAGCATGTTGCTCTTGTCTGCATCGCTCTCCATCTATATACCCTTGGTAAGGTTAGAAGCAAAGCTGACCTTCTCCTTGGTATCTTGGGCCAGGGCCTTACCGTAACCGGATCGGAACTCGGTACCGGAGGACGCCGGATCCTTTGGCGTGTTGGGTCGCGCCCATTCGAGCTTGAGAATCAAGTGGTCGTAACCATATCCTTGCAGCTTCTCCATGGCCCTCGCAGCATCGTCCTTGTTGACAAAAGACACAAAGGCGAAACCCCGAGACTGCATGGTCTCCTTGTCCTTGGCGACAAAGACGCGAGAGATGCGACCAAAGGGTTTGAAGAGATCCTGGAGATCGGATTCGGTGGTGTTTTCCGAGATGTTGGTGACACGAATGGTGTTGAGGTCGTCGGTTCGGCGTTCGGGCTTGACACCACCGGCCATGGCCGCTCGTGCCCCGGGAGGAACGTACTTGCCGCCGCTGGCGGTGCCTCCTCCGGCGCCGACAACGTTCCATCCGCCTCCACCGGCGGCATCCGCCTTGTCTTCCACGCCGTACTTGCGCTGCAACTGGCGTTCCTGCTGCTTGGTCCAAAAGGCATTCAGGTTGGTGGAAAGCTCCTTGGCGGCATCCTCGTCCTGCAGGTCGTTGTCGGCGTTGGGGTCCTCGATGAAAATGTCGTCCTTGGAGAGAATGGTCGAACGCTGGGCGCCTTCGGCACCATCGTTGAGCGCGTCTCCAAACTTCTTCCACTGGCGACGCTTTTCGACGTCCTTGGATTCTCGGATCTTCTCCGTGGTGACCTTGACCTTGGTGATTGTTTTGAGCAATTGGGCAGCGTTGGCGGGATGCTGACGGTACGAAGTAACGATCTGGATGCCCTTGGAATCGATGCGCGACCGATGGGTGGGTGGGATTTCTTTGCCGCTGTCGGAGGTGGTGAGAGGCTGGTTGATGTCCTCGTCGTCCGAGTCATCGTCGTCTCCCCATCTAGTTTGTGCCATGGTTACTGTTTGTGTTTGTTGTTGTTGTTGTTGATACTAGTACTATTACTCTTACTATTGCTACGAAAGTAAGGTTAGTAAAGACTGCTATTGGGTCCTGTGGAATGAGGATAACACACAGCTGCTTTGGAATCCGCCTTCTTTGCGGTACGGTATTTTGAGTATGTGGTGCGTTTGTACGAGCTTTTTGTGTGGTTGCTGTTGATTCAACTCGTGTACCAAGCAGCAAGAAAAGAGAACGCAAACAGGCCACGATACAATACTCGTACCCAAAATACAGTAAGGTTACCGGTACGAACAAGTTCCACTTGTGTTGTACTAGTAATCGTACATCGTGCTTTCTTACCTACGAGTAAGAGTACCGGTATTAAAATTAACATTACCGACGGCGGTAACGGCATTGCGTTCGAGGACGGTAAGATCTGAACTGGTACGGACAGTAAACCTTAGTTACCCGTAAGTTAACTACGCTTACCGGTATGGTCTTCGTTCATTCTCACAAAAAAAATACTTTTTGGAGGGGCAAGGAATGTGCACTGGCATACGGACAGACTGTTCAACTCATTCCAAAAGTTTTCTTCTGAAAGAGTATTTTCGATTGGAGGATGAGGGATCGACCATGGAAGTTGATGATTCCAAGCGTTCTACCGTATTACTTCTCTGATTTTGAAAACAAGGAAAGTCTACTAGGTCATTCCATCTATTACCTCTTAGTTTATCCTCTTTAATTCATGCCCGTACCGCAGGTCTTTTTGGAAGACACTGGTGGCTCCAGGCTCGTCAGATACAATGCTGCTTCCTTTCGTAGACTTCGAAGAATTCTGTCACTTCTTTCGTCTAATACTTGGGACGCGCAACTCATTTCAAATGATCCTCGATTCATTGACGTAAGCGTTGGGGCTCTCAGTGGGACCCCTTTTGTGTTCGTGAGGGCAGTACCTATTACGTCCATAGCCTAGTCGTCCGAAGTCGACCCAACATACCGTCCTCGTTTGGTTTTTATTTTATTTTCGTGAACAAATACATTTCTGAATCCACGCGCAAAACTCTCCAAAACATTCGAATTGAACCGAGCCCACTCTCGTAGTCCAAAAGCATATCCATCAACCATGTGTTCTGGGGTCTATTCTGCGTTTTTTCGAAGACTCCCGCAGGGCGGCTGCCATGTCGGAATTCTGGGCCGTTGGGGGAGAACTCGTTGACGCCGCGGTTCCACCTTCCGAATCGGGGCTTTTCGCGTCGCCGGAACCGCTTCCGGCGGGATCTCCGGGCCCGCTCGACGGCGACGAGGGCAAACCGCCGGAGGAAAGCATCTCGTCCATCGCCGCGAACGGATCCACTTCGGCGGCGGATGCCCCGGCCGGCGATGCGAGCCTCGAAACCGCCGCGGAAGATGCGAGAGCGAAAAGCCGCACCATCGAGCGCCTGGACAGCACGGTCGTTGCGGTCTCAACGGCAAAATCCGAACAACGCCGATCGGCGGAGCACCGCAACTCTGTCTTCCCGCCGGAAGCACTCGCGCGAGAACACGGCACGGTTGGCACCGCTACCCACGCATTGGAAACGGATGTGTTTGGAAGGAAAGCAGCCGGAAGCAAAACGATCGAAAGCCAAAACTGTATGGTTCCCATCATTCTCATTGATTGACTAGTAACAAGTAAAGTGTGCACTCTGAGAGATATGGTGTTCGCAAGGAATGTAGGTAGCTTAGTGAACAGTGTTGAAGATACTTTTTCACGCTTGACGCCTCCATCTCGTTTGATTGAGATTTTGTGATGACATCTTTGTGGCGCGCGATTCATCCATTACTCTTAGTATCCTATCCAGTCTATATACAGTACATACGGTACCAAATGCTTCAGATAAGCCAAGTCTCAATTCTTCACACTTTTGAGATTGCAAGTCTGAACACTTTTGATACTGGGATGCCTATTGAGATTCATTCACAGCTACTGATTGCATTTGCACTACAGCTAATTAT
The DNA here is from genome assembly GCA_037355855.1 of Pseudo-nitzschia pungens. Taxonomy (NCBI): domain Eukaryota; phylum Bacillariophyta; class Bacillariophyceae; order Bacillariales; family Bacillariaceae; genus Pseudo-nitzschia; species Pseudo-nitzschia pungens. Next base: position 1,320,210 of record CM074758.1, read on the forward strand.
AATTTCATACTAAGAAGTTACTTTTTGAATCCTTCCAGTAGCTACACTAAAACCTAATCCTCCAAAATCTTGGCCTTTTGGATTTTCAAAAGAACCTTCGAGTAAAGACTCTTCATTTGTTTTGAATCTTCGAACATAGCCATCGAACAAAATTCATCCAGACCAGCCTCGCCTTCGGAAACATTCAATGCAAGCCACAACACATCGTTATAGGCAAACTGAACACGTTGGTTTCCACTCATCGCGAGTTTGATGCAGGCCTTGAGTAGCTTGAGACCAAAGAAAGCGACGCGGCTATCAACATCAGAGAGTTCGAGACTCAGACAGAGGCAGCGAGCAATGGCCTGGTGCGTCTCGAGGCGCTGTTTGAGATCTCCTACCATGAGTGATACCAGATCCTTTTCGACATTGCGAAGACTGGCTTCGGGATTCTCTGATCTTCCTACGATGGCTCCGACGGCTACGATTCCAGACTCCTTCACTGCCAGCTTCTCGTCATTCATGTATTTCATTGCGACAGCGAGCGATTCGGATGTGAGCTGGGTATCCACGTTCTTGGCAACATCGGCCGAGAAAATCCGACGGAGAGCACAGGATTTTCCTTCCCGGACATCACTAGAGTCGTCATCGTCATCATCGAGGACGATATCTCGGATAGCGTCTTCGGTTTTCTCGGTACCCAAAATATTGCACGCAGCCCCGGTTACCTTGGCTGCTGCCTCCCGCACCGATTCGTCCGAATGGCGAATCAAAGATGTGCTTGCCTCCAAGGCCGACGGAATACTATCGGGCAGTTTCGATTTCTTGCCACCCTTCGCCAGCACAACAGCGAGGGCTTCCAGTGTTGCAGTTTGGACCGCGACAACCCCGACTCCGTCTTCTCCGCCATCGTCCTTGCCCAGAGATCCGGCTACGAGCTCCTTGATGAGCGGATCGACACGCGTAGACAATGGCATGAGAAGTCCGAGAGCATCGATTGCTTCGATTCGGACCTGGCGAGAAGGATCGGACAGTGCTTTCACAAACGTAGTCTGAAATTGAGGGACGAACGCCCGAAGAGCCGGACCACCCTTGACAAGGATGAGTCCCAACGTTTTGAGAATCGCAATCTTTACATTTGCTGGGTTTCGATCTCCAACAATTCGAAGCAATGGTCCGGTCATCTTGATGATCAAAGGCCCCGCGAGGAACTTGTTCGCGGTCAGGTTGATCACTTCACCAAGACCAGCAGCGGATGCTTCTCGTACAGCTGGCGTGCCATAAAGAATACCTCTCTGGTAAATTGGAAGAAGTGGCTCCAGTCCTAAAGACGAGCATGATATCATGATACCGGTAAGACGCAACATATGACAGAAGCCAAATAGAAAATATCCAAGAGAACCATGACAAGTATGAACGCACCTTTTTTCATGTTGAAACCAGGAAGGAAAAACTCTCCATCTCCAACACCGCCTTTTCGTCTTCTGGCATCACTAACCATACTGGCAATGATGTTCCTCATGTATTCGATATCATCCACAAGCACTTCCGCCGGAACGCATTTCGATAATGCAGCGAAGGCCTTGTTGGCAGTCTGGACAACGTCCTTGTTTTCATCATTGAATCTATGGATAAGATCCCGAATGATGATACTATTGAGGTCATAGAAATCCTTGGCTTCTTTGCCTGTTGCGAGAAAGTAAAAGGGAGCACGAATACCACGGCAGAGTTAGAATAAGAGGTGGAAGCCACAAAGTGATACTTGAAAAACCACGTTATTGACCGACAGAAATCTCATGGGAAAATATTCTCCAGATGATCACTCCAGAATGTTGGTCATCAATATTATAAACGCCTACCGCCCAACAGTTTCACAAAACAGCAATACAGTGAACTTACGTGCTTCAACGACAGCTCCAAGCATCCAGCAGCTTTCCTTCCTTAGTTCTGCCTTATCACTTGTGCAGTTTTTACTGACTTCGCTGATGAGCTTATTGACCCCAGCTTCGTCGGCGTGTTCGAAAACAGACCGCGCACAATCTCGAACAGCTTCGATTTGATCTTCATCATCACTCAAACCGCTAGAGAGATCTTCCAACAAGGCAGGGATGATGGTACCGAAGTGAAAGTAAAGTGTTTCGCTTGTAACAGTTGCAATGCTTGCAATAGCCTTGGCGTGACAAATAGTCATAGGTTGCTGTATTAACCTTGGAATAATGTAAGATAAAAGCTCTTTGCTACGGATGCTGAGAATTCCAGTCAATCCGTGCATTGCACGTTCACTTCGATCTTCATCTTCGCTCTCAAGTGCGACCATTAGTGAAGGTACAACTTCGTCCATCGCTGTGTTACCAACCAGATTGTACAGGTTCTGAAAGCTCGCTGCTGCCATCTCTCGGACGCCTTCATTGTCATCACAAATTGCATCTTGAACCACTCGAACAATGATGTCGAGGAATCGAAGAATCTGATCTTTAGTAGAGGAGCTGATAACTTCAGAGAGACCGACACAAACACCACGTCGTGTGTTGTGATCTCCTTCATACAGAGTGTTTCGTAGGACAGGAACGACTTCAGGGAGAACAGAATCCCCAAGCTTACGAACGATATCTCCAAGACATTTTCCAGCCGTATCTGTTTTCTCTGCATCTCCGCTTGCCAAATCACTCACGACTCTGCTAACCAAAACCTGAAGAATTTGTCGCAGTGTTCGGGCTGTTACACTAACGACAGTCTTCCAAACTTGCACCGCTGCATGGCGAACAGCCGATGCATTGTCACTTCTCGCGAGATAGATATCACTGAGTACGCGATTTCTTGTTGTGATTCCCAAAACTTGAGTAATTTGAACCTGTGCTCGTTCGGCTCTTCTGATATCATCTTGGGTATCTCCATCAGTTCGAAGCACAGTAGTGCCTCCAATCATACTCAGCAAATCACCAAGAAGCATGAGCGACGACAATCGGATTCGGTAGTCCTCATCAGTCATACCATTCTGTAATATAGGAAGAATCTTATCGAAGTGAACCTTGCCATGACTTCGGATCAACACGCGACCAGCTTTCATTGCCACATCTCGTACTTGCTCATTTTCATCCGACAGACCACTAATAAGAGCTGGAAGACTTTCATCCAACATAACAGTAAATCCTTGGCCCATTGCTGGAGGAAGGAAGCAGAGCACCCAGAGGACACCTTCGCGAGTACTGTGTGAAGGATGACTTGAAAGCGGTAATATGTCATCCAGCATCAAACTCTCGACGACATCATTTCCAGATGCAATCAACACCTCGGTCAAACCTTGCGCAGCACCGCTTCTTTCTGCGGAACTAAGGTTCTCTAATCTTAGGTGTTCTAACAACCAAGGGCGAAGATCGGGCAAAGCATCTTCACCAAGTCCCCTTGTTAAGGACCCTAATGCTTTCGCAGCAATACTTCTAACATCGGGGATGGGATCAAGCAGGCTACTTTTCAGATCTGGCATCAGCGTGGGGATGTAGGGGATAAAATCTCGTGGATCGTTGATCATTGTGCAGATATTTCCAGTAATAAGGGCACCATATCGTTTCGTCGTCGCAGCTCTATCACGGAGACCACGATGCAGAATTGGTACAATCAGAGCAAGACTAGGAGCATCAATTGCATGCAAGAATTCAGTTTCGATCAGAGCTTCAAGTGCGAATAGAGTCTTGTTGGCAGGATCTGTCAGCGCCTTAAGCAACTTGGGACTAATCTCTCGGATCTCAGGATTGCGGATAACACTACTAATCTCATCAAGGGCACTTTGTGCGCTACCCTTGACTTTCGGGTGAGTGTCGGCAAAAGCTTCAGTAAGCTTTGGAACAACCTTGGGCAACGCTGAGGCAAGTTGTTTCGGAGCAAGATGACTCATAGAACCAAGCATGTCAATAGAAGCTTGTTTTGTCCTCCATGAACTGTCATTAAATGCACTGAGTACAGCAGGTAAAACCAACTTCACACCGTGCGCAGATAGCTTGCTCATGATCACTCCCACGGCCTTGGAAGCGGCTTTCCGCACCTCGTCGCTTCCGTCGCCGAAAGCTTTAAGGAGTGAAGGGAGCAATACAATAACATAAGGCTCGAAGAGAAGACCGAGTCTCGTACATAGCAACTGGATTGCAAAGAGTGATCCCTCTTTATTACTTGAGGATCCGTCAGCACAAGCTTCTTCGAGCTGTGTAACAATACCAAATTTCTTGAGAGAGGATATACCACTCCCTTTCACCGCAGCAGCAATACCATATGCCCCACCGTGTCTAGTTGCCTGTGAGTCTCCTTCCAAACAAACAGACACGAGTTGCTCCAAAATTTCTTGAATTCTTGCCTGCGTATTGCCCTTCTTCATGAGTTTGGTGAGAGCGTCAGCTACACTCGCTTGAACATCTTCATTGGGTGTCTTCAGTGAACTGATCAACATATCGACCGAATTATCAATTTTAGATGCGTTTTCGGGCCCTTTGAGGTGCAGTGCTACAGAACCCAATGCGACAACGGCACCTTCTTTTCTACGATTCAATGCATCTGTATTCCCTGCGATTTTGGCTGTAGGCAAGTCGTCAAGCGATTTGGAGTCCGCTAGTCCATTTTTCAAGATGTCGTCTAGGTGAGGCAAAAGGAATGCAATCGCCTCTTCGGATGACCCGTATGTGACAATGATGTCCCTCAACGCATTACGTGAAGTGTTTTTGACGCTTTCATTGCCATCTGCGATACCATAAGCCATAAGAAAGCTTGTTACAAGTTTCAGAGTATCATTATCGATTTCTAAGTCAGCGGTTGGAAATGCAGCAAGGACTCGAAGGACCCCACTTCGGATAGCAACTTTCTCCGACGTATCCTGTTCTGCAGGAGTTGTTTTCGGGCCAGTCTTGAACTGGTCTTCGAGTGCAGCTTGGTCCAATGTTCTCTCTTGCTTTGGTTTCAACATAGCCGAGGTCATCGCCTTCGTCTTTTTTGAGACTTTTTTCTTTGGTTGGCCAATGCCTGCCACCTGCAGTGCAGATTTCTTGACAGTTTTCTTTTTCAATTTTGCGGGTACAAGTGGTTTGGGCTTCGGAGGTGGAGCGGGGGTGGGGAAGAACGATGCCTTTGATGCAGAAACCTCAGATCCTGACGATTTGTTGCCTGCTCCCTCTGGCTGAGGGTACGAATCAATGTATGAATTGCAAACCTTTTTGAGATTGCGATTCAGAGATTTGGGATGAGCTTTCATACCAAAAGCGTAAGCCTTAGCAGCAGCTGCAGCTATACTAGCATCGCTGCTATGCAAAAGAGGAAGAAGTGGAATCGCGTACATCGCTGAGGGCGGCGGTAGCGCCTCGTTCGTTTCATCGAAACCATTTACGATGTTCCAGGTCTTCCTTGCTTCCGCACGAATGGAGTCATCTTCCTCAAAGCAATTCAGCCAGATTCGATTCTCGATCAAAGGATTGTTCTTCACAATCTTTTCGTGATTCGATGCGATTGATCCAAGAGCAATCATAGAAGCCAAGCGGCATTTTTTCTCGCCCAATGCACCTCGTTCGTCTAATAACGGTGCAAGCTCAGCGGTTGTGAGGGCTGGCCCAGATGTTGTCTTGTCCTCGTCTTCGGCCTCGTCAGTATAGTAACATGCAAGTAACGTTTCGTAAGGATCAGGATCGACGAATGCTTTCGCACGATCATGCTTGAGCAGTTCAAGGACGCTAGTCACCATGTCGGCTCTGAGTGGTTTGACTGCAGGATCGCCATCAGTAAGCAACGTAGTATGTCTTTCCAATACGCGAAGAGCGCCTTCACAGCCTGGTACAGTTCGCGGACCCATCAGCGAGGCACGAATTATGGGAAAAAGGAATGCGAACGAAGGACCTGACATGACTTCTTCTCGAAATTCGTCCATTTCGAAAACTGCATTTGCTGCTGGCTCGCATGGTGTTGGAAAAGGAAGGACTTGGAATTTAGTGGAAAGATCCGAGGATTTCTCTGATTCCTTTGTCTCAGATTTAGGCGAGTTTTTGGAACTCATGACAAGTGCTGTTGCTACCATGGGAGCGTATTCCTCTTCTATCTCCCATACGCATGACGCCACCAACGAAGTTAAAGTTTTTGTAGCTTGTTCTTTGATGCTGTTGAGATCGTTCATTGCCGGACAATCAAGAATACATAATTGAAGTACAGCCGGCCAAAGTGACGGTAAACATGAGTTGCCAACTTCAACGCCGTCAGCGCTGACCAATGACTCGATCGTGGTCAGTAAACGATGGTATTTCACATCGATCAAACAAGCAATATTGCTTCTTTTCTCATCTTGCGCTTTGACTATTTTTTTGTCCTCGGCAGAAAGTGCTGAGCTCTTCCCCGCAGCTTCCGATTTTTTCTTCGCTAGCTCCTTCTTGATTTGAAGTTCCCACTCCTCGTCTTCGGTTCTTCGACCTTTTCCACTGTCTTTTGAAGGTATCTTCTTTTTCTCGCCCGAGTCCTCTTCAACATAAAGAGTTCCAATAGGACTAGAGTAAATAGCAATATCATTACCTGAAAGCTCTTCAATTTCACGTGTGATGGAAACCAAATTTTCTGCAAGCTTCTTTGATATTCCGTCATCTAACAATGTCATGACTAAATCCCAAAGGTCGGGATCCGAGTCACTCAGATCCGCTGGGGCTTTACCAAGGGAAAAAATGAGACTTTGCGATGCCATGTGTATACTCTCGCTAATGGCGATATCTTTATCCGAATACCTATCTCCAGCTGCTTGCTCCGCGACGACTTGAGGGAAAGTTGCCACAAATTCATCTGTTTGGTTCGAGGAAGCCTGAACGACTGCCTTCAGAGCCGTGGTGGTGCTCTCTACTAGTGCGGTGAGTTCTTCCTCTTCCGATTCTTGAGAAGTGCCGAGATGAATCAAGATGAGGACTTTCGCCACCGAAGATGCCGAGAGAGAACGAGTTGAGAGCATTCTGGCAATTTGACGTACACTTTTGACGCAAACCGTGCAGTCGCTACCTGCTTCCGCGAATTGCTCGTTCGCACAAACAAAAAGTGCCTCGACAAGTGGATCCGCAATGGATTCGTAGTCTAAAACAGTTCGAATCGTCGCCTCGATTGAATCACTCGGGCTTTTCTTCCCCATCGCAACAGGATATGCTGTGCAATGGGCCAATGCGCGAACATTGGATGAAGTAGCTTTCATCTTTCCAACTTTGATGTTGGCACTGGAAGCAATCTTAGTGAACATGGAAATGATCTGAGGCAAAACTAAACCCACAACTGCGTTCGATGAGAGAGCATTGGTCATCGCGTTTCCGTAAACAAAGGAAGTCTTCCCGACCGACGACGAACCCGCCGATAAGGCCTTTTCAAGGAGAGGTGATAATTTGGATGACGAAACTCCGACATGCACCAAGTTTAGGTAGACAGCGAGTAGTCCATCAACGGGTGCTATCGATGACGAGGATGCTTGTTTCTTATTTGCCAGCTCGATGAATGCCTCCAATCCCTTGACAAATTTGGGATCCTTCCAAAGGTCCAAAACGATGTTCTCCATGGTATCTGGGTTGATTTGCTGGACCATGGCTCCAACAGTTGCCACGGTATCGGGTCCGTTCTTGGCAATGACAGGTTTGCGAACGAATATCAAAGCGTCATCGTATCCCTTATCACCGCTACCAACACCATTCTTTCTCGCGATAACAATCCAAGAGATCAAAGCTTGCAGTCCCTGTTCCCGATTCTGGACCGCCGCTTTTGCCTCCTTGGCCAAAGGAACACCGACCCCGGACAACACCGCGGAGGATGTGCTCTTGTTCACTTCGATGGCCCCTGCCGGTGCTGTGGTTATTTTGACGCCAATCTGATGGAGTGTGTGATAAACAATTTGCCTCTGGTGTGGCAGCGTCAAGCCCTTTGTTTCGGCAACACTATCCACTATTTTCGACAGGCCGTTCTGATTCTGCTGGTCGATGGCGGCGCCTGCCATGTGCTGTAGGACTGTCGATGAAAGTTCTCGCACGCGCGCTTTCGGACTCTTCAAGAACTTGCACAAAACCGGCAAGTATTCTTCGACAACCAGCTTCGACGTTCCCAAAGCAACCGGATTGGCAAATCGCATGAATCCCTCCACCATTGGCAACAGACTTTCGGGCTTTGCCTTGAGTTTGAGCAAGAGAGGAGCACCGACAACGTCCTCCCAAGCCGTAGCAGTCATGCTCTCCAGAATGGATCGGCACAGCTTTGCGTCACCAATCGTGGCTACGGGTTCCGTGCTCAATGCAATCGTTACAAACAAATCCCAATCGGTAGTTTCCGCAAAGACCAAGGAAGGAATTCCAAAAGACGACTCGTTCCCCTTGGCCATTTCTGCAAAAATGTCCGCCCCGCTGCCGCCGAGTTGTTGTTTGCACTCCTCAACAATCTTTCCGTTCGAACACTTTTTCAGCAATGCACACAGACTCAGGCACAGCTGTTTGCGAACATCGGCATCGTCCTTTTCGTTCACAATCGCAACACAGTACAGCCGCGCTATTCTTTGGTTGGAAAATTTTCCAGCGCACTTGAACACTGAGGGAACGGGATAAAAACATTGTCAGATACTTCCCAACAAACTAATTCGGTAAAGGAATGCGGACGGATTGGTCCTCGAAAAAGATCAAGAACTGGTACCCAATACTTACCTCCATGGTCCGCAAACACTCTTCGATTTTCAGCATTTTCGGACAGCAGTTCTGTTGCATTTTCTACGAGGCCCTCCCGTTCGTCTTCCGAAACACTGTCGGGTCGCGACGATGCCAAGTCGCTAATCAGGTCGATGAGGGACATGCCTCCCGCACTCCCGTCGAAGGATTGATCGTCTCCCGCCATTTTTCCAAGCAAGAAGTCGTTCGTGAAGGAATGAATGAATCAATCAATCAAGCAAGCAAGCAAGCAACGATGATGAGGGTTTGGAACGGACGGATGGAATCTCGGGACGAAGATAGAATCGATACCGCAAGGGCAGGTTGGTCAGCAGATTCTTTGCTACGACTGAGGGGCTCCTTGGCGAAAAGTACGATGGTAACTTAGCATGCGGTAAAACAACGGATGTGCACAAAGCCAAACATGGTCACCGATGAAACATGAAACGTGCCGCGATGAACGAAACAAGCTGTGGGGATCAGGATCTTCTCGGTGTCTGTCCTTCATTCGGTGAGGTGTAACTGTGTCATACCTCTCGCGTAAACCTTAACCTTACTTCATAATACTACGTCGGACTATTATCTTATTTTTACATTATGAGTACACCTGTACGATGTACGTTACATAAGATACGGTAACTACGTTGTGATCTGCCAAAAAATCTTGGATCAATCATCAAAAGAATCAAAATCTTTCGCATCTCCCAATCTTCGACAATTCTGAAGTCTGACACTCCCTCGCAAGACGAACATAATACCAAAGACCAACGCCTAGTTCGGGCACCAGCAGAAGAAGCTAGCGAGTGTTTACAATCATTATCATCGCTTCGTGTCGAAGACAACCAATCCTACCCACTGCCTAGCATCCACCAGGTCTTTCGCGTTCATCACCGCGGAAACCGATCTCGCGCACGGAAGGAGTCCGTACGCACGCGTGCGTACGCATCCCACGCCCAATGGTCACGACGCGAATCGTCCTGGTCGGCGACTCCGACATTGCCTTTTGGCCGAGGGAATTGCTTCCTTCTTTGTCGCACCGGAAGGACGGAACCATCGAGATCCGGGATCCGGCGCTCGTCAGCGGCCATCCGGGGGCAACGCTGTCCGGGGTTTTGCCGCACTTGCGACGGGCCTTGGCCGAATCCTCTGGCGACCGCGGGGGCCGAGGGGGAACCGAATCCGTGGACGCACTCGTGGTCGTGGCGTGCGCCGGAGAAAACGACATCGGGGAGGGACTATCGTTGGGGAAGAGCGTCGAGGCGCTGCGGGAGTTTTTGGATGTATTGTTCCTCGGAGATGGCGACGGCGACGCCGTCCTCGAGGATCGGTATCTCATCTTTTTGGGCCCCAAATTCGAGCCGTGGCTCGAAGACGATCCGTCCTACAAGAAAAAGTATAGCGCCATGGCCAGAGCCTTTGGGCGTTGCCTCGAAAACTACCAATCCGGGTCCGCAGCAGCAGCGGCAACGGCAACACCCCAACGAGCGCACGGCAGGATTCGCTTTGTGGATTGCCTGACCATGTTTTGCGGTGATACGGCTCACGTGCCCGGGGCCAGGCTCGGTGGACGCGCCCGTGCCGAACCGAGGTATTTCGCTTCCGATCGACTGCACCTGGGCGGGGACGGCTATGCGGTGTGGAAGGACGTCACCGAGCGCGAGATCCAACAGCTGCTGCTCGGCACGTCGGGGGACTCGTAGGGCAGCGAGCTCTGTCTCGCCGTTAGTGAACGACCGATGGATGGATGAATGAATGAATGAATGGATGGATGGATGGAGGGGTGGATGAATGTGCAACCTCTCCGGCGATGGGACTTCCCGCACGGCGCGCGCGGCAGCGAACGAAGCGAGCAAAATCCGCAAACCCAAACCTAGGAGGATTCATTCGCTCGATCGGGAAAATCCCGAGTTCCACCGAGTCTTTGTTGCAAGGGCATACCCCTGCATCCATCGCTAGAAACGAATTCTATTTTTCCGCAACCAATGAAAAAGCCGGTTGATTCATTTGCACTCGAGTGATGATTCCACTTCGCGACTCCATTCATATCATGTCGGTGGATGCAGGACCGCACGGATTTTTCTCCGAACCGATTCATTCACTGATCACCGCTACTCACGAACCAACGAAGAGAGAGAACGCATAATAACTAATCACGACAAGTACACTCACCAGAAAAGTTTGATACGGAAACATCGTTGTGATGCTTCGCAATTTGTAGGACGGGCCGCCTGATTAATTCATTCATTCATTTGATTGATGATTCATTCATTCCGCATTCGGGAACACGCCGATTGATTCGTTCCGAGACGGATGGTTGTTCGTCCAAAACAGCACGGCAGGCTTCAAACTATCCACCGAAGTAACTGCTTTGTTCCGAATAGTGCATCGGGCTCTAGTAGCTAGGTCGATGGAACAGACAACGACTAACTGTCCAACTAGAATGGAACTGTTGGATAAAATCTGTGCTCGGCTTGCTCGCTGAATCATCGACGATTCGTTCAATACAGAACGGAAGGCAGAATTCGTATCGTATCGTGGCACATTGCATGAAGAACAACCATTTCGGCAAACGAAAAGTATGACTATCCCAAAGGAGGAGATTTAGGATATGCTTCTACTTATTGTGGTGCCTGTTTGACTCGGAACCTCGAGATCTGTTAGTCGGGGCTCACGCACTCGGAACATCAGTTACTGCCGGAAACAACTTCGTTCTTACCGCTACATACCAGTACTTGTACGGTCCAGTCCCGGTTCGAATTCCGCATACCAGTGGCGGTACGTCTGAGTTTCATACATTCAGCTGATACTCGTTCAAGTTGTACCTAAAGTAATTAAAAGAAAGGTTATGCGCCATCAGGCTTTTTGCGATAGGCATGTTGAGTCGTGGAACTCAAACTCGTTTTTTGAGAACATAAAAAATTCAGACCTCTTTTTGGTCTTTCCATTTATTCTTGCTCATAAGGCTTACTTGTACTTTTTGTACGAGTTGAAAAACCCGTACGAGTACGTGTGTGATACTTTTTGTATTACAGTATTTATTTTATTTCTTGTACGGTAGGTAAGGCTTACTTGGAGTAAGGCTTACTTGTACTACTTACTTGTATCCTCTGATCACGATATTCTTTTTTGTTCATTTCGAACTACGGTACCCTTAGGTGCTCGCTGCTGGGTGTCACCGTTCGCGTTCGAAAAATTTGATTGAATGAATGAATCCCCCCGAAACGTCCACAACCATGCCATTGCCATCCGTCGATGAAATTTCCTTCAGTTCAGGAACATCGGACGATTCTTCAGATTGTTACTTAGACGACATGGAGGTCACCAAAACCCCCTCGAAACACGATAACCAAATCGAAGAGTACCAGAAGTTGTTGATGAACACCAGCACGAGCTACGTGAGCGTTCAGACGGTGGAAGACGACGACGACGACGACGACGACGAATACACGTACGACGAATACACGTACGACGAAGAAGAAATCGTCGAGGTGGAGATGGAAAATCACGGAAGCGATGTGGATTCGACCACGGATCCTCCTCCCCTTCCGCCATACCGCCCTGCCACTACCGGTCCCGGCGACATTGAAACACCCAAGGCAGCAGCAGCAGCAGCAGTATCGACGCCAGCTTTTACGACCCAAATCCCAGCCGAAACTCCTCCGATCTCCCGGATGACCGTGTCTCCGATTGGCTCGAAATCGTCCGGCACAAGAGCAACAACAGCGGTGATGACAAAAACCACCGAATCATCATCGTCATCGTCATCGTTAGCAGCAGCAGCAGCAGCAGCAGCACCCGTCAAGCTGTCGCCCTCCCAGGAGCGCGTCAGGGCCGCCAGCTCGACCGGTCTCTCGGAGCTCTCCAAGCAGCTGCGGATCCTCCAAGCCAAGAACGAATCGCAGTCCGTCGACATCAATCGGCTGGAACGCCAGCTCCGGATCATGGCCGACCTCCAGGGCATTTCCGTGAGCGACCTGCGCAGGGCCCTGGAGGACGCCTGCGCCAGCGAGGCCTTTGGGGAGCTCCAGAACCGCGTCTCCAAGCTCAAGCACGAGCTGGAGTGGGCCACCCTGTCCAAGCAGGCGGAGCTCCGCAAGGAAACAACGGCCCCGCACATTGCCAACCTCGAGCTGCGGGTGGGCGAGCTGGAGGAACTCGAGGAAAAACAGGCCGAAGAGATCCGGACGCTCTACGAGAACCTCCGCCGGGAAAAGGCCCGGGCGACGCGGCTCGAGTCCGAGCACCAGCCCCTCAAGAAGGCGCTGCAGGGCATGATCCAGCGCTTTCAGAGCGAGACGGCGAGGGCCGCGCAGATGGAAAACGACTATCGAAAACAACTCCAGGACCTGCGGGAGCAGCGATCCCGGGAACTCTTGGCGGAAGCCGACCGCGGTGCCGTGTCGGAGCGGGGAGGGGGGAGATCCGGCTCCTCCTCGTCGTTGTCCGGGTCGGTCTCTCAGGAGCTGGCCGCCGACTACGAGCGCATGGTCCAGCTCCTCAAGAAACAGGACGCGGAGCTCCGCGAGCTGAAAACCAGGCTGCGGGAAGACGAAACCAAGAATGCCGAGCAGCTCCGCGCCGCCGAGGAACACGCCCGCAAGGCCCGGACGGACGCGACGGTCGAGCTGAGCAAGCTGGCCCTGACCGTCAAGGAACTCGAGGAGGCCGACGACCAGAACGGGTTGAAGCTGGCGCAGTACAAGGCAAGGTTTTGCGTCCAGGACGATCGCATCGAGGACATGGGGCAGCAGCTGGATTCGTTGTACACGGCGTTCACGCTGCTGAGCGAGGAATTCGACTCCGAGAAGGAGCGCCGCGCGGCCATGATGGACCACCTCCGCGACGCCGATGCCGAGATTGCCCGGCACACCAAGCGACAGGAGGAGGAACACGAAACGCAGGGTCGTGGCCGTGGCGGCAGCGGCAGCGGTAGTGGTAGTCGCAGCGGCAGTGGTACCGGGAGTCGCAGCGGTAGCAGCACCAGCACCAGCCGACACCCCAACCACGGGTTCCCGCCCTCGTCTTCGGGCAACCGGAGCAGCACGCCCCCGCGGTTTGGCGGCACCTCTTCCGATGCGGGGGGAAAACAGCAGATCCATTGTGGTCTCGAGAGCTCCGGTATCGCCGATGACGCCTTCTACCAACCGAGACTATCTCGGTCTCACAAACACAACGAACGATTACCGAGACTCGTACGCAGAATCGTCACCAAGCACCTATGCCATCGCGCAACCCTTTCTCCCGCCCCCCATTAGGACGCCATCCACGTGGGAATTGTTGCGCTCCAACGACAACGACACCGACACCGACAACCGAGACCGAATGGGAGATCGCGATCCCTGGATGAGCTACTCGCCGGATTCGGCGCGGCTCGAACCCGAGCGCGAACAAACGGCGGAAGAACGGTACGACTACCGGCACCCGGCAGACCAGGACTTTCCGGAAAACCTGCTGATTTCCGGACCCCTCATCGTCAAGGGCAACGGCGTCCTGCGGGTGTGGAAGACCCGGCAGTCCCGGATCTTTCTGCGGGGGCAGGGATACCAGTGGAACATTGGCTACAAGATGTCCTTTCCCCTGCAATTTGGAATCTCCAAGGTGGAATTCCACCCGAACCACCCGCTGTCGTTTACGGTGTACATCGATCCGTCCTCCGACACGGCTCCCGTCATTCGGGCCGCCGCCGTGAAGGAGAGGGATTATCACCGATGGATGACGGCGCTGTACAAGGCAACGACCGGTGAGGAGTACCTGGGTCGCGAGGAATCCGTACAGACGCCGTCGAGGACCAGTGGTGGTAGTGGTGGCAGGAGCTCGAGGCAGCTCGCAAGGAGGGACCAAGTGTCTCGGCAGGTGTCCAGCAGATCGGCTGGGTCGAACAACTCCGCCATGGAGGACCAGGACGACGAGGATTTAAAGCGGGTTCTGGAGCTGTCCAAGCGTTATACCTAACTCACACTCGTCACAAGACATGTTCCCGGAGATAGTTTTGCAAAGGAACTAACAGGAATGCCAATCCATCCCGAAAGACGTGTTTCGGGTGATTGGGGGGTTCACAAGCAATCATAAGACTACGAATATACTACAACGCAAGTGCAACCCGGAAAACGTGTTTCGGGTGCTTGGCGTGTTCATGAAAAGGAAATATTAAAATCCAATGCATCTGCAACGCAAATCACTCACGGCTCTCTCTGTACAATACAATCGTAGCGAATCAATTTTACTAAGGTTACATCGTGCCGTGGCCGTGCCGTGCTGCGCAAGTAAGTTGCAGCATCGTCGTCGTGCGTCGTTAACTGCTCGCGCCGGTCTCGTCCGCCGCGGGAGCGGCCGGAGTCTCCGCCGCCGGCTTCTCGAGAACGAATCGGACGCCCCCGAGGTCCTCGCTGATTTCCCACAGCCGCTTGGCTTTTGCCGCATCGTTGGCAAAGGCCGGGAGGTTTTTCACCTTCAGGTCCTCGTAAAAGGCTCCCTTCTTCAGCGCCCCGTCGCCGCCCGCGGCCAGGTAGACCTGGGTGGAGGCTCCCTTGCGGAACGGTCAGCGTGAATTTGGAAGCCGCGTTGAGGGCGAAGGATTCGAGCGGGGAGAGGGTCAGTTCGTTGTTCTTGAGCTTGTTCCACTTTTCCTCCCCGGCGATGTTCCGTCCCAGGTCCGTCTGCACGGCGCCGGGGTGGAGCGTGACGGCGGTCAGCCACGACGAGTCGCCGGTCTCGTCCGCGCGGCGTTGCAATTCCTGCGTGAAGAGAATGTTGGACAGCTTGGACAGACCGTACGAGGACCAGGCCCCGTATTTCTTTTCCCCGTTGAGGTTGTCGAGATCGAGCTTTCCGCCGGTGAACTGGTAGGCCTCGGACGAGACGTTGATGACGGTCGCCTTGCTGCGCGACAGGAACGGAAAGAGACCGGCCGTCAGCACGAAGTGGCCCAGGTGGTTCGACTGGAAGGTTCGCTCGTAGCCGTCCTTGGTCAGCTGTCGGTCGGGAATGGCCATCACCCCGGCGTTGTTCATCAGCACGTCGATGTTGCCGAGGCCCAATTTCTGGTAGGACGAGGGAAAGGCCTTGACCGATTCCAGGTCGTCGAGGTCCTAGGACGAGACTGAAAATCTTGGGTCCGGTGCCGACGCCCTTTTCGGTCAGGTAGGATTGCACGGCTTCGACGGATTTCTCTCCCTTGGCCACGGTGCGAGCGGTCAGAACAATGGTTGCTCCCGCGGCCGCCAATCGCTTCGCCGATTCCTGGAGCAAGAAACGCAATGCAACGACGTCCAAGCCATGTGAGGGGAAGCGCCTCAGGAATCAATCGAGCAAACCAAGATGCCTATACGCAGTCACCAAACGACGAAAGGCAACGATTCCACATCGTACGCCGCCGATCCGTCGGTTCCGTTCTTACCAGTCCCAATCCGGTGCTTCCGCCGGTGATCAGAATCACCTTGTCGGTGAGCGATCCCGTCGGGGGTTCGTAGGGACCCTTGTTGGCGGCGGTGTTTCGATCGATGGCAACCGCCGCCCCCGCGGCCGTCGCGGTGGTTCCCAGAACCAATCCCCCGACGGCACCCACCAAAAAGGACTTGCGGCTGATGTCCCGGATTTTCTTCGCTGGGGACGGGGGCAGGCACGACCATCCCTCGACGGTCGTGGCCCAGCGGCCGAGGGTCGAAACCGCCACTAGCGCGGGGAGGAACCGGAGGGTTTTCATGATCGAATGATGATTCTTGGTGTTTCGAAACGATGAATCAGATCGTTTTCCGTTTTGTTTTGTGAAAAGGAGGAGAATCGAGATAATTCGACCCATCCGCATCATCATCGATCAGACCGAGGATCGAGTGACGAGATTGCAGTTCTCGTACCGGTACGAGTAAGGTACGAGTAAGTAACCTTAATTACGAACCGGTATGTGTTCGCGATTGGTATGAAAGTAGTTTGTGGGTGAGCGAGTGAGTGAGTCAGTCGTCAGTCGAAATCCGATTGCATCATAAGGCACCGACATGTGTTGAGTAATTAGTCATATGTACATATACATATACATATACATATACATATACATATACATATACATACCTTACGCTACTAAGAGTTGTAAACTCCTACCTTCCCTCTATCATACGTACGTGTCCCGCAAGAATGAATGATCCTTGATCGTACCGGTATGTGTCTGCGACCTTTGCCAGGTGGAACAACGATGATTCCTGCGTGAGAATCCATCAGAAATCGAGTTTGGCCGACAGCATCCGCCAACAACCTACTGCACCGGAAAACGAATCCGGGATGATCTTCTAGGACCACGAAACAAAGCACACAACCGCGAGTTAGGGACGCATCACCATCATTGGAGTCAGTAGTTGCGAGGGCAAAGGAGAACAAGAACAGGGACTGACTACGCAGCAAAACCACTCGGCAAATCCAGCAGCACTTCCTTTCGATAATGACGACAGCACGGGCAACAATGGCGAGATCACAATCATCACCGGTGGCTGTGTTGTTGTGTTGTCTGCTAGCAGCAATCGTGGCGGCGGCACCCTTGGTTCGGGGGAGCATGGCGGTGCGACCATCGTTCTGGCCGGCGAACAAGGCAACGACGGCTACGCGCACCGGATTTGGCATTCGTCAACAAATGCTGCTAACGTCACTGAGAGGGGGCAGCAGCACGATGGAAGAAATGGCGGACGACGAGGACGAGGCAGATATGAGTCAGGACGAGGACGAAGACCAAGACGAGGACGGAGAAACGTCTTCCAAAAAGGTTCCATCGATCGCGTCCAAGGAACCCGTTCGTCTCATTCTGTCGACCAACTGGGGGAATTCCGTCATCGACCAAACGGTGGAACTGACGCCGGCACGAACCAGAGACATTGCGGCCATCAAGAAGTCTCTGTCGAAGCAATTGCCCGGGCGGCCTCCCATTCTGGCCCTGGAAATTGTCTACGAGGGCCGCGTACTGGAAGACGATACGCTCGTGGACGAGCTCTTTGACGACGAGGACGAAGAAGAAGAGGACGAGGACGACGAAGAAGTCGAGGAGGGAAACGAACCCATCCGGAGGCTGACCCTCAACATTCTGCCCCCCGTTGATCCCAAGTTCGCTACGGAACTGGTGCCCAAACTCATGTACCACGGCGACGACGATGACCACGGCGCGGATGCCTGGGCAACCGTCGGTGACGGTGACTCGCTGAAAACCGAGGAATTGCTGGACGCCTATTACATGAACCAGGTGGCAATGGCCCGGAACGCGCAGCTCCTGGCCGATCCCGGTGCACCCTCGTCGCCGTTCCTGCGAATGGAACTGCGGGAACAGGCCCGCGCTCTGAGAGAGCAGCTCCGATCGGAAACGCCGCCCGAGGTCTGGGAGAAATGCATGGCGGCCTCCACCAAGAGCGGCGGCCGCAACCCCCGGGACGAATGGAGGGGGCAGAGGTATCGAAGCAGCAAGGGAGGGGTGACAACGCAATTCAAGACAACCATCCAAACCAATCTGAACGTGGTACGTCCGTAACAATGATGGGTTGCACATAGTTCGGGATACGGGCTACTCGGGGGAATCGGTTTGATTCATTTCGGATACTCGCGATACTGTGTTACAGTGACGCGGTTCGATTCGAGTCGATTCGATTCGATTCGGTTGCAAACCCGTACTCTGATCTCTCAACGATTATTTCTTTCTCTTGATTTCAATGCAACCACGGTAACACCCCATACCAACGAAAAGAATTGGGAGGACGCCATCAAGCACTCTCTCCTGTTTTTGTTCCTGGGATACTTTGGCGGCAGGAATAGTTTCTCGCGCCACCTCCTGTTGTGGGGTGCCCCCCTTTCGTTTGCATTGCAAGCACGACCGGTGAAAATGTGGTTCAAGACGGTCTTCTACATGCTGTCCAATCCGCCTCTGATCTTGTTGAGTTTCCTTCCGGCGCCCCAGCAGGCTATTCTGAGCATGGACCTGAAGAGCTCGATGGTTGCATTGTATGGCGAAGACGGAGCCAAACACATCTATGCCGATATGCTGTCGGAACCGGACGATGCCGATGCGCCTTCTCAAACAATATCCACGGAAGAAGATTCGGACATTGAAGAATCCGAGGAGGAGGATGAAGATGAGGATGAATATGATTCGGAAGACGAAGACGAAAGTGATGAAGAATAAACATTTGTATAAATCGAAGCTTTTGATTCGCCCACCTTGTCGCAGGACTTGAGAACTTTTTATTGCCTTGACTGAGTGGTTGCAATAGTTGCAGAAAACTGTTTCCGAGTTGGAAAATAGTTGCAGAAAACTGTTTCCGAGTTGGAACGGCACGAGAGCAGGTTAACACTAATGGGTATACAAGAATAGAACAATCGCAAACAGTTTTGGCAACGGTTTGTAATCGGTTTCGTCATAAATTACTATTATGTTAGTAGAATACAATAGTGTACATTCGAAATGATTCGTTAGCCTGCGATGGTATGCGCGCTAAAGACTTGGCATTGTGTTTTGAAAAAGGGTTGGACGCAGGGGGCAGGGTTTCGACTCTTCATCCGGTAGCGAGTCCGCCGCACGGTCTCGGTTGCGTAAAAAACAATTCTCTTCTCCAACAATCCATCAAGTTCGGAAGAAATCACGGACACAACTTTCCATAGATCGGTGATGGCTGTCGGCATTCGTTGTTTGTGAATCACGTTCTAAGCGAAGTACTTGATCTAGCGCAGACTCGAACGAAGAAGTGTAATTTATTTTTGTCCAACGGCGAGGATCGCCCCGGTTGTTCGACCGTGATTGTTGTTGTTGTTGTTGTTGTTGTTGTGACTCTGCAGTCAAGCCATCTCGGGATGCTGTAGTTGTTTCAGTATAATTCTTTGTCGACGCCAGGGGTGAGATTGCTGGCCTAGCTGTTGTTGTTGTTGTTGTTGTTGTTGCGGTAGAAGTCCTCAGTGCATGCACACCTGCCAAACGCTTGAGTGTTGGACCTACTGCTCGTGTCATGATGGCTTGCCGAGAGAAGAAGACGATGATAATGATCCAAGAATGATAGATCGGTTCAAAAAATGGGATGAATCAGAATTTCGGATTTGCATACGTTTTCAAGTGCAAGTGAAACCCTTACAAAAAATCCGTAAGTTACTACAAGCACCGCCAATTTTTTTAAAACCCTTCTGGAATTACATATTTTTAGTCAAAGTGAATAGATATACCTTATATATTGACATATAAGGGAGTCATCAATTGATGAAAATATCATTAAGACGATATTGGCGAATGGGATGGAAGAGTCATTCGACAACACGCACTCATCGGATTTTCGGAAGCCTTTTAAGAACAATGGGGTGTCAAAGCAATCGTCGAATGGCAAGTGCAAGCATTTGCAATACTTGAACTTATCCAGAGTTGAGCTTTTTCCTCTTGACGGAATGGAAAGGATTGAGTTTGTGTTGATTGGTTATTTTGTGTCGCATCCCTTGAAGAGTGTGATTCCGTGAGATCATGGGGCTCGAACAACTAACGGATCTTTATGAGAACAAAATGTTGTAATTTCCCGGAGAATTTTAGAGCGGAAACAAAAAGAGCGGAAGTTTCGAGAAGAGGTTACGCGAAGCTGATCCACAGTAACCTTATTCATTACTAAGGTTACGTACCGTAGAGGTCACTGCACGTCACACAGCAAGATTAAATAATTACTGTTACGTACGTGTACCGGTATCCGAATGACAGCCAGATGGGAGTTGAACCAAATCCACGCCCTTTTCGGCAGCAGCCGTATTTTCATTCAATCCCGATGGATTTCAGTCACTAACTATTATTACGTAGTATGTTTATTATCCTCTGATCATATGTATTAAGAAGTATGTATTGCATGGCAGCAATGTAAGTTAGCTTACCTTACACATTTACGTAAGTTAATTACTCAAAATGAGGGACAGACGAACAACGACGGACGCGCAGCCGCGTGTCATTTTATTATTTTTTGAGAGATCAATCCACGATTGATGCTCGGTTTGGATGGAATGTTTTTCAAATTAATTTTAAAATCAATTTTTCCGCGGTGTCGGAGAAGATACGCTCAATCATCAATATTGCAAACGATTGAACAA
This sequence comes from Pseudo-nitzschia pungens, assembly GCA_037355855.1. NCBI lineage: Eukaryota > Bacillariophyta > Bacillariophyceae > Bacillariales > Bacillariaceae > Pseudo-nitzschia > Pseudo-nitzschia pungens. The sequence continues at coordinate 1,340,930 of CM074758.1, forward strand.
TGGCGAGCGAAGCGGAGGGAGAGAGAATAGAATGTCTCGTGCGGCAGGGGTTCACGCCGTCCCTGGCCCGAAACGTTCTGCTGGCGAGATCCAGAGAGAGCTTGCCGCTAACCGTATGGATTTGTGACAATTCCACCTCGATGAACGCCTCCGACGGACGGCGATTGGTGAGCACAAAATCGCGGGACGATGTGCGCGTCGAACCGTGCACCAGATGGGAGGAACTGAGAGAAACCATCATGTATCACGGCCAGCTTGCGGCGCTACTGGAAGCCCCAACCAGATTCATCTTGCTGAACAGACCCGTTGATGCGGACGGCAACGAATTCTCGCAGGAAATGAGCGTTGCGGAACGGGGAGGGGAATGGATCGACGATGACATGGAATATCTCGCGGACAGCTTCTCTCGCATATATCCCCGGGGCGTTACCCCATTGACGGATCATTTGCGTCGAATGTACGAGTCCCTGAAATACATAGAAACCAGGATCGTGCTGGTATTGGCAACCGATGGCAGGCCCACCGATAGCTACGGCTTTGTGTCGCCATCCGTCGATCGGGATTTCGAAAACGCTCTTCGTCAGGTCCAGTCGAAGGCCTGGATCGTCATTCGATTGTGCACAAACGACGATTCGATCTTGAAGTATTATCAACGCCTGGACGAACACATGGAATTGTCCATCGAAGTCCTGGACGATTACACGGACGAAGCCAGGGAAGTCCATGCGCACAACCCGTGGCTAACTTATAGCCTCGGCTTGCACCGGTGTCGCGAGATGGGAATGAGCTGCCACGGCAAGTTTCACTTTCTGGATTGGCTGGACGAACGACCCCTGACGCGGGACGAGATCTGCTCGGTCCTGCGCGGAACCTTCGGTTTGATCGACGGCGGTGACGGGGACATCGGGTCGTCCTTTCGGTCGGACGACGATTGGAACGCGTTTTGCGACATGGTGCAGCGAGACCAAGAATTTCTCGCCGCTCGGTCCGAGAAACAGAAAGGATCCGAGCTCGGGGCCTTTTTTCCGTGGAATCCGATGCGGAAACGAACGACGCACTGGATCGACGTGAAGAAGCTGAAACGACACGGACGCAAGTCGCGGTTGGGGTTGGATTCGTTGGTGTGGATCCTTCTCGTTGCCGCTGTTGCGATTTATCTCACGTCGCTGGACTGAAGCACCGGTCGATGTTGCTCTTCGATGGTCGAACGATCGGTGGTGAGCATTTTCGGTGCTTCGATTGTTCGTAACATCCACTAGAACAATTTTGTGTTGCGAAGCACAGTGCTTTTAATCAATACTTTCACTTCTGAATACCACATCAAACGAGTGAATGAATCGCTTTCCATCGGCAAAATGCGTCGATCTAACTTAAATCGTATCGTTGTTGGTGCATGCTCGTACACCCGACAAACCGCCCTGCCCTGCCCTGCCTTGCCTTGCCCTGTCCGGGGCTCAAGATCCTTCCGGTTCGTCTCCGTTCATCGAAGCGTCTTCGTCTTCCGACGACGACGACGACGACGACGACACATCGATGGGCCGAAACTTGGGAATGGCCTTTCTCATCGACTTGAGGGCCAGCGCCGGCGGGGGCACCGAGGGATCCCATTTTCGGTGGAGCCATTCCTCCAGCTCTCGTTCGTTTCGGTGACTCGGTGCCCGGCCCGGCCCGGCGCCGGAAGGCCTCCCGTCGAGTCCCGATCCGAGTCCGAATTCCGCGCGAGCCGCATCGGTGGCCGGCGGTTCTCGTCGTTCCAAAACGTCCGCCAGCACCAGCAGCTTGTCGGCAAAGACATCGAAATCCCGGTGTCGGGATCGTTTTTCGGCCAGCGCATCGTGGGGATGCGGGGGCGGGCCCCGCTTCGATCGGAACCGGTGGTGGCCTCCGCCGTGGTGGTGACTCTGACGACCGTGACGAGGAACCCGTTGCCGTCCCTGCCGGTTTTGCCTCTTGTGGTAGGATTTGTATTTTTTTTCGGATCGGACCACGGAAGCAATCATGTCGCGGAGGCCACCGTCCCCGAGTTCGTTTCGCAACCAGATCGAGTTGCGGAGCGCCGTTCTCATGTCGTCCGTGATCTTCCAGCCGTCTTCCAGCGACGAATCATCGTCGTCGTCGTCGTCGGTTTCGTCACCGCAATCGCTCGATTCGTCGTCGTCGCCGCCGCCGCCGCCGTCATCACCACCGCGAGACGGATTCTCGGAAGGGTCGAGCGAAGGGTTTGCGGTGGCGGATTCGGCAGCGGTGGCGGATCCCGCGGCGGCTCTTCCGTCGGTGGTGGTTCCGGGACACGCGGTCTTGTGTTCCCGGCAGCACGCGACGCCGCAATAGGTAGCGCGGCATTTTGGACACTTGTACTTGGGTGGCCCGTCGTCCTTGACAATCTGGCAGACGCTGCAAACCGGTGGTTTGGTGGCTTCGTCTTGATTCTGCTGCTGATTCTGCTGCTGTCTCGCGCGGCGCCGACGTTTGTTGCTGTTGCCGTTGCCTCTGGTGCAATTCCTATTGTTGTTGTTGATGTTGTTGTGGTTGTTGTTGTTGTTGTTTCTGTCGTTGTTTCTGTTGCCGTCGTGGATTGTTTGTTGCGATTGGGGACTCGCGGTCGCGGTGTCGGTGGAGACGCTTGGTGTTCGCCCCGTTGTCGATGGCAGGGGTACCGGTACCGGTGCCGGCGCTGGCGCTCGCTCCGGATCGGACGCCGCTCCGATGCGTGCCGGAGAGGAAGACGTGCTCGTAACTTCCATGCCCGCTGGTCTCTGTTTGGCGTTCTTGCAATCCCTTGCGAAGCCGATTGTATCGAGCGATGGATGGTTACGGTAATTAATAACCTGGTACGTGTCGTGGTTCCTTTTCGATTTCTGTCGACACCTCTTTTTTTTTTTTTGGGACAGACTCGAGACTGATTTTGAGATTGATTGATTGATTCATTCCGCGATCCAAAAAATTGAGATTGAGATCCATTCATTCATTCATTTTTGTTCAGTGATTTTTGATATTTTGATTGTTGATGATTGATTGGTCGTGTCGTCACCAAGATTCAGTCTTGTATAACTCGTGACTAAATCACTTCCACCCGCGCCCCCAACCACAGAAAGGAAAGAAATTCGAATGAAGAACGATGCATCATTGCCCGCAACCCGCCACCAAAAGCCACACAGACCACAAATCGCAAACACCTGAACCGAACTGTGTGAAACCCATTCCTGTACCGTACGGCACGAATCACGGAGATCGGAGGATAACCTTACGTAATACCGGTAGGTAGAGCTGGGAGTGAGGCGAACGGAAGAAAAAAAAATGTGCCAAACTTTCCGCTAATTTACTCTGAGAAAAAAGTTGACTCCTCCCGTAACTTACTCGGACTCGTACTCGTAATCTTACTCCTGCTGCCCCGCCGAGCAAGGCCCGAACATAGCGGTACCCCCAACAAACAACAAACAACAAACAACAAACATCCACCGTACCGCAACCGCACCACCCCTCGCAAGAACCGACCCGAGAATACCGGTCCCAACCTCTGCGTGTCCGCAAGCGCACCGTACATACCTCGCAAGGAGCGGTCGATCCGAGGAGCGGAGCGCTGCGCGGTTCGGCGCAAACCAACCAATCCCACCATGCCGGCCACATCGGACGAAGAAATCCAGCGCCAGCACCGGGAAGCCCTTCTCCTGGTCGAGGGCGATGGCGGGGACGCGAAACCGATGCCCTGCGCCCCGCGAAACGAGCTGGGAGAAATTTCCCTCGCCGACAAGAGGCAACCCACCTTTCCCTTTGCCTTTTACGACAATTCCGGGCCGAGGGGGGGAGAGACGGACGAGACGGAATCGGAATCCTCCGATTCGGAGGCTTCGTCGACGTCGTCGTCGTCGTCGCCCTCCCGTCCCCTGCTGGATCGACCACTGCTGCGGAATCCCTTGTGCTGGTCGACGAGGGGATTCGTCGACGTTTCGAAACTCCAAGAAATGGTCCGAGAGGGATACGATCGCGACTACCGGAACCCAGAATACCTGCAAGAACCGGACACGGACACAGTCCCGGAACTCTCGAACAGCGATACCAATCGCGATACCAATTGCAATACCAATTACAACTACTGGGATCCCCGCAACGCCGACCGGGACAACGTCACCCTCACCCGGCCCTCCCACGATGCCTGGGGGATCGGAAAAATCGTTCTGGTGTTTTCCGACGACTTTCTCACGAGGGTCTACCAATTCCCGTGGTGGAAGGAATTCGAGCCGGCCCTGCGGCCGATCCTGGACGTCCTCTTTCCGGAACAGCAACAGCAGCAGCAACAATCGTCGACGTCGTCGTCGTCATCGTCCCGTGGCAAACAAGCCACCGTGGTCCGGGCGCTCCTCGCGAGCCTGCCACCGGGTGCGACCATACCCGTGCACCACGACAGCGGGGAGTGGGTGAAGAAAACCCACCGGGTGCACGTCCCGATCCTGGTCGGGAATCCCTCGAGGGTCGTCTTTCGGTGCGGACCGTCCACCGACCTCCTCCAGCGGATCAGCTGCGAGCCGGGACACGTCTTCGAGATCAACAACCAGGCCAAGCACGCCGTCAGCAACTGCGACGAGTGCCACCGGGTGCACCTGATCCTGGATTACGTCGTTCGGGGGGAGGAGGAGGAGGAGGAGAATGATTGCGCCGATGCGGATGCCGGTGTCGATGCCGATGCGGGGAATGCCACGCAACAGCAACGACTGCCACAAAAACAACCGGCGCCGCTCGCTCCGATTCCCCTGGAACCGGGCGAAAAATTGGTCCAGACGAGGCGGTCCGTGGACCGACTCAAGAACATGGTCCCCCGGCCCACGCCCTCGTACATCGTGCTGGGCGCCCAAAAGGCGGGGACCACCAGCCTGTACCACTACATCAACGAGCACCCGTGGGTCTTTCGGGCCCGGCGGCGAGAAACCCACTGCCTCGACTGGAGATGGAACGACAAGCTCCGCACCAGGAGCAAGCAGCTGGAGCACTGCCAGAAATTCTTTTTCGCGGAGGAAATGAGGACCCGGCCCTCGTGCCTGACGGGGGATTCGACCCCCAGCTACCTCCTGGACAGCCGGAGGGTCATTCCCCGTCTCAAGCGGGTCTTTGACTGGAGCCACGCCGGCACCGTCGACAACGGCAGGATGAAATTCTTCGTCATGATGCGGGATCCCGTCCAGCGGGCCGCGTCGCACTACGCCATGGTGACCTCCACCGACGGGACGCCCGCCCAGCTCAAGACCCGGGGGAACGAATGGAGGGGCAAGACGCTCGGGAGGGTCGTCGAAATCGAATTGATCCGGATGAGAAACTGCGGCCTGATCCCCTACTGGAACATCGAGGAGGGCCGTCTCGACCGCGACGCCTTTGAGAAATTCGCGGGAAGCCCGGAGGAAGCCAAGGCGTGGGACCGGTACCTGAGGCAGCACGTGCCGCTCAACACGGGATCGTACGGAATCCTGACCAGGGGCATGTACGCGGTGCAGCTCCGGCCCTGGTTCGAGGCCTTCGACCGGGACCAGTTCCTGTGCCTCAAGCTGGAATCGATGAAGGCCGCAAACGGCGTCAGGGACACGATGCGCAAGGTGTGGGCGCACCTGGATCTGCCCAACCATCCCATCGAGGACGAATCCGCCAGGAACAGCCGCGACTACGATGCCACGAACCCGAAAATCAGGGACTACCTGCAACGATTCTTCGAGCCCCACAATCGTTTGCTGGCGTCGGTCCTGAAGGAAACCGCGTCGGACGAATGGATCGACCCGTGGCCCTACGACAACCAAAGCTAACAAGGACACGGAACGGAACAATCGATGCGAGCCGTTTGCAATACAGTAGTTTGACACAGGAAATCTGTTGCTGCACAGGGAGCATGAATAGTAGTAACTCGTAGCATTCTTTCTTTCATTACATTAGATAACTCTAGGTCTCTTCCCATCGCCGGGCACGGCGACACCCTCGCGTGCTCGCTTCGCTCCTTCGCCGACGCCGGCCGCGTTGCCCTCTTTGAATATATTGACCAGATGCTCCCGCAGGAGACTGTAGGTAACGCTGTGGGCGCACTGCAGCCGATTGCCCTGCTCGCGCCCGGTCCAGAAACAGGTTCGCCCCTTCCAGATCCGTTCCAGCACCCTCGGCCAGATGGAGATCGGTATGTTTTGATCCATGTTTCGACTGACGAGACTCCTCCCGGTCCAGTTGTAATCCAAAAGATACTGGATGCGTTCCAGATCGCGCCTTCCTCCCTTGCTGAGCTCTTTCGTCTTTAGGTAGTTCACTCGTTTGTTGTTGAAGTGCAACGCATACGTCAGATAGGAAGGAAAGAAATCTGCAAACGAATCAACACGAAAGAAAAAAGAACAGGCAGAATGAATCGTTTAGCGAGAGCCGAGCATTGCACCAGACTGTTTTGGGTCCGCGCCACTGCCAATCCGGATGCTGTTGTCAATCGCCATCGGTCATACTCACGATGCCATTTCATATCCCCGTTCTCATGATAACTATGGTGCCATTCCACGGGTCCCATGTTGAAGTTTACGTCACCCAATCTGGGATTCGTAGTCAAAAGCTTTATCAGCCTGCGGCAGACGCGATCATTGATTTCAAAAAACGAGAACCGTTGCGAAGAGATCCGAAGGACACCCAAGTGATTCGGGGTTTTGACCTTGGCAAATGATCCAACAACCTGAGACGTTATGTCGTTCATTCCCAGATCGAGATTGTGAAGGGAGTGACACGTCGACATCGTGTTGTATATCGTGCTCACTTCTTCATCCGATAGGGAATTCACGGAAAGATCCAGGCTCTGCAATTTTTGGTTCCCCCTGAGACCACCGAGAAAAATTTGGAGAAAATTTGGACTTCTCGACGGTTTGTCGTAGAAAGCCCCGGAAAGATGCAAGTCCGTCAGCCTGGATTCCTTGGACGACAGGAGTTTTGCGATCCCGTGAACACCTCGTCCCAAATTACAGTTCCCCGACAACGAGAGTCTTCGAATCACGTGATTTCCTTCAACGGCGAATGCAATCGGAGCTACGTTCACTCTCGTGCTAGAAGCTTTCAATTTTAGGGACAGGGATTCGATCGACCGATTCTTCCGCATGCCAATCGACATGTCTTCTACGTCGTCGGGGAAGAGCAGAATGTCCCTCAGGTGCAAATGTCTCAGTTTGCTCGACTCCAAACCCCTTGAAAATGTTGCTTTCGGGAAGAAACTGCTCAGAGTAAACGCCCCTGTTAGCGTCAACGATTCTAGAACTGAATTCCGACACTTCAACAAGTCGGAGAGGCCTGTTACTCCGTTCTCTGGAGCACTCTTCAAACAAAGCACAAGTCGTTTGAGAGAGGGATGTGACTTTAGTGCCCTAACAATCTTCGCAATATCATTTCCTTGGGAAACTTGCGTTCCCCCGAGAAACGAGAATGATATTAATGAAGTATTGGCCTCAATTCCTGCAGCCAACTCTGGGATCTCTTTAGGATGCAAAATTATTCCATCCAAGAAATGGAGTCGTTTCACCTTCAAAAACTTTAGCGCATCGTATTGTATGAAATGCATGGGACGCGAGTGGAAGATGAGGCATTGAAATCTCTCATTACCTCGCATCGATCTGGAAATAATGTGGAAGGTAGAATTATTGCATGTTCTTGTAGGATTGTACCTATCGTTGGTCAATGAAAAAGCAAGGGTCTGAACTATGTCTAGTTGCAGTACTCTTTCCAAGACGGCATTGATGTGTCTTTCTTGACATCCGCGAAATTCGATTGATGACCAACAGCGTTCACAATATTTTGAAAAGAGGAATAGGATCCCATCGACAACTGAATCATGCCACATGTCATAAAAAACCAAATGCTTCTTACGAGGATCATGGATGGCTTCTTCGAGTTTCTTAATGTTGGATTTTGGATCAGACCAACTATCGCACGTCAGAAGGACGTCCTCGGAGAGTGAAATCACCTTGTCTCCGATGTCGTGGGAAATAACTTTGAACCGATTCAAGATCTCATCCTCGTTGAAAGGATCAGACTTGCTTCTTTCTGCCGATGACTCTGCTCTGTTCCTAATCATCTTCACATCTATGTGCTATTCATTGAGGTTAAAAGATTAGAATTGGAATCGATGCAATGCTTCTATGTTTCGACCTTGTTAAGCACTGGTTCGTGTACGAGTAGTGATGGTGGAATAAGATGTTTCTTTCTCAAAAACTTGAGAGGAGGTCGCTTGTACGTAAGTCTTACTTAATCTCCTATTAAAAAAATTCAGACAAAGGGTACGAATACCGAAGAACAATCTTACGGTAGGGTATTTTGTATCGTTAATGCTTTCTTATTTGTATACAATGAAAAAGATCGAAATTCGTTTTCAACTTCATACGAAGTATAACAAGTAGTAGTAAATAAGGTTACCATCTCATTAATTCAGGTTCATTAGTCAAAAGCGATTACGGCAATGAAACTTTAAGTAAGATTATGGTAGCGAAAAAAGGGTAGTTACAATCATTGTTGTTTTTAGTAATTACTGCTTCTTTGCCAAAATAACTTTATGACTTTCGGGTTGTAATCTCTCTACACTCATAATGCTCTTCTGAATCAAAACTATCTTTTCATCCAATGAAAGGAGGACTTCTGACACCGGTTCTCGGATGGTTTACCAAAAAAAGAATCCGTGACCTAATTTTTTCATAACTTTGATCTGCGTACGAGCACCCGTACGAGTTACAAGTAAGGTTTACCGGTAACCTCATTTGAGAGCCGAACAAAACTATTTTCTCTTATTGCACTCGGCGATTACGGTATTCTGTTTAGCTATTTCATAGAACATTAATTACAGTCCTCTAGGAGAAGACCAGGAGCTGAGCGATGAGACCTGTAGTATCGTTTCCCAAAGAATTGATCAATATTTATAAGTGTATTCAAGTTAAAGTTGATCACAATTTGTATGGTACTGTTTTCAGAACCTTCAATTAAGGCTTATTCTTTTTCAAAAATTCTACCATTAGATGTACTACAAAGTTCTTATCAGCTGTCCCCGGGTTCTGCGTCCCCGACTACTAATTTCTACTGAAACCCGGGGACAGCTGATAGGAATTCTGTAGTACCGGTACGGTATTATGGTACACAACATGTCCAGAGCGGTAATAAGAAGTTGTTTAATTCAGTACTAAGTACAACCAGACATGAAATTTCCGGTCGCAATACGAACAATTCCCGTTCGGCACGCGTCTTTCCCCGCTCATGTCCAAAGTGTTATGCTGCGCACCCCGCATGCGGGTTTGAAGCTACGATTATGTCCATCCCAGACGCCTTCAAAAAGCGAGTAAGGTTTACCGTCAGCGATCCGAAGTACGGTAAGGCTTAGCTTCTCCCCGAAAAAGACTGCCTTAAAGTCCTAATTCAATTTTAAAAACCAATTCAATCAAGTCAGTGAGCTTGTAGAAGGATGTAACACTGCATTGGAGCAAGCAATATGACAAGAGACAAGCAGTCAGAGAAGAGATTGTGCCCCATCTGCCCCACGGTAAAAGACAAGTCCTAAAGTACCAGGTACCTTATACAAGTGAACAGTATTTGAAGCACTGAACAATGGTGGAGCTGATCAAGAAAGCCTTAACTAATTGTACTGATAATAAGAAAAGACAATCATAGATACTGTATTTGTTTGTCTGTTAAGACAATCATAGTCCACCCTCTGTTTCCGGTAGTTTATATTTGAACAACCCATTGCAGCGCAACTTAAAAATTCTTGGTGATAGTCGGTGCTTTGACAGCACAATTCATCGAACAAGTGATGGTTTAGAGGTGGCGACTTGTGACTGCGTTTCGTGATTGAAAAAATAACTTCTTTTCTGGGTGGAGCTCAGTCCCAAAATGAATGTTCCGTACGTTAGAAAGAAATACAGTACTGAGTACGTAGTAAATGTCACTATTACTGACCCCTGCTATTATTGAATACTACTAATAATGTTTTGATGATTTTTTTTTTAAGTAAAGGAAAGGATCACCGCACTAACTAAAAAATAAAATTCGGTAATTAAGGTTTACCTTCAAACGTATGAATGACAAATACTCGTACCGAAGTAAGGTTACGGTAACCTTACAGCACACCTGGCGAATGAACGAATCACCTCATTAACAAAAAACATACCGTAAATTACCAGTGGATGATTCCGATTGTAGAGGGTTAATCGGTGGTGCCCGACTCTATACCATAAATTCAACAACATATGAGAGAACCAAGATGGACGGGCGTGGAGAAACCAACTCGCATCGGGTCCAATCAAAGCGTGTGGTCGTTAAAAAAATACAGATCAAGCGAAAATGTGGAGGCACTTCGAACAATATCGGGAAGATTCTGGTCAAATCTTCGGCTTTCAAGAGAAGCTTAGAAAAGGAGAGTAGCACCCGTCCAAATCCAAAAAGAAAACGATCGCCGCATGTAGAACAAAAAACAAGATCGTGCGGATTACCAGCGTTTCAATATCGAACTCAAAACTGGCAATCGGACGTAAGCTCTGAAAGAGCTCATGGACAAAGTAACTCTTTGCCGTCATCATACTTACACGACGACGTGCAAGAAGACGATATCCCCTCGGATACGCTAATGGCAATAAGGTCACTTGTTGGATCTGACCAGGGTCTACATGTACCAATTACCAACAACGGTTCTGTCCAGGTAATCCTCGAAAATCAGATATACTCTATTTTCGACGAAAATCATTCTTCAGTTGTGAACTCGGAAATATTGGAATTGATTCACAACAATAAGATTCAAAGGATTTTTTGTCACGACATGTCATCGACAGCAGTTATACTGACAGATCATTATGTGAGAGCTGTTTGGGATGCGCATACCAATCAGGATCACTCTTGCCAATCAAAATTTTCAGACAAAATAGTTTCATGGTTTCTTTCCAATCTTCGATATTGGACAAAGGCGACAATTACCGAATCAAACTTGGAGGACCGATGGGAATCCAGTACCACTGATAATCTTGCTGCTACAACGGGTTTAAATGCGAAAGACGCAGTGCAATATTTGTTGAGAGCGCAATTCTTGATAAGAGATTCAAAACAAAATCTGAGCTGGTGGTTCCAAGGAGGAATCTTACTTCATTTGGCTTCCGAATTGGGGGATCGTGCTAAAAAGGTGGAACGAAGGGCGGCGCCAAATATTGACTTTGCTGGCTCAAAGAAAAGAAATGTCGAAGGCTAATGTTCTACAAAAGAACCGCCACTCTCATGTATCAACAGATTTTCTTTTGAACGAATTGCTGTACAAGGAAAAGATACGTATCGTCGATCGACCGTTTGGGAGTTTTGTTCAGTTAGTCAAAGACGACGATGCGTCGCGATGACTTCGTGTTTATTTTACCACGATTTGACCATCACTCTTTCCGTAAACACAGCCTATGAAAATTCCTTGTCGGTGGGTTTCTCTCATGAAAGTCGCCTTCATTCCGGTGAACTTTAGCCGCACCTTACAGTGCTCATAACAAGCCTCATTGATACCGACAAAATCACATTTGTAGAATGCAGCTCTAATTGAATCATCGGGAATCTCGACGGATTGAATTCGGAAAAATGAGTTACAAGCAAGGCCAAGTTCAGATGTGCATGCTAAAAGTGGTGACTTTGGTGCTTCGAAACTGATGCCTGTAGGTTGCCAAGTGAAGTCCCGTTCATTCCAGCACTTTGAAAATCAAAACATCGATCGATCACCTCCAGTTACAGGAAAACAACCAAACGCCTGCAAACTATGAGCTTGAAAACTTCTCGCCCACATGATATTCTCTACTTTCACGTCCTAATCTCTCTGCAGGAAGTAGAACTGTCGGAAAAAATGCAAAATCAAGATAGGACTTACATAATTACCCAGCAACCTCCGAGAAGCGAAGATATCTTTATGATTCTGTATGGTGGTGAGTGGATGATCAACATAGTAATAATAATAGTGATAGGGCTTGTCACCTAAAAATTATCTGGCTGGAGCTTCAGATAGTATGCACCATACTACTACTCCTGGTAGCGAGGGAGGATAAATAATTGCTAGTGGAAGGGCCCCGATTTTTCCATCTCTCATCAAAAGAGAAGGGTCGATAAAATAATTAGGTTGGGTAATAAATAATGAAGCACCTACAAAAATCTTTTCTTGTTCAGGATTTACAGTATTTCGCGACTTGATATATGCCCTAGGAACTAGGCTAAGAAGTACGAAGCTCAATGTCGAGGAGTGCTGATGCAAAAAGGTCACGACCCAAGAAATCATTGGGGAAAAAAACGCGGTTCATTCGAATCAACATCCAGTCTACCTGGACAGACAGGCATTGCTCGCGAAGAACATCGACGAATACACGGCCGATACAGTACGGTAATTAACTGATTGAACTCCTCGTTTTCAACTGGGTGTCGCTTCTCCGGACGATGTTATCGCCATGGTCGATACAAACATGGATGTACGTCTTGCTGCTCGAAAGTCTCCTCGTTTGCTCGTGTGTCGGTTTTCTACCCACGCCCTGTGTGGATCGGGGAGCGATTGGCCACCGCTCGTCGTTGACGCTTTCGAGCAATTCTCGAGCGATTCGGAATTCTGCGCTACATCATGACCAAAGCAAACGTCGGGGTTTCCCCCCCGCGACGAAGCGATTCGCACGAGACAAGAACATCTTTGCGTCCGAGGAGGACCCATCGATTGCGCGATCTCTGCTTGGTTTCGCTTTGAGGAGCAATAGCAACGACGCCGAAAACGTCTCGAATCGCGCGCGATTCGGGAAGAAAAACAAAATGATCGAAACCGGTGTCGGCGCCGCTCTCGTTTTAGGCGACAAGAGACGGAGGAAGCAATGGAAACGAGATGTCGCGAGGCAGTTTCCGTGGATTCCGACGGAGATGCTTTCGGTGTGCGCAGACGGGCTGGCGACGGCGTTTGCCTCCGTGGCACCGAAAGATTTGAAAAAGGCATTGCAGGCCGGGTGGGTTGGAAAAAACCAGGTCCAAGATCGGAGGGGATGTCGTTCGCAACCTACAGGGTCAGCCCCTGATCAAACAACTGCCGCTTCCAAAGGAAGAAAAGAGAAAGCTCTTGACCACTCTCGTCGATTTTTCGTTGGACTTTTTGCTCAAGGACGTGGAACCGGCAATGGCGTCTCCCTTGGATAAGTTGCTGGCTTTGGATCGAGAACGGAGAGAGATCCAAAGATACATGTCTTTTTCGGAACTCGCCTGGTATCGTCTCCGTTACAAACCAATATCGACAGTCTGTTTGGGATTGCTTTCATTCTGGACGGCCTACTCAGCATTCGCTTTCTATCGACCAAGTTCCAATTTGGCTAGCATTGTGAATCAATCAAAGTCTTTGCTCTCCTCGTTGTGGGGCATTGTTGTTCCGGTCGTTCTTAATGGGAAACGCGCTATTCAAAAATACGTAATTCGTATGAAAGTGTGACCAAGTGGATGGGTAAAAGGTAACGTCATAGTAAGGGATAACTGCCGCAGAGCAGTGCTACGTAGTTTTTATAGAGAAGAGTCAGATGCGTTGATTCTTCAATGGAAGTTTCTACTACCGATTCTTGTTTTTTGCAGAATAAAATGCCTTCCCCGTCCATTGCATTGACATCGAATGGTGATCCCGTAATACCACGACGGTATTTTTGTATAGTGTGATCGCTGCTGTGGATTTACTGTGGATGTTCATGGATGCAGAATAAGCAAGACCTTTTGTTGCGTCGGTGCAAACACCGACTTTGTCGTTGCACTGTTGTTTGTTCAATCAAAATCAATCTCTGACCCAACCAGCTAACGCAAGAACTTGACGGCCACGAAAGAGACAATGACCACGCTCAGGGCCAGTCCGTAGAGAAGCATTTTTTGCTGCCTAGCCCTTTGGTTCATGGATGCTATAATACGCTGCGCTCGCCCGGTCATCGAGGTCACCTGGCGGATTCGGACCGTGGGCCGATTCGATCGTCGCTCGGTTGTTCGACAGTTCGTCGCCGATTTCGAGGGCTACCTGTTCTGTTTCTTGCAATACCCTGCGGGCCGAATCCAATTGACGATTCTGATTCTGCAGCATGTCTTGTTGCTGGCGCAGTCGTTCCCTTTGTTGATCGTTGCCGCTGTTTCCGGTCCCGTTGCCCCGAGCCGACGCCATCAACGAGCGTTTGTTGTCTTCGTCTCGAAGGATTTGCAATTCGCTTTTGTAGGTACGAACCTGACCCAGCAACTCGCGTTTCAAGGCAGCATCGGGCACGCTGCGAGCCTCCAATGCCATTTGTTGCAGAAGGTCCTCGCATTGGTCGATGGCTTCGGCCGGATCGCACGATGTTTCTCCGGTCTCTTCGTCTCTGTATCCTCCATCGCTCGCGCTGAACGATGCCTTCACTTGCCGAGTCAGGCTCTGGAATTCGTCGTCGTAGTGCTGAAATGTTTGCGACATCGTTTGATCCGATAGAGCTGAATGGAGCAAGCGATTTTTTTCACTCGAGGCAGAATGGTTACTGATTCGAAACACAAAAGTCGACGCGATCGGAACCTTTCGTTCTTGTCAACTGGCGTAAGGTTAGCGGTACGTGTACCGGTCTTCGATCGCTTGGTGTGTTTGGTCTTATTGCTGGAGACAAGAGTTTTTTTTTTTCGGTCACGACGAGTATGACTTCCTTTCGCTTTGTCAATTTTGAATGAATGCGATGCGATGCGAGCTTACTCGAGATGTCGAGGCAGTATTCAATCTTGTCCGTTGTTGGATTTGTCGCGGCCTTTTTCGTTCTGCCTGTTGCAAGGGTAAATAATGTCTTTTTGGTGAGGGAACAATCCTGTTTTCACTCTGTCGCAACAATTATGTCGGATTTTTCACCTCGGTCGTCGATCGCAGTCGGTTTTGAAAATGGTTTGCAAGTCGCCGAAAACCCTTGACGTACCGGTAATTACAGTGCTGTACGACTGATCAACACGACTAACTGTAACTTACCGTAACTTACCAATGAAGCTGATCCACTGTTCTTATTCTTACTTTTTATAATGATGTATATATATATATATATATAAGCGTGGGGCTACAGAAACTTACACCTCCGGGTCCCTTTCGGCCCTAAATATTGATTTTGTCCGTTTTCTGTTTTTGCTACCATTCGATAGATATTGATTTAAGCTATATCCCCATGTTTTTCTTTTAGCCTAGTTCCTGATACTTCAAAAGTTATGGGATTTAGAAGTTCACCTCAACGTGCTTCGAGAACGAAAGTGCCCTGTTTCTTTTGCGTTTTTCTCGAAAACAGGATCTGAGTTTTTTTTGGGTGCGCGCAAAATAGGGTTGTAAGTTTCTGTAGCCCCACGCTTATATTATGGTATGTATTTTGTATATCTTAGATACCTTACCTACCGGTACATCATTCTGGTGGACATGGGTCGAAACCACACTTTTTAACTTTGCTACTAATACTTACACTCCTACCCACGGAAACTACAAACAACAACCCCAACAACCCAACAATACCAACCCCAACAACAACAACAACAACAACAACAACAACAAGAACCCCAACCCCAACAGTGTTAACAGTAGTGCGGTCAAGGTGCAAGTGTTTCGGTGATTCAATTGCTGGAGAAGAAGAACATGGGTAATGTATGTAAGGTTACGGGTACAGTAGTTTAAAATTGTGGGTAAAAAGTGTGGATTAGACCTAAAATAAGTGTGTTAACGAACGGGTAAGTAACGTAAGTAACCCATTCTGGTGAGTGAGAGAAAGAGAGCGGAAGGCCTCCCCATGATCATAAGAATGTTTCTAACAAAAATGAAGGATACACGTAATTATTCGTCACGTAACCTTACTTGCTGTGTTGTAAAAACCTCATCCATCGGTTGAAAAACCGTCGTCATACTGGACTTCGAATTATTGCCCATACGGTAATTTAGCTAAGATTAGGTAATGTAATGAACGTAGCAGAGGGGATTTTGTTCCCTCGCAAAACGGTATTTTGAGGAATTGAGGAATGGTAAGATTATTACGTGCAATCCCGTTACGTGTTTCAGAAGTAACCTTACCGTAATTTACCGTAATTACAATAGTAATCTTACTTCGTACGAAGTAAAATTCCTTACTCCCTAACAAAATCTCCAAACGATTTTTTGATTGACTTATTGTGATGATTACAGTAATTTAAAACTTCTCATCCATCAAAATTGTGAAAAAAAAAAAACGCTGGGCGCTGGGCTCTGTAGTACCGGAAAGCAATCACATGTCACGTGCTTTTCTTTCCCATCTACTTGCTTCTTATGATTGTATTACTGCCACAAGCAACATACCATCACTGGCTTCTACGACTCAACAGCCAAACTCGTTCTTGATTGAATCAATCAATCAATTGCTGCATTCTGAAATACCGCGTCAACAATCCGTTTTCTTCGAAGAAGAGAAGTCAATCAGTTTGTAGTTGATCTCTCTGTGTGCTTTCCGAAACGTTCGGAAGCATCTCGACTTTCCCTTTGTTTCGTACTAGGGTGGCGCACAACATCTTTTCTCGACCCTGTCGGGTTCCGTTTAGAACCGTCGTCCATGGCACAAAGGGTGGGCTGCGTGGAAATGACACCGACATTGCCGGCTTTGAAACGAGGTAATGCCGAAGAAAACGTCACCGCGACTGCCGATCCACGGGATTTCGAAACTTCCAAATCACCGGGGAAACCGAATGCTATTGCTAGAGCGGAGGGGAAGCCCGCACCTCTCCCGCTGCAATCATCCACCAAATTGGCTCTGATTCCCTTGCGGTCTGTCGCCTCTTCAAAGAACGCCAAACAGCAGCAAAAGCCGCTCGAAGCCAAACAGTTCCCCATTGTATTGGGCAGGGCCAACTTGTCCCAGTGGTGGTACCAATCTTGCGATTGCCAGCAATATTATTGTCGCCTTCATTGCCGACCGGTTGCCCAAAACATAGGCAGCTTGTCCAAGGTCATGATTCAAATCGATACGAAAGGAACGGCGCACATCGTTGGGAAGAACCCACACTTGGTAACTATCATTACTCCGGAGCGTGGAAACAATACCAGCAACAAGAGCAACAACAACGATGCAAAGGAAGCGGTAGATAACGAGAAAAACGACGAGAAACGAAACGATAGCGACGTGGAAAAGGACGAAAATAAGGGTGATCACCACCAGCCGATTGTTCTGCGTCCCCGCGATATCCTGAGTATCGGTAGGCGCGATCGGGAACCCTGGATGCGATTTCAAATTGTGGAGAACAGCACCACTGTGAATCCTGCGCAAAAAAACGTTTCGAAGAAAGCCGCGAACTGCAAACACCGATGCCGGAAACGCTGCGTGCGCCGGAACCGCGGGAGGCGCTGCCGGTGAAGTTGCGACGAAAGGAAAATCGCCACAACCAAGAAAACAGGTACCGCCGTTCAATAATAATTACCGCCAGGCTCAAAAGCAGCACCGATCACCGGATGCAGCAATTGCGAATCCGAATAGCTCCACACAACAACGAAACGGACATCACGACGCTCAGCTCCCTGAATGGATCACAACGACAACCACTACAAACACCGGAGCCGGGAAAAGAAACAAGTCATCGTCGAGCTATCACAACAACTTCGGGGTGACCGATACCAAACAGCAGCAACAGCATCAGGCAATGGTAGCGACATTGACCAAGGCAGCAGCAGCTGCTGGTGCTGCAGCTGACGCCGATGAAAGAAACAAATCAAAAAAATACTATCGGTGCAATAGCTATTACAACTATTACAATCACGGCAGTTACGACGCCGACTCCAACGCTCAACGCAGGCGCAGACGATACAACAACTCATCGTTTGCCCCCTATCATCACGGGCTATCTTCTCACAATAATAAGTCGGCAATTCGATCGGCCGAAGACCTCTACCACAACGGATCAGTCTCGGAGGGGGGGTCGACTCCAGGGCCACCACAACGATCCACAAATTCACTTGGTTCTCCAAGATTTCGAAACATCGGCACGACTCATTCGAGCCGGATCAAAAAGGGGGAAAAGTGCTAGCATAAGGTCAACAGAGACCGGCGGAGGGTGCACACACGACGATGGGGGCGACAAAATTTCGTCAATGGATGACCAGGGCCCGAGTTCAAGCAAGAGGCGGACGTTTTGCTCGAACGGACCGAAATTTTATAGGCAAACCTCGAGAAGGTAGCATCATCACGACCCCCGCAAATGCTTCGACCGTGGCATGCAACGACGGCGAAAAATCGATGGGATTGCTATCCCAAAACTATGCCGCGGCTTTATTGGAAGTGAGCAAAGCATCCGCGTCGACATCGTTAGAAAAACCAGCAGATAAATAGACCAGATGCGATCTTTAATCTTCGGGGATGCTTCAAGGGGATCAAGAATTCGAAGCACGCAAGCGAAGACAAGACTAGATCCACTGCAATGGATATGCCGATATTCCAATTAAAAAGTAGTACTGAGCCGCACGAGAAAACTTTTTTTGACGTACAAAGTATCTGATAATATTATTATAATACGCCATATCATTAGGACTACGTAAACATCATCGATCACATTGGCAATAGTTATGGTTTGTTTTTATGCCGAGAAACAAATTTGGTGAAGCGTGTGTCAACGCAGTGATGGCAGCAGTCAAGACGAACACGTTCCGATGCTTTGTTTCGCCTTTTCGAACTGCGATACTATTTGAAGGTATAGATCAACTTCAATGCCATACTGCTAGTGCTTGTTCTGAAAGAAACATGTTTTGATTAGTACCTTTACATATATTTTGCTAAAATCACGAGTTTTCGGATGTAATGCACAGAAGTAGCTGCTGCGAATATCAGTAATAGTACAGCCTGGATAAGGATTTCATAGGACCCCCAAGTAAGGTAAAAATATTGTAACAGACGAGGCAAGGTGCACCTCTAGCAATTCTCGTTTTCCAAAGTCACACCATGTCAACAATGAGCTCTGCGCAAGCATTACGACAAAAAGGATACCGTGAGCACAGTTGCAATGCTTTCGTACCGGGTTGACGAAACTGAATAAATAATGCGAACTTACGTGAAGCTGTACTGCGATGGTGGTGACCCGGTGATTTTTGCGTGTTTGCGGATATAGCGCCTTCGGAAATGGGTGGGTTTTTTTCTAAGCTTTGTTTTGAAGCATCTGGGGTCAACAAGTCACCAACAGCGTCCACGCTAATCTCTTGAAAAATTGACAGCCCACGCGTGTGCCCCGGCTTCTTACCACCCTTCGAACGTGATTTCTTTGATCCAATGATGGTGCAAGTGGGGTTTTCGCCGGCTTGTTTTTGATCGTGGTGTTTCTTGCACATACCACTAAGAATGGCTTGTTTTGTGCATTGATCAATGGAACATAGCTTCTTTTTTGCTCCATGGGCAATGCAACGACCACCTTGAACGGCAACCTTTGTGCAGCCGTCCACCTCACATCGCTTTCGTGCTGGTCCATGCGTACTGCACAGGCCAGCTTTTTTCACGTGTTTGTTACATCCTGGGTATTTGCATAGTTTGCGCTTCGCACCATGAGATATACAAAGGCCACCCTGTACAACGCGATTCTGGCAGCCCTCTACCGTACATTTTCGTCGGACGCGCTTGCTTGTACCTCCAGCCATGAGTTTGCTTGAAACAGGTACGGGGATAGAAGAGTGATGCTTTCCATCACTAGATTCAGTCTTCACATGTAAACTATGCTCCGCAGGAGTGCCTGTTGATTCGTGTAGATTCCGTAGAAACGTAGCATCTGCACTATCTTTGATGTTGGTATCAAGTGCACCAAGAAAAGAAAGGGACGAAGACGTCGAACGATGATGCGCCCCACCGCTTCCGATCGAATCTGCTTGAGATGGTGGACCAAACATTAGAGGAATAAAATTCGAAAATGAAGACAACTTTCGGTGATGACCTGCTGCTCCTGGGCTGGACCTGGGACCAGGAGCTAGAGTTCGAGTCGTTTCACCTGCTCCAATGCCAGTGATGTATGTTTGTACTCCTTGCGTACTACCGCCTCGTGGCCACTGGGGCGGTGCGGGTGGACCCATTATGGCTTCACTAGGTTTTGCCGCTGCTTGTTTGTGATCAATGCTAGCAACCGTAGGAGATGCTCGGCGGTTTGAGGTATCGGAGTGTGGACGTTCGAGAGTTGGTTGCTGTAACGGAGTGTGCTGTTTTATATAATGATCTTGCCCGTGCGGACGGGCATATTGTACAGGGTAGCCGCCAGGTGGTGGAGGAGGATGTGGCGGTGGCGGTGGCCCGTGATGACGCACATACCCGTTGCTACCCGAATGATGATGGTAATGGTAAGTGTGTGGATACGGCGGCTGTGGATACGATGGATGGGGATAGTATACTGGTCGGGACGGAACTCCTCCAGAAGAACTTAGGGAGGAATAATGCCGGTGGTGTGAGGCAGCCGCGGTAAGTTGTGGATGAGTCGGATGAGGCTGAGGAGCAGGTCCATGTACTGTATGATCGAACGGTGCAGATGTTTCAATAGGAGATCGACGAAGATTTGGATGTTTGTTCCATGTATGTCTACCAGTCGACGCGGCTTCCAATTCTTCCCTCGAAAAAGCCGCAGCAGTCAAGGCGTCAAGACCCGAACTATCAATCCGACGATGAGGTTTTCCGCGTTTGACTGAAGTCGAGTTTCCTACCGAATCGATTCTTCGATGAGCCTGTGCGGGATTCGATGCACCCCCTGAATAATCTCTTCTATGTTTCAAGTCGGACGGCTCTCTTTTTGACAATGTGGTTGCATCTTGAAAATGTTCTGAAAGATTTTGCTTGTGTCGTCCCATTTGAGAGGTAGCGGAGCTCTTATCAACGTGCATCGTCGATGATTTCTTTCCCGATCCATCATGATCGTCGAAGGAGGGTTGGATCACTGCTACATCTCCCTGCGCATTGGTATCTTCCTGCTTAAAATTATTCTTCTTTGATTGCTGACCGTCACCCATAACGTTGTATCGATGTTTGCGGAATGACGAAATATCTATCGGTTCAAACTCTTGTTGGAAATAGCGCGAACCAGTGGAAAAATACTTAGAACTTCGGTCGAAGAGAGCTGATCCAATTCTGCGATGAGATCGACTCTGATACATGTCAAAGTTGTGAGCAAATGGGGGTGGTTCCATCATCGGTTTGTTTTATCCACAGAGGGTCGTTGTCGTGCACCATTACCGTCAAATAGAAAAAGTAGCACGGATTTCAACAACAATAGTGAATTGCGGGTGGAGTGGAACGTAGACGTTGGAATGGAGGGGCGAGAGAGGATGAAAGAGGGAGGTATTTCGGTGAGTCGACACGGATATTAAAGTTGAAAGAGAGTTTGGAAATCGAGAAAATGCGATGATTTATCGGGTCCAAAAGAGAGACAAAACACATTTTGTTCAAAAATGTTGGTGAAAACAAAAATTAGGGGGAGTCTCTTTTAGAGTTGAGAGTGATTTTAAAGAAATGAGGCAGACTTCCCCTAAGTATCACAAATCCGTTGGTAGTTTTTATGGTGGCTATTGTCGCCTTCATGCCCTCCGTGACTGGAAATTGTTTGCAATGACCATGTGCACGCTTTTTTCAATCAGCAGCGACGTCTAAAGGCCTCGGAGTGTTGCAAACATCAAAACCGAGAACAATCGAGCTGTGATACTCCAATTGGTGTTGCGATGAAATGAAAAATGAAATCCGACAGGCCCCTTGCCGCGGTCCGGATCATCCAAGCCGACAAACTGTGATGCAACGAATGATTTCCATAGTTCTGCAAGCAAACACCTCACCTTTGTCTCTTCACGAGGTCAGAGCTATCAGTTCGATAATGCTCAACGAGAGCGAAGTGCTGTCGTTGCAATGTTTGTGAGACGATATCGCAACTGGATTGAAAGAAGGTAGGCGCTTTGTACCCGTAATCAACCACGGTAAGATCTTACTGTATTGCAAAACGTGCCGCGGACATACCGGTAGCCGTGAGCACTCCTTTTTTTCATTGTTGTTTTTCCCTCTACGGTATCAGAACGGTTCCCGGCTCGTACCGTATGCTCCGGCAAAACCGTTTGATAACGGATAAAACTTCTTACCAAATTGTCGCAACCGTTCGTGGTCGTGCGTTATGTAACGTGGGGCATAAGCAACTGCAAATCAACAATGTCTCTTCCGATGGATATTGCGCGCTGCTTTTCGCACGATTGAGGGCCGCGACAAATTTGACCCAATGAAAACAAAAAAGGTCTATTTTTTTCGATGTAGAAATTACACGTTTCAATAGCTCTCTTCGTAGAGTGTTGTCGTCTACGTAAGGTTATTGTACGTGGTACCCTAAGAGATACCACGATGTACCAAGTCTAACAGTATGAATACCATGTTCAATGTATCGGTAAGATTACGTGGTAAGATCTTAAGGCTATGGTTCAAGAAATACGGTACAAGTAATTTGTCCGCTTCATTCGTTACAGTAAGTAAGGTTACCGGTACAAGTACCGTACGAAGTATTATTTTTCGCACCAGTACCTCGTAGTCAGCATGCTAGTAGTAGCGGCCTCATCAAGTAGCAAAAAAGGCTTCACAATCATCAGCAGTTGGAGGACGAATTCAGTAGTTCTTACGTAACTACAAACCCCTTGCCAATTTCAAACATGGAATCCTGTAGGTCATCCTCCCCGTATTGATGTTCCCAAATACGCCCCAACACAAGAATAGATTAGTAGTAGTAGTAGTAGTAATGCAGTCATCAGGATTTTAAAACAATTTGTACTACTATGATCCTTCTTGTTTCCTCCTGCTGTTCTACAATTCTTAGTAATTAGTAGAAGCACCGTAATTGGGAAGAAGAAGAGGACCAACAGGAGCGCTCTCCTCGTCTTTTGATACTCCTCCATCACAGTATCTCTTTCTTTGATACTTGCCACTAGTACTAGTAGTAATGTTTCTGTTTCATGTTGACAACAAGCCAAAAAGGACGAATAAGAAGTACTACCTGTCATACTACTTGTAGTGGCAGTTGTCAAATACTTTGTACTACTTTCACTTCGTAGTAGAAGCCTTACAATGTCACGTGGTGTGAGTAAATTGTAAATTTACGTATGTTGTGCCTCCTCCTTCTTACTTTTTGTTCTCGTTTATGAATTATCCTATCCTAAACTCTCTTTGATTGAGGCGACGATTAAGTCTGGTTACAGACTGAGTAGCTTTTAACCACCTTCGGTAGCTTTGGTGGATTTTCCTACTTCAATAAGTATATTACTTCGTAGTATTAGTATTATTATTATGAATTATCCTATCCTACTAGTAGAGTACCGTACAAGATTCAAGATACCAGGTAATGTCACGGTAAGGTTACCGTAACCTTACCGGTACTCGTACGTGCTTCGTATCTTTTTGCGACACCTGAAGAAATTGCTCTCTGATTGATTCTTGGTACAAGTAAATAATTACAGTAAGGTTACTTCGTGCTACTAACCGATAACATTCCAACCTTTTTGGATGAAGAATACCTTGCTTTGTTATCATTACTACTACTATTACGAAATATTTTTCATACAACGTGTTACGAAGAACATTTCCATCGCCCATCGATGGAATAAAATTGCGGTTGCATAGATGATTCCTGCTGCCGCCATCGTTATCTACTAATATGAGCATGCCCCTGTTTCGGCGCTACAGCATACATCGCAGCATTCGCATGTCACCAAAGGTTGTCCCGTGGACGGATCCGGAAGACAGTCTGCTTGGAGGTATTCCAACATGTGTTCCTCCTTGAGATTGCAGATACTCGATGAGATCGATCCCGTTAGCATGTTACCATCCAACCACACGGTTCTCAGGTTGGTCATGGCGCTCATTGCGACCGGTACCGTCCCCGTGAATCCGTTGCCGCTGATGCGCAGACTTTGTAGGTTTTCGAGTTTTGTGATGTTGGAACTGATTGTTCCGGTGAAACTCGACCGATACAGATCGAGACGCCACAATTGGCCCATGTCATAAATCTCGTCCGGAATTGTTCCCTCGAGAGAAGTATCGCTCAGACGGAGATCGGTCAAGTAGTTCGAGAGTTTTCCCAACTCGGTAGGGATGGTCCCAGTCAATTCGGAATTGCCGTGCAACCATAGCTCGTTAATGTGCATGTTGCCAAACTCAGTAGGGATGGTGCCTTTGAGGGCGTTTTTGTGAAATCTCATGAATGCTGTTGATGCAGTTACAGGGAGGATGGTGTGTGTATTGTTCGGGCAAATCAACGGAGAGAGATAGACCGAAAGAATAAAGCATTGCGAGAATGGTGTGAGTCCGAGCAAGTCTGCGCTATGGATCGTGCCAAGTGAAGACACGGCTAGGATTAATTTGTCACACCAGACCATGGGATGCTATGAGACACGCCGCCGCCAATACGGACCGTGCCACTACTAGCACAGAACACGACGGAACAGCACTGCACTTACCGAGTGATCTGGCCCTCGCGCATTCCGGGGGCAAGGTACCAGAAAGTTGGTTCTTGTAGAGGAACATGCCCTTGATGTTTCGGAAATCGCCAATGCTGGAAGGGATTTGCCCGGTGAGAAAGTTTCCCGCCACGTTCAACAGCTGGAGGTTCCGGGCGGAGGACCAGCTGTTTGGAAACGTCCCAGTGAATTCGTTGTTGTGCATCTCGATGTGGATGAGATGCTTCATCCGACCAAAGCTTTCGGGGAGTGGCCCGGTAAACCTGTTCCATTGCATTCCAACGGTCTGAATATAGCGCAGCTTGGAAAAACTCTCGGGAAAAGTTCCTTGGATGTCTTGTCCGTGCAAATCGATGAGTCGAATGTTTTTCAGATCGTCGCAGGTAACCCCAGCCCATTCGCACTCGTGCACCGAGCTAAGCCACCGTTGCGCTGGGACTGTGCGAGCAACGAAAGAAGGTGCAAGACGATTGGACAGAAAGAAAGCAGTGAGCATTTTATTGCTCGCCTGCATGATAAAAAAGTCGATACGCTCAGACGCAATCGCGGCAGAACATCGACTACACCACGAACTAGACACGTCGAACAACTCTCCATGCGATTCGATCACATTCCATTCCATTTCATTTCATTTCATTCCATCTCGTGGTACTCACAAGGTTCAAATTCCAACGGATCAATGCCGGATACCTTCAAGAACTCGCACGCTTCTGTCTCGTTGTCGGACGGGTCGAGGCTCTGTTGGTTGCACGACCGCCAATTTCCAACCTGGTGTGTATCGAAGTAAAAAGTAGCCACCAGAAATCGCTGAATGAAATTGAGGTCGGTGGGCTCGACCTGGGCCGCATCGTCGTGAATGATCCATTCCTTGGCCAGGTATTCCGGAGAGGTTGGGTCGTTGAGTTTCTGCGATCCAACCTCCAGTTCGAGCTGTTCCATGTAATCCATGGTGCATCTCGCACACGTCGGAGCATCTGTGGGGATTCCCTGGTCGTCCAGTT
Source organism: Pseudo-nitzschia pungens (assembly GCA_037355855.1). Taxonomy (NCBI): domain Eukaryota; phylum Bacillariophyta; class Bacillariophyceae; order Bacillariales; family Bacillariaceae; genus Pseudo-nitzschia; species Pseudo-nitzschia pungens. The sequence goes on from CM074758.1 coordinate 1,366,352, forward strand.
GCTGTTGGTCGAGAATAGCCAGGACCCCGATCGAACAGGCGGTCACAATGATGAGCAAAATGCAACCCAAGAGCCCATACACGCGGAAGCGTTGGTTCCTGTAAACGGGAAGCTTGATAGCATCCGGATCGTATTCGACAGCGGACGGAATGAATACGTCCTCCTCGTGAACCGCAACAGCGACCGCTAGACCATCGTTGCTGTCCTCTTTGTCTTTGTCATCGAGGGATTGGTTCCTGTCGTCCACGAGTTGTGGTGCTTCCACGAGACCCGTGTTGGCATTGCTGGAAGTCGTTGGGTACTTGACCTGTTTGTCGCCACCCGCAACGCGGGCAGCCGACCTTGACACGGGAGAGGAGGATTTCTTGGCCAGTATGGCGGACGCTCTGCTCCCCGATTCCGCCGTGGCAGCCCCCGCTGCGGAAATGGAAGCCGAGGCGGCGTCCTTCATCTTCTTGGCGATGATGGAAGCCCTGTTGCCCCCACCGGTGGAAGAAACCGCCCCCGGTACCGTTGCTGGTGCAGTGCGTTGCTGTTGGGTCTTGGCGAGTTTCCGGGCAATGACATCGTCTCTCTTGCCGGTGGTGCGACCGGCCCGGGCGCGTTCCTTGGCAGCCACATCGGCTTCCAGTCGGTTGAGTCGGTTGCTGTTGCTAGAGCTGGCAGTGGCAGTGGCAGTGGGTTGCTTTCCCGAGACCCGGCCGGCCCGGGCCTTTTCCTTGGCGGCAATGTCGGCCTCCATCCGGTTCAGGCGCTTGACGGCCGTGAAACTGCTTCCGATCGAAGAAGCCTGGGATTGCGAGGCGCTCGAGGACAAAACGGAAGGATTTCGCTTGGTCACAGAAGCAGAAATAGCGGTAACCTTGGGTGCCCTGCCCCTGGCCTTGGCTGCGACTTCTTCTTCCAACCGCTCCAGCTTGGTGGCATTCTTGCTGTTGCTGTTGCTGTTGCTGTTGCTGTTGCTGTCTTCGATGGCAGAACTCGTTGGGCGAACCGGAGCGGGCCGCTTGTGTTGGTGCTTGGCGCTGCGACGACCTCGGGACTTGGCCATGGCGTCCGACATGTCCCGAGCGGTGGCATCCGCGGCGGAAGAAGCACTGTTGGTGCTGGCAGAGGCACCGCTTCCACCGGTGGAACCCGGGGGTGGAGGCTTTCGATAGGCACCCGAGGCGACGGCACTCTTCCTGGCGGCCTTGGCTTTCTGCTTGGACGCACGATCGCTGGTTGCATTGATGTTGGCGTTGGCGTTGACGTTGGCGTTGCCATTGCCATTGCTTGCGGCGTGCATAACTCCCTTTTGGCGCTGTCCGGCAATCTGCCGGTCCAGCAGGGCTGCGGCCGCGGCTGTTTCCATCGTTGCGGCGGTACCGGAAGAGAGGATGGATCGGTTGTCGTTGCCAGAAAGCTTGCCGTAGTCTTTCGCTTCGTCTTGTCTCTTCGCATTTTGGGGTTGACTTTGCCGTTGAGACCGGGGAGGAGGCTTCTTTTGCGCTCTGTCGTTCGGGTGCATTGTGGAAAGTGTCGCAGCCTGGCTCGATTCTACAGGTCTGGTATGGTATGGTCAGGTCTGGTCTAGCAGTCTGGTTTGGTCTTTTCGTGGGGATTACAGGTATTCGAAACAACTTTGTGAGAAAGGAATAGAGAGTCTGAGCATGCAGGAATAGTTCATCTTGCTTTTGGCGTTCCTCCAGATTAGTTTGACCAACTTACACTCTCAAAACTGTTGAAAAGGATTCGATTGGACTCGATCGGTGATGCGAGTTGGAGGTTTACCTCTGGATTAGTGATGAAATAATGTTGTTGTTCAACAAACAGTTGGTTGTTGAAACTCTAACTGTGACGATGATAAAGCATCAGCGAATGCAATCGCAACTCTGTGCGATACAATATCTATGAGTGTTAGAGCGTTTTGGGAGCTTCAAGTTGTAAATTGCGGTTCTAGTCGTGCGCAGTGTACTGCACAATGGTGCAAACTTGCAAAGAAGCCCGAATCGATGTGACGATCTCCTTCTCACCTTGTTTCGGTGAAGGTATCGGGCGAGCGACTGGTGGCTTTTTTTGATGAGAATAGCAAACAGAACGAACGAACGAACGAATGTTCGGACGATTTTGCGCTGACTCGTCGCCACGCACGAACTGCGGTGCGGCCCTCCGATAGGATCGACGATCGGATTCGATTCGATTGTTCCATGACAGAACATTGTTTCGCCATGCAGTACGGTACCGGTACCGGATCACGCTCGGGATTATTCTGTGACGCAACTGGTCTTGCGAAGAAACAGGAACCGGCCAAAGGATTCCGACAGCAGCTGCTTGGTTTGCTTCATCCATGCAAGAACAATGGGGATGAGATCCTAGGGGGCAATACGAACGGATCGTGAAGAAATTCGTGGAGCCCGGAGAAGATTCACGGGAGTAATCTTTGGTTTCTAACTCCTATCGTTACTATCTACGTAATGTATGTGTACGTACGCCGTACGCAAGAGTCAACATCGTTGCCGCCTGCCGCACCGGTAAGGTTACCGTATTCCCTCCACCCTGAACCCTTCGTGAATGAAGGAATGAATGAATCATATCTCAACAATCAATCCTCAGTCAAAACCAACAAATCAAAAAATCATCATCAGAATCAATCAAAAGCAATCGGTCGCCATCAACAAAAAATAAACAGAAGAAAATCATACCGGTATCAGTACAGCACCATCGTTATCGAACACCGCAGTGATGTAGGTCCTACGTACCCTACTGTACCATACACTACGTCCGTCCTTTCGTGTGGTCAATCAATCTACAACACAGCAGTAAAAACCGATCGTTCTCTTGAGCACGGATTACAACCGTCTTTTGAAATCCTTTGGAGATCCGAGCACGCACGAGAAGAGATCTACCAGCAATTCATCGCATGGCATATCGCATATCTTTCGAAAGGTGAATCAACCGGAACTTCACAGAACACTACAATTCATCTGCCCTACCGCGACGGACGCGTTGGCCTGGATTCATTGAGCGCTAAAGACCGCACTCTCGGCACACGTCCACTGCAAAGACAACCAATACTACCAGGACACAACAAGCGAGCGAGCAAGCAGGCAACGAATCAATATTCTGGCGTGCTTTCGGTCGACAATGCACAAAGAATTGCGAGCTCTGAACTATCTGTGCGATTAGCGTTTCCAATTCAATTGGGTATTGGCAAGCCGGAGGACAAGAGACCACTAGCAACAGCTTGGACCGTGACGGAAACTCAGAAACAACACATACACAAACGCATAAATCTACAAAAGTCACGACAGAAAACGATGAGCTTTCCAAAAACTGTTGTAATGATGGTGCTGCTTTCCATTTCTGTCAGGTCTTGCCGAGGATTCCGTTCGTCCTCGTTCGCATCATCGAGGTCGAGAGCAGCAGCTACGTCGTGGTCCTCTCTGAGGTCGCAAGCCAGCAGCAGTGTCAATGTCATCACCTCGCCTAAATCCCAAACGGTCAAAAAAATTCAGGCCTTGCTCTCGAAACGAAAACAACGGCTCAAATTCGGGCAAACCGTGGTGGAGGGCCCGCGAATGGTATTTGATTTGCTCGACAATCCGAAAACGACCCACCTGGTCAAGCAGGTTTTGGTTTCCGCTCGCGACTACGAACTCCGAGAGGATTACCGAAACCGGTTGTTTGGTGACAACGAACACAAGGACGGAAACAGCAACCTTCTGGTGCAGCTGGTCCATCCCGATATTTTTCCCGATTGCACCGACACGATGACACCGCAGGGGATCGTTGCTATCGTGGACATTCCCGACGAGGCTTTCGTTGCAAAAAATGCCGAGGCTTCGGCTTCTGCTTCTGGTCCCGCAACTCCATTGTACCTGGTGCTAGACGGGGTTTCGGATCCGGGGAATCTTGGAACCCTGCTGAGGACCTCGCTAGCCGTCGGGGTCGCTGGAGTCGTTCTGTTGCCGGATTGCTGCGACGTTTGGAATCCGAAGGCTGTCCGGAGTGCGATGGGAGCCTCCTTCCAGATCCCCATTCTAGAATATGCCAGCTGGGGCGACGCAAAATCGCAACTACGGGACTCCAAGGGTGTCAAAAAGCTCTACGCAGCCACCATGATCGAGCCAAACGATGGCGATGCAAACGGTGATAGTGGGAGCAATAGAAATCCCAAGGCCAGCATCCCCTACTACGAGGTGGACTGGACAGATGGGGCCTCTGCGTTGGTCATTGGATCGGAAGGAAACGGCTTGAGTCCCACGATCCGACACGATCTATTGGAATTCAAACGACTCGGTGAAGGAGACGGCAGCGACGACGAGAACGGGAGCAAAAATGTCCGTGCGACGCACATTCCAATGGAGGCTGGGATTGAAAGCCTGAATGCCGCTGTTTGTGGAAGCGTGATGTTGTTTGAATATGCAAGGCAGTGTCGTCAAGTTTCTACCAAAAACGAAAACTAATACTGTCACCAATTACAGCACAGTAACATCGGCTTTCATGTGGTACATTGGAACAAAAATAGATTTTGTCACCGAATCATTTCTGAATGGAAACAAAATGAAGGTGAATATCGGTGGTAACCACCAATTGCTTGTCAGGCAGTGAAGATGATTTGCTTTTACGAAGTACTTTTGAGATGAAAAGGAGACTCAAAACAACGCGACTGCCTGTACCGTACATGATTGCTGTGCACTCGTTACGGAATGTATTTGACTCCTGAAGACGTGATTGTTTTTGGCATTAGCGCTGCAACCATCCCATCCTATTTCCACAGGCTGTGCGGCAGTAATAGTATGTATAAGAACCGGTCGAGTTGCACCAACTTGCCCTTGATTACAAGTGGGATGTCACAATTCGTCATGGTTCCGAAAATCCGATCATACTGTAGCAAAAAGTTCCGATCACAGAACAAAAAAGATTCTTCCACTATTACTATGTACCGTAGGTATTAATAACCGTGCCACTATGGAAGAAGTTCTGGGAATCATACAGTATTTTGCTAGAGTAAATTCTTTTTTTGAGGTGAGGTCGATTAGAACTCTGCAGAGATGCGATTTGCAATCCTTACAGATTAACTACTACTACGAGCACTCATGCGGTACTACAAAATTCCTATCAGCTGTCCCCCGGTTCTACATCCCCAACTAATTACTCATTTCTACGGAAGCGGGGGGGCAGCTGATAGGAATTCCGTAGTACGCGTGGTGTTTCATTATGGCGAGCTGCTCGAAATCTGCTACGCCCAATGCCCGGGCACCGCCGTCTCGCCCGGCCAGCAACTACCGGTCTGAGGTCTCGTGTTGCTTGTGGACCAACCCTCCTACTAGGAGCTAGTATAGGACCAAGGTGGTACTAGTATGTATACTAGTAGGTATACCACCAGTAACTAATCGACATACTAGTAGGTTGATGCGCTACTAGTACTAGTAAGGTTTAGTAACAAAGCTGCTAGAGAGAAAGTGTGATTGCATTTGCCATTGCATCCAGTAGGTCTTGAGTCCCATACTATTAGCATTGCAAAGGTGCATCGCAAGTGTTGGAAGGAGAGTTAGAACTTTTTCTCGGACCGCCATATTCAGTCATGATTCACGAAGACAGGAGCTTTTAAGGCTACTAGCTCGTCTTTGTTTCAAAAATAATAATGAAAATAGTGTTTGTACCAAAGACCCCCTGCTCTGCATCCTTCTTGCCTAATCTACTCTAGCACTGCTATACCTGTCCATTTCCTCACTGTTCAGTTCTGTTCACTACTATGGCACTGGTCAATGGTACTACGACGGTAGTAGGCTTGCTCGGTCAATGGGGCGGATCATTTAAAAAAGAGTGATGCGACATTGCCTTTCGTACCACCACTTGCCTTGCCCCAAGAATTTGTGAGATCTACTTTTGAGATATGTTGCGGGCACTATTGTAAGAAAAAGAGATGGTGCTACTCGATAGTTACGGTGTTTCTCTCTAAAAAGAACACGGTAAGGTTACTCGTATTGACTAGCATTCTCATCATAATATCATGTTGATCACAAGATTTGCATTACAAGTCATACAAAGAACTTCTAGAAGTAGTAAGTTACGGTACTAAGACTTTCCGTTGGTTTTTCATTGGCACAACGAGTACAGTCTGGTACTCGTACGGAATTGATTGAGAGCTTGATTAAGACGAAGTCATAATTAATCTTACTTCGTAACCTTACTACTACGTATTAGTCTTGGAGCTAACGCCAAGTTCAAGTACTACTTCGTAGTACCGTACGTACGGTACCACAGATTATTTACTAGTACGGTACCTGTTACCTGTTACCTGTTACCTGTTACCTGTACCTTGTAAGATTACTTGTAATTGAATACCGTTACAGTAAACCTTACCTCGAAGTAGCAAAGATGATCGATCATTTCATCAATAAGTAAGATTACTACTACCGTACTAGTATCTTTACCATGTACATATTCCGAATTTTTTAGAAGTTTTTGGTTAATTTCAAGCAAGGTTTGAGAACGGAAGTAAGGTTACGGTATTCAGAATAAGGTTACCGGTACTTACCTGATCGTATTCATAACCTTACTACTAGTTTCCGGTACCAAAAAATTATCTTCATTCAATCACATTTATTGAATGATGAAGTACCGGTAAGAGTACCGGTACGAGTACGTACATGTAATGGGCAACGATTGTTTTTATTACGAATTTGCTCATTTTTTTAATTGTAGAATACATATAAGGTTACGGTACTCTTACAAATCATAGTAAACAAAATATCATTTTCAATGAAGAATCGAAGAATCATCTACCATAGTCGTCGCTTTCGAGGTAAAGGGTTCTATTTCAATTTCGGTCACAATTTCGCATTCAGAATGAAAAGCCTCTGTGACGACTCACTTTTCGCTTTCATTTCAATCAATCAAAATAAATTGTTTCTTCGACATGCATCTGTGCTTCCGACATTATTATTTATTTCAAGGATGACGCGAAATACACCTCTCACTGACAGTTGCAATTACGACTCGAGTGTCCCCGTAGCGACTTCCTGATGGGATAATTACTGTAACGGTTTTCAATCTCAATGAAATAGGAGTGTCGTTTTATGGCCCCGACGTGTTTTGACATGAAACTCTTTTCAAAGCAATTTCTAGTATGAATCAATAATCAATCTTGCAGAAGAAAACAGTACCGTATAATTGTGTTCTCGGACACTGGGGACGTGCACACGGGACTACTAACTATCACGAGAGACCTGAGAGAATAATTCTCTCGTTCGAAATCCTCTTTCGCAACGCCAAAGTACCGGTATCGCATAAAATACTTCTCGTAGTTTCTTATGATCATGCCTTTCCCTCATTCAGATTCATGTATAGTAAACCTTGTTGCTACTGGCGGGTTGTGGAAGTATATTTTGGAAAACTCTTTGGAATAACCATTTCAAAGACGGGGTTCTTTGTTTGCATGCACTTACATATGCGTTTTACCTACCCACCTGCACATGCGTTTACAGTACGATGTAAATGCTCGAAATCGTATTATCACCCTGTATCCCGCCTATCAATATTTTACTATTACTTCTATCTTCCATCGAATATCGTGAAACAGGATTGTTTAAGATCTCTTAATTACCATTCATCCAGTCCTTCGCCCTTTCTGATAAGAACGATAACATTGATCCATTCTTAATTATTTTTATTTTTATCGTATTCCAATTTTTTGCTTCTTCTTTTTTGAGACGTTAGATTTTACACAGCTTTATTTATAAGTTTTTTTTCAAGTAATAATATACTACTTGCAAAAGGCGCGACTAGACGATAGACATTACCCATAAATCTTTGCATCGTGCAAGATCATATACTGATTATTGTAATATTTTTTATCAATCGAAAGAAGTTTTGCTGGACTGAATAATCGATAACGGGAACTGGGAAAACTAAGGTTACCATGTACCGGTACGGTAGTCTTTCTCATCAGCCCACTTCTTTTATCGAGTTCGATACATTCGAGTAACGTCAATCAATAATCCCAGCAGATTACTGTTTCATCAACATCGCATTTTCACACTGCCTACTCCCTTAGCCTTTGTTGAAAGCGTTGTGTTTATGGCCACTAGAATGCTTTCAGTCTGAAAACAGGCCTAATCTTCTATCCAATTTAGAACATCCAGAGCAGAAGAGTAAACATGGGTGGGAAAATTCGTTGCGATGGTAACGGGAACAGCAGTTCGAATTGTTCTGAGTTCTGCTCCAACAACGAGTACAAAAATAATGTCCTGTCCTCAAAAGCAGGCGCGCCCTCCATCATGTTTGGCGACTTGCGCATCGAACCCCTTAGTATTGGCGGTGCTACTCCTTCTCAGAAATATGATGCATGTCCACCATTTGATTCTTCCTCCAGACCGGAGCATGAGCGACAAGTCACTGGGGACGACACTGGCAGGAATTCTTGTGATGAGCGCAACAGAAAAAACAATTCATCACAGAGACTTCCGAACAACCGTCTGAGACCAAGACCATTTCCGCGTCAGTATTATCAATGGCACGAGAACTACGAGTATTCAAATGAACTGAAGGTTCCCCCACCGCAATCAAATGACGCGAACAATGGCAGCACCAACAAGAACAACTATTATCATTATTTCTCAGAACTAAAGCCTCCTCCCGAACCAGCTACCGCGTTCCCATCCATGTACAAAGCGCACTCTCAGCAGTTGGAGAAACAGTCAGATCAAGGTCTAGATCAGGATCAAGGCCAATACCACAATCATAGCACCCACGCGCGTAATTTCAAGCCTCCGCCACCGCAATCGCCATCAGCGTTGCTCTTGCCGTTGTCATCAACTCTACTACGAGAGGACCCGATTCCTAGGGTCATCAACGTTTCCAATGCGAAATCCGATGCCCCAAACAACTTGCTTCGAGACCATACTGTGCTATTTCCTACATCACAGTCGTCTTCCACGTTTCGGAAAAAGAATCTGATCAGTAAATACTATCCTTCGAAGGATGCCATAGAAGAGCAGATATCCAAAAGTTTTCGAAACCATCTCGCGGCCGACGTGAATATTCCACGGAAAAGGACTGTAACTCCGACTGAAACAAATAGTAATCAAGTTGCAACGATCACTGATACTCCGACTACGGCTGCTCCAAAAACGTTGAAACCTCCAAAGCGACTTGAAAGCCGTCCTAAAAAGCCCTTGCGCGTCGCATCCCTTCAACATTCTCAACTGCGACAACAGGCGCAAAATCTGGAGCAACAACAGCAACACCCGGAGCAACAACAGCAACAGCATGAGTGCCAACAACACCAAACAAGGATATCACGCCAACGGTACCATCTTTCCCACGCAAGTTCTGAGCAAAAATGTCCACAGAAACAGCAGCAACAACATGTATACCCTCCTCCTCTCCCATCCGGAAATGGCATTACGAATGGTATCGCTACAAGCACTCATACCAAGACGAATGCTCTGGGGAACAGCTGCATCATTGTCCCGCATCAACAGGAATATGATCTTCAAGCACTGTTACCAAACCTGTCGTTAGAGAAACAGCGGTTGCAATGGCAACAACAAGCTCGACAGGATATTCGTTTGAGCAGCACAGGCAATGGCACTCACGGGGGTAGCCAGAATGACGCAAACGGAACAGACATCAGCACCAACAGGCCCAGCCCGAAGCCACCAAATTCACAGCCAATCTCATCGTTCTCAGCGTCCGTCAAGGTGGAAGTCTACCCCGGCGTTTTCCACGTCCTCCGAGGGGGCAAAGATATTGCCCTGGCCACGGAGCGCAACGTTGTGATGCCTTGGAACTGCATCGTTTGCGATAAAAACTACTCGTGCGTTGCCGATGCGGCATACGTGATTTGTCCATTCTGTGAAGTAATCCAATCTCTGACGGATAGTCCGTACGGAACCAACAACAGATCGATCAACAACACGAGTCGCTGGGGGGTCGCTGTGGGATCCACTACCTCGTAATGCAGAGACCGAAGGAAACCCTTCTTCTAGTTCATCCAATGGGGTTGAAGTTCTTTTGTTTATGGATGATGTGAAGGTCTCTGTTGTGAGCTGCATTCCAGCATTCACAGTGAGCAGAATGGTAGGTATTGAAATCGGAACCACGGGGAGAGCTTGCGCGTATGCCAGGAAACGAACCTATTTGATATTGTAAGAGACGATACTCGTATCTTTTTTGTAACAGTATGGATGGATACACAAACTGAAAGTTGTAACAAAAAGTGTTAGTGTAAATAATCGGGTACCTAATTGATCGTCATGTTTGATTTTTCAATATTGCAAGATTCTTGGATGTACTCAATTTAAACAATATAGACGAATCTTGTCGTGGACTACTATCCTAGGAAGTACATCGATCCCGTTTCTGTGGTCACCGTTTCGAATTGCCTTCGATTTCCTTCCCTAATCCGACTAGTGGTTATCAAATACCCGTCGCTAATTTTGGGGCTTCCGAATATGTATCCTGTGATCGTTCCGTCGTCGTTGAAGACATAGCCGGTAAGCGTGGGAGTCCCAGTTGGAGGTTCTTTATCAGGAGAAGGCGGTGCCAATGGCTGAGGAGCCGACGACTTTGTGTTCTTTTTTCCATCAAATAAATTGAAGAGCGAGAAAGTAGATCGGGATCGAGGTGAAGCTTCGACCTGGTCTTCCGTCCTCCTTCCTCGTTTGGTGAGGGTGATAGTACCACCATCACGGCCACGGCCGTTAGATCCCCCCTGTCGAAAGGTTAGGAGCGTATCGAGGGCATTCTCCGGAGGATCACCACTCAAGAAGTAACAACTTCCCGACTGAGTGTATACAACCGAATAGTTATCTATCTCACCATCTACGATTGGGGAAGTCTCGATATAATCCCCATCATCGGCATCGGGTGAGCCGTAAATCAATCCTACGATCCCAGAACCCTTGCGAAATTCCCAACATTTCACGGTTGGTACCCCATCCGGTGCTGTTCGTATATTGTTATCCTTCGCCGCTAATTGGCATCGGCCCTGATATAGCATCTAAAAATCCCTCACCCTCAGCTCCTTCTGTCGTAGACCGATTATCCAAGAAATATCTATTTTTGATATTAATGAAAACATTGAAGAAAGCGACACATATTAGATAATTCATAGAAAGAGGAGAAATCCGGTCAATTGTGGCGCTGACAATGGAGAACATGGGTTGCACAAAAAACGTCATATGGGATTGAAACTTACCGAGAACCCGATTCTGTCAATACCACTGTTCCCTCACGAGCTCCTCTGATAACAGGCGATGTGGAAATAGTGGCTCCATCACTATAATTTATCGATCTCCTTATTTTACCCGTAATGCATCCGTCATCATCTTGCACCCAATCGTATAGTACCGGTATCACTTCGGGAGCACCATTATCAAGTTCTTGCATCAATTCCTCATTCAACCAATCGTCATCACTATCTATTTTTGTCGAAATTTTCCCTCCTGTCCATTTTCCAAAGAGAGTACCAAGCTCAATAGTTCGCCTCTTTCCTTTCTGTCCTTGGCTTTCAAAACCTTCTCTAAATCTGTCGTGATCTGAAGCTGTGTATTCTTCGTTTGTTTCCAAGGACTTCATGGTCAAATCTTCCGGCTGATCCTGCTCGTTTCGATGTTTTATATTTTTGAACCGCTGTTGGAATCCGCCCGAAAGCTTCGCTGCAGTGAAAGAACGCCTTTCGGCTTCGGCCTTCCGCTTCTTGGCCGCCTCTCTTGATTTCCGCAGAGCCTCTTCGGCTTGCAGTAGAATCTCTTCCTCTTCGACAGACAGTTGCCATGCGTGTTCCGCTTCCAACAGGACGTCTTCTTCTCTCATCCTTTGTCGTAGCTTCTCCAATGCAAATCCAGCTTTGGCTAAATCATTTTCAAACTGCCCCCGCCACCGGAAGTCTTCGCCACCGAGAAGTGCACCCGGTGGAGGGATAGATGGTGGCAAAGGTTTCATCAGTGGCTCGTCTTCTCCCAGTCCATTTTGAAAATTCATTTGCTGGTCCAACAGAGCACCACTTTTTTCTTCCATAAAATTAGCCAATGCGACCTCAACCATTTCCATCTTGGCCAAAATTTCTGGAGTGATTTCTTGCATCGCCAAGTCTTCCACCATTTTCAATAAAACATCGGGATCATTTGTGTTTTCGACCATCTTTAAAGACGTTGTCGTCGTTTGTCTCGTCCCCGTTACTAATGCACTACATCTACGTCGATGAATTCTGGAGCTTTCGAAAATTCGAGACTCGAATACCGGGATATTTCTGTCATGACGGAAACGCCTCGTTCCCGGTTTTCTCTTCGTGTAGGAAATCGACTCAAGTGTGAAAGCTTCCAGTTTCGCCAACGAGGATAGTTCTGATACCGCCAAGAAGTTTCGAAGAACTAGGACCGAAATCGCTCCCGGAGAAAACAACAGTTTCATCGTCTTGTCTCAAATTCCAAATTCGGATGGTTTAGCACTGCTGAAGGTCAATGTGATTGATTCGTGTCCTGATAGGGTAGCAACGCCGTTAAGGACACCGGAATAACTCTCACAAAGAATTTATTGTCGATCGATCAGGTAAGGGATAGAGTTGCAAGAAGGACGGCTGATATAGACGAACGATTCCGATGCAGCTGTCGCAGATCTGCCACCATTTTCGTTGTGCCGTGTTGTATCACGCGATCGCTACAGGTATTTGCCAAGTGCCAAGTGCCAAAGAATCGGGATGTGGGATCCTCGTTGGGCCTTACCGTAGCGGCGAACAATTCCCAATGCAAAAAAGTCGCAGTTCGAATGGGATTTTTTTCTCCATAGTAACAATCTTGACATCTGGAGCTGTCAAACTCACAAATTCTTACAGTAACCTTAACCCTATCTCAAATTTACTTTCAAAATATTTTCTCAGATTTGATATGATTCATCCGATTGACTCATTCGATTGATTCATTCGATTGATTCATTCGATTTCTTCATGTTGGTACGGGTAACCTTACTCATAACCGGAAACACACAACCAACTGCACAACACAACACAACACAACTCTCACGTTTCACATCGACGCTCATCTCTTATCTCCCATCTCTCATTCTATGCAATCATACCGGTATGACTTCATGAGCGTACGGTACGTACGTTATGATTTCAACCGCTTCACATCATCCACTCATCTTTTGACAAAAATACTGTGACAAATTAATTTACTGTTCAATTCGTAAGAAAGCAACACGTTTTTTCCTCTTCCAAATTCACGGACGGACGAGGCGTAAAGTGAAGCAGTTTTGAATCAGATCCCAGAAGAATTCTTTCTCGGAAAACATCAGTGGGAACGTAATTGGGGTCGACTGAACGGAATCATCACCTGCAATTACTCAGCCGCCGAAACCAACAGTGAAAGCCATACGCATTTCGTGCATTAACCGGTTAGCCTTTTTTGAGGTGAATTGGCGTTCATATTGCAGAGGGTTGCAGAGGACTTGAAACGCCGACAAGCATATCAGTTCGTTGAAGGCGATCCATCAGCTACATCACCATGACGTGCTTTGGCTTTCGAGGAGGACGGGGTAAAAATGAGAATGTTGTCAGAATGCTGTCGCTGTGTGCGTTGATTGGTTGTTGGGCAGTGCTGTCGGTACCCGCGACAGCATTTGTCCCGACGAAGAATGATTTCAATGTCGCGTCCAATTCTCGCAGCAGTTCAGTATGGACGACTCAGTTCCGACAAACAATACCCACGAGGAGAGGTCGGCCATTGCAAGCAGAAGAAGAGAAAGAGAAGAAGATGCCGGCAGGTTTGCGACCAGACACTCAAATCGAATTTGGGTCAGGAATGGGTGTCGAAGAGGAGGATGACGACTACGACGAAGAAGAAAACGCATATCAGAGAAAACGCGACGAGATTATGAAGAAAGCTTTGGAAGAGCAGGACAAAGAATTCAAGGAAGAACGAAGACGCAAAGTCTGGGGAGAATTCGCTGACGCTAAAACTGCTGAAGACATTGAAAGGGTGAAGCAAGATTTGAAGGAGAAAATCGACAAGGAAAATGAATACAAAGCGACTCTAGCCAAAAAACAGGGAGTTGACATGGAGGTGTTAGAGGCACCCCAATCGGATGGAGGTTTTTTTGACGCTTCAAGTGGTGATTTGAATATTGCAGGATTTGGAGGAGGGAAAAAATGGTATGACAACTTGGATGAGGACCTGAAACAAGAGTGGGCTGCGATGGGTGGTAATGATCGCAGCACCAGTGAAGACGGGGAAGACGCCGACAACGAAGACGAATCTTCTGCCATTGACGACACCGTCGCGATCGATGGGAAAATTGTGTCGCGCGATCGCCTGAAAGGTGTGAGAGTTGGAAGTGCTGGAGGATGGTCACTCGAAGTTTTCCCCGGTGACTTTGTTGTACACCGTAAATATGGTATCGGAAGATTCGAAAAGACTACAACGACACCGCGATTGAAGTTGACACGGGACGAAGTGAAAGCACGAGACGCAAGGAGGAAGGAAATCATAACGGAGAAATTGAGATCGGCAAAAGGAGGAGTGCCGCAGGAAATGATTCAAGAAATTCAAGCTCAATTCGGCACTGAGAAAGACACTGATCCCATTTCTAATCCACAAGTCACAGTCCTCGAAATAACTTATGCAGATGGTATTGTTCACGTCCCTGTTGATAGGGCATACCGATTGAGTCGTTATCGAGCCGGTGATGCCGCTGTGAAACCTAGACTTTCCAAAGTCAGAGGTGATCAATGGAGAAACGCACGCAAGAAAGTTGAGGCATCGACTCTGGAGTTAGCGCAAGATGTTCTGGCGTTGTATGCTACGCGCGAGACGCTCCAACGTCAACCATTCAACCCTGACAATGAGCATAAGGTGAAAGAGTTTGAAAAAACGTTCAAATTTGAGCCTACCAAGGATCAGGCAAAATGTTTCGAAGAAGTAGAAAATGATATGGTGTGGAGATCTCGACCCATGGATCGCCTCATTTGTGGAGATGTCGGGTGAGTGCATTCGAAGTTGTCTATGTGATTTTTTTCCTGGAAATACTATTGTCGTCGTCACTGCTACATTTTGATTTACTCATGCTGTGATTGTTCTCTTTCCATAAAGATTTGGTAAGACAGAAGTAGCAATTCGTGCCCTCTATCGCGCAGTCGCTAATGGGCGCCAAGCCGCTATGCTTGCACCTACAGGTGTGTTGGCTTCACAGCACTACAAAAATATCTTGAATCGTGTCGGTGAAGAGTCCGGATTCAACCTCAAGGTCGGATTGTTGCGAGGCGGATTAAATCCAAAATCAAAAGCAGGCAAAGAAATGCGAAGCAAAATCAAAAATGGTGACTACGACATCATTGTCGGAACTCACGCTTTGCTTTCGAACTCGATGAAATTTAAAGATTTGGGACTTCTTGTAGTCGACGAAGAACAACGATTTGGTGTCAAACAAAAGGAGCGTTTGAAACTTATTTGCGATGGAATTGATGTGCTTACCCTAAGTGCAACCCCCATTCCAAGAACACTGCAAATGTCTTTGAGCGGTATCCGCGACACCTCAACTATCCGATCCCCACCACCGATGAGAAAATCAACCAAAACGTTTGTTCAAAGTTTCAACAAGGACATAGTTAAGCATGCGATTGCACAAGAGCTTGAACGCGGTGGTCAGGTGTTCTATGTGGTACCTCGTATTGCGCTATTGGACGAAGCCGAGGAAACAATCAGAGAGTGTTTTCCGGACATTAAAGTCATTCAAGCTCATGGTAGAATGGGTCGCAATGTAGCCGAAGATAATGTCAGTAAATTTGCCGAGGGAGGAATTGACATCTTACTTGCCACTACGGTTATCGAGAACGGTGTTGATATTCCTTCTGTGAACACGATTATTATTCAGGATAGTCAAAACTTCGGTATGTCTACTTTGTACCAGCTTCGCGGTCGTGTCGGACGTTCTGATAAACAGGGCTACGCCTTCTTCCTTCATAACGAGGATGCCATTACAGAGCAGTCTGTAATGAGGCTTCAAGCTATAGGGGAGCTGAATGAGCTGGGTAGCGGTTTCGATGTTGCGAATCGAGATTTAGAGATCCGTGGAGCTGGTTCTTTGTTGGGTACAGAACAAAGTGGAGCAGCAGCTAGGGTTGGTTTTGACTTGTATATGCGAATGCTCAAAAAATCGATTCGACAACTGAGAGGGCTCGACGTCCCTCATGTACCACGAACGAATGTTCGTCTCCCAAGGGGTCAAGGAAGTATGGAGATTAGAAAGAAGGACGAATCTGGTAAAATTATTGCGGTTCACGCTTTCCAAATACCCGAGGACTACATTGCTGACGAAAGTGAAAGAAAATTGGCCGAAACAGCAGTGAGACTGGCGGACAGTTCTAACACTTTGGTAGAACTAACGAACAAATGGAAGGGCGATTATGGACCCCTTCCAGCTGTTCTCCAAACAAAGCTCAAGACGATGCATCTTCATGCATCCACCCGTCGCCTTGGCATAGATGTGATTGGCCTGGTGGAGAACGAAGAGGGAGAAATTGATTGCGTTATGCGTTCTACTGGACTTAGACCCAGGCACTGGGGAAAGATTTTGTCCCTACTTCCAAAAGGAATTTCTCCAAAAGGTCTAGACGTTATCTTCCCCTCACGTTTCACGCTTTCGGGAGAAGAAGAGGAAATTGTAGGAGGAAAGAGAATCAATTTGAAGAAATTGTTGGAAGATTCTACCCTGGATGAAGATACCGACAAATGGGATGCTTTGGACGAAGAGGAAGTGGAGGCGATGAAAGAGATTGCCTCGGCGTATAATATCAAACGCATGGATGAAATCGATTTCGAAATGCACCCTCGATTTGTGATGAGAAACTTCGGTACTGGAAAACAGGCTGTGGATCGATTGCTCAAGGTTCTTTTGCCTATCGCCCGAACGGTGTATCAGCAGCAAGAAAAAGAAAAGGAAAATGCGAAAAATGCCGTAGAACTTCGTGACAAAAGATTACTATTGGAGCAACGAAACAAAGAGAGTGAGGAGCGCGAGAACCAAAAGTTTTCCATGAACGGCATGATATAGCTGCGTCAGGCAATAACTGCTAGTCCTCATAGATGTAACTTATATCGGAATTGCTATTATAATATGGAAACAAGATGCTCTGGCCCACCTTGAATATTAGTCAAAATTTAACAGGGATTGGACTTACCATTTCTTTCTTCTTGCAATGTTGAATATAGGTACTAGTATCGCTAAGAAACATAGACCTGTGTCTATTCTAGTAGTATAGGTACTAGTATCGCTAACAAACATAGACCTGTGTCTATTCTAGTAGTATAGGTACTAGTATCGCTAACAAACATAGACCTGTGTCTATTCTAGTAGTAGTAGATGGATTAAACGATATCAATATTTTCAAGACCTTTCAGCATCTCCTCACAATGAATTTTTCTAGACGGCTTTCGCAACATTACCGGCGATGACATTGTTGACATTTGATTCCAAAGAGTAATACAGCATCCTCCTTTACCAAAGATTCAGTGCCTTCCAATTAAGAACTATGGTGAAGGTACGTGGTATCGTTATTGAATACCAATTGTATAGCTTCCTTGTACGAAGACAACAAGAACAATACCCTCGTCATTCTGTCATCTACTAGTACGGTACCCGTCAAAAAGCTAAATGAAGCAAGTCCGTGACAGAATGCTGGCCTTTGGTGATAACTCTGCACATACACCATCTCTGTTCAAAGGAAAGAAAAGGGTCTCCTAGCGAACATTATACAAAGATTTATATTCACAATGAACTAATCAACTTTTTGGAATTTGCTGGCTACAAAAGGGCTAACTATGGGAGGCCAAAGCTATGCATGTAGGTCACCAATTGGAACGCGGGTTGTTGCAAACAGTCAGTTTATAATCTCAATGAAGAAGCTATAACTTGCGTTGAGGAGGTTCCCATTGCTTGGGGGAGGTATTTGGTCCAATAGTAAGGGAACAATCTGTCACAAAAAGTGCTTCATTTAGTTCAGCTTTTTGACGGGTAAGGTTTTACCGTACAATATTATTTTTTGTACTCGTAGTGCAGAACTCGTAATTTACCGTAACCTTACTCGTAGCCACGACTCGACTTTCTTGCACTTTCCCAGTCCGACAACTGAGCCGATCTAATGCGAAAGTGGGTCATCGTTACTATCATTATCACGCAACATAACGGTATGCACTGCAAGTTCAAAATCAAGCTTCAGGTTTGTTGCTTTTGATGATGAGACAAATTGCAAACGCTTGAGACGGCAGTGATATTAATGAGACTCAAACAAGGAGAAAAGATCTTGTATCAACGGATATACAATCAGGTTGAAGGTGTGGCAAAGATTCGATCAATAAGAGACCACGAGATCCATTGTATCCACTGTTGACCGAATGACAAATTTGATTGCTGTTGGAGTACTATTGTTCCGAGTCTCGCTCTCCCTCCCTCCCTCTTTTCTGGATCTAGCGCATACATCATTAGCTGGGCCCTTAATTTCTAACAATGAATTTTGTTAGTCAGTTGGAGGACTATCTCCGAGATTTGGGTGCCGAGGCGCGGAGAAAACATCCTGGTAAGTTCTTGATTTTTTTACGACGAATGGCATATTGATTGAGCATGGTAATGTTGGACCGTTGTACCTCGCACCTTCTTTATTGTGTGCTGAGTAATCTCACATCCACCTGTCTTTCGCGATGTCATTGGCGGTACCACATTCGTATGTTATCGATTACCAAAAAATGAAACCTGATTTGCAGGCGTTAAAGAGGCAAGCGAGAAGGCGATCCTGAAACTTCGAGCTTTGCAGAATCAATATGTCAGTGCTGTCAGAAAGGCATCGAGCAGCGGAGAGAAACATCCAGATACTCGATTGTTCAGGAGTTCTGACTTGCTTCATCCCTTTTTATTAGCCGCCAATTATCCGAATGCATCTCCGAAATTATTGGACACGAGCTTTAAAGCCATGAAAATGCTATTAGAGGCCGATGCGATATGTCCAGGAGATGGACTGAACATGGTGAGGGTGTGGATGATTCCAAGCTCAAGTCGTGGTCAGTTATTCGACAACCAAAGACAATAACCATAGTTCGGGGGGTTTGACAGCAGCAACAGCAATGACAATAACGGGATCATCGAAAGACTCAAATAGAAAACAATCTACAATGGCGAACGATGGTGGTTCAAACGCAAACTCAACGTCAGGATCATCGTCGTCATCCTGGTTTGGCAGTTATTTTTCTTCGGCGTCGTCAAACAACACATCAAATGGGAACATGACAACGAACTCAGTGGTGACCAAAACATCAGTTTCTTCCTCTCATGGGAATGCTGGTTCTGGCCATTTAAATGCCAAAGATTTAGATAAGATTGCGTTGGATATATTAAGTTGCTTGCTTCAACTTCTGGAACTGAAAGAACTACCCGTTTCCAAGGATCAATGGATACAGTCAGTGACACTATGCTGTCTTCTTTACTTACCAATGCGACAAAATGTCCGCCAAGCTGCCCATTCGACTCTGCCACAAGTTTTGTCGCTACTGTTTCGTAATCAAGATGCCTCGAAGTTAAAAATGAAAACCTGGGACGATCTATTGGCCTGCGCCTTGGGAATAGGTGATGTACACTTGAAAAGTAGCAGCAACAGTCAGATGAGACGAAAATCTGTATCTTCCTTTCATGGAGCTTTTAGTCAGTGCAGACTTGGAGACGGGGACGCGGCTCAGCCGCCTTCGCAATCATTGGCTCTTGAACTCATGACAACTCTTCTTCCGGAGTCCTCCGACATCTTTAACGAAGTCGGTCAAAAAACGTTTGGTGTTATTGCCCAAGTGTTGCAAGATCAATCAAAAATTCATTCGAATGCTTTGCCCATTGAAGTCTTGAAGGCATTGCAATTCACCCTTGTCGTTCTTCAAACGAAAGGTGCCGACTGGCCGGACGAGTGTCGAGAGTTGTTAAGCAGACTTGTCCAGCCAATATCCTTAGCCACAGAAGGAATACGGAAACAAGCCGACTTTGAAGATGGTTATAGTTACAAGGTACCCAATGAATCGAACACAACTGGCAAATCTTTGTCTTCGGCTAGCAGTAAATACAACATCGAAACAATCCAGGGATTGCCAAAAACTGTTTTGTGGAAGGCTGCTCTCTCGTTAGAAACGCTGAAAGCATTGATTCAAGATGAAAAGCTTGCAATAAGCTGTGGCTTCATGAGAATATCGCGAGTTCTTTGCTGGAAACTACCAGTGACTTTTGTACAATCGGGGCAAGCTGTGAAGATCACATGAATATGTTGATAACTGCATCTTGTGAACAAGATCAACACAAATCGTTGGCAAATTCCGCAGAAGCCTTAGAGAGAATCGAGCGATGGCAAGATGGAAAATTCAATAACGATGTTTACATTTTGGGAAATGCGCTGTGGACTGGCTTCAATGCTCTGCTCATCATGATCGATCATTTGGACGAATCTATCCTGGAACAAACATTTGCTCCCTCACTGTCGGTTTTACAGCACTATCTAAGAGATTTCCAGCGAGCAGTACTATTGTCGAAATGTCTTTAAAGGGTTACTCTTCGCTGGCAAAGGTATCCCTGGACACGACAATACTTCGAGGAGCATTGCTATCAAGTTTGTGTAAACTTTCTCTTCCTCAGTGGGGAAGAAAAGATGCATCCAGTTTGTTGAAAGACCACAATGCTGCTGCTTTGCTATGTTTATTGAATATCATACATCGTTACAGCGAACGAATCGGTACAGAGTGGTCGTTAATTTTACAGACATTTGACGAGTTATCAGTCCTGGCAATCGCATCCCCGGATCTGTCCAACAAGTTCTATGCAGGCGCCCTTAGTATTTCGGCAACATATTCACGGTTTGCTTCCTTTTCGACATGTCTCTCGGACCAGTCTCTTTCTCAATTTGTAGCGGGTATCAAAGAAGTTTCGGTTTCAGACATCCCACCATCCAGCATACCTGGCGTCTCGGGAGGGACCAATAGGAGAAATTTCGAGAAAAACAACACGTTTAGGTCACCAGAAAAAAGAGCTCCCATCGGCGGGAAGTTGATGAATATTGGGGCGAGAGCAATTGGGTGGAATTCCGACGGCAGTGCTATCGAGGAGGATATTCCTGTAGCTGATCGGACAAACAATCGATACTATGATGACTTTCAACTTGAGTTCGACAATCGGCTTTCGTCATCAAGATATCCTATTCGAAGTCGACGGGTCCCATACTCAGTTTCATTGTTGGCTGATGTTACCATGACCAATGTTTTTCGATATAACAGCTGTGGGGCAGATCTGTTACGTCAGCTGTGCTCGGTATCGTCAGAAGCGCCGTCATTCCGATCTTTCTTGATGGATCTGATAGTCCTCCTTACTGTTTCTCTCGTGATGGAAGATGAAGGTGGTATTCCTGCGCCATTTTTTGGCCCTGGAAAAATTCTTTATGAAGAACCTCGCCAAAACCAGCTCTTGGCGATAGAAAAGATTGCTCTAGATGAATCGATGCGTGAAACTGTTTCCCACCTTGATCTACTCCAACCGCTTTGTGAATATATCTCCAACGCAGATACTGCTGATGCTGCCGAGGCGGGTTTGAACGCATTATATTCTGTTCTTGAGAGTACCGGGCATAAATTGAGCGACGAATGTTGGATACAAATAGTCGATGCGATTGCATCTGTTCCTTCTGCAGAACATTTATCCGATGATTGGGCTGCTGCGTGTCAGGTTGGATTTCGGAGCCTAAAACTGATCATAGATGACTTTCTCGAAGAAGCTGCTCAATTGGCTAGGGCTGCACTTCTGGAATGTTGCTCAACATTTGGTAGCGCTCACCATGACATGAATACTTCTTTGACAGCGATCGGTCTCCTTTGGACTATCGCTGACCAAGATACAGGCACAGAGACAGTCGATCGAGCGCTTGCCAAACTTGTTCTTCTCTCCGGTGATACAAGGCCTGAAGTCAGAAACTGCTCAGTCAATACCTTATTTTCATGCATTGTTGGTCGCGGTGCAAAATTCACAGGGAAACAATGGGAATCTTGCATTTGCACGACAATCTTTGGCGTTTATGATACTGCCACATCAGATATAGGGAATGAAAGGGATGCAGCAAAACAACAAACAACAATAAGGAAATCACGATACCAAGTTAATGTTCACCATTCACGGGACTCTGCAGACAAACAATGGGTTGCCACCCAAGCTCTAGTTTTGAAAGGAATGTGCCGATTACTGCGCAACTTTTTCGACCCTCTTTTAAGGACAACCGATGATGGACACGGGCCCAGTGACAAGGAAGACGAAGACACTCCATGGTTCGACGATGCCTGGAACAAAATTTTGGGGTGGGCATACGACGCGTCGACGCAGGCTGGCGGCAGAGACACCCTTGATCTACGAAGTTCAGGTATTGAATTGATGGTTTTGTGCAATCAGTTAGCATGTAGCGCGGGAATGCATGCCGCAATCACGCCAGCTAGGGTTGGTACAAATATGGAGGTTATCAACGGAGCACTACGGAGTGTTGGTAGTCCAGAAAGGTCTAACAGCGAATCCATAGTAAAAGAGTCAAATTCTGCTGTCGTGGAAATGTGGCGGGAAAATCTATTTCTCGATGCTTTCGACGTTCTCGAGTTGTTTCGTGATCACCTAGAAAGCGAATCATCAGCGAGCGCTATAGAGGGAGAATTACCAATCCTGGAGCCGACGCAAATCCAGGTTCTTACAAAGCTAGGAGGTGAACTAAACAAACTATATGAGTGTTGCAGAGAAAACGAATTCAGGGAGGACTTAGCACTTTCACGATATTCCACATTCGAGTCCTTGTTTGTGCCGGTTCTTGCGCCGGCTGGCGACAACGACGATATGGTAGTACGTTTCGTACGCGTCGTAACCAGTATAGCAAGAATAACTCACAGTGGCCCTGATGCTCGGTTTCTTTCGCAAGCACAGCGAGCTTGTATGGATATCCTGAAAGTGATGGCATGTTATGGTTCTCCGGAGGCGTTCTTTAACCTCACGGTGCTCGCGGGACCATCGTTCTATGCCCAGAAGGAGTCCAGCGGAAAATGCAAAAAGGGGGTGGATATACTGAGCCACGAATCATCATGTGTGCTATTGGAAGGATTTACAAGCAAATCTTTATCAGATCCCTGCAGACTTGTTGTTCTTGGTCGATTGCTCTCTATTTTTCTCATGGATAACCATGGAGTAGAACAGATGGATACGACGGGAAGTGCATATGAAATGTTAATCCCTGTCATGCAAGGTGGTTTGGAAAGTGCGAAGAAGCTCAGTGATTTCTCGGGGCAGCTATCGAACGCTCACACTGGCCTTTTGGATAATCTCTGGGAACGTGTATGTTTATCACTCTCGCAAATGCTATCGCCAACACTTCTGGCGAGTTCTGAACAGGTTGAAATTCCGCATGCCTCCGATATCGTACACTTTGTGAAATCTGCATCCGAAAATGCTCCTGAAATTTACTCATCGGATCTTTGCGCGATCCTCTTCTCGGGAGCTTCGAGAAGTGTTGAAACCATTAAAAGCACCGCAAATGTTGACGACTTGCTTAATTTGCTTGCAGCTTGTCTCGCAGGTATATGCAAAATGAGACCCGACGACAAGTCGATGCACACTCTTACGGGGCAACTCCTCCAATCAGCTGTTGTATCCTTGGAGTCGGCCCCAAATGAGGTCGATTTGAATGTGAGATCCGCTCTAAAAGTGTGTGAAGTGTTGCAGTCTGTGAGCGGGGTTGAGGGGGTCACTATTGCTGTATTTTCCGAGCTATCGCAGCTGGTAAGCGCAGAGGAGAGATCCATGCGGCGCGCTGCTGGAGCGGCACTCGCCAAAGCAAATATCAGTGGAGTTCTAAATGATTTGCAAAGTCGATGTAGATCCGCCGAGGAACGTGCAAGAAGAGCCGAAAACACTATTGTAGCACTTGAAAAAGAAATCGCTGATATTCGGAAGAACGAGGCGGCAACAAACATGCTGCTGTTGGATTGATCCTACTACCAGTATTGTTGTCCTCGCTGTAGAACATAAGTCAATACTTGTTGTTTAGGCAAAATGAGGACCTTCCTTCTTTATTTGTGTGTTGGCAGACCTACCGGTATATACGAAGTAGTGCATCTCTAATATGTGCATGCGTGTCCTTTACGAATCCTTCCTTGAGTTATTATCACTAAAATAACCCATTTGTGAGTGAATGGGATTTGGGTACTAACAACTGTCATGAAACAATATTCAAAACCCACACTTCATCGAAGTTTAGTAGCAAATAAGAAATTGATAAAATGCTATTTTTCCAACCAATCAATCTTAATATTATGTATGCGGAAAAGCATCATATCTGAGCCAATTTTCAATATTTTGAATGAAACTTGAGCTTCTGATAGCTCACTGAAGTTGTGTTGTAACCAATCAACTGAAGGAGTGCCATCAGTTGGGAAACACACGTGTACAAGATTAGAATTGCTGCACACGCTACATCAGATGAGACCAGCACCATGAGATGACCAACAAAGATGGTGGCAGCAACCCATAGGGAGTGGTCCATCAATAATTTTTGAATAGAACATGACGAAGATGGCTTGTGCCAAAAACTTGAATACCGGTATATTGAAAACTATCATTCCTCCGACAGAATTTGTCAAGAGTCACCCAACTCTCCTGATCAACCACCATGACACCGAACTGATCAAATACCTTTCTATGTACGTCCTGCCAGCTATGACATTGATGCTGGAAATTTTCAGATCTATTTTCAGACTGAACCTCATGTTCACCAAAACGATCTGCGAATTTGCCCAGAGGTACTATTTATGTTCAACGTTTACTAAACAAGGATGGAAAAACAGAAGCAAGCTCCTAGAGACCAGACAGGGTGTGACAATGGTAGCAATGTAAGTTGCGACAAAAAATGTGTATGAAATAATCGAAAAATGATTCCAAAAGTCACGTGGTGGCATCGCAGACACGGTGGATCACTCGGACACCACACATTCTCGGACTTGAAAGAGAATGATATAGATGCCTTCCGCGTCAACATGCTTCATGATTTCAAATTCCAGTCCAGCCTTTTTGGCTCCGTCTAGAACCATTGCCAGTGTGACCGATGATCCCTGGCGTCTATCCGAATGAGCCATCAGAAACACCGGCGGTGTGGCAGACACGGTATGTGTTGTTCCGGACACACCCTTTGTTCCTTGTTGCAACAGCGTCGATACTGTTTCAAACAGGGGATCAATCACGCGAGGAGCGTAGACGAGATCGGATCCAAATACCAGATCCACACCATCGGATACGGATTCGTGTTTGGGAAAGTGGCGGTCACAAAACGCTCGGGTCGAATCCTTCCCCCACAAGAGTTGATGGCACGTGACAATATGGTGGCAGTTGGTTTGTGGTTGGTGGACCGATTTGTTCGCCAAGGCCTCTGGTGAATCGCTTTGCCGCGGTTTGCTGGTGTTGTCGGCCACATTGTCCCGAAGTTGAGCCAAGGTATCCGTGTCACCGTCTGTCAGATACAGGTGACTGCGAATGACTTCGTCGCCGGAGTCGGAGTGATAATCGCAATCCACAGACCCATTCGGTCCAGCTGCTAGAATATGGTGGAGCAGCAGTCCACAACGCCCCAAGCCTGATCCCAGTTCAACGGCACGAATTTGTCTGTTCTCACACAGTGGTTGTTTCCAAGTCCCGTGGTCCATAGATTTCTCCTCTTCGGGATTGGTTCCCGAATCGCAAGTAGGTTCCGTCACAGAACTCCCCCCCAGAACTTCACGGTAATTATCCATCAGATACTCGCACAGGTGATGGGAAGACGGCCACAAAGTGAGACCCGTCGAGTTCCATATTTGTTCCGATTCTGATGGGAAGCCCTTGAGCGTGAGAAGGAGGTCAGTTGGTAGTGCCATCCTTGTTCTGTGTGGATGGTAACCGGTATTCGAACGAAAACTCGGCAGTCGGAGGCACCCGATCTTCTTGCTCGTCGTCGGCGCAGAGTTCGTCGTCATCGATTATCTCCTTTGAGTTGCGATCCCATCGGATCCAGGCGTCGATCCAGGTAGTCTCCTTTTCCATAATTTCCGCGTCCTCTTTGGAAAGAAGGAGCAACGTCGTGTCCTAAATCAGTGGTGGATTCTATCGAGCACACTTCTTCCAGGTGAAACAAAACCTCGAAAAGATGCTGCGTGTATCGCATGAAATTCTGTCGTGGTGATATGATGATCGGTGATTACCGTTCGGTCCACTAGAGTGCATCAAGTCCTCTGAAATCGGTCCTACAGTTGTTAAGTAAAATCGTGGCATACCAGTAACTTACCGGATCGGTGGACAAACGATTTTTTCTGTTTTGGAGTTTAGTTTTGTGGAGGCGCGATCCAACGAATTTTATCTTCAAACCGATAATCGTGAAAGTATGGTCTGTCCTCTGTCCAGAAACGTGTATCAGTGGGGGGGGGGATATCTTCGGGGGTCATGATTTCAGACGAGTTTTGGTGTCCTGCAGGATTTAGTTCTGAACTACTGTAAGGAACAGGTTAATGGGGTAACGGTCCGATAGAAGTTGTGACCCCCTCAAACGCCGCCAGCTGTTCAATCAATTCTGAATTCTTTTCGAATGGCGCACGCGCCGGATCGAATTATCATCACCCAATCGAACAGAAGGAGAGAGACACGCAAGACAAGTGGCGTCACGCTATTTTTGCGCACAATAGAAGAAGAAAGAAATCCAAAGAAAGTCATCATCATCAAAGATCGCCCCGTGAGCAACTCCCTATGTAATCGCCTACGGTAAGTTACCAAGTCGGGTAAGATTACGAACCGTGCTTCGGTGCTTGCGGTCGAGAAAATCCCGAGATGACAACATTGAACAATCCTTGTCATTGAAAATTGAAAACTTAGGTCAATCCGTCTTCGCCTTTCCCAATATTAAAGTGAGAAAGACATCCTTGCAGTAACAAAGTCAATCCATTTACGAAGCAACTACCTCCGCTAACACAGTGAAAAGAAATTCCGCACAACAATTGCCATGAAGAGCCAAACACAATTGGCATGGATTGCCTTTCTGGCCCAAGCCAGCACTACACCTTTTGTCGATGCCTTTACTCCATCGTCATTGACTGCCGTTCCCATGACAGCGCGATCGGCAGATGTCATTAGTCACCAAAGTAGTTCGGTGGCGCGATCGAATTTCGCGTTTTCTCTCAACATGTCGTCGGGATCTTATCTGGGAATGGACGATGACGACGAGGACGAAGACGACGAGGATGACGAAGACGACTACGATCTGTCTTCGCGATTTGCCGAAGTCAGAAGTCCTTTCACCGGATTGGTACTCGATCCCGATGACCCCAACCCTCTCATCAAACCCCGTCCCAGCCGTTACTTCCGAAACGAGGACAAGGACAAGGATCGAATCCCCGACGATCAGCTGGTCCAAAAGATGTCGCAGGACGAACGCAAAGAAAACCTGACCGTGATGCGACAAATCCGCAAGTCGGATCTTCCGGATTTGCGACTCCGCAAGGACTACGCGGGATGGGTCGAAGCAAACAACGACCTCAAGCGAAGAACCGCTCGTGATCCCTGGTTTGGTGTCAACGAACGCCTGCGGGATGCCGATCCAGATGGGCGAGCCACAAGAAAAGATCGAACATCTCATTGCTCTCGCCAAGAAACTCGGTGGTCCACCACCAGATGTAGGACATGAACGACAAAGAATTCGCTCTTCACACGGAGATCTACGACATTGGAATCTCTCCCCGCTCGTGCCGCGAGAATGGTGGAAGAAGAAATGCGCCTCGAACGCGTTGCTCGCGGTCGTGCCATGATGGCAGAGCGAATCAAAAACGAGGAGAAGAAGAAACAGCAATACGAGGAAGACATGCAAAACCCCGGATTGAAAGAAGAGCGAGAAGCCAAGGAGCGTCGAGAACGCACCATGCGAAGAATTATGGGAGAAATTGAAGAGGACCGCAAAAAGCAACGGGAACGAGCCAAGGAAATCCTTGGCAAGTACCCGGATGCGCCCAACTCCAGACACCAGCTGATGCAAAATGCTCTCAAGGCAGCACAAGAAGACGTGAAGGAAGCACGACGCAAAAAGCTTGGCTTGGGAAAAGGTGGAGTCAATATGGGCGAGGAGGGCACCGGTGAAACCGCCAAGAGTGGTGGAAGCGCCGCCAGAGCACGAGAAGCTGCTGCAGCCGAAGCCGCCGGTGGAAGACCTCGTCTTCCCGGAGACGAGGACGTCACTCGAGGAGAAATTGATTTTCCAGTGGAATCATTCTCGAGCACGGTCACCGGACCCCTTCAGGTCGAGGTCTCCTCCGTCTACAACAAGGAACAGTCGGACCCCCCTATGCGCAAACATTGCTTCCAGTACACGATCCGAATTACCAACAGTTCGCCAACGGATACCATCCAGCTTTTGGGCCGTCGCTTCGAGATTCAAACCGTTGGATCTTCGATGAAGGACGTCGTCCAGGGAGAAGGTGTCACCGGTCGTACCCCCATCCTCCAACCCGGCGAAGTTTTTGAGTACACATCGACTGCTCCTCTGTCAGTCCGTCCCATTGGTACAACTATCGTTGCCGCTCGAATGAAGGGAGAATACCGCTACGAGGTCCTACCACCAGGCCAAACGACGGCCTCCGACTCGTCCGGTGCGAATGAAACGGCCGAGTTGGGCGTTTTCCACTTCATTTTCCCTGAAGATCAACGAGTGAAGCCATACCGCGCCGAGGAAGAGGATGACGACGAAGAGGAGGATGACGACGAGGACGACACAAGCGCTACCGCTTCCACCGAATCGGCCAAGAAGGAATCGGGCTCTAAATCTACTCCTTCCTCGACTCTTCCAGGTGATGAAGACATGAAAACGGGTGACATCGCCGTGCCACTGAACGACACGTCGGAAGTCGTAACCGACCAGGTTCGGGTTGCTCTGAAATCTTCCTACCGCCCAGAGCGTTCGGAGTCAAGCCAGGACAAATATTGTTTTGCCTACAGCATTCGAATCACCAACGAATCTGAAAATCCAATCCAACTGGTTTCCCGTCGATTCGAAATCCAATCGGTGGGACTCCCGCACAAGGACGTCGTTTCTGGACCAGGTGTCACCGGCCGTCAGCCAATTCTGAAACCCGGCGAATCTTTTGAATACACCAGCACAGCACCACTTAATGTGAAGCCCATGTTAGACAAGACGCCAGTGCTGGCCCGTATGTCGGGTGAATACAACTTCGTCATTCTGGGCGAGGATGGAACCACACCACTCAGCTCGAACCCCCTGCAGGCCAAGCTAGGATTGTTCCACTTCATTCTGCCGGCACTCAGTGCATCGTAAGCGATTGATCTTGTATGATGCCAAGTATCACTCAATCAGCGTCACCACTTGCGACAAGTAATTTATATAGCCCTGCTGCCCCAGAAGGCGGCTTTTAATTTTCGCAAAGAAGGAACAATGCACATAAAATAAATACAATTTTATGAATACTGAAAAGACTTCGAATCCAAAACAACGATCGGTTGATTGTTGAATACCATACCATGTCTAGATTCAAAAAACCTAATATGATGTGACAAGAACATGCCTAATGTATCTATTAGGATCATCTGCTGTAATCGTTCCGTCTCATAAATTGATCCGCTTCCGAAGTGCAAACTTTCAGTTCTTTCTGAAAAAACAAATGATCAAATGCCTCCTCATACTCGTTGGCTTGGTTGGGCCGACGGACTACGGGTGAGCTGCGGCTCCACCGCCGCACAAAGGTGCCTCTGCTCCGATCTGATCTTAGTGTCGGCTCAAGTTCGTCTCACTCTGCTCACTTTGACGACCCAAATTGCAGACGGCAAGTGCAGACACCACGGTAGAACAAAAAAAATGTTCAATGCACCTACGGTATGTAGTCTAACCTACCGTATGTACTACTTCTGTCTACCAAGTTGCTCTGTCGAAGCACGTGCAGGCGAGTGCCGTCCTGCTTTTTCCGCAACATCTTCAAACCCGAACTTTTCTTTACCGTAGGGCTACGGCCTACATAACGGTAAGGTTATGTTGTACTTCGTACCAGTAACTGTGTCTAGTTTGACCTTTTTTCCAACTATTTTTTAAAAAGGTCGGGTTTTGCCGAACTTTCTCAACAACTTGTTCGGTGAATTATTGTGAGGTAAAGTACCAACAACGTACGAAGTACAGGCACAAGTAACTTATGGGGTAGTTCGTCGTCAAATTTTTGCATGACCTCTTGGAGGTTCCTGCTACGATACCGGTAACTTACTTGTACGAAGTAAGTTACTTCTTATTACGAAGTAAACCTTACTTCGTACGGTACTTCCATTTTTTACGAACGAATGAATCGAATCCTTTCCATATTATTTTGTTCTCCTTTTTCGGCGAGATCTTCATACTTTCCTACCGCACTACCGGTACCGGTACGAGTAAGATTTACTATGAATACTAGAACGAGTAATCTTTTACTATGAATACTAGAACGAGTAATCTTACTTGCACCTCCGTTTTCAGTTTCAGAAAACTTCTTTTTCTCATCAAAATTCAGAATGATAATACGTAATGACTTTGAAATACTCGACGGTGACCAAAAAAATTATCCGCTTGCATACGTGTGTAACCTTACCGGTAAGGTTACTACGAAAATATTCATTTCCGTAGAATAACCTTACTCTACTACAAAGTTCTTATCAGCTGTCCCCGGGTTCTACGTCCCCGACTACTAATTTCTACTGAAACCCGGGGACAGCTGATAGGAATTCTGTAGTAAGTGGGATTTTTGTGATCCTGCTGTAACAAGTCATATCGCAGTTGTGTGTATCGTATCCAACTCCCATCGAAAACGTAGACTCAGGCTAGCCTTCGCTTGCCACTTTAGTCGCAAACAATCGAAGTGGGTGCAACCCCTCTGCGTGTTGTTGACTTCAAAACGAAATCTCCTCCGTTTTGAATCAAGTGTCATCTTCGACAATCTCTTCCTCAGCGTTTTCAACCTTGATTGTGTGAACGCCGCACCTCCGTTCATTAGTCATTCCCAGAATACGATTTGGAAATTCTACGCACCATGCAATATGCATTCGTTCTGCCAACACGTTGCGACAGAAGTGTCGCAATGGCCCTGATGTTTTGTGCGGCATGCACTTGTCTTGGTTGTTTCAACATACTCGTCACTCTTCACCACCAGTCAGTCAGCTTCGACGGTCTTGCTGAGAAATCCTTGCGTGCAGAATTTACAAAGCGCCCCCCCCTCCAACCAACGACAACAAAGGAAGAAACTCCGGTTGCTTCGTCAGAGGTTGTGAAACCATCGAACACAACGATCAACTCGGACTCTGAATGCGTCCCAGGCAAAAATAGCGATTATGATTTTTTCCCAACGACGTCATACAGGGAATCTAAAACGTTACCGCGCTGGATGATAGGTATGATTTGTGATATCTGTCCCCTAAGAACTACGAGGAAACAGAAAAATATTTTTCATTTTTGATTGTTGTTCACTCAGAATTTCTTTCGCTGGTCCTCTTGCTCTCTTTCCCTCTGCTTTTTGAAGAGTACTTCGAGTGGCATAGAGAACAAAC
Organism: Pseudo-nitzschia pungens; assembly: GCA_037355855.1. Classification (NCBI taxonomy): domain Eukaryota; phylum Bacillariophyta; class Bacillariophyceae; order Bacillariales; family Bacillariaceae; genus Pseudo-nitzschia; species Pseudo-nitzschia pungens. The sequence goes on from CM074758.1 coordinate 1,397,957, forward strand.
GTTGATTCTCAACGAATGCAACTACAAAGACTTTAAATTTATGATCCTCAGGTGCTCCGAGCGAGACAAAAAATGCGGGGGTCTCGCGGATCGTTTGAAAAGCCTTCCGTTTTTTCTTGCAGCAGCAGCGCGTACCAAACGGATTTTCCTCATTCGATGGGGCCGGCCTTGCAAATTAGAGCACTTTTTGCTCCCGAATGAAATCAATTGGTCGGTACCAGACTGGTTACCTGGGAAAGTGGGCAATTTCATAGAAAACCCGAATGCGTATTTATATCCCCAGTGGGAAACGAATGTATAAAATGTTGGAAAGATACAAGGATATTCAAATTTTAGAAGGACTGGTGCAAGATTTCTATGGTGGATGCGCTTATTATCACAGGCTCGATTGCGAGCTCGACGACCTCAAAACATACAATGAAACGGAAGCTAAAAGACTGAACGATTTTATGGGTTGGAAGGATTACGAGACGTTTTTCCATGATCTCTTCAAAATGGTGTTCAAACCTGTTCCTCCTCTCCAGGCACGTATCGATGAAATGATGAACGGTGCGAACTTGGTTCCCGGTCATTTCGCAGCCGCTCACTACCGAGCATTTTATAACACTGAACACATAAAAGATACGATTCCAATCAGTCGACTTAAGCAAACAGCAATCAACGCCCTGAATTGTGCCTCTCAGCTGCAACCAGGAGAACCTATCTACTTCGCAAGCGACTCGAATGTTGCTATTGAAGAAGCCAAGAAGATGAATGAACAGTACGAGGATCGCAGAATTGTCACCATCGAGCACGAAGCGGAGGCGTTGCATCTTGACCATGGAGGCACGATATCAGGCCATTATTCCGATTATTATCCCTCATTCGTAGATTTTCTATTCATGGGGAATGCGAAGTGCCTCACTTTCGGCGAAGGTGGCTTTGGCCGCTTTGCAAATCTTCTCACCATGGATCCATTTTGTGTGATGAAGCATGCTGGTGACGGAAGGAAAAGTCAAAATGCCAATGGGTCAGTGCAGAAGACGACCGCCGTGAAAAAGAATGGTAGTGATTCGACTCAAACATCCGCGACTCAATTTTCCTCAGAAGCGGGCGATGTGTGACAAGGTTTGAGATCGACAATACGTGGTGAGGACACTTCAACGCTTATACATTCTTTGGGGGGTACGATGGGATAAGATCCATCTTGTTCTATTTGGCGCATTTCTCAATCGCGAACATTATACTTCAGGTATAATAGTTCATGAGGTGGAAGAACTGTCCCTCATCGAAACAACAACAGGAATTCTCTTAGAGCGGAAAGGTTTTCTGTGAAGTTAATGCCAAATAATTTATACGTTGCATAATTTTTTATCGTAGGTTTTTCAATCTTCGCAGAATTACCACTCCCGAGCTTCAACAGAGCACATAATTTAGTAGCTTTCATCTCGGTTGGTTGTGTTCTGATGCTACTACGTATTAGTGAAGCCACTCATCAATATCGGTTTCGTATCAAAGAGTGTGAGCGAACAGTTTCTCCAGAAGTCGGGAGTGACCGACTTGGAGAATGATTGAAACGATTGAAAGGCAATGAAAATACACTTCGTAAACTAGTACAATTTAATGAATACGAAGTACTTCGTAATAGGAATCATTCTTCAGCTACTGAAACAGTGTTTTTCCAACGCATCGCGATTGAAGCCCACAAGCAATCACTATGCGTCTATTCTTCCATTGGTTGAGTTTGGAGTCCTAAAGATTCCTGGCTTGCTTCAACCACAGTCTCAACCTCGTTTGATTTACGTTTTTTGTTCCCCTTCTTCGACAACGAAGAGCGGGTGGTTGAAACTTGACCGACCGCTTCTTCCTCGCTCATCAAGTTAGCAATAAACTTCAAAGCGTCATTCTTCGTCATTGAGTGGATGCTGCTAACCTTGTTTTGGTGGCTTATGCCGTAACAATTCTTCGCAATTCTAACAAGTTCTGGGCGGAATGTACTTGTGATGAACTGGGTTGGATTGTCGGGATTATTTGCCTGGTTGTAAATTACATTGGCCACCGCTTGGCGATAAGTGGAATCGAGAGCTTGATCGAGTTCGTCGAAAATGTAAAAGGGCGCCGGATCACACCGCTGAATTGCAAAGATGAGAGCCATGGCTACCAAGGCCTTCTGTCCCCCACTCAGCTGGCTCATTATAAAATTTTCTCCAACGGCAGAAAAACGAACCTTGATGCCGACTCCGCGGTAGAGGCTGACATCCGGGTTCTCCAACTGTTTCTTTCCCGCGCTTTCCCCGTCGTTACTGTCTGGATCTTCGTCCTCGTTTTCTCGATCTAGTGCTTCGTCAATAGCTGTCCGCATTATGAGTTCACCGGCCCCCAGTGGCACGAGTTCTTTGAACACCTCTGCAAAATGTTTGCTGACACCTCGAAAGGTTCGGTTGATGGCTTCGTCTTTCTTTCGATCCAGGCTTTCGACCAGCTCCTTCACTTTTTCCGCCCCTCGATCCAGCTCGTCTTTGCGATCCATCAGGGATTCGCGTTTTTCCGAGAAATTTACGTATTGGTCGAATGCCTTCTTGTTGACATGAGAGTATTTCTTGAGTTTCTTGCTCACGCGTTCCAACGATCGCTCCAGGTCGCTGATGTTTTGATTCTTGTAGTGTCGAAGCTCCGAGTCCGGAGGAAGGGAACCGAGTTCCTGGATCTTTCGCATGTAATTGTCACGGCGTCCGATGTTTAGGGATTTCTTCCCCATGAGTGTTTCGGCGCGGCGCTGCGCATCTTCTAGATCCCGGGTGTTTTTGTTGTCGATGGTTTTCAATCGTTCGAGATCGTTTTTGGCGCCGATGAGCTCGTTCTTCAGTTCTTCTTCGGCTTTCCGAATTTCTTCCAGCTTTGCCTCCAACTCGTCGGCGTCCCGGATTGCCTCTCGAGCCGCCAATCGGCGTTCCTCGAGCTGCCTCTCGGCTTGCTCCTGTAGCATTGCGTTTGTCGTTACGCCTCCCCCCATGCCTCCGGATCCCTCGCCGCTATCCAGCGTGTTGTTGACCTGCGTGAGTTCCGTCCGTCGCTTGTAGAGATTGTTTTCCAGGACGAATTCCAATCGGGTCCGCTCGGCGCGAAGCTCTTCGACAGCATCGCGCTGATCCGCGATCTTGTCGTGCAGACCGACCTGCACCTGTTTCAGTTCGTTGAGGGCGGCCCTTTCATCCTCGGAGAGACTCGATGTGAGTTCCGTCCCGATCTCTTCTCTCAGGCGAGCAACGTCGAATTGGAAGTCTTCGAGGTTTTGTTCCAGGCTGGGAATGATGTGGGATTCCAATCGCTCCGCCTGCTTGCCGTACTGCCCGATCTGGGATCGCGACTGGGACAATCCGACCTCCTGGTTTTGGATCATCCGCGTCAGTTGCGTTTGCTTGTGCTGCAGGCGAGATATCTCCTCCGACACGTTCGCCACGTCCTGTTCGGCTTGCTTGGCTTCGGCATCCACCCTGCGATGCCCTTCCTGGGCCCGGCGAAAGTCGGCTTCCGCGCTTGTTTTTGCGCTGTAGGCCTTGATGCGGGACTTTTGAACGTCGACGTAACCCCCCGAAAGGGCTCCCTTCCGAGAGCACAGGTCTCCGTCGAGGGTGATGCAGTCCATCCTGAGTTTGTCGGACCATTCCGAGGCTACCTCCGGACTCCGGGCCAGCAATTTCCGATCAAAGATTTGCTGCATGGCGCGTTTCACCCTGGGGTCGTAGTCTATGCAGGTCGACAAGAGCGGGGCAATGTCTCCGGATTGTGGATACTGCGTGTTGTTCTGTACGCGCAGCTGATTGAGCGGCATAAAGGTCACCCGGCCCAGTTTTCCCTCCTCCAGGCGCTTCATCAGGAGCGCCGCGGTCGCGTCCGTGTCGACGATGACGTGAAAGAGAGCGTTCTGCGACGCGACCTCAACCGCCGTCCGAAACTTGGGGTCTTTCAGGGCCATGTTTTCCAGCACCATGCCAAAGTATTGCTGCCCGCGAACCAGGCCCTCCCGGTCGACGATTCTCTGGAGGGACTGGAGTCCCAGCGAGGTGTTTCGGGGAATGCTCCGGTAGAGATTGTCGTGGGCGCTCCGGCGGGCCTCCCGGCATTCCGCGAGCGTCTCGGCGAGGCCCTCGGCTTGCCGCCAGGCGTTCTTGCGAACGTCCATGAGTTTGAGGCGCTCGTTCTGCTTGTCTTCCAATCGCTTGTGGAGCGCCCGGAGGGCTTCGGTCTTGCTTCCCGTTTCGGTCTTGCTCGATTCGATCGATGCCTCGAGGTCGACGATCTGGCGCCGCAGATTGGCCAGGGCATCCCGCTGCTGGGCGAGGACCTGTTGTTTCTGCGATTGCTGCCCCTCCGTTTCCAGGATTTGCTGGCGGAGAGATTCGTCCCGTTCCTCCTTGGAATTGTATTCCTTCCCCCGTCCCTGCCGGGCGTACAGGCCATCGATCTTGCGGGTGGCCTGGTCCCGTTCCTGTTCCATTTTTCGGAGGGCGTCTTCCTCCTCCCTGAGGACGGTCTTCTTGGTTTCGAGGCGTTCCTTGGTCGAGCGTATCTCGGCCTCGAGGGATTCGAGTTCGGCCCGGTTGCGCTCGGTGTTGTCCCGGATCATTCCCACCGTGCCCTCCAGCTCCTCGCACTTGAGGACCAGGTCTTCCTTGAGCTTGTAGGCCGCGCGGCGATCCTGTTCCAGCAGGGCCCGGTGGTTGCGGTTGCGCTTGAGTTTTTCCGTCTTGACCTTGAGGACGGCGTCGGCGTTCTGGATGTCGTCGTGCGTCGTTTTGCAGTGCTCGTGGAGCTCGGTGAGTTCCCGGAGGTGGATGACCCGCTTGTGCTCGATGTTGTCGAGGACGAGGCGGGCCTTGCGCAGTTCCTTGTCGTAGAGCGTGTACTCGAGGGCCTTGCGATCGCGGTCCAGGGATTGGTAGACGGTGAGCTCCTCCTTTTCGCCCTGCAATTCGTTGAGACGCTCGTCGATGTCTCCGAGGATGGAATCGATCTTCTCGATCGATTGCGAGTTCTCCTGCATCTTGACGAGCGACTCGGATTTCTTGTCTTCGTAGAGCGTGGTGCCGGCCACCTGCTGGAGCAATTCCAGGCGCTGGGCGTCCGTCATGAGACAGAGGCTCTGGATCTTTCCCTGCTGGACCATAAAGTAGGGATTGGACTTGGAGAAGCCGGCCCCCTCCGAGCAGGGACTGGACTTCCTGCTTGGTGGCGCGTTTTCTCTGCAGAAAGAACTCGTCCTTCTTGCTTCCAACGGTTCTGCGGAGGACCACCTCGTCGGAGTGTTCGAGCGAGAAGCGATTGTCCGAGTTGTCAAAGACGACCTCGACAAAGGCATTGACGGCAGCGGATCCCGATCCCTCGTGCAGGAGTGCCTGGCGCTCTTCCTGTTTGGGTTCGATTCGATTCGATTGGATTGGATTTGGTTTGATTCGATTTCGCATTGCGTTGCAGTTGTAAGAAGAAGACATCAATTCCATTGGAAGCGGTTGCAGTATTGCGTGTATTGTGAGCATGACTCGAACCGATCATTCTCACTCTCTTGGAAGCAAGCAATCAATCAAACAATCAATCAAACAAATCAATCAAACCAACAGACGATTCAACATCCAACCAATCAACCAACCGCACACACACACACACACACACACACACACATTCTACAGAGAAGCAACAGACGCCAAAAAGAACCCACAACCAAGGACTCACCGATCTCAGAGTTCGCGAATCGAGGCGCCAACAACACGAACTGAACGGCATCGAAGAGGTTCGATTTTCCGCTCCCGTTTCTCCCCAGGACGCAATTCGTCGTCGAAGCAAACGGATGGATTTCCGGTTGCTGCCGAAAGGACCGAAAGTTCGATATCGTTATTTGTTTGATGTGCATGGCTGCCGTTGTCGTTGCCGTTGTCGCTGTCGTAACTATTGCTGTTGTTTGCTGCGCTGGTTCAATGGAACGCAAAACCTTTCTGGATTCGTGGCGTTCTTTGGATGGTCTTTGTCCAAGCACCCAACGATTCTTTCGATCTTGGAATTCTTTGAAGAGTCAGCTAGATCTCGTTCTGTGCACCCTCGATTAGATACCGGGAGGTGGTTGTCGTCGTCGTCGTCGTTGCCGACACCTCGAACGAAGAATATTCTATTCTCGACAAGAAGAAGAGTTTTGTCGAGTTTTGTCGAGTCGAGTCTGTTTTGGAACCGAAACACCGGAATGTTCCCGCAAGGCAAGGCAAGACGCGGCCCTTTCGATGGATCGAGATTGACCGGAATGCTTCTTCTGTGAATCCGGAATCTGTTGAAAGCACACCGGGTGGAGTTGGTTGGTTTCGTACCCAATCGTCAATCAATCAATCTCAAAAGTGCGATGATCGTTTCGATCGAGGTTCCCGTTCGTGGTTCCTCGCTTCTTGTTGGCGGCAGAAATGGCAATGCGAATCGATTGGGTACGGGTAAGTACCAATACCGGTACGGTACCTTGTACAAGTATTGCGGATTGATTCATTCATTCATGCATTCGTTTCCGCAGCGATGATCGATCTTCGTGTACGACCATCATACGGTACCGTACCGTACCGTACCCTACTTGTTGCAACGTACAGCAACCGTCACGGAACGGTAAGGTAATGAGATTGTCCATGGATGCGGCCGGCCCCGACAAACTGATGATTTTCCAGCGCGCCATGTTTTTGGCGCAAATCCATTACTGTGTTTCAAAAACCACTTCTTTATCGTATGTACATACCGTATGTATGATGAACACTAGCAATACTCATCGGCTAGCTACGTACGTATGAGTTACGTACGTATCTACCGGTGTTTTTGTTCGTTCGTTCTAATGGGTTATGAGCACTACTGGTAAGATCTTACCACTGCAGCCAAGATGATTTTGTTTTTCACGGTTTCGTTTCGTTCGCCCCGATGGATCGACGATCGATCTACGACGATTGACGACTCGACTCACTTGGCCCGTCGGCCCGTGCTTTCGACGGCTAAAAGTCAACATCCCAATTACCGACATCAAACATTGGACAGAGGACCCATCCGCGCTTACCTCCAAACCACGGTAGATTCAAAGACGAGGAAACAAGAAATATCCAGAGACAAGTCGAGATAGATACAAGTAGTTGCGTTGTAAACAGAGGACAGAGACCTTTCATTCACGAAATCGTACCAAAGAATCCAGCACAAGAAAGCGGTAAGGTTAGTTTTGGACGGCTCAACGGAACCCAGGCTCCGCAGACACACAGGCAGACACAACAACCACGGTCAGCAACCAATACAATACAAAATACAACACAATACAATTGAATTCAATTCAACAACGATGTCTCTTTCGTGCGAAATTTCGGGGGAGTCGCTGCTCGGAATCGGCGACGAAGTCGTCGTCACCCCCTCGGGTCACATCTGCATCAAGCGTCTCCTGATGGAAAAACTGGCGGAAAACGGCGGCCTGGATCCCTTCGAAACCGCCACCGATCTCCCCCTCTCGCCGGACCAGCTGGTCACGCTGCGAGCCGGAGCCGGGAACAGCGCGACCGGAATCCCGCCCCGCCCGAGCGCCACGTCGCTCCCCGGAATGCTGGGCACGATCCAAAAGGAATACGACGCGCTGGTGCTGGAGCTCTTTGACACCCGAAAGGCGCTCGAGGAAACCCGGCGGGAGCTCAGCCAGGCGCTCTATCAGAACGACGCGGCCATTCGGGTGGTAGCCCGGGTGGCGCAGGAACGAGACGCCGCCCGGCAACAGCTGGAACAGTGGAGCGCGAGCGCCAATGCCAATGCCGATGCCGCTCCCGTTGCTGCCTCTGCCGCCGCCGATTCCGCCCAAGAACCGACGGTGGCGGCTCCGCCGTCCTCCGAGGAACCACCCTCGGCGAAGCGACGAAGGATCCTCGAACCCACCGCTTCCGTTCTCGAAAACGATCTCCCGGAAGACGATCTGCGGGCCATGAGCGATGTCTGGGCGCAGCTGAACAAGGTCCGCAAACCCACGCTCAAGGCGGCGGCCGCTTCGGCTCCCCTCCCCGCAGAGGCCTGGCGGCTTGCAAATTCCTGGAAACCAAGGCCTGGCACAAGTCCACCAACCGCGGGATTCTGAGCATCGCCAGCACCGGAAACAACAACAACAACAACAACAACAACAACGATCACAATCTCACCGTTACGGCCGGGAGAGACAAACAAATCGTCGTCTACAACGAGGTCGACGAGGTGGTCTTGCACACGTTTGCCTTTGGCTCCGTGCCCACCCGCGTCGACATTGGAAAAACAATGGTCGTTGCCGGAAACGCCGAACGGAACCATCGCGCTGTTTGCGCTGGGCGGCGACGCAACCGCAAGCGGAATCCGCAAAGCGAGGGAGAGATCCTCGAGGCGGGCGCAGAGGTGGTGGACGTCCGGGTCCACCCGACCGACCGACACATCTGCGCGGCCACGGCGGACGGCCGCCTGATCGTGGCCTACCGGATCGCCGAAGAGCAACGCCTGCAACACATCGCGACCTTTCGAAGCGACCGGGGCGAGAATCACGAGGGATACACGGCCGCCTGCCTGCATCCCGACGGCCTCATCTACGTGGCGGGAACCAAGTCGGGCAAGCTCCACGTGTGGGACTTTAAGAACAAGGTGTTGGCGGCGACCTTGCAGGTGAGTAGAACACAACACAACACAACGCATGACAACACATGACAACACAACACAAGATAACACAACAAAACACAACACATGACAACACAACGTGACAAGAAAATTCCTCCCCGTTGCGAACCGCGGAGGAAAGGTTGCGAACGGGCTTCGAGGCTCGGACCTCGGTGGCCGTCGATCGCGCTGTTGTTTGTGATGAATCGATCGCGGTTGTTTTTTCGTTCGTTGCGTTGACTCATTTTTGTTCTTCGTCTCGTCGATCTCCGTGTCTCGCACGCGCCAAACCAGGATGGGGACGGGTCCGACGGAGTCACCGCCATTGCCTTTTCCAACAACGGGTATCACATCGCGGTCGGCCACGACTCGGCCACGGTGCGATTCTGGGATCTGAGAAAGCAAAAGGTCGCGGCGTCGATCGAGTGCGCGGAGGGAGAACCGTCGCTGAAATCGGTTCGCAGCGTGGCCTTTGACAAGGCAGGGAAATACGCCGCGATGGGAGGCGAGGGAGGCGTCAAAATCACAACCGTCAAGGAATGGGGAGTCACGGGCAGTTTTGAAACAAAGCATCCCGTATCCGGAATCGTCTGGAGCAGCAACAGCGGTAGCGGCAACGCCGGCAGCTTGTTAGAAGTTTCCTGTGACGGGGAACGAGCGGTCCAGCTGTATGGCGTACCTTCATCCGATGCGTAAATAATGGAGGAGTAAAGAAGACCGAAAATAGATGTAGTTGTATCACTTTGGAAAATTGATTTCGTTTTTGAAAAAACAAGGGAAACCACACCGCAGCTTCTAATAAATATTCGGTGCTAATTTATTGATCTGCGTTTACTGCAGTATGAGTTTTTTCAGTTCTGGCTCCGGGAAGAAAATTACGAAAGGAATCAAAGAAGGAACCAACGTCCAGATGGTCCATTGTTATTGCGAGCAACGACAACATCTACGGCGACAATGACGTCCTGAACAGGTAGGACAGTCGAGAGTTCTTGAAGGACGACAATGACACCCATGCGTTTCCCTTCACAGTTCAATCTAGCTTTGAGCGTAGCACTAGCTCCCGTTGCGCCTTGCAGTGCAGCAGGTCGTAGATTGAAGAACTTCATCATCAATCACATAATGATTAGCAGTATTCGTACCCAGATTGCGATACATCGATAAGAATCATATACCAGCAAGTGCAGGAACAAGCAATTCGGACTGTTTAGTTCATGATTTGCAATCAGAGTATTCTGATTCAGACAAATCATGAATGCCTTCAGCAGTCTTCAAACACTATGGACGATGTATTTGCTGTCTGTCTGGCATGTTCTAAATACAGCAACGATGCAAGATACAATGCTGGGATTGTTGGTTGATTCACATGGGTGCAGAAGTTATAACAATATGAAGACTAAAAGGGAGCATTGATATCTATGCCCCGTGACCAACACATTGAATAGACTTGTCATTAGATGGGCATAGCAGAAACACTATTTGTGCTCCAAGACTCAGGACTGAATGAAAGAGGAGCATAGATCGTACACTAAAAGCCATCAAACCACAATGCAGCTTGCTAGCTGACCACTTCGTCACTAAGAAGGCCCTTCTCGTTGGTCACACCAACGATGTCAAGTTGGAGTGTGAACCGACCAATGTCATCATACAGTACGTAATGTGTTTCCTCCACTCCTCGCTCTAGTCCTAGTACTAAATCAAAAAACATCATACCAGTCGTGTGGTGGGGATATTTCTAGCATGCGGTGACGTGAGACCCCTGATACGCTTCCTTTTTCCAAAAAGTTCGTTACGAAAGTTAAAATGTTTCAAAAAATTAATGTTGGAATGATAAAAGTAAGGTTTTTATCGTAATGCTGATGATCTTTTACTCATTGTTCTTGTCATCTCCTTCGACCTTGAACCAATTCATTTGTGTGAGACAGAAACAAAAAAAAATAATAGTAGTAATACCGGTACGTGTAGTAAGGTACTAATCTTACGTGTCAGTAAGGCTTACCGCACATCAAGCGGGTCCGGTCACATATCAGGCTGGCGCTTTTTGTATTGCTTTTAATTTTTTGTTTCATTTCCGTTGCGGCTGTTTATGGCGCGTGACACTCCGAAACGGCGATTGTGGTTTGTGAACTCCGACTCCGCAACTCCGATGATCGTTACCTGTACCAATTTTTGTGGGTCATGAGGTAAGATTTAACCTTACTCCGATCCTATTGTTTCATCCTCAATCTACCAGTACCTTTACTTAAGGTTACAGTAAATCGAAATGAGCCAATCAGATAGCGTATTACGTGTGACAGAAAAAGCGTTTCAAAATAGGGAACTGAGTTGGCAGTTACGACGTCCTGAAAGGTTCTTGGGCACGTGAACAAATGGGAATAATTCGCTGGAACCAATCGGATGAAATTTTAGACTGGCACAAAGTTGATAGCGCACGGAATCGGTTCAGGTAGCGTGAGGGACTTCAGTTGACACTCTGGCCACGACTTACACTCGAGAACGTCTACGCACAACTGTTTTCGTAAACCCGTCTTACCGGTACATTGATTCTTGTTTCCCGTTGCGAATGACAAGCGACCACAACATTGTTTTTTCAATCAGGTTTTCATAGTTTAAAACATCAAAACACTGCAAATACGTCAACTCCATATTTATTACATACCGAGGCATAGGGATAACAAAGTACTTTGTTTGAAACGAGAATTGAGAATTGAGAATTGAGCAGACCCAACTCAACAAACGATGTGTCGAAACGATGACAAGTGTTCCTCGATAACTGTTCCTAACTTGAAACGAGCATCGCTTGAGGATTCTACAACGAGTTGCAAAGATGAGCTTCCAAGCAATAAAAAGGCTCGAGAACTCCAAATAACACAAGGAGGTGACGAAGCTCCAGCCACCAACATCGCATGCAAAGCTCGTAAATCAACAGTGAGGTTCTCACTGAAAGACGATGTGTTTGAAATTTCACGACCTACGATAGAGGAAAAGAAATATATACATATGAGCAGGAAAGACCAACATACGATTCTTCTCGAAATATCAGATGCATTGCGTCGCCTTGCCTCTTATGAACAAGAACGAGAAGAAGGCCTGTGTTCATTCGATCAGTACGAAAATGACATCATGGAACTAGGGCTAGAGCGTATCGTGGAGCAACAAAGCTCGGATCGCATACAGCGAGTGAAATCAGCTATCTGCGTAATTCTTCAACACCAACGCCAGTCGCAACTACGTCATCCTTCCAAGAAACAGCAAGCGTGCACAATGAGCGAAAGCTGGTTGCAGAAACACTATCGGCCCTTCTCGCAACTATCTGCGAAGCTAGCAAGAAGCAGAGGTCTCTTGGACCAAGAAATGGCTCCGTCTCTTTTTCCCAGACAAATCGTAATGTCAAGATAGGCAACAAAAACAGTTGAAAAAGGAATAGAAGGAGTAGGAATCATAGCAACACGAGGCAATCAGCCCTAAGGTCTTGATGTTGAAGGAATGGATTCAATCGAACTTATCAATTTTAAAATAGAATAGAGTAAACAACGAGAAAAATTAAGCTTCAACAAATCCAGTGTTCATAGTATACTATCGAGCTAGAGTTCTGCCATGTTTAAAGTGCAATCGATTATGATTCATTGTTTATATCATATTTCTCCCTTTTTGGCCAGAGCGTTATAACGATCCAACTGACGCCGTTGTTGTTTGTCGAGACGCGAGGGTCCAAGGAAAGGCATAAACATTCCTCGAAGACTGTCGTGATTTTCATTGGCATCTGCAAGAGTTCCACCCTTCAGCGGAGTGGAATAATCCCGTTCGGTTTGCAATTCTTTCAGGTACTCGGCGACAAAGACCGCATTCCTGTCTTCTTGCATAGGTGGTGGATCTCCGTCGGGAGTTGCATGCTTGCAGAGGAAACGGCGAAGTGTTTCTGCTTGCACGCAAGCGCTCCCATGTTTTCTCCCTTCGAGGGTTGTATCCGCGGCGTTGAGACTTCGAACACTCGCGAATGCAATGTTTTGCTTCGTTGATCAAGTCCGAGGCTTCCTTGTCGAGGAAATCCATGGTCATGTTGTACTCCAAGGAAATCTGAGAGAGCAAGTCAACAAATCCCGTCGAATCGCAAAACATTGGAACCGAAGTGTCCTTCCTTCTGCCGCTCGTTCCTTCAGCCGGGGTATCGGTACCTTGGTTCTCGCATTCATGTTTTTTGCCAACGTCCCTTCGTTTCCTACGACTCAGACGAATCGAAGAAGGATTTGGATCAGCTTGTCGTCTTAGCTTTAAATTCAATTCCGAATCGTTGGTAACAAATGCCATGGAAGACCAATTCATATTCGTTTTTGATCCGCCATCGTTTTGGAAGGAAGATGCAATGATGTGATTCGATTCCTTCACGAGGACGTCGTCAGCTCTTTGTCGAATGCCCGAAAACAGGGTAACGAGGTTGACACAAAAAATGTCGTGGTTACTGTTGTTGTCGTTCTTATTGGCCAACGAAGCAGCAACTTTCTCCCCCATTCCGTCGAAATAATACTGTCTCGAGCATGCAAATTTGTCGCTTCCATGATCCCATACCACCACTGCGTTCGGCACTTGATATTTGTGACAGAAACCGGCTATTCTGTGCTGAAGTTCTATCGCATTCCATTCGAATTTCCCTATCCCCCGAACATTATTTCCATCAACCAACAGAAGCAAGCGATCATTGTTCTGATCTTGGCTCCTGCTTGCCCAATCGACGAATCGATCGTGAGGTTTTTTGGTCGTTTTTCTTCGTTTTGTTTGTTGAAGTGACAATGATGTTAGAGGTACTACGAAGCAAAGCGTCGCAAACAGCCACGCCATAGTTCGATTTTTGCGAGGGATACTCATGATTGATGTTTAACTTAGATGTCGATGGATCGCTTCGGAACGGAAACAAAGGTCACGCATCCATGGGATAAATGCGTCACGAGATACGGATTTTAGCGACAAGCGGTAATTACTTTGCGTTACCTGGTACGTGCGGATGAGGATGATGGGTGATGGGAAAGAAAGGAAAAAATGAGGAAGAGGAATCATCGAAAATACGGTAAGGTAATTACCTTACGGTAGGGATTGAGGATCATCAAATCAGTATCAATGGCCACAAATATTTTTTGTTACTTAAGCCTCCCTTTCCCACACTCCGAATTCCCACTTGTGCTAACTTAGATTCCATGTCATCCTCTCTCAAAATGTTTTTTGGCACCAAAAAAAAATAATGACAAACGCAAGGATTGAGATTCATTCTTTTGGCGCGCAATAATGTCCGCACTCTGAAAGAACCCTTTTTTTGGTCCTCTCGAGATTGCAAGCCGTGTACGAGTAATCTTAGTTTACTACGGAATTCGTATCAGCTGTCCTCCGGTCCACGTAGAAATTAGTACTTTGGTGCGTTGGACCAACGGACAGCTGTTAGGAACTTTGTAGTAAGGTTACTTGTACGAGTCTGTAGGACAAAGAAGCCAGTCGGATACAATTTGAAGATGAGAGATACTTCGTATTATTTTTTTATCATCTGCTTGAGATTCACTCTTGCTTGGTAACGGTGTACCCTCGTACAAGTATCAGGTTGGTACGTCTCACCCTTGACGTCCACCTTTTTAATTTTGCCTCACATTGATTTCCTATCATCACTAGGAGAAAGGCCTACGCCCACAAATTCATATCGTAAGCTTCAAGGAAAGCAATTTGTGGAGGGCACTCGCCCATATTCCCGGGAACAGCAAAGTCGACGATGACTTTCCTATTTGGGAAAGCCGATGACGAGGAACACGATGTGGAGTCAGTTGCCTCCAGACCGACGTCTTTGATGACGGGGGTTCTTGGTGCGACCACCAGACCCTCGAGGGCAGGTTTTAACGATGTTTCTGTAGTCGCAAGCCAACCATGCAATGGTGAAAACGATGGACACTCAAAGGACGGCAGTGTGAAGTCAAAGATTGATTTCTTAGACGACGATCCGAGTGAAATGACACGTGGACGTCGTATTGCTCTGAGGTTGATGACGAAGAAATGGTACAATCCAAATGCAGCAACCGTCACCGACGAAAGGGAAGCTAATGACGAAGAAGACAGCAATTCTTTTAAAGAGATCGATGATTTCGAGGAGGATTTGGAATTGAAAGAACCATGTCTCGCAAAGGGATGGGCCTTCTTTGAGCACCAAGCACTCGACCGTTACATTGTTAAACCAGACGATAAGTACACCTCAAAAAAGGGTATCTTCAGAAACTGTTCCAAGACCTTTGAGAGGGCGGAGCCAGGGCAAAAAGACGCGACCCGTCTTTATCCGTGGCTTACTCTTCCTCACAATCAATTGGGAGATTTTGGTCTTGGAATCGGGCTGTATTTTTCTACCCTCCGCGCTTTCATCTTCATCACATTCCTTTCTGGGTTGATTTCATTGCACAACATTATGTACTTTGCCAGCGAGGAGTACGATCCCACTAAAGTCATAACTTTCGAACTCGGCGACACGACCTCATACTCAAACGTTTTCACGTTTGGAAGTGCCATGTGTCGTTCGGTGGAATGGGTCCCCTGTCCTGACTGCAATTGTTTTAGTCGTGACGAAGGCGACAAACGTTCTGACTGGCCGCTGTTCGATCCTGTCCGTTGCGCCATTACAGACGGGAATCTGACCTTTGTTAAGAAGAACAACTGTGATGGGACTCCGTGGCACCTTGCAGCCACCAGTTACGCAACGGTAGTATTTCTTGTGATATCCATATTATGGTTGGGATGGTACATGCGTCACGAAGAAATTAAATTCGATGAAGATGAGCAGACGGCTCAGGATTATTCTATAGTTATAACCAATCCTCCGCCAGATGCAAAGGATCCCGACGAATGGCGTGACTTTTTCTACAATAATTTCGGTGCACAGGTCACAGCGTGCACCTGTGCTGTTGACAATGATCTTTTGGTTCGAACACTTACCGAGCGCAGAGAACGCATTCGATCGATTCAGCTTCTTGAACCAAGAATGAGCATGGACCTTCTCGACCTCGCTAGAGTATCAGCAGAAATTGAAAGGGACAGAGGAGTAGTAGCTCGTCTCCTTGCTTCGGTTGTACCGGGGATCCCAGAACATTTCACTCGACTTGTTGCTCTCAAGGCAAAAGTGGAGGGCCTTGCACAGCTGGAATTTCCTGTCACTAATGTGTTCATCACGTTCGAGACTGAAGAGGATCAAAGAAATGTTCTACAAAAATTAACTGTTGGGTATTCGAAAACAGGTGTGATTGGCGAAGGTGGAGATCCAAGTGTACTCTCTGACTCGAAATACTTGTTTAGGGGTGATCGCGTCCTTGATGTCAACGAGCCCCAGGAACCGAGTACTATTCGATGGCAGGATTTGAATGTTGGATGGTTCCAACGAATGAAAGAATTGACCGTTACGACAATATTGACTTTGGTTTTGATCGGCGTCTTTGCAATCATTATCTTCGTGGTCAAAGCAAGAAACATCCTGTGGTGTTCTTATGCGTAAGTGAGAAGTTGCATGAGTTTCATTTTAATTCCAAAACGCAATCAAAGTGATTATTTGCAAATCTCACTCATTTTCAATCCTGTACCCGTTCTTTTCGTACTCGATACTGCGCCGCCCCATTTGATTGACAGAATTACTCTTTCCGGTATGATCTTTCCCTTGGTGGCAAAAGGAATGACGAATTCTATGGAAACCCATAAATCGGAAAGCAGCAAGCAAGCTTCGCTGTATTTCAAAATTGTTTTGTTCAGATGGGTCACTACTGCTTTTGTGATTTTTTTCATCACTCCATCCACCAACTTTTTGAGTCCTGGAAAACAAGGAATCATACCACAGGTCTTCGCTCTATTTATATCTGATATGACCTTGACGAATTTGGTACAACTACTTGATCCGGTAGGTTTAGAAAGACTCAGCATCTCAGCATGTTTCGTGTTTGCGTAATTTTCGTCTAACTCATCAACGCTACCTTTATTTCATTCATCTGATTTTTCTCTTTCGTTTTGCAGGTTGGGCACTTCCAGCGTCATTTCTTGGCTCCAAGAGCGAAAACACAGGATGCCATGAATATCCTATTCCAGGGAACTCAATACGAGTTAGCAGAGCGGTATACTGACATGACTAAGATCTTACTATTGTGTTTATTTTACAGCTCAATATTCCCCGCATCTTTTTTCATGTGCGCAATCAGTCTTTTCTTGAAGTACTACGTCGACCGGTATAATTTGATTCGCACATGGAAGAGAGCCCCACTCCTTGGAACTTCTATTGCGCAGATGAGTCGTTCTTACTTCTTCTCCTTGGCGGTCTGTTTCATGGCGATCGCTTCCAGCTTTTTCTGGACCGGTTTTCCATTTGACAACCTATGTGAAAATTCCGAGTCACCAATCGATCCTTCATATGTGGGTACTTTCACTCTAG
Organism: Pseudo-nitzschia pungens; assembly: GCA_037355855.1. Lineage (NCBI taxonomy): Eukaryota > Bacillariophyta > Bacillariophyceae > Bacillariales > Bacillariaceae > Pseudo-nitzschia > Pseudo-nitzschia pungens. The sequence continues at coordinate 1,415,019 of CM074758.1, forward strand.
AGAAATACCCTTCTTACCAAGGCACAGACTTCGTAGCTGAAAATATTACAGTCACCGATACCGACAACGACTACAGGTTTTGCAACATGAATTTTCTCGATACTCATCCTATCACATTTCCATTCGTTCCCACAATGAGCAATGACCAGCTTGATCCCCGCGAGTACATGAACAGAGACCAATTTATTTCTACTTTCTATTTCGGGTGGTCTGCCTTCGCCTTTGTGGTGCTCATCGTGCTCAAGGTGTTGACGACCTGGTACGATAATATCAAAAAGTGGCAGAAAAGGAGTCACGTTGCTGTCGGTGAATCGCAAGGGAAGCCATTCAGCGAAGTGGATCCAAGATGCGCGTACGTCCCCCAGGTCATCAGTGCCACCTTCCCATACCCCTTGATCGCGTGCAAGGTCGATGATTTGGACGAAGAGCTTTTTGATTTCAAAGATCCCGACAGGAGTTACCGTTTTTATGATCTCACAGTGGATGCAAAGAAACTTTTAGCAGCACACGAGATTGATGATCCTCCAGGTTTTAGCATTGTGAAGTCTTGGAATCCAAAGAAGAACGACTGAAATAGTATCTGCTTTCACGAAGGACAACTCGTTCATGTTTCGATGTAATTAAATATTGTCCCGGTTCTCGTAAATCACTTTAAGTGACATATTTCGCACACTTTCCTATTCTATACTATAGTTGTTCGTCGACCTTTTAGCATGATATGCCAAGCAGTATCGACGATTGCAACTAGTGATGGATTAACCAACTTAAATAACTAATGCCGTATTTTGACAAAAGATCTGGGCTTCTTGCCGTTCGTGATCTGTGGTCGTCTGAAGGTCGGAAAGGATTGTCTCCCAATGATCGATGCTTCTTATCGCCAGTATCATCCTCCGATTGACATTGTAGAAGTGCCTTAACTGGCTTTCCCTTTTTTGCTTGTTCTGCTCCGCAGCGGCGATATCTTGACAGATCCCATCGTATGCGACTAGGATCATGAATTGGCAAAGAATTGCCCAAGGAAACCATTCCTTCAAGGTTGCCAGTGATATCTTCGACGAAAGACTCGGGTCGCATTCGATCAATAGCCGATGATATTCTTCCAGAAACAGAATTGAATCCGAAACCGTTTCATCATTCGTGCTCACGACCATGAAAAACACCAGGTCGATCATGGGATTGCCATATCCGGTCGTGGCGAAGTCCACCAAAACCGGTTTGCGTTTTTGTTTTCCCTCATCCGCTGTTGTTGTCGTTGTTGTTGTCGGGAACAACCAGTTCGAAATGTGATAATCCCCATGAACGCATGTCACTCCATGACTGTGAACCTTTTCGTGAATGTCGCGAAGCTTGAGAGTAGCTAGTCGATGGCACAGCTTTGTGATAAAGTCTAGTAGTTCTGGATCTAGGAGCTTGTCATCCAGCTTATCGTCCTGCAGTCGCATGCATTCGATAGTTTGTTGCCACGACGAAATGAACAATCCTTCTTTTTGAAGTGGGGGCAAGCGCTGTCCCATGCCGGCTGGAAAAACCAACCCATTCTCTTCCGTGACTTTTTCATCGTTGTTGCCGGATGTCGAAAGAGACAGCAGCACCCTGGATTCCCAACAGGCAGCGTGCCATGCGGCCAGCGATTTCAGAAGGAAAGGGATTTTTTCTGGTGGGCAACCCTCTGCCAATGGATAGGTTTTGACGCTAGAAACTTCTCGGAGAATGATGTGTTGGTCGGACCCACTGAGAAACATCGGAATGGCAAATGGCAAATCTCGAGACGACAGCGATCCATCGATGCAATTTTTGTCCGCAGTCTCACGCATTGCTTGCATGAGTCCCGGAGCTATCCGACCGTAAAAGATGGTTTCGTTTCGAATCATCCACGACAACCCGAGATCGGAGCGACAAAACTTGACCAGCCAGTTCGATGGAGGAACGGTTCGTGTCGACGCATTTCGAGTGGCGGTTACCAGTGCGTTCAGAGGTTTCGATTCCACCGATTCTTCGCAATCTTGCTCTTGTTTTTGTGCACTGCCTTGATTTATCGCGCATTGATCGGCATCTGAGTATTCGAGATGGACGCGGTATACATCCGACAAAACACCTTCGTCAACTTTTGTAGCAGAAACGGAATGGATTTTCGGAGCCGCACATCGATCATTCCCATCGACGGATTTCTGCTCTTCGTTCAACCAGTTTTCCCACAAAATGTCAGAGAATACATCGGTGGTGAGAGCTTCGATGCTTTTGATTCTAGTCATTTTGTTGGTCTTCTTCCTTCTTGCGATTGCTGACACCGTTTACACAAGGGACTGACAACACAATCTCACCAAGAAAAGTGTCAACAGTACATTGCATCGCGTTGAGGATGAACGAACAGATTCGAAATGAATTCGTGTTTTGACGGGATCTTCCTTTTTTGTCGGGAGATGATGAGTTTGAGATTGAAACCTTTATTCATAACTTTAGTACATATGAATACATATAAATGATTGTTATGATTATGGGACGACTTCGCATGCCTTTTGGGACTCAAAATTCGGGACTGACGAAAGTACACAAAATTTTTACTGTGGTACTCAAACTTCCACGTGTAAGTAAAATGAGTGTCGTCGTCCGATGATGATTTCATCGATCATTGCGTAATTTAACCTTAGAAGATGATAATTAAGATCTTACCGTAATTACGTGTAAATCTCACTGTATTTTTTGGGTTGATTGATGAGACAGCTGAAGCACGAGTAATTACGAGTAACCTTACATGAAGTTCTGTGATGGACAAACCTTTCTTTCGTTCTTCATCGGATTTTCAACCTCAACGACTTTGACGACCTTCTTTTGATTCTTCATTGAGATTTGTACTTCTTGTACTTGTACCGGTAACCTTACCTTCGCAAAATTTTTAATATTATTTCTCGGAGAATCGATCGGACAAGGTCCGATTGCATTAGTCTGAATCGACGAATCAAGCGTCCAACAACTCCAACAAAATGCCGCTAGCAGATTTGAAAAAGCTTACGTTGGGCACATCCCTCCTTGTTCTGTTGAACTTTCCCCAGTTGGCGGTTTCGTTTGCATCCAACAAGGTCGATGTCGTCGCAAAATCCTCTTCGTTGAGGATGTCGACACAAACCAGCAGCAGCAACAAGGACTTCTTGAATCCAATCGTCGCTTCCGTCAAGCCCAGCAAAACTGTAGAGATTTTTTCGCTGGTCAAGGAAATGGAGGCCGCGGGCGAGACCGTCACGTCCCTGTGCGTCGGAGAACCCGACTTTCTGCCCCCCAAGGCGGTGCTGGAGGCAACCGTCGCCGCGATTCAATCCGGCGAAACACGGTACACCGCGGTGACGGGAACGGCCGACCTCCGAAACGCCATCGCGGCGGACCTGAAAAAACGCAAGGGCGTCGAGTACAACCCTTCGAACGAAATCGTGGTGGGCAACGGTGCCAAGCAGTGCGTGTACCAGGGGGTCCTTGCCACGTGTGGCGAGGGGGACAAGGTCATCGTTCCCGCCCCGTATTGGCCGTCCTACCCGGAAATGGTGTCCCTGGTGGGAGCGACGCCCGTCGTGGTGGAAGCCAAGGCCGAAGACGGTTATTTGCTGACCCCGGAGTCGCTGCGGTCGACCCTGGAGGAGCATCCCGAGGTCAAGCTGATCATTCTTTGCAACCCGTCGAATCCTACCGGAGGTGTGTACCACCTCGAAAAATTGCAAGCCATTGCCGATGTGCTGAAGGATTTCCCCAGGGTCCTGGTATTGGCCGATGAGATTTACGAACGTCTCGTCTACGAAGGAGAATGCCCCGCCTTTGCGGGAGTGGAGGGAATGTTTTCCCGCACCATGACCGTGAACGGGTTCAGCAAATCCCACGCAATGACGGGCATGCGGCTCGGGTACGTTGCCGCCCCGCAACCCCTGGCGAGAGCCATCACCACAATTCAGTCCCAGCTGACGTCCTGCGCGGGATCGCTTTCCCAAGCGGCGGGAGTCGCGGCACTCACCCGGGTCAGCGAGGAAGAGATGCAGGCCAACGTGGAAATCATGAGGGAAAAGCGCGACTACGTTCTCGGGGAGCTGGCCAAGATTCCCGGTGTCAGGGTGGACATACCGCCCAACGGAGCGTTTTACGTCCTGCCGGACGTCTCGGGGTATTTTGACGGAGACGATACCAAGCTTTGTTTGGAACTCCTCAAGTCTAAGAAGATGGCCATCGTTCCCGGATCCAGTTTTGGCGCTCCCGGCACGGTCCGACTGAGCTACGCAACAAGCATCGAAGAATTGGAAACCGCCATGAAAAAGTTGAAAGAGTTCCTGGCCGAGAATGCCTAGAACCAGATTGTTAGATCAAAAAATACACTAATACGTAGTAACTAGAACCGAATACAACTACTATTCACACAATCTACTACTCATTAAAGCGATACGAAGTAACTCAAACTCAATTCAATTTGTCGTCAGAAATAGAGGTAAGCATATCTTTCTCTTCGATGATTGATTGATCAAATACACGTAATGAACTAAGAGTTACTCGTAAATCCTGCGCCAGACATCGCAATGCTATATTCACGTTTCGTTGTCGTCTTTTGAAAAACTCTTTTTTGCTCCGATTGTGTTTCACGGCCGCGGGAGCAGGAAGCTCGAGTCATCATTCATGCCCGTAAAGTAGTGATCCCCCAAACTCTCTCGCAGGGGCTTCTTTTTGGAATGCGACGAAGCGAAACAAGGCCCCCCGATTCGAGGCGGTGCAATGCGCACACCTGCAGATTTTTCGGTTCCGATAGTTTGGATCCCTCGGTGGGGTACCATCTCCGTGTGAGCCCGACGGTTGCGGGTTGTGTCCCCTCCGTCACGATTCATGCGCGGCGCAACCAACCGTTGCTGCCATGTGTGTGTGTATATGTGTGTGGGTGCGCGCGCTTGTCTCGTTGCATTCGGTTTCGTTTCTACTCGTACTCAAAGATCTCCGGCACCACGCTGGGGAACTCGTGGATGCGATCGATCTCGTGCTCGGCGTCCTCGGTGGTGACGGTCTCGGCGCGGTCCCCCTTCGCGGTGCGGCCCACCAGAAAGGACCGGATCCCCATGGACCGGGCGACCCGGATGTTCTTGACGCTGTCGTCCAGAAAGAGGACCCTCTCCGGATCCTTCACGCCGGCGATTTTCATGGCCGCCTCAAAGGCCTCCACGGAGTGCTTGGTGGCCAGGTTGCAGCTCTTGACGTCGATGATATCGACAAAGAGGTCCTCGATGCCGAGGGCTTTCAGGCAGCGCTCGGCGTGGTGCCGGACGCTGGCGGTAAAGACGTACTTCGGAATCGACGGGTCGATCCTCAAAATCATGTCCCGGAGCTCGTTGTCGATGGTCAGGTGCTCGTGGACCGGGACATCGTGGACGTCCCTCAGGTAGGCGTCGATCTCGTTCTCGCATTCCTCCAGGTGCCCCTCGTCCAGGAGTCCCCTGAGTGCCGTCCCGTGCTTTTGGTAGAGCTCGTCGGATTTTCCCGGGGGCAGGTTCTTTCGGGACGTGCACCACTCCTCGATCTTGTCCCGGAGCTTCGAGGCCAGCTTCCAGCCGTCAAAGTACAGGCAGTCGTCGCAGTCGAAAAAAATGACGGAGGGTCTCGGCCGCAACCGATAGTTTTCGAGATCCCCGTGGCTGTATCCCTTGAGGAGGCGCCTCCGGAGCGACCGGTCCCGCTTGTACTGCAGGTAGAGGCGGATCGCGTGCAGGCCGTCCGGCATCCAGTCGTCCGGGGTTTCGTCGGCCATTCTTCGAACGTCCCGGATCGAGAGGCGGAGGACCTCGGCGACCTCCTCCGGTTGCATCCGTATCTCCTCCAGGGGCCTCCGATAGACGACCTCGAACATTCCGCCCCAGACACGCACCTTGTCGTCCCGGTACGGAAAGGTGAAGAGCTCGTTCATTTCGTTGCCGGAACCCTCCGAGAGGTCGATGTTCATTTCCTCCATCATTTCCCGGGTGGCGTTCCGAAGAAAGGATTCCCCGAATCCGACCACGCCACCCGGGGCCGGGTCGAGTTTCCCCGGGCAGTAGTCCTTGATTTTGGTGCGCCTCTGGACCAAGAGAAACTGGTCGTCGAGGTCCGTTTGGGTTGCGTTGCCGGTTTCGGTTTCGCTTTCGCCTCCCGCTTGGTTCGGGGTGCCCTCCCGGCGCTCGTGCTCGTGACGGATCACGATGTAGGTGGCCCGGTGCCAGAGTCGGTTCAGCCGCATTTCCGCCCGGGAGTGTCCGTGCGGGGTGGGGTTGTTGTCCTCGTCCACGGTGCAGACGTTTTCGGTGGCGTTCAGCGTGGTCCCATCCTCGAGGGCTCGGGCGAGATCGTCCGGATCGGTCGTCTCGGAAAACCCGTGTGGGAGAGATGCTGTTGTATCCTGCGAGTGAAGGGATGCCATTCTGAATTCTGTTTCGACCAACCGCGGTTGGGTTGAGTTGAGTTGCGTCGACGTTGTCGTCGAGTGTCGCAAACTGTGTAGATGATTCGTTCTCGACCTCGTTGGTTTGGCCAGACTACAGTAAGTTACTGTACGATGTACGGTAAGTGTAATGATTGTGATTCGATGATGATGGAATGAGCTATCATGTTGGTAAGGTTTAATCTTACCGTAGAGTCGATGACTTTGGACGGACGGACCAATTATTCGTACGAGTAGCAGTGTTTTTCACTGCACCTCTACCGAACCGACTCGACGATAACCTTACCTCATACCCTTTTGAGTCAGTCACGAGTGCCAAGAAACTGTCATCAGTCATTACGTCATTACCTTACTTTACTTCCATCCACTACGGTGCACGTATTATGTAAGGTTACTAGTAGTAAGCCTTAAAACCTTACGGTAGAATGAAGAACGACGACTCCTGATCCTATCGAACGCTAAGTAAATCTTGCCCGTAACTTACGGTAGGAAGCCAAAGATAGAGAAGATTGGCAGATGTTGTGATGTCGCAAATCCAATCGAATCGTTCTCGGCATTTGTGATTGCGGGGAGTACGAGTAAGGTTTACGAGTAGGTTACGAGTACGAGTAAAAGTAAGAAAAATTACCATGCTCGTGCCGTGAGACTAAGGTTAACCCTACTCTATCGATACCAATTGCTGTCGCCACACTATTTTGCCCTCCATCAGCATCGCAAACAAATCCGCCATGAGACACTCGCGTCACGGCAAAAGGCTGGTTGGTTGCTACCTTTCCTTGTTCACGACCCTCGCGACGTCTTTCTTGACCACTACCAAGGTGCTCCCGTTTGTCGCCGGTTTTCACTCGAGGGTTCCTTCGGTTTCGGCCCTGCGCAACAGCAAATCCATGTCTCCAGTTACTTCTTCTGCGTCTGCATCCGCGTCGGCGTCAACGTCGACGGCCGCTTCGGCAGATCTGGCCGAGGGAGCCGAGGCGCTCTTTGCCGTAACGCCGCTGATCCGATCCCAGCCCCTCTCGGCTCTGGTGGGAAAGCCCGTCTATCTCAAACTGGATGCCCTGCAGGCCTCCGGGTCCTTCAAGGTACGTGCATTCTTCCGATTGATATCCGACACGACACGACACGACACGACACGATACGATTCGACGCAGCAACAGACCTCGACAGATTGACGGAACCCCGGAATTGTGAGGAATGGAGTGAAACAGAATCAATCTATCCGAACCGAATCGAGCCAAATCCAAACCAATCCAATCCAATCCAATCCAATCCAATCTCACACAATGCCCTTCTTCTTTTGTGCTGTGAACCACCCGAATGCTTCCATTTAATCCGGTTCTTGCACTTGCACTTGCGCCGTCGCTGCCGATGCCGATGCAACCGCCGCTTTTCTCCGTGAATTCTTCCGTTTTCTTATTGTTTTGTTTTTTGGTTCGATTCGATTCGACGACAGGACCGCGGCATGGCCCATTTGTGCGCGACCTACCGAAAGGAGGGAACCACGGAAGTCATCAGTTCCAGCGGCGGGAACGCCGGACTGGCCGTGGCCACCGTCGGCGGTCTCCTGGGCCTCGACGTCTCGGTCATCGTCCCGGAAACGACCAAGCCCCTCGTCATTGCCAAGCTGGAAAGCCTCGGGGCCAACGTCACCATCCACGGCGTCAACTGGAACGCCGCGGACGAGCTCGCGAGAGAAAGGGTGGAATCCAATCCATCCGCCGGCTACGTCAGTCCCTACGACAACCCGCTCCTGTGGACGGGCCACAGCACCCTCGTCGACGAAATCGCCACCCAGCTCGAGGCCGAGGGACTCGGCGAACCGGGCGCCATCGTGGTATCGGTCGGCGGCGGGGGACTCCTCTGCGGCGTCCTGGAGGGATGCTCCCGGAGGAAGATGACCTCCACCAAGATCGTGACCTCCGAGACCGAGGGCGCCGCCTGCTTCCAGAAATCCTACGATTCTCCGGGAGACGGCGGACCCGTCACGCTCTCGGGGATCGACTCGATCGCCACGTCCCTCGGCGCGACGTCCTGCACGCCGGTGGCGCTGGAGCGGGCCCGGTCCCATTCCGGGGGATTTTCCGCCATCGCCTGCACCGACGAGGAGGCCGTCGACGCCTGCGTCCGGTTCGCCAGGGACCACCGGATGCTGGTGGAACCCGCCTGCGGGGCGGCTCTGGCGGTGGTCTACAGCGAGCGGCTGCGCAAATCGTGCCTCGAAACCGTTGGAGACGGCCCGATCGTGGTCGAGGTCTGCGGGGGATCCGGCGTCGACATCGATCTGCTGCGCGGGTGGAAGGAGGAATTCCTGTCGTCCGAATAAACAAGGAACGGAATGAAACAAAACGAAACAAAAACGAAACGAAACGAAACGAAACGAAACGGCGTGCAACGACACAGAACAACACAGAATATCGGAGCGGAGCCGGAAGCCGAGCCATCAGCTCCCTCATTGTGGTAGTACCTCAGTGAGGAACGACGGAGCGTCGGGAATGCCATGTCAACAACACGCGGGCAAAAAGACCCGGAATAGTTGCTCGGCGACAACGCCGGCACGAAACGAATTCAGCCGCAGGCGGTGTTTCGTCATTGTACCGATATACGAAGTAGTGTACCGTACGTGTAGTTGCCACATTTCTTTCTATGATCCAGCGGTATTTCGATGCGTTTGATGATTTTTTTGTCAAAGAGTGATTGATTGTTGATTCGTTTCGCGCAATGCTCGAGCGAGACAACCACGGAAAAGGAATGGACTGATCATGCCTTCCCGTCGATTGCCGATACTCGCACAATGCGCAAAAGTGGCTCGAGGACCGATCGACCTCCGAGTTGTGTGCACACCAGCACAAATCAATGTAGGAAATACCGTTTTCTAGTACCTAGCACAGAGTTTGCGTCTGAATTCCGCCGGGCCCGTAGTGCAATTATGCTTCCATGGTGAATGGTGTGATGACTGGAACCCACCAATGGCAGGTTTGTTGAGAACCCCACCGTCACAGCAAATCTCCGACCCGGAGTGTTTCCTTGGCTGTATTTCAGCCACCGTGGACGCGTACGCGCTTTTTCGTAACGTTTCAAAATCACAAGACGATGGCTTAGCGTTTGATTTTGGCCAATCTCAGGAAAAACAATACTGCAAATCCGAAAAAACTCTTGTTGTTTCTTTCCAGATAACACACGCAAAAAGGGATACGAAAGACCACCGTGCATGCGGACCCCTGACTACCAGCCTTATAGGTGCGGATGCCGTGTTGTGTTTATTTGGGCAAAGGAAATCCATTCTAAAGGAGTTGTGACGCACAGCAGGATTGATAGTATCTTTACTCCTGTCTTCCATAGTTCTTCGTTATTTTTTGAGTCTCTGCACTGCTATGCATGGCTTTTGAGATTGGCTGTTTCATGGCTTTGTAGCCACATCCCGCGAAGTTCGACTCTTGAGAAGTGTTTTGTACACAAAAGTATCGAATCGCTTGGGACTCAACGGACCCAGACGAATCGGCGGATCGCCGTCGTCGTTGATCAGGGAAGCCAGGGTCTGTCCCATGAGTGGACCCCAGGTTATTCCCCACGGACCCCCGCCCGTTGCGACATACACATTGTCCATTAGTTTTCCGACTACCGGAACCCCGTCCGGTGTTACGGGCCGAATGCACGCTTGTAGCGCGTCGGGCTGCCCGCTGCCAGAACCGGGACTGTATCCCGCACTTTGTAGGCTGGCTTGGGCAGCTGCTGCTCGCGCCTCGTTGGGGGGACACACAGCATTGGGAGAGGGCCGTTTCGAGCTTCTCAAACGACGGGTACCAATCACTTCGGACTCACCGCAACCCGAAACGTAGAGCGATCGATCCTTGCGACCAAAGACCTCAAGGTGACAACCGTTGGACTCCTCTTCAAAAAAGTAGGCCGTGCCAATATCCGATGTCGCAATGCCATCTTGGTATATTAAAGACGTCGAGAGCACGCCTTCTATTGGCATGGGGATTCCGAGCCAGTCTTCTATCCGGCAGGACCAAGGACCAAGAGCAATCACGATTGGTTCTTCTTCGTCTACTACGATGGATCTCGGCTCGTCGCCTTCCAATTGGATCGCGGTGACACAACGCCCATCGACTTCTAAACCAGCAACGCAACTCCGTTGAAAGGAACAATTTTTGTGCGACAAAGCTTTCTCCAGCATGGCGCCGGTAAGTTCCGCTGGATCGACCAGGGCCGCATCTGCCAAAAATTGCTCGTTCCCTTGGTTATCCCCAAGATATTCCAACCAGGTGCACTTATTATTGTTTGGATTCCCCTCGTCATCATCCGGCATAGTTGGTTCCGTTTTTTGTATTGTGTCAGCAGAGCAACCGTTGCCGTCTTCCAGACTAGTTTGTTTCGGCTGTATGGTTCGATAGTTCTGAACTTGACAGAACGATCCAAGATCCAAATCTTTGGCAAGCTGTACGTGAAGTTCGAACGATTTTTCAAATAGGGTTCGGCGTTTGTCGTCGGCATTGTTGTCCTCGCCAATTCCTCTTCGAAAACTGGGTGGCCGATTGGTAACAAATGCACCTGCTCTGCCCGAAGATCCGGCAGCAGGTCCAACGGTATCCAATACTGTGATAGGTACTTTGCCAACTCCTGAGGCAGAGCTAAGGTAGTACGCTGTTGCTGCTCCTACGACCCCCGCTCCGATAATTACAACCATCTTCAATTCTATCGGTATGGTTCCATGTTGATTGTTAGTGCAAGTACAAGTACGTGTAGACGTCTTCAATGTGAGATGATGACAGAGATTGGCACAACTTTCTCAATCTGAACTAAGATGAAAGATGAGACATGTATTTTGATTGAATGACAGACGAATGCATCATCGCACATCGCATTCTTGTCGTAGTTGAGTCGTACGTATCACATCGTTGACCTTAGGATATTAAAATACCGGTAATCTTACCTCCGTGAAAAGATGCAAACTCCTTCTACCGGTAGGTGGGTGGAGGGAAAAATTGGTCTCGATCGAAGTTCGTAAGACCTTACCGTACCGGTACCGGTAAGGCTGTAATTGAGTTACGACGTACTTCGTACGAAGTACTTGGTAGCCTTTTTAAAAGTAAGTCATGCAAGATCGGTCATTGATGACCATTTTATTTATCGAAACGAACCAATTTCGCCTTTCTATCGGTCTTCATAAGGCCATAATCGAACGCTAACAAGAGTGAAAACCGCACTACTACACTAACCTTAACGTTACAGAATGTTCACTCGTAGACTCGGGGTGTTCGACAAACGAAGAAATTCACTGCATCGCAATGCAATCTGAAGTCGTAGATTATCTTACCGGTATGCATTTGAATGTTGCATGACGATACCATCTTACAAACAGCATCTCCGAAGTCGATTGCTGTCAATTGCTGTACCGGCTTATCGAAACATAAGTACAAGTACCCACACGATAAACTACACCCATTATATCAAACGGACTTGCATTCAAATTATTCATAAAGAAGTAGTCGCTTTTTTTATGCAGAACTCTTGCATGGTCGAGAACGAATTTGCATCGAGGACAGTTTGAAATGGGAGAAGTGAGTTTGAACAGTTCGATCGGAGCTACTTCCTTAGATGCGAATTCTGTACTCCGGTTTCTAATAAGATCTTTTTTTTTCTCATACCTTTGTATGAACTTTCTTCTTTCACTCGACCTGGATTTTTGCGGCAAATCGACAACGTTGTGCATCAGGTAAAACGTTGTATGGCAGATTTGCCGCCCACCAGGGAGTTGATTGGTTTAAAGATCCCATTTGGTGCATGGGAACCCGACACACTCATTACAGATACGTATGGAAATCCTATATTCTCTGTGCTCGATGTCCAGCACCAAGCTATGGGTGCTTACGAAGCTATATTCGGAGACGAAAATGGACACAAGCTATGTTACGTAAAGCGACGGCTCATCACGAAATCGTGGTTGGACGGATGGGATTTTTGTACCTATTCGCCAAACTTCGTTGACCAACCAAAATATAAGGAAAGAGATATGTATGGGAAGTCAGTTTACCCCTTTTCGTTCCTTTCCATCCGTCCCATGAAATGTCGATATAACTATTCTGTGCACAACGAAGATATGGAACGCACCGACACGCATCTAGAAGCGATGCACGGCTGGCTTGGGAGCATGACCGTGTGTTGTACGCCAATGGTGAGATTCGGAAAATGGCAAATCGATTTCCACCGACCCGGTGCTGGAGATCCCGAAATCAATATCGACCAATCGAAGAATTTACTCGAAGTCGAGCGTGGGAACGATTTATTGGCCGCACTTTGTATAGCATATGCATTCGACAAAGCACTCTGCCAGCCTATGGTCACAATTGTGGGCTACCAAGAAAAAGAGCACTTGGACGATGATGATGATTCATTGGAAGACTTTGATCCGACTGTCATATCAAAAGTTAGCCTTAGCTCTTCAAACTTAGTATCGCAGAGTTACCGCACGATCAATAACAGGGGTTACGGAAAAAATGGAAGCTTCAGAAGTACACAAGGTGGCAACGACGGGGGATATTATGACGACGACTACGCAGATCAGGATCAAGAGGATGGCAATGACTACTACGATAAAAATGGCCAATATGATGAGTACGGAGAATACTATCATGAAGAGTACGATGAGGATTACAATGACAAGGCAAAATATGATGACGATGACGATGACGATGACGATGTTAGTAGTTATGATGAAGATGAAAATGAATACGCTGATGAATACGCCGATGAGGAGGAGGACTACGAAGAGGATTACGAAGAATTTCTGAAGAGAAAGCGAGAGCGAGAGCAAGGATAGAGCTATCGATGTAAATGAAAAGGATCGCCACCAACAACTGCTGTGCGCTTGATCCATACAATCCTATTTTCACATCATTCTTACTAGTGGGATCAGCGACCGCCGCATCCTGCATTAGCTTTTAGCGATTTGTGCAATACAAGTAACATTATTTATTTAACAACAAAAATATTCGTCTTTCTGTCCTGTGTGAGACCTACTAGATCGACATTATGTAATTGTTGCGAGTTGGACATAATTTTTCTAAACAAAAATCGAAAGTGTCTATTGATCTACAATGAGCCATACGACACACTTCCACATTCTATTCTTCAACATTATAGACTGTCGTGTGAGACCGGCATATATGTTAAGGTAACCTTACTATATAATGTTGATTGATTAGCAGAGATGCCGTCAATTCATTATCATTATGGAAGAGGTCGACAGCAAAAAAAAATATTCGTGCACGTACCGTACGTAAGTCTTACGTATGGTATCACATTTTTTCAAAAATACTGTCCGAAAGCTTCGCGGTGTACGGTACCGGTAGGCTACCGGTAACCTTACCAGTGCCAGTAATTACTGTACCGGTAGGATGGATCTTACGTAGGAGTATTTTGAATACTGAGTTGAATACTGTAACTTACTTCAGTGGGGGTTTCAGGATCCAGAAACAGGTCACAAAGAAGTGCTCCATTCGGTATTGAATAGGAGTAAGATCTTACAGGTACAAAAAGATTACGAGATTATCCTTTTTAACTTCACTCCTTAAAAATAATTGGAAGTCACAATAAAGAAACTTTATCGGTAAGTAAGTACCGTACGTGTATTGATTTTGTGCGAGATCTTGCTTGTTCTTCGGGCATTTTCTCCTTACGTGCTCGTAACGGGCGTCTATCACGATTTAAAAACGGTAAAATAACCACTTCGTAATCCGCTTTTAAGCAAGGTCGGAGTGGAAAGACATCTTGTACGACTGAGACCTACCGCCGAAATTTTCCTCACAAAGTGTCAAAACGATATGATGGTTGGCATCCCAACGTATTCGTAAGATGTTTTCAATGGGTGCGACCTCAATTTGCGGCGACTTGCTACCATTGTTGCCAACAAGTAGTGACCTTTGATCGTGCTTTGCATTCAATTAGGTGAAGCGAAGAGTAGTTCGATTGAGAGTTCATAGGAAACGGTCGAAACTCTTTTGTTCCGTTCGGTCTAGGTTTCATCACAATCGACGCTCTTTTGTTCCGTTCACTCCTCGTCGAAGGCGACGATCTTACAACTTTAGAACACTTCGGAAAAAGTCTTCACCATGACGATACCTATGATACGATTTGAACCCCCATCTTTTGCTCCGATGAAGAATTATGATAACATTATTCCACCCTCTGTCGTCAATTTGAAACGTACCGCGACAGCTTCCACGAAGGATTCATACTCATATACAACTTACGAGACTTCTAGAGGAGACGAATCGTCAATAAACCGTGGATCGTCTTACTACAAGTATTCATCCTACATCCATGATGGTCAATGCGATGCGTCCACGATGACTATGAGTTTTGATAACAATGGCGTAACAAACTGCCACACGGGACAGACAGTCAAAAGAGCAGATGGTGTCCAATTTTTGCCCGCCCTAAGCGAGACGCGTACCACTGAAAAATCCTTGTCTTCGTCGCAAGCTATACTCGACGCACCGAAGGAAGACGAAAATCAGAAAGACGAAGAAGATGATGACGAAGTCGTCGAAACGAATGCAAAGAATAGATCGCTGTCGCTTCAGTGGGATATCGGCAACACTATGACGTTGTCGTCCAGGATAGTTAATAACGAAAGTCTTGATGCCGGCGACGAGTTTGAACTTCCCGACGGAGTTACCAAAGCTGATATTTCGGTCACTATTGATATTGACGACGAAGCTCGGTCATCACGGGCGGCGCAGCTGAATGTTGAAGACCTGGATGTAGAAGTTCTTAACAACGCTGAAGATGGAACAAACAGCGTTCAGAAAAAAGCTTATCGACAGCGCCGCGAATTTGAAGATGCGGTCCAACAAAGCATCCTTGAGGATCTCACCACTGTCTACACAGCAACACCAAAATCTGCAAAATTTGTTCTTTGTGTTGTCGTTTCTGCCTTTTCTGATGGCACGCTCGAGCACACATTTTGGAGCGGTGGACGCGTTGGCTTGATCGAATTGGCACTTCAGTGGGTACTATTTGACGCAGACGACCTTCAAGTATACAAGCGTGGAAAGGTTGTGGAAAAGAAAGATTTTGGTTTTGGACCTCTCGGTTTGACCGAAAGCGAAGGACAGCACTATCTGGTGAGAACTCTAGCACCAAAGGCTGCCAATGACATCGTGCATAAGGTCGGTGAAGGTATGCGCCAAGATCTATTGGTAGAGTTTTAGACACGTCATGAATTTGGTTGGACGTGTGATCCGTAATAATGTGTGAACAGTAATAATATATGTCAGGGCTTCAGAAACCTAATTTATGTCGTCTAAATCTACATGGTTTCGTTGGCATGGGTCGGTCGCTTAATCAAAATATGATATAAACATCGATCCGAGAAAATGAAGTCACAATGCAAAAACTGGCGCAGGGTATTCGTGACACACCACGGTGTGAATGACGATGTTCTCCGCATTTCCATTGCTTGCACTATTTTTGAATTCGAATTCGGAACTAATCACCTTCGGTGATCTTGCACTTATTCCACGCGTCAGGAAACTGCGATTCTGCGTTTTGCTTCCAATACCTATGAAACCCACCAGCTTTTTTCTTTCGTTTCCCATCGATTAGATGGTTGTGAAAGATACTTAGTTCAACCCCACTCTTATACATATCCCACGACCTCTCTGGTGCCATTACAACTGCAGGGACGGTCACCGCAAGCTGATCGTCGAATTTACGACAGAGGAAGCAGTCACCGATCATTTTTTCTGCCCAGTGCATCACTTGATCTTGTCTGAAAAAGTCCAGATCCGTGATGTGAAAGAAACCGTGAATCGTCCAGAGTTGAGACCCTCCACATTCATCGCTGAGACTCGAGACCAGTGGACCATTCGGTGACTTTCGTGCATAGCAAAGATACTTCCCAAATACTTCCTTCACGACCTGTTGTGCCGCCTTGGCTCGTCCCTGGGGATAATTTTCGAAATATATTACCAAGTTATTCTTTATGGCAACGGCAATTGGGTCGCGTTCCCAGGGTTTTGTGCAGAAGGCGTCGGTGTCGATCCACATCATGTATCGATACCGACGCAGACTCTCTTGCCGCCAGATATGCCAGGAACGGAATTCTGCTTGCCAATTGTAGCTGATGCGACCCCTCCCAGCACCTTCCTCGTTGCATTCGAAATCCCATGTTATTTCTTGTGGTGACGTCGCATTGCACCTTTCGAGGAAATTGCGTCGACGCACGGGTGATAGCTTGTCTATTTCGTTGACAATTCCTTCGTTGTCCAAAACCATTGTTAGCTTTGCGGGTGAAATAGCGGTTCGAATTTCTTCCAGCAAAGGTTCGCTCTCTTTCACTGGTATTGTCGTAAACACAACGATGTCATAGTTGACTTTGTTGTTGTAAGCATAGTGGAGAAGGCACATGGACTGTTTCAGCAACGATAGTTGGTGCGGTCCGTGTATTTTTGTAACAATCACGACTCCCTCTTGGCGACTGAATTCTAAGATTTGGGTTGTTGCATTGTATTTTTCTTCATTTTGAGGATGTTTCCGAATTCGTGACTCTGTTGTGGACGGTATCGGGTCATTCAGATTTTGTTGCTGCTCCGATTCTGTGGCTCCAATCTTGAGCTCGGGTTCAGATCCAGAGACCTCGTCGCCATGTTGTATTGCCGCACTCTGCGTTATCGAATGTGAGGGAGGTGTTTGCTTTGTCGAATTTGCCGAGAATCGAGAAACGTCGCTTCCGGAATGTGAATCACTCGCATTTTGATGGCTTTTGTTCGAAGTGGCAACGTGGGTCCGTATAGTAAGCGCTTTGCCATCGGCTCCGGCGCTACCGTCAACCTTAGACTGCAGTTTGAAGAAGGTCCCGGTGAAAATCAGTCCAAGACAAATCACCGAGCACGAAAGCAAAACTTTTACGTGTCTGTATTTCATGGCGAAAGCTTCTTGCGATTTGAATCTTCCCTCAAAGCTGAGCCTCTCGAGGACCTTCCCTCATATTCTTCCTTTGAGACACAAGAAGTCTGCCACTTGCTATTTCATAACCACCGGAGGAAATCGACCGAAATAACCAATTCGAGACAACGATTCGTGACTGCTGATAGCAATGGTGGTGATAATGTTCTTCGGGTTGCAGTGAACGCTGCTGCTCTTGGGAAATTTTGTTGCTTTATCTGTTTAGGAAGGCTCTTGGCTCGTGTTGTTTGTTGGATTCCCGGTTACGTTCCGGTTTCCGGATAGTAGAAGGTCATCTATGTTCGGGGTGTTTCGTAGAAACTACGCATGGTAAGGTTACGGGAAGATCTTAGGCATTTTAAGTTCGGTACAAGATGGTTGGCGCGCCAAATAAATAATCTGAAAATCGGATTGATTGATTCCTCATCAAGTAATCTTAAGGTTTACCAGAAGACACATTCCATCCAAATCCTTCTGTACGGGTAGTATTAGTAGAAGAGACCTGCTGGTGATAGTCTACGATAACATCCAACTAGTAACTCCTAGAGATAAGAATAGAAGTACCAAGAATGCAACCCGAGTTGACGTTGGTACTTACAGAAGTTTTCTGTATCCTAACTTAGCTAGCTCGACCGGGATCATCTTCTAATTTCAAATTTGATCCGGAAGAGCGAGTGTTCCGGACTTTCCGCATGACTGTGGTAAAATCTTACTTTTTGTTTCATTTTTTCATTCTTCTTAGAGGTATTTTTTGTGTCCTTCGATGTGACACGTTTCAAAAACACGCATGTCTGACGGCTGGGAACCGTCGTGCAGTAATGAATGAAGAATAGAGATCTTTCTGGAACACAATCCGTTTCGTGCTTTCCAACCAAACTCCATACTCTGACCAGTATATTACAGCTTCTAGCGACATTCTTTGCCATGCATCGAGTTTGATTAGCATGAGTGGCCAATCTGCAGCGAGACGAATAGGGCTAGCCGTCTTTGCTCTCCCGCCTCTCTTGGTCATCCCTGCCGCCGCAATGTATCGGGAAAAGCACAGGCCGAACCTTCCGCAGCAATACACTCTGCAAGATCTGGCTGGGAAGACGGTGGTAGCGACCGGGGCTTCCTCCGGGATTGGCAAGGCCGCGGTGGAAACGCTGAAGGAACTCGGGGCCACCGTGGTGTCGGGAAGCCGGTCGGAGGGGAATCTCGATCTGGCCGATCTTTCGAGCGTGGAGACCTTTGCTCGTTCCGTCGACCGGTGCGACCTGGTCCTGGCGTGCGCCGCGGAGATCTGTACGGAACAAGGAGAAACGAGCGCCGATGGCTTTGACAAAACGTTCGCGACGAATCACATAGGCTTGCAGGCACTCCTCGGGAATCTGGAACGCAGAGTTTTGAAACCCGACAGGGTAGTAATCGTGGGAAGCAAGCTCGAGCGCGCGGGCCTTGTCGACCCCGAGATCGTCCGGATGGAACACGGGAGGAAGCTGAACGACAGGCTGGAGGACCAATACAGCCCCGTAAAGCATTATGGCGACACCAAGCTTTGCAATCAGCTGCTGGCAACGGTTTTGGTGGAGAGGTGGCCGGATACAAAGGTGTTTAGTGTGTCTCCCGGAATGGTGGACACCGGATTGTGGAGGAATTTTCCGTCGTGGTTTCAGCTCTTGACGTGGCCTATTCGAAAGGTTGGACTGCGATCACCGGAGGATGCAGCACTTGGAGTTGTTTATGCCTGTGCCAGTGAAGAAGCCGGCAACGAAAAAAGCGGGGCCTTCTTTGTGGACGGTAGGGTCGAACAACCAAGCGAGGATAGCAGGAACCTCGAGAAGGCAAAGAGGCTTTGGGAAGTTGTCGAGGATTTGATACGAGACAGTCGTGAAACGTGATATTTGAGTCGTGCAATAACTTGCTTACAATGATCGAAAGGGTGGGACTTTCAAATAATAATAACTGCATTTTTTCAATCAATCGGATCTATCACAAAGCGTTGTGCAAATCCTTCGGATTTGTTGGGCTTTCTGATTGGAACCCACGGAAATCCGTTGTCGAGATGGAATAGAATATACACGCATATATTTCGGAAACTGGTTGTGGTGCAAACGAATGAACAGTCAGCTCCTATTAACTGGATTCGGGGTCAGAAATTCCGATTTGGCAGTTCCACCCGCCGAATCATTCGGACGACGCAAAAGAAGAAATAATATGCAAGTTCGATGCACCCTTAAGACCCGGGAAGGGATCATGCCGAAAGAACCACGCCGTCGTTTCGTGAATCGTGATCTCTTGCCGATCCCAAGTTCGGTACACTTCAAAAGTCTTCCTTTTCCGTTCTCTACTAGCTCAATACCTGTTGCTTCATATTCCTCTAGGGGCTTTCACCTTCTTCGTCGGAGTCACCCGACTCACCACCGGGTTTGATTGCCGTCAAAGTCCAGCTTCCCTCGTTTTGCTCCTCGATCTGCAACTTCAGACCGGACGCTACCAGAGCCATTCGAATGGCATCCACATCGCCCGGCTGTACTGGCATGTCCTCGGCCAGGACCGCGGATTCGGGCAGTACGTGAACGGTGACTTCCTTTCCGGGCATCATTCCGTCGTAGAACGCCGTCAGGATCGATTCGTCAAAGAGCGAGGACACCGACGACGATTTCAGGAGGATGTGGATTGCCTCGAGCGAATCCGGGCGCACGGTTTTCGAGGCTTCTTCCAGTGCCCCGGAAATCTCCTCCGGGCTCTCGATCTTGACGGAGAGAAGATCGGAACGGGGCATCGGATCTAGATTCATGGACCCCAGCATCACGACGACCGTGGTTGGCGCAAAATCGCTGTCGCCTTCCGAGGCGGAGTCCTCGGGTTCACCATCGGTTGCTTCGTTCTCCTTGTTGTCGGCGAGTTCAATCTTTCCAAACATCGCTTCGAGCTCCTCTTCTCCTTCTTTCTTTTCTGTTGTCGCTGTGGTGGTGTCGTCTAGGGTCCAACCCAAGAGGTCCATCAACGCCCGGACGTTGGAGTCGCAATCCCCCGGAACAAACAGGTCCTTCTTCTTTCGAATTTTCATGACCCGATCTCTGTTGAACAGCACCCGGTTGCACCGCACCATATCCGGAATCTGTGAGACGGGTGCGACCATCAGGGAGGTCCCCATCACCAGCAACAAATCCGCTCTGGGAAGGTCCTGCCTGATGAGCTTGTGGAAGCGGTTCGGGAGGCCCTCCCCGAAAAAGACAATGTCCGGTTTGACGTTCCCCCCGCAGTAAGCGCACTCTGGCGTCTCGCCGCGGTCGACGATGGTAGACTTGACGGCTTCCGCGTCCGCGGACCGGCCGCAGTCGATGCAGGAGGCCGTTCGAAAGTGCCCGTGGCACTCCACCAGTTTTTCGTCGGGAATCCCCGCCAAAAACTCCAGGCCGTCGATGTTTTGCGAGTAGATGCGGAGCAGGATTCCCTTGTTTGCCAGGAGCTTGAGAAAGTGATGCGTGAGGGTCGGTTCGTACTTGATTCCGGGCCAGAGCTCGTGGGCCAGGGAGACAAAGGCGCCGGGCTTGCGCCGGTAATAATTCACCTCGAAAATGGCCTCGGGATAGGGGAGGTCGTACTTTTGGAGGTTGTCGTAGAGACCCGTTCCGGGGCTCCGAAAGTCCGGGATTCCGGCTCCTGCGGAGGCGGTGGGGATTTTGGAAGCAAGGCACGGCAAGCGACGAGTCGGTGAGAGAAAAAGAAGATCGCGGAAAGATTCGGTCGCTTCCTTCCGCGCCGCGCAAGAGGCGGCAGAAGTGAACAATGGATCGAAAATGGAGCACAGAATCTCCGACGGACGACAATAACCATTGAACCTCACGGATCAATATGTTCCTAAATCCAGCACGAGTACACTGGCAGTCGAGTCGAGTTGGAACTCCTACCGATCGTCATCGGAAACAATCGAGTCGAGTTGGAACTCCTACCGATCGTCATCGGAAACAATCGCTTTCGATCAGTCATTGTACGAATTGCATGGCATCGCAATTTTCGCATCGTACCGTACCTGTCGAAACTCCGGCTCCACAAAGCACAACAATGTTCTTGGCCTTTCCGCTCTCGATCCACTTTGCCAGCTGTTCCAGTTCTCCCATTTTCTTTGTTTCAATAGAAATAGAAGTATATTATTTTATGTTGTTCCACTGTCGTCTTTGTTTTAAGCCGTACGACCTAATGTTTCATCTCACATTTCTTCCATCGGGGAAACAATAATGAATAGCTATGGTCAATGTATGGGGTTTGGAATCAATCAGGATCAACAAGAAAAGGTTTCAATTTCGATGGAATTCGGGAGTCAGTCGGTTATCTGTTTTGAGGGTGTTCAGTGTGTCCTCGTGATGTTGGAAGTAATTTTAAGAGGTACTACGAGTCCGACAACAATTGAGAATCACGAGTGGTGCACTGAAATTAGAACCAATGGAACGCCAGTCAACCACCAATGGACCGGGTAGGAGAACATACCTTAAATAAAAATTATCTCTGTAATAGATAAATTCCTATAACCCTTTATAGTGTGCTGTTTTGTTAGTGGAAACCCATTGTTCGAGTGCCTTACTAAACTCTTTATTGAAAAATCACTTTTTTTGACACCACAGTTCTTCGCATCAGATAACGAGAACACATACCGAACACCTTGACCATGGTGGATCCGGCAGATACCAGAGCCAAAGGGTACTGCGAAACAATACCCTAGCATCGCCCTGGATAAAATTGATACAGCAGGGGGGACAGCAAGCAGCAGCAACGCGTCGATAATACAGCGGGGGGACAGCAAGCAGCAGCAACGCGTCGATAATACAGGTGGGGGGACAGCAATCAGCAGCAATCAGCAACGCGTCGATAATACAGGGGGGACAGCAAGCAGCAACGCGTCGATAATACATGGGGGACAGCAAGCGGCAGCAAGCGGCAGCAAGCAGCAACGCGTCGATAATACATGGGGGACAGCAAGCGGCAGCAAGCAGCAACGTGTCAATAATACAGGGGAGCAGCGAGCAGCAGCAACGCGTCGATAATACAGGGGGGACAGCAAGCAGCAAGCAGCAACGCGTCGATAATACAGGGGGGGACAGCAAACAGCAAGCAGCAGCAAGCAGCAACGCGTCGATAATACAGGGGGGACATACCATAGGGGACAGTAAGCAACGAGCAACAATATACAGCGTTTTGCTAGGTTCGACGCGTGGATTATGTACAGGCAGTGGTGTGGCTGCAGTGGCACGTCACAGCTGCAACCAATCTCAAGACGACAGCAATGGCGTATGGCAATCTGGCTACAGCGTCGATGGTACTTACCCCGGGGTCGTAATAGAGCGCTGAGCGCCATGGTCGGTTTCGATTTGGTTGTATTCCTTAGTGGTAGTTTGTTAGTGGATTTGCTTTTGCATGTTGCAAAAATAGAAATAATGAATTAGTGTTGCTCCTCCAGTTGCTTTGAAATAGGTTTTCCATTGTATACCAATAGCGCTGGCAGTCAATCACTCCCGTGTCACTCCCATGTCACTCCCACATCTAAGTATCGAACACTTGTGGGATTCGATTATATTCATCTCCATTGGTGGATATCGAACATAGGTACAATAGAAAACCTTGGACGTCCGGGTGGTGGGATTGAAGTCGACCGGCGCCGCAAAGTATAGAAGAACTCCTGGAATTGAAGTCGACCGGCGCCGCAAACTATAGAAGAACTGATGGGATTGAAACTGGAGGGGGGACAGCAAACAGCAGCAACAACAGCAAACAGCAGCAACAACAGCAAACAGCAGCAGCAAGCAACACCAGCTCATAATTTTGCTGCTGGCAACATCAAAAAGCCACACCTTGTCCCCAGCAGGAACAGTCGACAATCTACAGCAATCGACAATCTACAGCAATCGACCATGGGGAACCACTAATAAATAATAATTAATAATACAGTTTATTTTTTGTCTTCTTCCTGCTGGCGCTTGCGCCTCTTGTACCACCGGACCATGTTGGTGGTAATCTTCTCTGGGAATTGCCCTTTCCGATCGAGGTTTACAACGCGCTCTTTGATTTCATGCGACAATTCACTGTTCTTTCTGGAGGAGAGGTTCCCAGCAATCAGGTCCAGGGCGTCTGCAGAAGCCGGACTGGTGTCGACAACGGCGGTGCTTCGAACGGGGATCCCGGCAGCAACGGCGGCGCAGCCGATCACGACAGCCCTGGGCCATCGGCGGCGCGGGCCGTATCTCCGTCGCGGTCCAACAACAGAGGGTGCAACACGGATGCAATTTCGCATTCCGACACTGGGTCAGACGCCGATTCGAATTCCGATGCGAATGGGGTGTATCCCAACCACGAGCTGCCAAGCCATCGAAGAACGCGAGAGCCAAGAGCGACTAGCAACTGTTTCGATGCTGAGCAAACCACTATCATCAGAGTCCGTATCGAGGTCTTCCAGGCGTTCCCGGCGTTCCTTGACAGTGACGAGCTTGCGAGGGGCAGGTTTGGAGGCAAATTTCTTGCTGAGAGCAGAAGGGGCCTTTTTGATGAAGAGGGACATGGTTTCAGAGCTGATTTGGAGGAAATTTCAGTGTGTAGGGGATTCCGAGGTAAGTACTTTCAATCGATCGGACTGAATATTGTGGTAGATTGTCGTGTCTCCGGATCTCCAGATTGCCGTGTTATTTCGATCGATCCATCCATCCATTTCGTCCCCTCTCCTGCTGCTTCTCACCTCTGTTGGATGAAGTTTCTTTTTCCACCGGAAGAGCGTTGCTCTGGATACAGGAGGATCTCTCGACGACGCCATACTGGATATCCCAGAGCTCCTCCTCTTTTGGGATGAGGCCTCTCCTGCCTCTGTTGCCCTAACTCCCTACTAAGTTGCAGTTTGTTACGCGCTTTGGCTCTGGCGCGTTGCTGCTGCTTGCTGCCTGCTGTCCCCCCCCCTGTATTATCGACGCGTTGCTGCTTGCTGCCCCCCCCTGTATTATCGACGCGTTGCTGCTGCTTGCTGCCTGCTGTCCCCCCCTGGATTATCGACGCGTTGCTGCTGCTTGTTGTCCCCCCCCTGTATTATATCGACGCGTTGAAACCACTCGCTGTTAGCATCGCTCGCTGTTTGCTGCTTACTCCCTACTAAGTTGCAGTTTGCGACGCCCTTTGGCTCTGGTATCTGCCGGATCCACCATGGTCAAGGTGTTCGGTATGTGTTCTCGTTATTTTGATGCGAAGAACTGTGGTGTCAAAAAAAAGTGATTTTTCAATAAAGAGTTTAGTGAAGCTCTCAAACAAGGAGTTTCCATTAACAAAAGAGCATACTATAAGAGGTTATAGGAAATTATCCCCTACAAAATATTTTTTTGTCATTGGTATGTTCTCCTACCCGGTCCATTGGTGGTTGACTGGCGTTCCATTGGTGCTAATTTCAGTGCACCACTCGTGATTCTCAATTGTTGTCGGACTCGTAGTAACTTACGCGAAGTAAGGTTATGATTTATGATACTGCGATGTGAAATACAGTAAGACCTTAATTACTCTTTCGGTAAGGTTACGTTCATTGTACACAGTTCCAGTTCCCGCCACTGAGTTCCATTGGGGGTCCTATATTTTCGGTCGTATCCAATACTTAGGGGATAATTAAATTTCCCTCGTTTCGTGCCCCCAAAGACTGAAAAAGCCCTTCGGTAGTGGAGGGAACAGAACCTACGTGCAGACAGACGCCCGGCGCCTTTCGAAAGCGAGTGAGTGAGTGAGGAGTCGAGTCGTCCGCAGATTTATTTGTTTTTATTGTTTCTTCGTGCGGGCAGCACTGTCCTCGTCGTCCCGATTTTCATTGCGATCACCGATCACGCAATGTTTTTGAATTGCAAAAAATAATGCTTCGTGAATCTAATCCAATTGCAACACCCAAACAACAACACGCATACTGTACTCGTACCTCCCACCACACCAACTCCGGATAACCGCAATCGAACAAACGAGTTTTCCTGTTGTAGTAACCGTTGAAATAAAGCGAACCGATCGATTATTTGATACCTCACATTTCACAGAATAAGAGATGGAGACCGCATATTTGTCCCAAGGAGTGGAGGTCGAAAAGGTGAGAAACAGTCGTCGGAGTCGATGATTTTGTCGCCCGGTTGGATGAATGGATGGAATGGGACGACATGGCATGAGACATTTGGCGTAGAAAAACGTTTCAAACGCGTCGTCAAAAGAATTCATCTGTTGGAAACTCAATCTATTGTTTGGTCTTTTCGCCACGTCTTGTTATTTTCTCACGAAACCCATCCGGGTCTCCTTATCCTTGCCCCTCACCACAAATGATTACCACAAATGATTACCGCAAATGATTCTATAAAAAATATCCGTGTTCCGCGTTCCATTCTCTATGCCAAACCGGGAACCTCTGTGATCCCTCTGTGATTCTTTGCTACCTTACCGCATTCAACAACAAAACGAACATGTCAAATTTCGATCTCCGGAAAACCAAATGCCCTCTCTTTCTGAACTTTACGCAACAATTCATTCCAAAAATCTCAATGCAATACAACGCAACGCAACGCAATATACAATTCGAACCAATGAATGCTATCCATTCGAAACGCGATTGGAAAACTCGGCACACAGGGCGCCAATGCCCGTTTGTCCTCGTTGATCGGGGCCATGGCCATTTCAGACCTGGTCAAAACCACGCTCGGTCCAAAGGGCATGGACAAAATCTTGCAATCGATCGATCCCAACGATCAATCCATTTCCGTCACCAACGACGGAGCCACCATTCTGAGCAAGGTCCCACTCGACAACGCCGCCGCCAAGGTCTTGGTAGATGTCGCAAAGGTGCAGGACCAAGAGGTCGGAGACGGTACCACGAGTGTTGCGGTCTTTTGCGGAGAACTCCTGAGGGAGGCCGAACAGATGCTGCTGCAGGCACGCATCCATCCCCAGACGATCTGCGCCGGGTGGAGATTGGCCACAAAGGTCGCCCGCGAAACTCTCGAGTCGTGCTCGACCGACGGCATCACCGACGACGATCTGCTAAAGATCGCCATGACCACGCTCTCCAGCAAACTCGTCAACAGCGAGAAGGAATACTTTGCGAGTCTGTGCGTCAAGGCCGTCAAGCGACTCGAGGGAAGCGGCAACCTGGACCACATCCAGATCATCAAGCTGCCCGGTGGATCCCTGCGCAGCTCGTACCTGGAGGAGGGATTTCTCCTCGAGAAATCCATCGGGGTCGGTCAGCCCAAGCGCCTCGAAAAGTGCAACATCTTGCTGGCCAACACCAGCATGGACACGGACAAGATCAAGATTTACGGTTCCCGCGTGCAGGTCGACTCCCTCAACAAGGTCGCCGAGATCGAGCAGGCCGAGAAGCTCAAGATGAAGCGCAAGGTCGACAAGATCATTGCGCACGGCTGCAACGTGTTTATCAACCGGCAGCTCATCTACAACTACCCCGAGTCACTCTTTGCGGCAAAGGGCATCATGGCCATCGAGCACGCCGATTTCGACGGCATCGAACGACTGGCGGCCGTGACGGGTGGAGAAGTCTGCAGCACCTTTGACAATCCCGACAAGGTCCAGCTGGGATACTGCGATGTCATGGAAGAAGTGAGTCCTACACAGCACAGCACAGTGCCGTGTGTCGGTTCCGTCGCACTCGTTTGCCTTTTTTTTTTTTTGGTTGCTCTCTTCTCACCATCCACCTTGCGTTGTTCCTTGCGTTGGAAATTCAAAGATCATGATTGGAGAAACCAAGGTCCTTCGACTCGGAGGCTGCAGATCGGGTGCTGCCTGTACGATCGTCTTGCGGGGAAGCAGCAACCACCTCATCGATGAGGCCGAGCGATCCATTCACGATGCCCTCTGCATCCTGGCCGCCACCCTGAAGCATCCGAAGCGAATCTTTGGCGGGGGCTGCACCGAGGTCGCCATGGCCCAGGCCATCGACAAGGCATCCAAGGAGACGCCCGGCAAGAAGGCCATTGCCATGGCCTCCTTTGCCAAGGCCCTCCTCCAGCTGCCCATGACCGTGGCCGACAATGGCGGGTACGACGCGGCCGAACTGGTCACCCAGCTGCGCGCCGCCCATGCTTCCGGCAAGACCAGCTACGGCCTGGACATGAACAACGGGACCATCGGAGACATGGAACAATTGGGAATAATGGAATCGTACAAGAGCAAGCTGCAGGTAGTGACCAGTGCCAGCGAGGCCGCCGAAATGTTGTTGCGGGTGGACGATATCATCAAGTGCGCTCCTCGGCGTCGCGACGAAATGATTTAAAATCGAAACGTTGCAGGACGAAAGAAAAAAAAGATTAATCACAAGTACACGTAGGCATAATAATAATAGAGGAAGCGACTTTCGAGCTATTGTCTTGTGTGGTTGGAGGATCACGCAGGCGCAACCATAATTTTCGTTCAGGTTGACGACTCGATCCTTTCTGTCGTCTATTCTCCGCAATGACACGGTCCAAGAAAAAGAAAATATTACACCAAGTGTCGTTCCAGTACCGCACAAACAGCTCGACGGGTTCCGTGTGGATCGTTATTGTTCCCACGCGCACACACGGTATGTTTGAGATTGGTTCCGCTAGTAATGATCACAGTATATTTTAGTATTATAGCGGCTCGATCCACCTCACTCGATCCCGGCCGGCCCAAACAACCCGTCGCGTTTTCGGGACAGGGCGAGGACCTTGAATTTCTGTCCCATGTGTTCGGGCATGACGAGGTACTTGAGGGCATCGGCGAACGCCTGCGCCTGTTCCTCGGTCGTCTCCTCCTTTTCGATGGCACTCATGGTCAGTTCCCCCGCACCCATTTTCATGAGGAATTCGCCCTGGGGAACCGGACCAAAGGCGTGGATCGAGGACGGCACCGCGCCGGTGCCGTCCCGTGTCGGTGTCGGTGTCACCGTCGATCCCGAGGGGTCCTCGCTTTTGCTCTCGCTCTTATTTTTCTTGAGGGCGTCCACCGAGAGGCAATTCTTGAGCGCAAAGAAATCCACGTCGGCGGTGACGTCCACCTTCCCGGGCCGCGAGGTCAGCGGCACCTGCTGGTGGCGGGAAAAGGCCCGCAGAGTATCCGTGGTTCCCTCTTCTCCGTAATCGATTACGAGCGCCGCGCCCTCGCTCTCTTCCAGGACCTTGGCCACGTCCTGGATCAAGAAGAGCGCGTCGGGGCAAATCTCGACCACCGTGCCCTCGGGAAAGTGAGCGTACTGATCGTAGCTTGAGGAGAGCAGCAGATCCACGGCGGGGGTGATGTTGGGAGCCAGGACCTGCCGCAGGCGGGGAATGAGCTGCTTTTTGCCATCGCTTTCCTCGCCATCGCCATCGCCACCGCCGCCGGGATTTTGGTGCATGGGAGTCGTCGGAACGGGTTGTCCCGCTTCGTTGGTTTCGTCGGCCGAGACGACGTCGACCATTCGCTCCCGCCATCCGTCCTCGGTTTTCTGGAACTGGTGGACGGGCAGCGCGTCGAGAAACTCTTGCATGAGGACCATCGTTGGCATGCTCTTGTCTCGTTTCGACTGAAAGGAGGAAAAATCATCGTGCCATTCCACCCGAATCGTGTTGACAAAGGAATCATCGTTCCTATCGTTGTTGTCGTCGTTGTCGTTCTTGATGTCGTTGCTATTGCTGTTCGTGTCGTCGTTCTTGTTGTTTTTGGCGCCCTCCCACCCGTCATCGCCGTTGTCGTCGACGACGTATTCCAGTCGCACCAGGTGCCCCAGAGCCTTTTCGAGCGTCGCCTTTTGCTCGCGCCGCAGTTCCCTCGAGGCCTCCACCAGGTGCACCGTTCGGATCGCCCTGCCAAAGTCGGCGAGTTTCGACGAGTGTGCCAGCTCCAGCAAGTCCGCCATGAGCGTCCCCCTTCCCGGACCGAGTTCGACGAACTGGATCTCGCTCGGTCTTCCCAGCGGCTCCTGCTGCCAGATGGTCATGAACCAGACGCAGAGGGAATGGCCAAAGACGCTCGAGAGCTCGGGGGCCGTGACGAAATCCCCGCCCCTTCCGAAAATGGAGGAGTGGTCTCCTCTTGGTTCGGTATGCGTGCTGCTGTCGTGTTCATAGTCGTCGTCGTCCCACCCATCGTCGTCGTCGTCGTCGTCGTGTTCGTTTCCATCGCCGTTTCGGCCGCTCTGGCGTTCCTTCGAGGTGTAGTAGCCGTACAGAGGGTGAGTCAGTGCGTGGCGCATGTATTCGGCGGTCGAGATGGGCTGTCCCGAGACCCCGATCCGCTGCATCAAAAAGTCTGACAGGGGTGTGGCGGCCTCGTACCCCTTCCAATCCTTGGGGGCGTGCGGGAGGTGGATGCTCGGGTCGAACATGGAGTCCCGGTCGATGAGAAAGCCTTCCCCGTCGTTGTCAGTATTGTTGTTGTTGTTATTGTTGTTGTTGTTCCGATTCGGGCCCGATGCGAGGGTGCTGCTGTTTCGGAGCAGCCTCATTGAGGATGGCGAGGAAGCCGAATTCGAAGCCGAAGCAGACGTGCCCAGGGCCGAGGGGACGATCAGCTTGTTGGACTCCCAGTTTGGGGCAGCGGCTGCGCCCGTGTTACCATTGCCGTTGCTGCTGCTGCTGCTTCTGCCGCTGCTTCTGCTGTTCCATTCAATGCTGCCCGCACCACCGGGATCGTTTTGGTAGGTGTCGCCAAGATTATACTTTTCCAAATACTCATCGAGGCTGGGCCGGAGTTGCAGTTTCGACAAGCCCGCGGCGCGATCAAAGGTAGCGGTAGACGCCGAGATCGTTGGGTCGGAAAGGATCCGAGATGAAAGGGTGGAGGGAGGGGACAACGGAGTCGATGGGAACGGTGACGACGACGAAGAAGAAGAAGATAGATATTCGTTGCCGTACTCGGTGGGTTCGCTGGCCGGGGGTTTCGTCGACGACGACAACGTCGATGACGGGTTGAGCTTTCTCTGCCGCTGCAGGGCCTGTGTCTTGTTTTTGCGAGAGGTTCCCAGGAATCTGTGACTCCGAAAAGAGGATTGGTGCGTACCGGTACTACTACCACCGCCGAGAATGGTTTCGGTGAAAGCGGATATCGCCGGGGGAGTTGAAGAGGTCCCACGCGAGGAGGATGACCTCCGTGAAAGTTTGGTCAGCGAGGAGCCGATCATCTTTGTGCGTTTGGATTTTCAAAAGGGTATGGAGTACCGGTATGTAGTAGGTAGCTTAGCTTGTAGCGGATCCGAATTCTTTGCAGAAAGACAGCAAAGATGGCAAATAAAGGGATATTGATTCGAATAGCAGCACAGTGTTGCACGTTGCTCGTTGTTGGTTGTTCCGGATCAATACTAACTTTACTAATACTACCGTACGTACGATATTTTTTCAATTTCAATTTTTCAATCAGTTGGTGTTGATTCATTTCATCCCACCCATCACAATGTAAAATACGAAGTAAATGTGATTAAAAATAAAAAATGATGCATCATTGTGCGTGGTTTTCGAGAAAGTTTGTTGTTTTACAATTTTTGATTTAAATTTTGATTTTTGTTCACGATTTTTTATTTTTAGAGGATTTTACGACATAGAACTCCTGACTCACTCAATCACTCACTCACGTTTGGAAGAGCTATTATTTCAATCAAAATCTATTTCAGTCTACAGGCAATAATCACTTTTAAGAAGTCGTCATACCGTATATTTTCCCACAAATTCGATCTTCAATCTTGAGAATCTTACTCGTACGTTTACACGTACGTAAAAAGTAATACGTACTCGTAGTAATTTGAGAGAATGTCAAAGCTTTTTTTCGTTTTTGTTGACAACATCATCGTTGATTGTTGATTGTTGATCATTACTGTAATCGTTAAGTATCGTTGTTTAGTACGAGAGTACAAGAAGTATCAATTACGGTACGCACAGTGATACTTGCATAGCCTTTTACGAAGCACTTCGCGTTCCCTGTTTCGAACCACCAAGAGATTGATTCATCATGAAAGGGCTGTCGACTGTCTTCCTCTCCGGAATCATCCTTTCTTCTTCCCCGAGTTCTTCCGCGGGTTTCCGAGCCTCTTCGAATCTTGTGGCCGCGCCAACACGAAAGTCAACGCGTTCGATTGACGAAGCGAAACCGCAACAACACCGTCCCATGCAACTCTTTCCGACACAAAATAATAATAATGGTATTGATATTTTCGGTGGTCTTCCTTCTCGGTGTTCCGGCGCAGCTCCGACATTGACTTCCCCGTCGTCATCGTCGTCGTCGTCGTCATCGTCATCGTCCCTTCGCGCCGCTCTTCCCACCGAGGTCTGGACCAGCTTTCTCCCCCCCGCCATGGGATTCGGAAAGTCGGAGTGGACGGTGTCCTACGGCTACGGTTTCGCCACGGCGCTGAGCGGGCTTTCGATGCTCCTGAAACAGCAACGGGCGGGAACGCCCTGGACGGTGGCCAGCGCACAGGCAGCGGCCCTCGTCTTTTACGGATTTCGCCTCAACGCCTTTTTGTTCCTTCGCAACCGCCTCAGCCCGACCTACCGCGCCATTGGAGAGCGGATCGAAGAAAAGGCCAGCGAGCGCTACCCGACCCGCCTGGACCGAGCGCCCTTTGTGCTCTCGTGCGGTCTGCTATACTACGGATTGTACCTGCCGGTTTTGCTCACGACGCTGTTTGCGAGCGATGCGGTGGCGTTGAACGTGGCCGGTGTGACCGGGATCACCGCAATGCGACTCCTGGTGGGCCTGCAGTGGTTCGGATATCTTTTGGCCGCTCTGGGAGATGCCACCAAGTCGTGGGTCAAGGCCTCGGAGAAGAACGGGAAATTCCTCGTCACGTCCGGGATCTTGTCGGTCCTCCGCCATCCCAACTTTACGGGTGAGATTGTGTCGTGGACTTGCAACGCCCTCTGTGGGGGCCTGGCGGGGGCCTATCTGTTGCGGAGCCGATTCTCTTTGTCGGTGATCGGGAAGCTTTGCCTGTCGGCCCTGGGGTCGGCCGGGATGGTCTTTGTCCTGCTGCGTGCCACCAGCAATCTAGAGAACCGCCAGAAAGAAGAGCACGGGGAGACGGAAAAGTACAAGCGATGGGTGGCGAGCACGTGGTGCGGTTGGAAACTGTCCCTCGAGGCCAAGGAGAAGGAGGAAGAGGCGAAACCACACGAGATCACCATGAATGCGGACGTGGAAGAGGATTTTGGATCGGGAATCTAGGACGGTGTTTTTGTTCCCATCCGAGGGCGAACAACCCCATCGACGGTGCTGTGGTGCGTTGCTTTCGGGATGTCGGAAGCAAGGAAGTCCAAACCGGGCAAAACGATCGATGGACCGGACAATTCCAACAATCCTGCACAGCGAATGGCTGGTTGGGTTGGCGGAGCAAACGCAAAGACGGAAATGTAGACGAGTGCGACAGGGACGATGACTGCGAGGATAGCGACTGTGGGAATCGATGTTTTCCGAAGAATCAGTGTCGACGATTTCACGAAACAAAACTCTTTGTTCCGCATCGAGTGCATCCGAACGAGCACGAAACTTCGTCGCTGTGTAGATTGAAAAATTTCGGTTTTGCGAGCGAGTAGAAGTACGAGTACGGAACGTGAACGTGTCTCTAATCGCATTTCTAAAAGCAACGGTTACTCGTTTGCACGATGATACGTTATCCTTTTTTTTTTTAAAAAAAAAAAAAAAAGCTGGCAATGTACTCTAGCAGGATCGTTGAATTCTTGCTTACTGCTACGTGTACGTGTACGTAATTATGAATGAAAACACATAGAAACTCGAATGGCAGCTCATCAACAGAGCGCTGCGAGAGCAACGCCTGTGTTGCGCGAAGACACACTGGAACGAACGAACGAACGAACGAATGACTTTCATTCTCCGTTGCGACAATGTATGTCTGTGCTCCACCCTGTTGCTGCTAATGGCATCGTTGCTTCTTCTTGGAGATGCGGCAATCGCTTTCAAAAAACACCGCCGTGTGCTTTTGACAACAACGACGACGGTCGGTGCCGGAGTCACGTCGTGAGCCGGGCGCAGCACGGTGCCCGTGCCGGCAATCGCCATCGCCAGCGCCATTGCCATCGCCATCACCAGTCGCGCAATCGAGTAGATCCGAAACCGTGCGCAACCGTTTGCTCTCTTTCTCGTGGAGAAAGAGTGAATCGTCCCCCGAAAGTGGCAGTCTTGTTTCGCTGGCATCCGTTCTTCCATCCCGTGGGTTCAGCGGCAAGATTTCCGTCGCGAGCACCACCCGGGTACGACTCCTTTCGTGGACGGCAGGGACCGTTTTCCTCGCATCACAGCGAGAATTGCAATCGTAATTGTGTGCCTGCGCCTGTGCCTGCGCGCGTGGCTGCAACCCGTGAGGCACGCCGAGGGAAAGCCGCTCCGAGACCTGGTCGAACATGGCCTCGCATCCTCGAATCATGAAGAGAACGTCTGGGTAGGTGGCAAAATTTGATTTGTTCACAACGTTCCGCATGAACGCCATCTTGGTGTCGTATCCGGTTTGCTCGTCGTGGGTTTCGAGAATTCTCGAAAAGGCGAAATAATTCATGATTGCAAAGGTTTCCAGCAGGAGGAGATTCTTGTGAAGTTTGAATATACTCCTCCCCAGCAACGTCCATTTGTCTTGGGTTGCCGTAATGGATTTCGAATCGTAAAAAATCTTGCCACCATCGTGAATGCGATCGTATCTAATCCCGATTTCTCTTTGTGCCTTCGTGAAGAAAGTAGAGACCTTCTCGACTTCAGCGTGTGCATGCTTGAAGAAATTCACTTCGCTCGGAATTTTGTCAATGGAATCGCCGCCAGAAATCTCACGGTTCCACTTGGAAGGAAGATCTTTGATTAATGTCTGGAATTGGAATGGGAATAATTCATCGTTCAGAAGTTAAGATTACCGCACTTAGTCGTACATCAGAAGATCGAATGATACACCTTTGTCACTCCGTTGCCGGGGCAAAAGAGCTGATGCGTTTGGCTCTCACCTTGAATAGCTCGAAATTCACACAAAATGGAACCCATTCTGGATTGGAAGCGTCGATCTCTTGATTTAAGCGTTGGCAAAACTTCATGCTTTCGGTTTCCGTTCCATCATGATCTTATCGGAAGAGAAATGGAAAAGGAGTAACAAACAACGACCTACTTCATTTCATGTGAGTTGTGAAAACCATGAGCAGCCTATTGATGACGAGAGAGGAAGGACGAAAATTCGATGTTTGGCATTGCGATTGAATGTGGTTGTGGTTGTGGTTGTGAAGCTTCTTTGCTCGATAGTCCTGGACTGAAACAACCTGTACGGTACTCGTACTCGGCAGTACCAGGTAGTCCACAATTTCCGATGCTTCCTTGCACTTCTGCTGACAAGTTCGTGAGGTTTGCGAATTCTAAACGCCGATGGCCGATGGAATGAGATGATGTAACGGTGCGTACCGGTACAGGTACAGAAGACAGTAACACGGAGAAGAACGGAAAAAGATTATTATCGTCGCGGAAAATAGTGGCGGAAGCGAAAAAAGATGTCAAAAATCCATCATACCGAAGATTACGTTACAGTAAGATTAGCACGTAAGATTACGAGTTGAAGTGCTCGCACATTCACTCACATTAATTAATCTTACTCATACTTGTACTCAGTACTCATAAGGTTAGGACTGTAATAGAGGTAAGTTACCTTTACGAGTTACCGAGTAAGGTTGCCCAACTACTAGCGCCTGCAAATAAGGGTACTCAGTACTAGTAGGCCACGAGTCAGGCGGCAATTGCAATCATAACACTCGATACCGACAATCGATTGCTTCCAATGATCGATCGATACTAATGTCAAAATGATTGGTCGATGCTTATGATTGATTGATACTAAGGATCGCTACTCATGATTTTGACAAAACTAACAATCTTGACACTTATGATCTCGACACTAACTGGTAATGAGAGTTTGCGAGTCGACTTCGGATCCAGTGTGCCGACTTTCGACGTCAACATTTTTCTCGAGAGAGGAATCTTCTTCCCGGTTACCAGTGCGCTCTCGGCGGTTCTGGAGCATTCCGGAGATCATTTGGCACCCGAATGTAGCGATGAAGATGATGTGCGCAACAACGGTAATGAGCAAACCAGCGCGCGGAAGAAAATGCATCGTCTGCTGGACCGCAAAAACCTCAAGGAGGAACCAAATTTCCAATGCGAAATTGATTGCGGCGACAAGGGATGGATGGTTCTCGATCAAAAGCGTCAAGTGTTGGAAGGACACTGGCATTATGAGAAAAAGAACGGTTACGGGAGACAATAGACCTGTAGGGGCGGATGCCATACCCAGCAACCCGCCCGCGTGGTGTATTGTCATCGAGATTGCTTCAAGCAAGTTCCAGAACCGCGATTCGTTGAAATCATCCCCACCGTGGAAAGCTTTGCTCAAACGAGAAGTGATGTCTGGAATACCGAATTTAAACATTCCACCAACCGCTAACAAGTACCCCAAGTAGCTTTCTGATGCGAACCCAGTAATGACTGCAATCACATGAACACCGGTGATGAGTCTTTCATACCTCATCGCTTTCGGTCCGAGATACAACTCCAATGCAAATCCAGTCACAATACCCAGAAACCACAAAAACAATGTTGCGACCACGGCTTCGTGCTCAAATTCATCTCGCATTATGCTCTTTGGAGGGTACATCGAAAACACTCCGACCATCTGCGACCTTAGTGAGAGGTGTTTTCTTTGTGAAGTCACTGTGAATGCTTTAATCATGCTCGCAGCCTTTCGCGCCGAATCTCCATGTAACACACCATGGTGGGTAGCATTATCTACCTTTCGAAGCTGTATGATCTGATTTCTTGAAACTTCTAAGCGTTCCAAACTACTATAGAATAGAGGAGGAGGGAACTGATTGTCTTTGGTCGGGCTCAACAAAAGGACGTCTGTGTTGATGTTGAAATCATCCATATCAACCATTTTCATTTGTCCATTTTCGTTCACGACAAAGTTCTCACGATACATGCAAGTCATTTTGTGAGCTCCCAATTCTTTCCATGATCGATGATATTCATCGCGATAGAGTGGCCACCATGACTCATCCTTGAACTGATCATCGAGCATTTCAAAATCGTTCGCGGCGAGAAAGGTTGACCCGACAAGTGGTCCCAGTAACTTGTAAAATCTTACATCACGTGCAGACGTTCGCTTGAGTGCAGCATTAAGCACAGATGGAAGGGGGGCAAATGTGACGAAGCCAGACAGGATGTCCTTTCCAAGGATGCTTGCCAAACGCCATCCGAGAATCCCGCCAAGATGATGACCAACAACATAAATTTCGTTGTACTCATTCTTCAAAGACCGAATGAAGCCGGAGAGTCTATCTGCAATGTCAGAGATTTTGCAGGAAGGCTGCATGGCATTCGACTGAAAATCCATCGTAGATAATACCAAATAATCAGCGTTGATTCCATTCTTCTGTTGTAGGTTTGAAATTATCGAAGAAAACATTTGGGGAACGTCTGGAAAGTCATGAAGGAAGATGAATAAGTTATCGCCCCCAGTTGACGTCTTCAATACTCTTTGTATACCATCATCAAGTACTTTGTGTTCCTCGTATAGCTCAACGCCGTTATACACACGTAGATCATTAGCGCATTGCATGTCGTTTGGAAAGTACTGTGGGGCAAGTGCAACCGCAAATTGCACAGAAAAATGGCGAGCTGGACAAGCTCTGGCATGGCTTCCGGTTCCTTCTCCTTCCACAAAGTTCCAAGTTATCATCTTTGACAAATCTCGATCAGGATCAAATTTTGATGGATCCGGAAATACGTCTGGATCTCGGTTTGCAGATGCAATTTCAAAACGATTTAGAGAGGAAGGTGTTGGTCCTGTCTGAAAGCCACCGACCGGGAAATAGAGACGCGCATACTCGAGAACAAACCGCTCGGGGCTTTTGTTCCAGAGAGGAAGCAGCCGACAAGGATCTTGTCGAATGAAGATGATTATATTCTTGACCAAATCGACGAGTCCAATTGGGACGGCGACGACAAAGTCTATGATTGAATCGTATGCAAGATCCGTGCTTACGTCAGTTAGACCTGCTTCAAACATCTTGCTCTCCATATCAGATGTAGTGATGACCTTCTTCAACCGGCGAGCAAGTGAACGGCGCTTGGATGCATATGCAGATCCCATTAAGTACCCTTGGGAGCGATGCCATGCTTCTGAAAGGAACCAGGCGTAGGCGGATCGATATGCGTCCCGTACATCATTTGAAAACCCATTGTACCAATCTTTTTCCCAATTGGCTCCTCCCTGAAGCAGACCCTTGAACAATTGTTCTGCAATTTCCGATTGGAGTTCCTCGGTACTTTCTGGCCTAGTAGAGTTAACACGAGGAACAAACCCCCCACGTAGACCAGGCAAAACGGAATAGACGAATTGTCGAGTTGCACGGTGGGCGGGAGAGGAAGTGTCGTGAGAAGTAGGAAACAATGTTTTGTCTTGCATCCATCTAGCAGTATCACCGGGGTAATCACAAAATGAAAGTGTGACGCCATGTAATCCCTGTCGATTCTGTTTACCCCGAAACGTCTCGACTACATTGTTGTAGGAAATTTCGAGTCGAGAACCACTTGGGTGAATCCAAAGATCACTGCCTATTGCACTTGCAGCAAAGGCTGGGATTTGATTCCTTTCAATATTGAGGTGCAGGGCATAAAGATTTTAAAAACGTGACATTCGGCAGTTGCCACATCATCCGACTTGGTGACACGGCTAGACGGATGTTTCTGTGACCACTCATGGAAGATTCCCATGGCAACTTTGTCCCAATCCCAGCTGTAACATTTGGATCCATATCCAACATACTGATTTGGTATTTCGCATTCTGGAATCGCGTTTGATCGCGATGAATGCATTTTACTGTTCTCTTGGCCAAGGCCGAAGAGATGGTTTCCAGAACATAAATTTAACAGCGTCATTGCATCAATATTGATCAATTCGAGTAAACGCGATGCGCCAGCAGTCATTTCGTGGCAAGAGTTCAATGTTCCAGATTGCGCATGTCGACCAAGATAGGTGTTGATGGCCTGTGTACAATTGTCTGAGCATTCTTGCGTTTCAATGCTCGGTAAACAAAACGGAAGCGTGTACAAAACACCCTGGACAACCTCTTCCAGGTCTTTTTCTGTACAGAATACCTTTTCATCGATCACCTTTTTAGGGGTCTCAAGACAATCTGCCTCGATGCATTTGGTGTTACCATTTGCATCAGGTAAGCCTCTTCCTGCATGAGCACAGTGGGTTGCAGGAGAAAGTGGAATCATGAAATGGTGCAGATATTTACACATGAACGATGATCCCTTTGCAGTGTATTTGCCGAATTTCGTTTGACACCCGGCATCATGATGAGGTAATGCCGTCAAATAGTCAGTGCAATCTTCAAATGATTCGTACTGCTGCCATTCGTTTGTGCAGTGTTCCATTACAATCTTGCACACCGACTCCACAGTTCCATCAACGAGTCCAGAGTCAGAAAATGCCTGTGCAGTCGATGGGGGGAATTCGAGCTCTTATTTCTGGCGAATTATAGAGCACGGGTAGTACGTAAAGTCGATTGACCAAGTGCTGTTGATTGATCGTAGTGCTGGATCGGCAGCTAAATAGTTCCATTGTTCTCTCTCAAGAAATGTTGCTTTGACCATTGACAGTTGGGGAACAGCAACCATGTCTGTTACCTCCAAAACCCCAGAACTTGATAAATACTGAGGAACAACCCGATATTCTCCGATTGCAGCAGGTCCTACATATGACCCAATGCCGAGAATGTTCATTACCGACCTTTCATCGTATATCTTGTAACTGTTGTCCAAAACTTTAGCAATGGACGTGTTTCCGTCAAGGAACATGTTTTGGAATGTGGGAAAGACAGAGGATCCCCCAGCTTGAACGACATTGAACAAAGTATCATCTTGCATGAAGAGACAATGTTGTTTACGCTCACAGCCATCTGCTGTATCAAATGGCGGTTCATCCTGGTACTCGACGAAAGTGTAAGGTTTGCTGTCCGTTGTCCAATTGAAAAAGAGCTTTTGGCAACTTGTTTTGCCTCTAATTCCAGCAGAGCTCCCATCCACGAAGGCGGAAAAAGCACCTCTACATGGCAGCATTCCAAGAAGTAGAAAAAAACGGACCAGAGACACGTCTTGGTTTGGGGTTACCTCACTTGTAGATGTCATCGTTGGAAGGTTCGAAGTCTTATCCTAATTTTTCGCAGACACATGAACCTCTGACAAGTGTCACGGTTCACTTTTTTTAGCTGTCGGTGAATTATGAAAACGAGTGTTTTACGAGTCGCTTGCACTTTTGATTTACCGGTGAATTATTTGAGATTATTAATTTATTTATTCCTTCG
The DNA here is from genome assembly GCA_037355855.1 of Pseudo-nitzschia pungens. Lineage (NCBI taxonomy): Eukaryota > Bacillariophyta > Bacillariophyceae > Bacillariales > Bacillariaceae > Pseudo-nitzschia > Pseudo-nitzschia pungens. The sequence goes on from CM074758.1 coordinate 1,454,727, forward strand.
CTCCTTTTCTTACTACAAGATCGAGACTACTAATTTCTACTGAAACCCGGGGACAGCTGATAAGAATTCTGTAGTAGTTTAAGAGATGATGAAAAAAGACACTGATGTCAATCGTCTTTTCATGCCAAAAAGATGTGGCGATGTGGCCGAGTCATAACTTTGTTCATAATATTATTATTGATTGATATTGTTTGATTTTTTTTCATAATTACACGTATGTATGTTTTAGTCCGAAAGATGATTCTTCTATTTTTTGCCACCATTTCATCACTACACCCTTCCTTCCACCGAATCAATGTCGCTACAAAATTCCTATCAATAGTACAGCGCTTGTATAATTTGTTGCTTTCAAAATGGGGAGGAAGTTGTTTCTCCTATTCTCCTATCTTTGCCGTCCATTATAAGCCTTCACTTTTCAAGAGAACTTTAACGTAAGGTTACCCTTTTCTTTATTCTACGCCAGTGATGAGTAAGTTAACTTAATTAATACGCTGATGTTAATTGAACTCTGTAATCGATTCTCATTTTGCTTAGCCTCCACTTTTCAAGAGAACTTTAACGTAAGGTTACCCTTTTTCTTTATTCTACGCCAGTGATGAGTAACTTTTTTAAAATACGCTGATGTTAGTTGAACTCTGTAATCGATTCTCATTTAGCCTTCACAAAGTCCCAAAAGATTAACTAACGCGTCTCACATTTTCATTTTTTAGTAGTATGATACAAAGAATGAGATAAAAAGTTTCGTACACTATGTTTTAAATTTCAAGCACAAAATGTCAATAGAAGAAATGAATAAGCCTTAGTTATTTTAAAAGTCTAAAAATGATAGAAGGTACCCATGGGGAATCTGTAACATTCTTCTTGGGATACTGATAATCGAATGAATCTGGGTTAATTATCACTTCAAATCGAGCCGATAACTAATAAGCCTTCCTCTTTTCGATTTTCATTTACCAGTCGTTGATGTTAGTATTTGCACCAAATTCTTATCAGTTGATCTCTCCACGACTGATGTTGTTGAGTCGGGGACTTTTGGGCATTCTTATCTTTGTCTGGTGGCAGTAGATTGTTCTTGAACCTTACACGGCTCGACAGAGGCAACTCCTCTAGAAATCTCTCCATTACTGTTCAAAATTACATTTTGGCTCCTACTGAACCAATCTTTTTGACTTGATAACTTACTCCTCCGGTCAGAAAGCTGCATATGCTGGTTTCGATTAAAAATAGATTTTCCCGCTACCAGACCATCCTTTATGTACGAACTAGACTACAAACGACTTCACATCATTGTACATGGCAAACCAGGTTGTGTGTCAATCAATCAATAGAACAGTACACGTTCGATTCGTTGCGATGTTCTTGTTTCGATACGGATGTTTATCCCGTGCTAAGAGTTTGTAAGTGTGCTGCCAACAAACAGAAAATTAATACGAAACAGGCTCCTATTTACAGCAGAATTAGTATTACTGGATTAGACCGCAGTCACAATCTATAGTAGACACAGTACGAGGCAGACATGTTGTGCGTTTAAGTACGTACGAGTACGATAGACGCGGATCGACCAAAGTCGCAATGAAGCGCTCGCTGGACATTTGTAATTGCATCCGTCCTAGAATAGAAACAGATTCCATCCACAACTGCGAGTACTCGTTCCATTCTTTTGATTGGGTATATGTACATACGGCAAAGATATATGGCACTTTTGGCGTTCAATGCTGCGAGTTTCCAGTTCGAATTGTTATTGGAAAATGGCAGTTTTTCCTTGGTTTCGATACTCACTCCGTTGCTATTAGTGAGAAACTCTCCACGAAACCGCGGATCGATGACGAAGAAATAATAGCATCCGTGTGGTATGCACCTGCGAAATGTGCTGCCGAGTCGGTCGTCATCTCGTTCTTCAGTTTCGTACCGGTTTTCGTGGTGGTCTCGATCGTGTTGAAGTGGCAGCAGCAAAACAAACCAATTGCATCGCAAAGACTTTCGCATCTGCGATGGGGGTGCATTCGGTTCGCACCGATTGGACCGACGGAATGGATTCCGTCGGATGATTCGTAAGAAGTTTCGAGGATGTCTATGAATTCGGCAATCGATCCGGGCCCTGTTGCGAACAAAAAAGAAGCAGCAGCAGCAGCAGCAGCAGGAGTCGTCACCGCCGTCGTCAAAAAGATTCCTTGATCGTCTTGCATCCTGGGATCAACAACATCGCTTCCGTTTCCGTTTCCGTTTCGGTTTCGGTTTCGGTTTTGATTGAATTGGTTTCCTACGCTAAGTGTGACGCACCACCCGTTGGCCCCATTCCTTCTTCCGCGTCCCCGTTTGGTTGGGGTGCACGTGCAATTGTTCGCGTTCCGGCGCCCGAGCTCCGGCCCCAGAACATTTCCTGCACCCGGGGCGTGTGGCAAAATCCCGGCCTTGAACAAAAGGTCAGAACGGCGACGAACCGGCTCCTGCTGCCCCCCACCCGGGTGACCCGATGGAGGGACCTGGATCCGGCCAGAACCAGGAGCGTCCCAGGCCGGAATTCGAGCGTGTGCAGCGGAACGTCTTCGGCATCGGTGCTGGTACCAGTATTGGCGGTGGTCTCGTGCTCGGCAAAGACCACCGCCGTATTTTTGTCGTCGTCGTCGTCGTCCTCGCAGTCGTCGAATTCGTGGTCCCGAAAGACGTCTGCAGTGCGATCCAGTTCGAGCGTGAGATTGTCAGCACTCCCATCCCCTCGGCGGCGACGGATTGGATCGGTGTATTGAAAGAGACCCCCCTCTTCCGCCTCCTGCAGCATCAGGGTCACCGAAAATTCCGACTCGTCGTAGTGAAATCCGTGAAAATACCCCGGGCGAAAGACATTGACCGAGCAGCAACCGAGTGGATCTTCCGAGAGATAGAGTCGTTGCTTCTTCTCGTTGTTATTGTCGTTGTTATTGATATTTTTATTGGTATTCTCGTCATTCTCGTCGTCGTTGCCCGCACCCACAACGGACGAAACCATCCGAAGGAGCCTCGGATCGTGGTAGAGCTGCTTCAAGACGGAGTCTTCCGGCAACTCGTCAAAGGCGGTGGAAGCGACGATCGTTTTCGTTTCGTGGTTGTAGATCGAGTTCTCCGAAAAAGCCGAGGTGTCCGGTTCGGTTTGGTAGGCGTTGTGCTGGGTGTTGGTGGTGAACGCGGCGTCCTCTCGTTCCAGCATTTCACGAACGGCGCGGTCAACGGAGGAGGGTGTCAAAAACTCGGGAAAGGCCACGGCGCCGTGGCGCTCGAGCTCGGTCCTTGCTCCGGCCAGTGCCGATCTTCCCGCTTCGGACCAGTACAATCCACCCATATCATTGCTGTCGGTAGGACTACCTATAGCGACGCTCGCCAGCCAGGGGTATTTCGATTCGTTGACGATCATCATGATGGTTCTTGTCGCCGTTGCGGTTGCGGCATGGAAAGATGGAAGGACGGTCTCGCCTTCTAGACCAAAGGACGAGAACAGATTACGGGTACCTGGTAATTACGGTACCTTACGGATTTCCTCAGAGAGGATCAGAATTCCGAATTTTCATTATTATTTTTTGGTACACGTGCGAAGTAATCTTAGTACGGAAGTGTTTCGGAATCTGACACCTCGTTAACCCAACTAACCTTACCGGTACCGTACAAGTGAGGTTAATTAGTACTACTACTTCGTAACCTTAGTAGTCACTCCGCACACTGCATGCAGGGTAACCTTAACCTTAGGCACTGTTCGGACGTAATTCTAAATTTTACGCCTTCATTGCAATGGAGTAATGTACCGTAATTAGAATCATAATAAAAATGTCAAAGGTTTGGCACAACAATAATAAGGTCACCCTCCCCATCAGCATAAGAAGTGCTATCCTAGTTGTAAGGTTACCGGTATCCCAAGGCCAAATTTTAAGATTACCTTAACTAAACACGTGGAATATATTGTACTACAGAATTCCTATCAGCTGTCCCTCGGTTTCAGTAGAAATTAGTAGTCTGGCACGTAGAACCGGGGGACAGCTGATAGGAATTTTGTAGTATTTAGTAGTCACCCCTACCGTACGGTACAGTTGGTCACAACCATACCGACAAGCGGTAAGCGTCAAGTTCCTCGCAACAGATGCGAATCGTCATGGTAAGAAGATTACTTGTATTATTGTGAGGCTACATGTAAGATCTTACTTCGTATTAAAATTTTGAAAATACTTCTTGTACCGTAAGTTACCGTAACCCACCTGGTATTCAGTACATGAAACGTTGTTCACTGTAAAATTAGAGATTAGGTAAGATTACCTGGTAAGATCTTACTAGTAGAACATCATTTTTTGAACACTCGTTATGTGCATTAGTATGTCCTTCCTTGACTGACTCGCTCGAGCATACGGTAGACAAAATCATACTACTGCTATGATGTACCGGTACTAATAGTGATACTTTTCACACTACCCAAGAATTTTCTCTGGAAACCTGCGACAGGGGATTTTTGTGAGTATAATATTATTTTCTATTAGGAACATTTCAAAAGAGAGTTCTTGTACTTTCAGTTGTGTTCCAAAGAACTCATTTTAGTGCTAGGGCTGTGTGTGCCATTGTCATTGTTTCTGTTGGGGAAAAATCGACGCATCACAACATATAAGTACAGCATTCCTGATAGCTGTCCCTCAGTTCTACCACTACGAATATCTTCCTTCTATTGTCTACTAGGAGTATTTAACCTTTTCTACTAAAAGTTCTGGCAGACGACGATGTTCGGAATTCACTACTTTGAACCATATGCCACCCAGTGCTTCTGGACTTTACGTGTGCTTCGTTGTTACTTTTTTGAGATGATAGATTGCGCAAATGAATTGACTGTTTTGCGAGTGTTTTCGTACAACATGTGATTTTTCGTGCAAACATCCCACAACGCATTATCATCATAATTTCTTCCGTGCACAAATAATAGTACTTTACGTACCTTCGTTCATCCCTCTTTTCGGTACTCGGAATGATTACGTCGACTTCATTCATAAAAAAAATGCACATCAACCATCCATTTGTTCGAATCCGTCCACCCTTCGTTCTTGATAACAATGACAGGGACCACGAAGGCCGGCAACTAGAAACCGTAACGGTATGGAATGAAATGCCATCGTTGTTTTTTCCGACGGTACGATGCGAGGAAAACATGGTTCGAGAGATGATGCTCAGAGCATGAGTGGATGAGTCCTCTTCTGTCCATGACTACGACACACGCTACGTAAGATTTAAGGGTACCAGAACCGGAGGGAGTACCGGTAGCGGTAGCCGACGCGGTTCCTGTTGTCAGGCGTTACACGATTTGCTGTTGTTCTTATTTTTTTCAACAATGCCTTCGTAGGTACGTATGTATGTATTGTATACATAGAATCATAAGTTCGATTCGAGACTCGGGTTAACCGTTAAGGGAGGCATGAATGGAATAATTTTTGTCATAAACCTTACCGGTAATCTTACAGCATCCAGAATTGGTAGGAGCAGAACCGCGGGTAATTATTCCCAACGAATGAGATTCAGAGATTTTATCTGACTGACTGGGTCGTAAAATTATTTTTTGTTGATAGATCAGTCGATTCTTTTAAAAACAATGCTTGGCTCGCTCGTATTTTTTTCAATTATGATCCATCGATTCTCAGCATGAGTTCCTTTGTCCAGGTCGTATTTTTTCAATTATAGAAAGCACATGTCTCCCGCCAGCTCACAGGTGAGAATCACAAATATATAAGGAAGGAAGAACTATCGATACCATCATTCGATTACAACTTATGATTGAGTGGTACGACCCACTACTTGGTGCGGGGAAGAGGGATAAAAATACCCATTAGCAACTGGGATCTACATGATTCGCTCGATTCTTAAAAACTTAATCCTGATAATGGGGAAATCTACCAGATCGTGTAAGATAAAAATATCAATCACTTGATGCTGCAAATGGATAAAATATCCATGAGCAAATATGTTCTTCATTATTTGCTCGACCATGAGAAAAAGGACTTTCTTTAAGGTGCATTCCTCGGGTCGTGTCAGATAAAAAAAACATACTACGAGGGTAACTGCTGACGACAGAAATATGCATGACCCAAATCTGTAAGTCAAAGTTAGCTCGACTCGAAAAAACAGCAACTTGTTTATGGTTCTTTTACTAGGTCATGTAAGATAGAAATCATATCCACTTGGTACTACTGAAAGACGGACTGATCCATGAGCACCTCTGTATACAAATTGGTTCGACTCTTAAAAAACAGCACAGTGTTTATGGGACGACGGCGAGGTAGTGTTTGATACTCTTGGTAATGCGAGACGCGATTATGCATGAGCAACTTTGGTGAGTTCAACAAAAATGTAGTACGTTGTTTAGGCGACGTTCACCGTGTAGTGTTGCATGGAAATCGCAACTCTTGCGAACAAGAGGATCATTTCTTCCAATGGCACAAAAAGCAACGTGAGAACGCACAGAGTTTGGTTTCGATCCGAAAATCTGGAATTTTCGCAGTGCTCTCACAAAGCATTTTGGAAATTACAAATCACAAACAAGTCACCCCAAATTAGTGAACAATCATCACCAAAATAACGACTTGGGAAGACGAGCTATAATGCGACTCTTCGCCCTGTCCGTCGCTTCGTTTTCGATCCCTTGGCTCCTTTGTCAAGGTTACGAAAACGAACCTGCCGACGACGATGGACCATTCGAAAGGCATGGACAGTATGATGCACTCATTGGATCGAATGACGATGACAATGCTAATCAAAAAGAATGGCATGCCTCGGACAGCGCGAATCACCGGAACGAGATCAATTGGGAGAAAGAAGCGATCGAATCCGCCGACGATGGGTTGTTAGCAGCGCAGGAACTGTACAATGAATACCTCGGCTCCGATGACGACGCTTTTCCAGAATTCGACGACGATTTCATGGTCGACCTACTTGGCCTTCAAACTGGGGAGTACCCCAACGAAATCGATCGCCAGAGATATAAGAAAGTAACTGACGACGATTGGCCCTTGGCAACGCAACAACAATACGATGAACTCCTTCACGAAATCGATGCTGTTCTTGAATTGGATGACGATCTTATTGTTGAATGGCTTGCCAAAAACACAGGGATTCACCCCATCGATATTAATCATGACCTACGATCCCGATTCCTTTTTCCCGGAAAACCTACTTCGACTCCAACTTTGACTCCTAGCTCTATGCCCAGTACAGTTCCAAGTCTTGCACCCAGCTCTGGTCCAACAAATCAGGATGGTGTTTCACGATGGAAGGTATGGTGTTGCTATTTCAAGATTTGCTGCAGTGTTAAAATAGTTTCACCTTCTGTACCAAGCGAAAGACAAAATCCACTTCTGACCAGTAGCCCAACATCATTGCCAAACGAAATGAGAACTTCGTTAGCACGAAACTATGCACAAAATGGATCACAATCCACTTCATTTCCTACTTCTGCAGCAAGTGATTCTGTGACTCAGTTCGCAGCAGAGACTACAGCCTTTCCTTCTGAGCTGAGTCCGAGTCCCACCATAGAACCATCTGTATCAGCAACGATGAAGACCACTTCGGTACTCACAAACGTGATTACTTTGTGTGATACAGATAGCTCAACAATCCCCGATGACGACGAGGACACAAAGAACCAGGAACCAAGCTCTGAGCCCACTGGAATTTCCAGTGTTGAGTCTAGCTCCGATCCAACCTTGAGTCCCACCCCAGATCCAACTCCGCCTCTGACTTTATGTGATACAGAAAGCTCAACTTTTTTCCCTACTGATTCATCAAGTAAGACTCCAAGCTCTGTGCCCAGTGCAATTCCTAGTCTTGAGCCTAGCTCTGAACCAAGCTCAAGTCCAAGCTCCAGTCCAAGCTCCAGTCCAAGCTCTGCACCTAGTGCGAGTCCTAGTTCAAAGCCAAGCTCCATGCCCAGCTCAAAGCCAAGTGCAACTCCCAGTTCATATCCTAGCTCAACTCCAAGCTCTGCTCCCAGTGCCAGTCCCACGGTCGAGCCAAGCTCTTTGCCCACTTTAAGCTCACATCCATCTTCATCACCAAGCGTAACATCCAGCGTGGAACCAACAGGTGAATGTGAAAATGATGATACATTCTTCTTTAATGGTCATAAGCATAAGGATTGCAATTGGGTTTCGAAGAAACCAAGTAAACGCTGTTGTAAGAAGGACAGGGTGAGGAATAAAAGGGTGGCAAATTTCTGTCGACTTTTTTGTAAGAAGAAATGTAAACCTTACCGCCCATTGCCAACAGCTGAACCCAGCCATGAACCCTCAAAAGTCCCAAGTAATGTACCCACTAAGGCAACCATGGATCCCAGCAATGTTCCAAGCATGATACCCAGTGATGTTCCCACCATTGTACCAAGCAATGTGCCAAGTAAAATCCCAAGCAATGAACCAAGTATCGTCCCAAGCTTCACTCCAAGCTCTGTGCCCACTGAAGTTCCTAGTATTGCGCCAAGTTATTCGCCAAGTTCAAAACCATCTTCATCACCAAGCGCAACCCCCACCTTGACTCCAAGTTTGTTTCCATCCTTCAGTCCTTCTGTACTGCCCAGTGACAGCCCAAGTGTTTCTCCTTCAGACCTATCAACTCTGTCCATGATGCCCACAGACTGCTACATGCCTGCTCCTGCAGAGGTTGTAGGGCAGATTTGCTTTGATGGGGAGGTTGTTGATGGTACTTTAGCATTGCCGAAGGATGCTTTTGTTATCAAGAAGCAGGATGGTGCCAAAGTTGAGTTCACTGTAAACCTTGCTTGGACAGGTGCAACAGGAATGGCAGTCTCATTGCTCAATACGGAGATGGAATCAAGTTGCACAGTGATGGGTAATGTTGGATATGGATATTCTCAAACATTTGAGGGTGGTTGCACCAAAGGAAGCACAGGTGTAACAATTGTGGCATACATGGATGAGGAATTTGACCCTGATGAATGTGAAGCCTGCAATGTTGATGATCTTGAGAAAATGGGAGGAGCCTATTCCTTCTGTGCATACAGACTTGAAATTCCGTGTGAATCAATAAGAGTTGAATGTGGCGAGCCAAGTTCATCACCAAGTGGAAGTTTCTATCCAAGCAGTATCCCTTCTGAAACACCAACAGAAAGCTCATCTACAAGCTATGCTCCAAGTGATTTACCATCTAGAGCACCAAGCTCAAATCCTTCTGGGATTCCTTCTACCAGTTCAAGTCAATCACCCAGTTTGTTTCCATCCTTCAGTCCTTCTGTACTGCCCAGTGACAGCCCAAGTGTTTCTCCTTCAGACCTATCAACTCTGTCCATGATGCCCACAGACTGCTACATGCCTGCTCCTGCAGAGGTTGTAGGGCAGATTTGCTTTGATGGGGAGGTTGTTGATGGTACTTTAGCATTGCCGAAGGATGCTTTTGTTATCAAGAAGCAGGACGGTGCCAAAGTTGAGTTCACTGTAAACCTTGCTTGGACAGGTGCAACAGGAATGGCAGTCTCATTGCTCAATACGGAGATGGAATCAAGTTGCACAGTGATGGGTAATGTTGGATATGGATATTCTCAAACATTTGAGGGTGGTTGTACCAAAGGAAGCACAGGTGTAACAATTGTGGCATACATGGATGAGGAATTTGACCCTGATGAATGTGAAGCCTGCAATGTTGATGATCTTGAGAAAATGGGAGGAGCCTATTCCTTCTGTGCATACAGACTTGAAATTCCGTGTGAATCAATCAGTGTTGAATGCAGAGAACCAAGTGCACCACCATCACCATCTGGTATTCCAAGCATTGTTCCCAGCATGGTTCCAAGCATGGAACCGAGTAACGCACCGAGTGACGTACCAAGCATGGTCCCCAGCATGATTCCCAGCAATGTTCCAAGCATGAAGCCCAGCGATGTTCCAAGCATGGTCCCCAGCATGAAGCCCAGCAATGTTCCAAGCATGGAACCTAGCAGTTCTCCTTCTGGTATTCCAAGCATGGTCCCCAGCATGATTCCCAGCAATGTTCCAAGCATGAAGCCCAGCGATGTTCCAAGCATGGTCCCCAGCATGAAGCCCAGCAATGTTCCAAGCATGGAACCTAGCAGTTCTCCTTCTGGTATTCCAAGCATGGTCCCCAGCATGATTCCCAGCAATGTTCCAAGCATGAAGCCCAGCGATGTTCCAAGCATGGTCCCCAGCATGAAGCCCAGCAATGTTCCAAGCATGGAACCTAGCAGTTCTCCTTCTGGTATTCCAAGCATGGTCCCCAGCATGATTCCCAGCAATGTTCCAAGCATGAAGCCCAGCGATGTTCCAAGCATGGTCCCCAGCATGAAGCCCAGCAATGTTCCAAGCATGGAACCTAGCAGTTCTCCTTCTGGTATTCCAAGCATGGTCCCCAGCATGATTCCCAGCAATGTTCCAAGCATGAAGCCCAGCGATGTTCCAAGCATGGTCCCCAGCATGAAGCCCAGCAATGTTCCAAGCATGGAACCTAGCAGTTCTCCTTCTGGTATTCCAAGCATGGTCCCCAGCATGATTCCCAGCAATGTTCCAAGCATGAAGCCCAGCGATGTTCCAAGCATGGTCCCCAGCATGAAGCCCAGCAATGTTCCAAGCATGGAACCTAGCAGTTCTCCTTCTGGTATTCCAAGCATGGTCCCCAGCATGATTCCCAGCAATGTTCCAAGCATGAAGCCCAGCGATGTTCCAAGCATGGTCCCCAGCATGAAGCCCAGCAATGTTCCAAGCATGGAACCTAGCAGTTCTCCTTCTGGTATTCCAAGCATGGTCCCCAGCATGATTCCCAGCAATGTTCCAAGCATGAAGCCCAGCGATGTTCCAAGCATGGTCCCCAGCATGAAGCCCAGCAATGTTCCAAGCATGGAACCTAGCAGTTCTCCTTCTGGTATTCCAAGCATGGTCCCCAGCATGATTCCCAGCAATGTTCCAAGCATGAAGCCCAGCGATGTTCCAAGCATGGTCCCCAGCATGAAGCCCAGCAATGTTCCAAGCATGGAACCTAGCAGTTCTCCTTCTGGTATTCCAAGCATGGTCCCCAGCATGATTCCCAGCAATGTTCCAAGCATGAAGCCCAGCGATGTTCCAAGCATGGTCCCCAGCATGAAGCCCAGCAATGTTCCAAGCATGGAACCTAGCAGTTCTCCTTCTGGTATTCCAAGCATGGTCCCCAGCATGATTCCCAGCAATGTTCCAAGCATGAAGCCCAGCGATGTTCCAAGCATGGTCCCCAGCATGAAGCCCAGCAATGTTCCAAGCATGGAACCTAGCAGTTCTCCTTCTGGTATTCCAAGCATGGTCCCCAGCATGATTCCCAGCAATGTTCCAAGCATGAAGCCCAGCGATGTTCCAAGCATGGTCCCCAGCATGAAGCCCAGCAATGTTCCAAGCATGGAACCTAGCAGTTCTCCTTCTGGTATTCCAAGCATGGTCCCCAGCATGATTCCCAGCAATGTTCCAAGCATGAAGCCCAGCGATGTTCCAAGCATGGTCCCCAGCATGAAGCCCAGCAATGTTCCAAGCATGGAACCTAGCAGTTCTCCTTCTGGTATTCCAAGCATGGTCCCCAGCATGATTCCCAGCAATGTTCCAAGCATGAAGCCCAGCGATGTTCCAAGCATGGTCCCCAGCATGAAGCCCAGCAATGTTCCAAGCATGGAACCTAGCAGTTCTCCTTCTGGTATTCCAAGCATGGTCCCCAGCATGATTCCCAGCAATGTTCCAAGCATGAAGCCCAGCGATGTTCCAAGCATGGTCCCCAGCATGAAGCCCAGCAATGTTCCAAGCATGGAACCTAGCAGTTCTCCTTCTGGTATTCCAAGCATGGTCCCCAGCATGATTCCCAGCAATGTTCCAAGCATGAAGCCCAGCGATGTTCCAAGCATGGTCCCCAGCATGAAGCCCAGCAATGTTCCAAGCATGGAACCTAGCAGTTCTCCTTCTGGTATTCCAAGCATGGTCCCCAGCATGATTCCCAGCAATGTTCCAAGCATGAAGCCCAGCGATGTTCCAAGCATGGTCCCCAGCATGAAGCCCAGCAATGTTCCAAGCATGGAACCTAGCAGTTCTCCTTCTGGTATTCCAAGCATGGTCCCCAGCATGATTCCCAGCAATGTTCCAAGCATGAAGCCCAGCGATGTTCCAAGCATGGTCCCCAGCATGAAGCCCAGCAATGTTCCAAGCATGGAACCTAGCAGTTCTCCTTCTGGTATTCCAAGCATGGTCCCCAGCATGATTCCCAGCAATGTTCCAAGCATGAAGCCCAGCGATGTTCCAAGCATGGTCCCCAGCATGAAGCCCAGCAATGTTCCAAGCATGGAACCTAGCAGTTCTCCTTCTGGTATTCCAAGCATGGTCCCCAGCATGATTCCCAGCAATGTTCCAAGCATGGTCCCCAGCATGAAGCCCAGCAATGTTCCAAGCATGGAACCTAGCAGTTCTCCTTCTGGTATTCCAAGCATGGTCCCCAGCATGATTCCCAGCAATGTTCCAAGCATGAAGCCCAGCGATGTTCCAAGCATGGTCCCCAGCATGAAGCCCAGCAATGTTCCAAGCATGGAACCTAGCAGTTCTCCTTCTGGTATTCCAAGCATGGTCCCCAGCATGATTCCCAGCAATGTTCCAAGCATGAAGCCCAGCGATGTTCCAAGCATGGTCCCCAGCATGAAGCCCAGCAATGTTCCAAGCATGGAACCTAGCAGTTCTCCTTCTGGTATTCCAAGCATGGTCCCCAGCATGATTCCCAGCAATGTTCCAAGCATGAAGCCCAGCGATGTTCCAAGCATGGTCCCCAGCATGAAGCCCAGCAATGTTCCAAGCATGGAACCTAGCAGTTCTCCTTCTGGTATTCCAAGCATGGTCCCCAGCATGATTCCCAGCAATGTTCCAAGCATGAAGCCCAGCGATGTTCCAAGCATGGTCCCCAGCATGAAGCCCAGCAATGTTCCAAGCATGGAACCTAGCAGTTCTCCTTCTGGTATTCCAAGCATGGTCCCCAGCATGATTCCCAGCAATGTTCCAAGCATGGTCCCCAGCATGAAGCCCAGCAATGTTCCAAGCATGGAACCTAGCAGTTCTCCTTCTGGTATTCCAAGCATGGTCCCCAGCATGATTCCCAGCAATGTTCCAAGCATGAAGCCCAGCGATGTTCCAAGCATGGTCCCCAGCATGAAGCCCAGCAATGTTCCAAGCATGGAACCTAGCAGTTCTCCTTCTGGTATTCCAAGCATGGTCCCCAGCATGATTCCCAGCAATGTTCCAAGCATGAAGCCCAGCGATGTTCCAAGCATGGTCCCCAGCATGAAGCCCAGCAATGTTCCAAGCATGGAACCTAGCAGTTCTCCTTCTGGTATTCCAAGCATGGTCCCCAGCATGATTCCCAGCAATGTTCCAAGCATGAAGCCCAGCGATGTTCCAAGCATGGTCCCCAGCATGAAGCCCAGCAATGTTCCAAGCATGGAACCTAGCAGTTCTCCTTCTGGTATTCCAAGCATGGTCCCCAGCATGATTCCCAGCAATGTTCCAAGCATGAAGCCCAGCGATGTTCCAAGCATGGTCCCCAGCATGAAGCCCAGCAATGTTCCAAGCATGGAACCTAGCAGTTCTCCTTCTGGTATTCCAAGCATGGTCCCCAGCATGATTCCCAGCAATGTTCCAAGCATGAAGCCCAGCGATGTTCCAAGCATGGTCCCCAGCATGAAGCCCAGCAATGTTCCAAGCATGGAACCTAGCAGTTCTCCTTCTGGTATTCCAAGCATGGTCCCCAGCATGATTCCCAGCAATGTTCCAAGCATGAAGCCCAGCGATGTTCCAAGCATGGTCCCCAGCATGAAGCCCAGCAATGTTCCAAGCATGGAACCTAGCAGTTCTCCTTCTGGTATTCCAAGCATGGTCCCCAGCATGATTCCCAGCAATGTTCCAAGCATGAAGCCCAGCGATGTTCCAAGCATGGTCCCCAGCATGAAGCCCAGCAATGTTCCAAGCATGGAACCTAGCAGTTCTCCTTCTGGTATTCCAAGCATGGTCCCCAGCATGATTCCCAGCAATGTTCCAAGCATGAAGCCCAGCGATGTTCCAAGCATGGTCCCCAGCATGAAGCCCAGCAATGTTCCAAGCATGGAACCTAGCAGTTCTCCTTCTGGTATTCCAAGCATGGTCCCCAGCATGATTCCCAGCAATGTTCCAAGCATGAAGCCCAGCGATGTTCCAAGCATGGTCCCCAGCATGAAGCCCAGCAATGTTCCAAGCATGGAACCTAGCAGTTCTCCTTCTGGTATTCCAAGCATGGTCCCCAGCATGATTCCCAGCAATGTTCCAAGCATGAAGCCCAGCGATGTTCCAAGCATGGTCCCCAGCATGAAGCCCAGCAATGTTCCAAGCATGGAACCTAGCAGTTCTCCTTCTGGTATTCCAAGCATGGTCCCCAGCATGATTCCCAGCAATGTTCCAAGCATGAAGCCCAGCGATGTTCCAAGCATGGTCCCCAGCATGAAGCCCAGCAATGTTCCAAGCATGGAACCTAGCAGTTCTCCTTCTGGTATTCCAAGCATGGTCCCCAGCATGATTCCCAGCAATGTTCCAAGCATGAAGCCCAGCGATGTTCCAAGCATGGTCCCCAGCATGAAGCCCAGCAATGTTCCAAGCATGGAACCTAGCAGTTCTCCTTCTGGTATTCCAAGCATGGTCCCCAGCATGATTCCCAGCAATGTTCCAAGCATGAAGCCCAGCGATGTTCCAAGCATGGTCCCCAGCATGAAGCCCAGCAATGTTCCAAGCATGGAACCTAGCAGTTCTCCTTCTGGTATTCCAAGCATGGTCCCCAGCATGATTCCCAGCAATGTTCCAAGCATGGTCCCCAGCATGAAGCCCAGCAATGTTCCAAGCATGGAACCTAGCAGTTCTCCTTCTGGTATTCCAAGCATGGTCCCCAGCATGATTCCCAGCAATGTTCCAAGCATGAAGCCCAGCGATGTTCCAAGCATGGTCCCCAGCATGAAGCCCAGCAATGTTCCAAGCATGGAACCTAGCAGTTCTCCTTCTGGTATTCCAAGCATGGTCCCCAGCATGATTCCCAGCAATGTTCCAAGCATGAAGCCCAGCGATGTTCCAAGCATGGTCCCCAGCATGAAGCCCAGCAATGTTCCAAGCATGGAACCTAGCAGTTCTCCTTCTGGTATTCCAAGCATGGTCCCCAGCATGATTCCCAGCAATGTTCCAAGCATGAAGCCCAGCGATGTTCCAAGCATGGTCCCCAGCATGAAGCCCAGCAATGTTCCAAGCATGGAACCTAGCAGTTCTCCTTCTGGTATTCCAAGCATGGTCCCCAGCATGATTCCCAGCAATGTTCCAAGCATGAAGCCCAGCGATGTTCCAAGCATGGTCCCCAGCATGAAGCCCAGCAATGTTCCAAGCATGGAACCTAGCAGTTCTCCTTCTGGTATTCCAAGCATGGTCCCCAGCATGATTCCCAGCAATGTTCCAAGCATGAAGCCCAGCGATGTTCCAAGCATGGTCCCCAGCATGAAGCCCAGCAATGTTCCAAGCATGGAACCTAGCAGTTCTCCTTCTGGTATTCCAAGCATGGTCCCCAGCATGATTCCCAGCAATGTTCCAAGCATGAAGCCCAGCGATGTTCCAAGCATGGTCCCCAGCATGAAGCCCAGCAATGTTCCAAGCATGGAACCTAGCAGTTCTCCTTCTGGTATTCCAAGCATGGTCCCCAGCATGATTCCCAGCAATGTTCCAAGCATGAAGCCCAGCGATGTTCCAAGCATGGTCCCCAGCATGAAGCCCAGCAATGTTCCAAGCATGGAACCTAGCAGTTCTCCTTCTGGTATTCCAAGCATGGTCCCCAGCATGATTCCCAGCAATGTTCCAAGCATGAAGCCCAGCGATGTTCCAAGCATGGTCCCCAGCATGAAGCCCAGCAATGTTCCAAGCATGGAACCTAGCAGTTCTCCTTCTGGTATTCCAAGCATGGTCCCCAGCATGATTCCCAGCAATGTTCCAAGCATGAAGCCCAGCGATGTTCCAAGCATGGTCCCCAGCATGAAGCCCAGCAATGTTCCAAGCATGGAACCTAGCAGTTCTCCTTCTGGTATTCCAAGCATGGTCCCCAGCATGATTCCCAGCAATGTTCCAAGCATGAAGCCCAGCGATGTTCCAAGCATGGTCCCCAGCATGAAGCCCAGCAATGTTCCAAGCATGGAACCTAGCAGTTCTCCTTCTGGTATTCCAAGCATGGTCCCCAGCATGATTCCCAGCAATGTTCCAAGCATGAAGCCCAGCGATGTTCCAAGCATGGTCCCCAGCATGAAGCCCAGCAATGTTCCAAGCATGGAACCTAGCAGTTCTCCTTCTGGTATTCCAAGCATGGTCCCCAGCATGATTCCCAGCAATGTTCCAAGCATGAAGCCCAGCGATGTTCCAAGCATGGTCCCCAGCATGAAGCCCAGCAATGTTCCAAGCATGGAACCTAGCAGTTCTCCTTCTGGTATTCCAAGCATGGTCCCCAGCATGATTCCCAGCAATGTTCCAAGCATGAAGCCCAGCGATGTTCCAAGCATGGTCCCCAGCATGAAGCCCAGCAATGTTCCAAGCATGGAACCTAGCAGTTCTCCTTCTGGTATTCCAAGCATGGTCCCCAGCATGATTCCCAGCAATGTTCCAAGCATGAAGCCCAGCGATGTTCCAAGCATGGTCCCCAGCATGAAGCCCAGCAATGTTCCAAGCATGGAACCTAGCAGTTCTCCTTCTGGTATTCCAAGCATGGTCCCCAGCATGATTCCCAGCAATGTTCCAAGCATGAAGCCCAGCGATGTTCCAAGCATGGTCCCCAGCATGAAGCCCAGCAATGTTCCAAGCATGGAACCTAGCAGTTCTCCTTCTGGTATTCCAAGCATGGTCCCCAGCATGATTCCCAGCAATGTTCCAAGCATGAAGCCCAGCGATGTTCCAAGCATGGTCCCCAGCATGAAGCCCAGCAATGTTCCAAGCATGGAACCTAGCAGTTCTCCTTCTGGTATTCCAAGCATGGTCCCCAGCATGATTCCCAGCAATGTTCCAAGCATGAAGCCCAGCGATGTTCCAAGCATGGTCCCCAGCATGAAGCCCAGCAATGTTCCAAGCATGGAACCTAGCAGTTCTCCTTCTGGTATTCCAAGCATGGTCCCCAGCATGATTCCCAGCAATGTTCCAAGCATGAAGCCCAGCGATGTTCCAAGCATGGTCCCCAGCATGAAGCCCAGCAATGTTCCAAGCATGGAACCTAGCAGTTCTCCTTCTGGTATTCCAAGCATGGTCCCCAGCATGATTCCCAGCAATGTTCCAAGCATGAAGCCCAGCGATGTTCCAAGCATGGTCCCCAGCATGAAGCCCAGCAATGTTCCAAGCATGGAACCTAGCAGTTCTCCTTCTGGTATTCCAAGCATGGTCCCCAGCATGATTCCCAGCAATGTTCCAAGCATGAAGCCCAGCGATGTTCCAAGCATGGTCCCCAGCATGAAGCCCAGCAATGTTCCAAGCATGGAACCTAGCAGTTCTCCTTCTGGTATTCCAAGCATGGTCCCCAGCATGATTCCCAGCAATGTTCCAAGCATGGTCCCCAGCATGAAGCCCAGCAATGTTCCAAGCATGGAACCTAGCAGTTCTCCTTCTGGTATTCCAAGCATGGTCCCCAGCATGATTCCCAGCAATGTTCCAAGCATGAAGCCCAGCGATGTTCCAAGCATGGTCCCCAGCATGAAGCCCAGCAATGTTCCAAGCATGGAACCTAGCAGTTCTCCTTCTGGTATTCCAAGCATGGTCCCCAGCATGATTCCCAGCAATGTTCCAAGCATGAAGCCCAGCGATGTTCCAAGCATGGTCCCCAGCATGAAGCCCAGCAATGTTCCAAGCATGGAACCTAGCAGTTCTCCTTCTGGTATTCCAAGCATGGTCCCCAGCATGATTCCCAGCAATGTTCCAAGCATGAAGCCCAGCGATGTTCCAAGCATGGTCCCCAGCATGAAGCCCAGCAATGTTCCAAGCATGGAACCTAGCAGTTCTCCTTCTGGTATTCCAAGCATGGTCCCCAGCATGATTCCCAGCAATGTTCCAAGCATGAAGCCCAGCGATGTTCCAAGCATGGTCCCCAGCATGAAGCCCAGCAATGTTCCAAGCATGGAACCTAGCAGTTCTCCTTCTGGTATTCCAAGCATGGTCCCCAGCATGATTCCCAGCAATGTTCCAAGCATGAAGCCCAGCGATGTTCCAAGCATGGTCCCCAGCATGAAGCCCAGCAATGTTCCAAGCATGGAACCTAGCAGTTCTCCTTCTGGTATTCCAAGCATGGTCCCCAGCATGATTCCCAGCAATGTTCCAAGCATGGTCCCCAGCATGAAGCCCAGCAATGTTCCAAGCATGGAACCTAGCAGTTCTCCTTCTGGTATTCCAAGCATGGTCCCCAGCATGATTCCCAGCAATGTTCCAAGCATGAAGCCCAGCGATGTTCCAAGCATGGTCCCCAGCATGAAGCCCAGCAATGTTCCAAGCATGGAACCTAGCAGTTCTCCTTCTGGTATTCCAAGCATGGTCCCCAGCATGATTCCCAGCAATGTTCCAAGCATGAAGCCCAGCGATGTTCCAAGCATGGTCCCCAGCATGAAGCCCAGCAATGTTCCAAGCATGGAACCTAGCAGTTCTCCTTCTGGTATTCCAAGCATGGTCCCCAGCATGATTCCCAGCAATGTTCCAAGCATGGTCCCCAGCATGAAGCCCAGCAATGTTCCAAGCATGGAACCTAGCAGTTCTCCTTCTGGTATTCCAAGCATGGTCCCCAGCATGATTCCCAGCAATGTTCCAAGCATGAAGCCCAGCGATGTTCCAAGCATGGTCCCCAGCATGAAGCCCAGCAATGTTCCAAGCATGGAACCTAGCAGTTCTCCTTCTGGTATTCCAAGCATGGTCCCCAGCATGATTCCCAGCAATGTTCCAAGCATGGTCCCCAGCATGAAGCCCAGCAATGTTCCAAGCATGGAACCTAGCAGTTCTCCTTCTGGTATTCCAAGCATGGTCCCCAGCATGATTCCCAGCAATGTTCCAAGCATGAAGCCCAGCGATGTTCCAAGCATGGTCCCCAGCATGAAGCCCAGCAATGTTCCAAGCATGGAACCTAGCAGTTCTCCTTCTGGTATTCCAAGCATGGTCCCCAGCATGATTCCCAGCAATGTTCCAAGCATGAAGCCCAGCGATGTTCCAAGCATGGTCCCCAGCATGAAGCCCAGCAATGTTCCAAGCATGGAACCTAGCAGTTCTCCTTCTGGTATTCCAAGCATGGTCCCCAGCATGATTCCCAGCAATGTTCCAAGCATGGTCCCCAGCATGAAGCCCAGCAATGTTCCAAGCATGGAACCTAGCAGTTCTCCTTCTGGTATTCCAAGCATGGTCCCCAGCATGATTCCCAGCAATGTTCCAAGCATGAAGCCCAGCGATGTTCCAAGCATGGTCCCCAGCATGAAGCCCAGCAATGTTCCAAGCATGGAACCTAGCAGTTCTCCTTCTGGTATTCCAAGCATGGTCCCCAGCATGATTCCCAGCAATGTTCCAAGCATGAAGCCCAGCGATGTTCCAAGCATGGTCCCCAGCATGAAGCCCAGCAATGTTCCAAGCATGGAACCTAGCAGTTCTCCTTCTGGTATTCCAAGCATGGTCCCCAGCATGATTCCCAGCAATGTTCCAAGCATGAAGCCCAGCGATGTTCCAAGCATGGTCCCCAGCATGAAGCCCAGCAATGTTCCAAGCATGGAACCTAGCAGTTCTCCTTCTGGTATTCCAAGCATGGTCCCCAGCATGATTCCCAGCAATGTTCCAAGCATGAAGCCCAGCGATGTTCCAAGCATGGTCCCCAGCATGAAGCCCAGCAATGTTCCAAGCATGGAACCTAGCAGTTCTCCTTCTGGTATTCCAAGCATGGTCCCCAGCATGATTCCCAGCAATGTTCCAAGCATGAAGCCCAGCGATGTTCCAAGCATGGTCCCCAGCATGAAGCCCAGCAATGTTCCAAGCATGGAACCTAGCAGTTCTCCTTCTGGTATTCCAAGCATGGTCCCCAGCATGATTCCCAGCAATGTTCCAAGCATGAAGCCCAGCGATGTTCCAAGCATGGTCCCCAGCATGAAGCCCAGCAATGTTCCAAGCATGGAACCTAGCAGTTCTCCTTCTGGTATTCCAAGCATGGTCCCCAGCATGATTCCCAGCAATGTTCCAAGCATGAAGCCCAGCGATGTTCCAAGCATGGTCCCCAGCATGAAGCCCAGCAATGTTCCAAGCATGGAACCTAGCAGTTCTCCTTCTGGTATTCCAAGCATGGTCCCCAGCATGATTCCCAGCAATGTTCCAAGCATGAAGCCCAGCGATGTTCCAAGCATGGTCCCCAGCATGAAGCCCAGCAATGTTCCAAGCATGGAACCTAGCAGTTCTCCTTCTGGTATTCCAAGCATGGTCCCCAGCATGATTCCCAGCAATGTTCCAAGCATGGTCCCCAGCATGAAGCCCAGCAATGTTCCAAGCATGGAACCTAGCAGTTCTCCTTCTGGTATTCCAAGCATGGTCCCCAGCATGATTCCCAGCAATGTTCCAAGCATGAAGCCCAGCGATGTTCCAAGCATGGTCCCCAGCATGAAGCCCAGCAATGTTCCAAGCATGGAACCTAGCAGTTCTCCTTCTGGTATTCCAAGCATGGTCCCCAGCATGATTCCCAGCAATGTTCCAAGCATGAAGCCCAGCGATGTTCCAAGCATGGTCCCCAGCATGAAGCCCAGCAATGTTCCAAGCATGGAACCTAGCAGTTCTCCTTCTGGTATTCCAAGCATGGTCCCCAGCATGATTCCCAGCAATGTTCCAAGCATGAAGCCCAGCGATGTTCCAAGCATGGTCCCCAGCATGAAGCCCAGCAATGTTCCAAGCATGGAACCTAGCAGTTCTCCTTCTGGTATTCCAAGCATGGTCCCCAGCATGATTCCCAGCAATGTTCCAAGCATGAAGCCCAGCGATGTTCCAAGCATGGTCCCCAGCATGAAGCCCAGCAATGTTCCAAGCATGGAACCTAGCAGTTCTCCTTCTGGTATTCCAAGCATGGTCCCCAGCATGATTCCCAGCAATGTTCCAAGCATGAAGCCCAGCGATGTTCCAAGCATGGTCCCCAGCATGAAGCCCAGCAATGTTCCAAGCATGGAACCTAGCAGTTCTCCTTCTGGTATTCCAAGCATGGTCCCCAGCATGATTCCCAGCAATGTTCCAAGCATGGTCCCCAGCATGAAGCCCAGCAATGTTCCAAGCATGGAACCTAGCAGTTCTCCTTCTGGTATTCCAAGCATGGTCCCCAGCATGATTCCCAGCAATGTTCCAAGCATGAAGCCCAGCGATGTTCCAAGCATGGTCCCCAGCATGAAGCCCAGCAATGTTCCAAGCATGGAACCTAGCAGTTCTCCTTCTGGTATTCCAAGCATGGTCCCCAGCATGATTCCCAGCAATGTTCCAAGCATGGTCCCCAGCATGAAGCCCAGCAATGTTCCAAGCATGGAACCTAGCAGTTTTCCTTCTGGTATTCCAAGCATGGTCCCCAGCATGATTCCCAGCAATGTTCCAAGCATGAAGCCCAGCGATGTTCCAAGCATGGTCCCCAGCATGAAGCCCAGCAATGTTCCAAGCATGGAACCTAGCAGTTCTCCTTCTGGTATTCCAAGCATGGTCCCCAGCATGATTCCCAGCAATGTTCCAAGCATGGTCCCCAGCATGAAGCCCAGCAATGTTCCAAGCATGGAACCTAGCAGTTCTCCTTCTGGTATTCCAAGCATGGTCCCCAGCATGATTCCCAGCAATGTTCCAAGCATGAAGCCCAGCGATGTTCCAAGCATGGTCCCCAGCATGAAGCCCAGCAATGTTCCAAGCATGGAACCTAGCAGTTCTCCTTCTGGTATTCCAAGCATGGTCCCCAGCATGATTCCCAGCAATGTTCCAAGCATGGTCCCCAGCATGAAGCCCAGCAATGTTCCAAGCATGGAACCTAGCAGTTCTCCTTCTGGTATTCCAAGCATGGTCCCCAGCATGATTCCCAGCAATGTTCCAAGCATGAAGCCCAGCGATGTTCCAAGCATGGTCCCCAGCATGAAGCCCAGCAATGTTCCAAGCATGGAACCTAGCAGTTCTCCTTCTGGTATTCCAAGCATGGTCCCCAGCATGATTCCCAGCAATGTTCCAAGCATGAAGCCCAGCGATGTTCCAAGCATGGTCCCCAGCATGAAGCCCAGCAATGTTCCAAGCATGGAACCTAGCAGTTCTCCTTCTGGTATTCCAAGCATGGTCCCCAGCATGATTCCCAGCAATGTTCCAAGCATGAAGCCCAGCGATGTTCCAAGCATGGTCCCCAGCATGAAGCCCAGCAATGTTCCAAGCATGGAACCTAGCAGTTCTCCTTCTGGTATTCCAAGCATGGTCCCCAGCATGATTCCCAGCAATGTTCCAAGCATGAAGCCCAGCGATGTTCCAAGCATGGTCCCCAGCATGAAGCCCAGCAATGTTCCAAGCATGGAACCTAGCAGTTCTCCTTCTGGTATTCCAAGCATGGTCCCCAGCATGATTCCCAGCAATGTTCCAAGCATGAAGCCCAGCGATGTTCCAAGCATGGTCCCCAGCATGAAGCCCAGCAATGTTCCAAGCATGGAACCTAGCAGTTCTCCTTCTGGTATTCCAAGCATGGTCCCCAGCATGATTCCCAGCAATGTTCCAAGCATGAAGCCCAGCGATGTTCCAAGCATGGTCCCCAGCATGAAGCCCAGCAATGTTCCAAGCATGGAACCTAGCAGTTCTCCTTCTGGTATTCCAAGCATGGTCCCCAGCATGATTCCCAGCAATGTTCCAAGCACGATTCCTAGCAATGTACCAAGTTCACCTCCTTCTGTTTCTTCAATGCCCACAGATTGCTACACCCCGTCTCCTGCTCAAGTTGTTGGACAGCTTTGTTACAATGGCTTTATGCCAGTAGAACCTATTCCATTCCCCACTGATGCACTTTCTATTAAGAATCAAGATGGGGCCAACATTGAGTTCATTGTCAGTCTTTCCTGGCCTGGTGCAACTGGCATGGCTATTTCACTGATCAACACTCAAATGGAAACAAAATGCACAGTTATGGGAAATGTTGGTTATGGATACTCTCATGCTTTTGAAGGTGGTTGTACTCAGGGAAACACAGGTGTCACAGTTGTGGCATACATGGATGATGCATTTAATCCTGATGAATGTGATGGCTGTAATGTTGATGATCTTGAAAATATGGAAGGAAACTACAGGTTCTGTGCATACAGACTGGAGATTCCTTGTGAATCAATCAGTGTTGAATGCGGAGAACCAAGTGCATCACCATCAACAAGACCATCTCATAGCCCAAGTGAACCACCAAGCCAAAATCCTTCTGTACGACCTAGCCAGTCTTTTGATCCAAGCGGTTTCCCAAGCAGGGTTCCCAGTAAAGAACCTAGTGAAACGCCAAGCACAGTACCAAGTTTTATCCCAAGCAATGTACCAAGCATGGAACCTAGCAGTTCTCCTTCTGGTATTCCAAGCATGGTCCCCAGCATGATTCCCAGCAATGTTCCAAGCATGAAGCCCAGCGATGTTCCAAGCATGGTCCCCAGCATGAAGCCCAGCAATGTTCCAAGCATGGAACCTAGCAGTTCTCCTTCTGGTATTCCAAGCATGGTCCCCAGCATGATTCCCAGCAATGTTCCGAGCATGAAGCCCAGCGATGTTCCAAGCATGGTCCCCAGCATGAAGCCCAGCAATGTTCCAAGCATGGAACCTAGCAGTTCTCCTTCTGGTATTCCAAGCATGGTCCCCAGCATGATTCCCAGCAATGTTCCAAGCATGAAGCCCAGCGATGTTCCAAGCATGGTCCCCAGCATGAAGCCCAGCAATGTTCCAAGCATGGAACCTAGCAGTTCTCCTTCTGGTATTCCAAGCATGGTCCCCAGCATGATTCCCAGCAATGTTCCAAGCATGAAGCCCAGCGATGTTCCAAGCATGGTCCCCAGCATGAAGCCCAGCAATGTTCCAAGCATGGAACCTAGCAGTTCTCCTTCTGGTATTCCAAGCATGGTCCCCAGCATGATTCCCAGCAATGTTCCAAGCATGAAGCCCAGCGATGTTCCAAGCATGGTCCCCAGCATGAAGCCCAGCAATGTTCCAAGCATGGAACCTAGCAGTTCTCCTTCTGGTATTCCAAGCATGGTCCCCAGCATGATTCCCAGCAATGTTCCAAGCATGAAGCCCAGCGATGTTCCAAGCATGGTCCCCAGCATGAAGCCCAGCAATGTTCCAAGCATGGAACCTAGCAGTTCTCCTTCTGGTATTCCAAGCATGGTCCCCAGCATGATTCCCAGCAATGTTCCAAGCATGAAGCCCAGCGATGTTCCAAGCATGGTCCCCAGCATGAAGCCCAGCAATGTTCCAAGCATGGAACCTAGCAGTTCTCCTTCTGGTATTCCAAGCATGGTCCCCAGCATGATTCCCAGCAATGTTCCAAGCATGAAGCCCAGCGATGTTCCAAGCATGGTCCCCAGCATGAAGCCCAGCAATGTTCCAAGCATGGAACCTAGCAGTTCTCCTTCTGGTATTCCAAGCATGGTCCCCAGCATGATTCCCAGCAATGTTCCAAGCATGAAGCCCAGCGATGTTCCAAGCATGGTCCCCAGCATGAAGCCCAGCAATGTTCCAAGCATGGAACCTAGCAGTTCTCCTTCTGGTATTCCAAGCATGGTCCCCAGCATGATTCCCAGCAATGTTCCAAGCATGAAGCCCAGCGATGTTCCAAGCATGGTCCCCAGCATGAAGCCCAGCAATGTTCCAAGCATGGAACCTAGCAGTTCTCCTTCTGGTATTCCAAGCATGGTCCCCAGCATGATTCCCAGCAATGTTCCAAGCATGAAGCCCAGCGATGTTCCAAGCATGGTCCCCAGCATGAAGCCCAGCAATGTTCCAAGCATGGAACCTAGCAGTTCTCCTTCTGGTATTCCAAGCATGGTCCCCAGCATGATTCCCAGCAATGTTCCAAGCATGAAGCCCAGCGATGTTCCAAGCATGGTCCCCAGCATGAAGCCCAGCAATGTTCCAAGCATGGAACCTAGCAGTTCTCCTTCTGGTATTCCAAGCATGGTCCCCAGCATGATTCCCAGCAATGTTCCAAGCATGAAGCCCAGCGATGTTCCAAGCATGGTCCCCAGCATGAAGCCCAGCAATGTTCCAAGCATGGAACCTAGCAGTTCTCCTTCTGGTATTCCAAGCATGGTCCCCAGCATGATTCCCAGCAATGTTCCAAGCATGAAGCCCAGCGATGTTCCAAGCATGGTCCCCAGCATGAAGCCCAGCAATGTTCCAAGCATGGAACCTAGCAGTTCTCCTTCTGGTATTCCAAGCATGGTCCCCAGCATGATTCCCAGCAATGTTCCAAGCATGAAGCCCAGCGATGTTCCAAGCATGGTCCCCAGCATGAAGCCCAGCAATGTTCCAAGCATGGAACCTAGCAGTTCTCCTTCTGGTATTCCAAGCATGGTCCCCAGCATGATTCCCAGCAATGTTCCAAGCATGAAGCCCAGCGATGTTCCAAGCATGGTCCCCAGCATGAAGCCCAGCAATGTTCCAAGCATGGAACCTAGCAGTTCTCCTTCTGGTATTCCAAGCATGGTCCCCAGCATGATTCCCAGCAATGTTCCAAGCATGAAGCCCAGCGATGTTCCAAGCATGGTCCCCAGCATGAAGCCCAGCAATGTTCCAAGCATGGAACCTAGCAGTTCTCCTTCTGGTATTCCAAGCATGGTCCCCAGCATGATTCCCAGCAATGTTCCAAGCATGAAGCCCAGCGATGTTCCAAGCATGGTCCCCAGCATGAAGCCCAGCAATGTTCCAAGCATGGAACCTAGCAGTTCTCCTTCTGGTATTCCAAGCATGGTCCCCAGCATGATTCCCAGCAATGTTCCAAGCATGAAGCCCAGCGATGTTCCAAGCATGGTCCCCAGCATGAAGCCCAGCAATGTTCCAAGCATGGAACCTAGCAGTTCTCCTTCTGGTATTCCAAGCATGGTCCCCAGCATGATTCCCAGCAATGTTCCAAGCATGAAGCCCAGCGATGTTCCAAGCATGGTCCCCAGCATGAAGCCCAGCAATGTTCCAAGCATGGAACCTAGCAGTTCTCCTTCTGGTATTCCAAGCATGGTCCCCAGCATGATTCCCAGCAATGTTCCAAGCATGAAGCCCAGCGATGTTCCAAGCATGGTCCCCAGCATGAAGCCCAGCAATGTTCCAAGCATGGAACCTAGCAGTTCTCCTTCTGGTATTCCAAGCATGGTCCCCAGCATGATTCCCAGCAATGTTCCAAGCATGAAGCCCAGCGATGTTCCAAGCATGGTCCCCAGCATGAAGCCCAGCAATGTTCCAAGCATGGAACCTAGCAGTTCTCCTTCTGGTATTCCAAGCATGGTCCCCAGCATGATTCCCAGCAATGTTCCAAGCATGAAGCCCAGCGATGTTCCAAGCATGGTCCCCAGCATGAAGCCCAGCAATGTTCCAAGCATGGAACCTAGCAGTTCTCCTTCTGGTATTCCAAGCATGGTCCCCAGCATGATTCCCAGCAATGTTCCAAGCATGAAGCCCAGCGATGTTCCAAGCATGGTCCCCAGCATGAAGCCCAGCAATGTTCCAAGCATGGAACCTAGCAGTTCTCCTTCTGGTATTCCAAGCATGGTCCCCAGCATGATTCCCAGCAATGTTCCAAGCATGAAGCCCAGCGATGTTCCAAGCATGGTCCCCAGCATGAAGCCCAGCAATGTTCCAAGCATGGAACCTAGCAGTTCTCCTTCTGGTATTCCAAGCATGGTCCCCAGCATGATTCCCAGCAATGTTCCAAGCATGAAGCCCAGCGATGTTCCAAGCATGGTCCCCAGCATGAAGCCCAGCAATGTTCCAAGCATGGAACCTAGCAGTTCTCCTTCTGGTATTCCAAGCATGGTCCCCAGCATGATTCCCAGCAATGTTCCAAGCATGAAGCCCAGCGATGTTCCAAGCATGGTCCCCAGCATGAAGCCCAGCAATGTTCCAAGCATGGAACCTAGCAGTTCTCCTTCTGGTATTCCAAGCATGGTCCCCAGCATGATTCCCAGCAATGTTCCAAGCATGAAGCCCAGCGATGTTCCAAGCATGGTCCCCAGCATGAAGCCCAGCAATGTTCCAAGCATGGAACCTAGCAGTTCTCCTTCTGGTATTCCAAGCATGGTCCCCAGCATGATTCCCAGCAATGTTCCAAGCATGAAGCCCAGCGATGTTCCAAGCATGGTCCCCAGCATGAAGCCCAGCAATGTTCCAAGCATGGAACCTAGCAGTTCTCCTTCTGGTATTCCAAGCATGGTCCCCAGCATGATTCCCAGCAATGTTCCAAGCATGAAGCCCAGCGATGTTCCAAGCATGGTCCCCAGCATGAAGCCCAGCAATGTTCCAAGCATGGAACCTAGCAGTTCTCCTTCTGGTATTCCAAGCATGGTCCCCAGCATGATTCCCAGCAATGTTCCAAGCATGAAGCCCAGCGATGTTCCAAGCATGGTCCCCAGCATGAAGCCCAGCAATGTTCCAAGCATGGAACCTAGCAGTTCTCCTTCTGGTATTCCAAGCATGGTCCCCAGCATGATTCCCAGCAATGTTCCAAGCATGAAGCCCAGCGATGTTCCAAGCATGGTCCCCAGCATGAAGCCCAGCAATGTTCCAAGCATGGAACCTAGCAGTTCTCCTTCTGGTATTCCAAGCATGGTCCCCAGCATGATTCCCAGCAATGTTCCAAGCATGAAGCCCAGCGATGTTCCAAGCATGGTCCCCAGCATGAAGCCCAGCAATGTTCCAAGCATGGAACCTAGCAGTTCTCCTTCTGGTATTCCAAGCATGGTCCCCAGCATGATTCCCAGCAATGTTCCAAGCATGAAGCCCAGCGATGTTCCAAGCATGGTCCCCAGCATGAAGCCCAGCAATGTTCCA
This sequence comes from Pseudo-nitzschia pungens, assembly GCA_037355855.1. NCBI lineage: Eukaryota > Bacillariophyta > Bacillariophyceae > Bacillariales > Bacillariaceae > Pseudo-nitzschia > Pseudo-nitzschia pungens. Next base: position 1,482,767 of record CM074758.1, read on the forward strand.
AGCATGGAACCTAGCAGTTCTCCTTCTGGTATTCCAAGCATGGTCCCCAGCATGATTCCCAGCAATGTTCCAAGCATGAAGCCCAGCGATGTTCCAAGCATGGTCCCCAGCATGAAGCCCAGCAATGTTCCAAGCATGGAACCTAGCAGTTCTCCTTCTGGTATTCCAAGCATGGTCCCCAGCATGATTCCCAGCAATGTTCCAAGCATGAAGCCCAGCGATGTTCCAAGCATGGTCCCCAGCATGAAGCCCAGCAATGTTCCAAGCATGGAACCTAGCAGTTCTCCTTCTGGTATTCCAAGCATGGTCCCCAGCATGATTCCCAGCAATGTTCCAAGCATGAAGCCCAGCGATGTTCCAAGCATGGTCCCCAGCATGAAGCCCAGCAATGTTCCAAGCATGGAACCTAGCAGTTCTCCTTCTGGTATTCCAAGCATGGTCCCCAGCATGATTCCCAGCAATGTTCCAAGCATGAAGCCCAGCGATGTTCCAAGCATGGTCCCCAGCATGAAGCCCAGCAATGTTCCAAGCATGGAACCTAGCAGTTCTCCTTCTGGTATTCCAAGCATGGTCCCCAGCATGATTCCCAGCAATGTTCCAAGCATGAAGCCCAGCGATGTTCCAAGCATGGTCCCCAGCATGAAGCCCAGCAATGTTCCAAGCATGGAACCTAGCAGTTCTCCTTCTGGTATTCCAAGCATGGTCCCCAGCATGATTCCCAGCAATGTTCCAAGCATGAAGCCCAGCGATGTTCCAAGCATGGTCCCCAGCATGAAGCCCAGCAATGTTCCAAGCATGGAACCTAGCAGTTCTCCTTCTGGTATTCCAAGCATGGTCCCCAGCATGATTCCCAGCAATGTTCCAAGCATGAAGCCCAGCGATGTTCCAAGCATGGTCCCCAGCATGAAGCCCAGCAATGTTCCAAGCATGGAACCTAGCAGTTCTCCTTCTGGTATTCCAAGCATGGTCCCCAGCATGATTCCCAGCAATGTTCCAAGCATGAAGCCCAGCGATGTTCCAAGCATGGTCCCCAGCATGAAGCCCAGCAATGTTCCAAGCATGGAACCTAGCAGTTCTCCTTCTGGTATTCCAAGCATGGTCCCCAGCATGATTCCCAGCAATGTTCCAAGCATGAAGCCCAGCGATGTTCCAAGCATGGTCCCCAGCATGAAGCCCAGCAATGTTCCAAGCATGGAACCTAGCAGTTCTCCTTCTGGTATTCCAAGCATGGTCCCCAGCATGATTCCCAGCAATGTTCCAAGCATGAAGCCCAGCGATGTTCCAAGCATGGTCCCCAGCATGAAGCCCAGCAATGTTCCAAGCATGGAACCTAGCAGTTCTCCTTCTGGTATTCCAAGCATGGTCCCCAGCATGATTCCCAGCAATGTTCCAAGCATGAAGCCCAGCGATGTTCCAAGCATGGTCCCCAGCATGAAGCCCAGCAATGTTCCAAGCATGGAACCTAGCAGTTCTCCTTCTGGTATTCCAAGCATGGTCCCCAGCATGATTCCCAGCAATGTTCCAAGCATGAAGCCCAGCGATGTTCCAAGCATGGTCCCCAGCATGAAGCCCAGCAATGTTCCAAGCATGGAACCTAGCAGTTCTCCTTCTGGTATTCCAAGCATGGTCCCCAGCATGATTCCCAGCAATGTTCCAAGCATGAAGCCCAGCGATGTTCCAAGCATGGTCCCCAGCATGAAGCCCAGCAATGTTCCAAGCATGGAACCTAGCAGTTCTCCTTCTGGTATTCCAAGCATGGTCCCCAGCATGATTCCCAGCAATGTTCCAAGCATGAAGCCCAGCGATGTTCCAAGCATGGTCCCCAGCATGAAGCCCAGCAATGTTCCAAGCATGGAACCTAGCAGTTCTCCTTCTGGTATTCCAAGCATGGTCCCCAGCATGATTCCCAGCAATGTTCCAAGCATGAAGCCCAGCGATGTTCCAAGCATGGTCCCCAGCATGAAGCCCAGCAATGTTCCAAGCATGGAACCTAGCAGTTCTCCTTCTGGTATTCCAAGCATGGTCCCCAGCATGATTCCCAGCAATGTTCCAAGCATGAAGCCCAGCGATGTTCCAAGCATGGTCCCCAGCATGAAGCCCAGCAATGTTCCAAGCATGGAACCTAGCAGTTCTCCTTCTGGTATTCCAAGCATGGTCCCCAGCATGATTCCCAGCAATGTTCCAAGCATGAAGCCCAGCGATGTTCCAAGCATGGTCCCCAGCATGAAGCCCAGCAATGTTCCAAGCATGGAACCTAGCAGTTCTCCTTCTGGTATTCCAAGCATGGTCCCCAGCATGATTCCCAGCAATGTTCCAAGCATGAAGCCCAGCGATGTTCCAAGCATGGTCCCCAGCATGAAGCCCAGCAATGTTCCAAGCATGGAACCTAGCAGTTCTCCTTCTGGTATTCCAAGCATGGTCCCCAGCATGATTCCCAGCAATGTTCCAAGCATGAAGCCCAGCGATGTTCCAAGCATGGTCCCCAGCATGAAGCCCAGCAATGTTCCAAGCATGGAACCTAGCAGTTCTCCTTCTGGTATTCCAAGCATGGTCCCCAGCATGATTCCCAGCAATGTTCCAAGCATGAAGCCCAGCGATGTTCCAAGCATGGTCCCCAGCATGAAGCCCAGCAATGTTCCAAGCATGGAACCTAGCAGTTCTCCTTCTGGTATTCCAAGCATGGTCCCCAGCATGATTCCCAGCAATGTTCCAAGCATGAAGCCCAGCGATGTTCCAAGCATGGTCCCCAGCATGAAGCCCAGCAATGTTCCAAGCATGGAACCTAGCAGTTCTCCTTCTGGTATTCCAAGCATGGTCCCCAGCATGATTCCCAGCAATGTTCCAAGCATGAAGCCCAGCGATGTTCCAAGCATGGTCCCCAGCATGAAGCCCAGCAATGTTCCAAGCATGGAACCTAGCAGTTCTCCTTCTGGTATTCCAAGCATGGTCCCCAGCATGATTCCCAGCAATGTTCCAAGCATGAAGCCCAGCGATGTTCCAAGCATGGTCCCCAGCATGAAGCCCAGCAATGTTCCAAGCATGGAACCTAGCAGTTCTCCTTCTGGTATTCCAAGCATGGTCCCCAGCATGATTCCCAGCAATGTTCCAAGCATGAAGCCCAGCGATGTTCCAAGCATGGTCCCCAGCATGAAGCCCAGCAATGTTCCAAGCATGGAACCTAGCAGTTCTCCTTCTGGTATTCCAAGCATGGTCCCCAGCATGATTCCCAGCAATGTTCCAAGCATGAAGCCCAGCGATGTTCCAAGCATGGTCCCCAGCATGAAGCCCAGCAATGTTCCAAGCATGGAACCTAGCAGTTCTCCTTCTGGTATTCCAAGCATGGTCCCCAGCATGATTCCCAGCAATGTTCCAAGCATGAAGCCCAGCGATGTTCCAAGCATGGTCCCCAGCATGAAGCCCAGCAATGTTCCAAGCATGGAACCTAGCAGTTCTCCTTCTGGTATTCCAAGCATGGTCCCCAGCATGATTCCCAGCAATGTTCCAAGCATGAAGCCCAGCGATGTTCCAAGCATGGTCCCCAGCATGAAGCCCAGCAATGTTCCAAGCATGGAACCTAGCAGTTCTCCTTCTGGTATTCCAAGCATGGTCCCCAGCATGATTCCCAGCAATGTTCCAAGCATGAAGCCCAGCGATGTTCCAAGCATGGTCCCCAGCATGAAGCCCAGCAATGTTCCAAGCATGGAACCTAGCAGTTCTCCTTCTGGTATTCCAAGCATGGTCCCCAGCATGATTCCCAGCAATGTTCCAAGCATGAAGCCCAGCGATGTTCCAAGCATGGTCCCCAGCATGAAGCCCAGCAATGTTCCAAGCATGGAACCTAGCAGTTCTCCTTCTGGTATTCCAAGCATGGTCCCCAGCATGATTCCCAGCAATGTTCCAAGCATGAAGCCCAGCGATGTTCCAAGCATGGTCCCCAGCATGAAGCCCAGCAATGTTCCAAGCATGGAACCTAGCAGTTCTCCTTCTGGTATTCCAAGCATGGTCCCCAGCATGATTCCCAGCAATGTTCCAAGCATGAAGCCCAGCGATGTTCCAAGCATGGTCCCCAGCATGAAGCCCAGCAATGTTCCAAGCATGGAACCTAGCAGTTCTCCTTCTGGTATTCCAAGCATGGTCCCCAGCATGATTCCCAGCAATGTTCCAAGCATGAAGCCCAGCGATGTTCCAAGCATGGTCCCCAGCATGAAGCCCAGCAATGTTCCAAGCATGGAACCTAGCAGTTCTCCTTCTGGTATTCCAAGCATGGTCCCCAGCATGATTCCCAGCAATGTTCCAAGCATGAAGCCCAGCGATGTTCCAAGCATGGTCCCCAGCATGAAGCCCAGCAATGTTCCAAGCATGGAACCTAGCAGTTCTCCTTCTGGTATTCCAAGCATGGTCCCCAGCATGATTCCCAGCAATGTTCCAAGCATGAAGCCCAGCGATGTTCCAAGCATGGTCCCCAGCATGAAGCCCAGCAATGTTCCAAGCATGGAACCTAGCAGTTCTCCTTCTGGTATTCCAAGCATGGTCCCCAGCATGATTCCCAGCAATGTTCCAAGCATGAAGCCCAGCGATGTTCCAAGCATGGTCCCCAGCATGAAGCCCAGCAATGTTCCAAGCATGGAACCTAGCAGTTCTCCTTCTGGTATTCCAAGCATGGTCCCCAGCATGATTCCCAGCAATGTTCCAAGCATGAAGCCCAGCGATGTTCCAAGCATGGTCCCCAGCATGAAGCCCAGCAATGTTCCAAGCATGGAACCTAGCAGTTCTCCTTCTGGTATTCCAAGCATGGTCCCCAGCATGATTCCCAGCAATGTTCCAAGCATGAAGCCCAGCGATGTTCCAAGCATGGTCCCCAGCATGAAGCCCAGCAATGTTCCAAGCATGGAACCTAGCAGTTCTCCTTCTGGTATTCCAAGCATGGTCCCCAGCATGATTCCCAGCAATGTTCCAAGCATGAAGCCCAGCGATGTTCCAAGCATGGTCCCCAGCATGAAGCCCAGCAATGTTCCAAGCATGGAACCTAGCAGTTCTCCTTCTGGTATTCCAAGCATGGTCCCCAGCATGATTCCCAGCAATGTTCCAAGCACGATTCCTAGCAATGTACCAAGTTCACCTCCTTCTGTTTCTTCAATGCCCACAGATTGCTACACCCCGTCTCCTGCTCAAGTTGTTGGACAGCTTTGTTACAATGGCTTTATGCCAGTAGAACCTATTCCATTCCCCACTGATGCACTTTCTATTAAGAATCAAGATGGGGCCAACATTGAGTTCATTGTCAGTCTTTCCTGGCCTGGTGCAACTGGCATGGCTATTTCACTGATCAACACTCAAATGGAAACAAAATGCACAGTTATGGGAAATGTTGGTTATGGATACTCTCATGCTTTTGAAGGTGGTTGTACTCAGGGAAACACAGGTGTCACAGTTGTGGCATACATGGATGATGCATTTAATCCTGATGAATGTGATGGCTGTAATGTTGATGATCTTGAAAATATGGAAGGAAACTACAGGTTCTGTGCATACAGACTGGAGATTCCTTGTGAATCAATCAGTGTTGAATGCGGAGAACCAAGTGCATCACCATCAACAAGACCATCTCATAGCCCAAGTGAACCACCAAGCCAAATTCCTTCTGTACGACCTAGCCAGTCTTTTGATCCAAGCGGTTTCCCAAGCAGGGTTCCCAGTAAAGAACCTAGTGAAACGCCAAGCACAGTACCAAGTTTTATCCCAAGCAATGTACCAAGCATGGAACCTAGCAGTTCTCCTTCTGGTATTCCAAGCATGGTCCCCAGCATGATTCCCAGCAATGTTCCAAGCATGAAGCCCAGCGATGTTCCAAGCATGGTCCCCAGCATGAAGCCCAGCAATGTTCCAAGCATGGAACCTAGCAGTTCTCCTTCTGGTATTCCAAGCATGGTCCCCAGCATGATTCCCAGCAATGTTCCAAGCATGAAGCCCAGCGATGTTCCAAGCATGGTCCCCAGCATGAAGCCCAGCAATGTTCCAAGCATGGAACCTAGCAGTTCTCCTTCTGGTATTCCAAGCATGGTCCCCAGCATGATTCCCAGCAATGTTCCAAGCATGAAGCCCAGCGATGTTCCAAGCATGGTCCCCAGCATGAAGCCCAGCAATGTTCCAAGCATGGAACCTAGCAGTTCTCCTTCTGGTATTCCAAGCATGGTCCCCAGCATGATTCCCAGCGATGTTCCAAGCATGGTACCCAGCATGAAGCCCAGCAATGTTCCAAGCATGGAACCTAGCAGTTCTCCTTCTGGTATTCCAAGCATGGTCCCCAGCATGATTCCCAGCAATGTTCCAAGCATGAAGCCCAGCGATGTTCCAAGCATGGTCCCCAGCATGAAGCCCAGCAATGTTCCAAGCATGGAACCTAGCAGTTCTCCTTCTGGTATTCCAAGCATGGTCCCCAGCATGATTCCCAGCAATGTTCCAAGCATGAAGCCCAGCGATGTTCCAAGCATGGTCCCCAGCATGAAGCCCAGCAATGTTCCAAGCATGGAACCTAGCAGTTCTCCTTCTGGTATTCCAAGCATGGTCCCCAGCATGATTCCCAGCAATGTTCCAAGCATGAAGCCCAGCGATGTTCCAAGCATGGTCCCCAGCATGAAGCCCAGCAATGTTCCAAGCATGGAACCTAGCAGTTCTCCTTCTGGTATTCCAAGCATGGTCCCCAGCATGATTCCCAGCAATGTTCCAAGCATGAAGCCCAGCGATGTTCCAAGCATGGTCCCCAGCATGAAGCCCAGCAATGTTCCAAGCATGGAACCTAGCAGTTCTCCTTCTGGTATTCCAAGCATGGTCCCCAGCATGATTCCCAGCAATGTTCCAAGCATGAAGCCCAGCGATGTTCCAAGCATGGTCCCCAGCATGAAGCCCAGCAATGTTCCAAGCATGGAACCTAGCAGTTCTCCTTCTGGTATTCCAAGCATGGTCCCCAGCATGATTCCCAGCAATGTTCCAAGCATGAAGCCCAGCGATGTTCCAAGCATGGTCCCCAGCATGAAGCCCAGCAATGTTCCAAGCATGGAACCTAGCAGTTCTCCTTCTGGTATTCCAAGCATGGTCCCCAGCATGATTCCCAGCAATGTTCCAAGCATGAAGCCCAGCGATGTTCCAAGCATGGTCCCCAGCATGAAGCCCAGCAATGTTCCAAGCATGGAACCTAGCAGTTCTCCTTCTGGTATTCCAAGCATGGTCCCCAGCATGATTCCCAGCAATGTTCCAAGCATGAAGCCCAGCGATGTTCCAAGCATGGTCCCCAGCATGAAGCCCAGCAATGTTCCAAGCATGGAACCTAGCAGTTCTCCTTCTGGTATTCCAAGCATGGTCCCCAGCATGATTCCCAGCAATGTTCCAAGCATGAAGCCCAGCGATGTTCCAAGCATGGTCCCCAGCATGAAGCCCAGCAATGTTCCAAGCATGGAACCTAGCAGTTCTCCTTCTGGTATTCCAAGCATGGTCCCCAGCATGATTCCCAGCAATGTTCCAAGCATGAAGCCCAGCGATGTTCCAAGCATGGTCCCCAGCATGAAGCCCAGCAATGTTCCAAGCATGGAACCTAGCAGTTCTCCTTCTGGTATTCCAAGCATGGTCCCCAGCATGATTCCCAGCAATGTTCCAAGCATGAAGCCCAGCGATGTTCCAAGCATGGTCCCCAGCATGAAGCCCAGCAATGTTCCAAGCATGGAACCTAGCAGTTCTCCTTCTGGTATTCCAAGCATGGTCCCCAGCATGATTCCCAGCAATGTTCCAAGCATGAAGCCCAGCGATGTTCCAAGCATGGTCCCCAGCATGAAGCCCAGCAATGTTCCAAGCATGGAACCTAGCAGTTCTCCTTCTGGTATTCCAAGCATGGTCCCCAGCATGATTCCCAGCAATGTTCCAAGCATGAAGCCCAGCGATGTTCCAAGCATGGTCCCCAGCATGAAGCCCAGCAATGTTCCAAGCATGGAACCTAGCAGTTCTCCTTCTGGTATTCCAAGCATGGTCCCCAGCATGATTCCCAGCAATGTTCCAAGCATGAAGCCCAGCGATGTTCCAAGCATGGTCCCCAGCATGAAGCCCAGCAATGTTCCAAGCATGGAACCTAGCAGTTCTCCTTCTGGTATTCCAAGCATGGTCCCCAGCATGATTCCCAGCAATGTTCCAAGCATGAAGCCCAGCGATGTTCCAAGCATGGTCCCCAGCATGAAGCCCAGCAATGTTCCAAGCATGGAACCTAGCAGTTCTCCTTCTGGTATTCCAAGCATGGTCCCCAGCATGATTCCCAGCAATGTTCCAAGCATGAAGCCCAGCGATGTTCCAAGCATGGTCCCCAGCATGAAGCCCAGCAATGTTCCAAGCATGGAACCTAGCAGTTCTCCTTCTGGTATTCCAAGCATGGTCCCCAGCATGATTCCCAGCAATGTTCCAAGCATGAAGCCCAGCGATGTTCCAAGCATGGTCCCCAGCATGAAGCCCAGCAATGTTCCAAGCATGGAACCTAGCAGTTCTCCTTCTGGTATTCCAAGCATGGTCCCCAGCATGATTCCCAGCAATGTTCCAAGCATGAAGCCCAGCGATGTTCCAAGCATGGTCCCCAGCATGAAGCCCAGCAATGTTCCAAGCATGGAACCTAGCAGTTCTCCTTCTGGTATTCCAAGCATGGTCCCCAGCATGATTCCAGCAATGTTCCAAGCCGATGTTCCAAGCATGGTCCCCAGCATGAAGCCCAGCAATGTTCCAAGCATGGAACCTAGCAGTTCTCCTTCTGGTATTCCAAGCATGGTCCCCAGCATGATTCCCAGCAATGTTCCAAGCATGAAGCCCAGCGATGTTCCAAGCATGGTCCCCAGCATGAAGCCCAGCAATGTTCCAAGCATGGAACCTAGCAGTTCTCCTTCTGGTATTCCAAGCATGGTCCCCAGCATGATTCCCAGCAATGTTCCAAGCATGAAGCCCAGCGATGTTCCAAGCATGGTCCCCAGCATGAAGCCCAGCAATGTTCCAAGCATGGAACCTAGCAGTTCTCCTTCTGGTATTCCAAGCATGGTCCCCAGCATGATTCCCAGCAATGTTCCAAGCATGAAGCCCAGCGATGTTCCAAGCATGGTCCCCAGCATGAAGCCCAGCAATGTTCCAAGCATGGAACCTAGCAGTTCTCCTTCTGGTATTCCAAGCATGGTCCCCAGCATGATTCCCAGCAATGTTCCAAGCATGAAGCCCAGCGATGTTCCAAGCATGGTCCCCAGCATGAAGCCCAGCAATGTTCCAAGCATGGAACCTAGCAGTTCTCCTTCTGGTATTCCAAGCATGGTCCCCAGCATGATTCCCAGCAATGTTCCAAGCATGAAGCCCAGCGATGTTCCAAGCATGGTCCCCAGCATGAAGCCCAGCAATGTTCCAAGCATGGAACCTAGCAGTTCTCCTTCTGGTATTCCAAGCATGGTCCCCAGCATGATTCCCAGCAATGTTCCAAGCATGAAGCCCAGCGATGTTCCAAGCATGGTCCCCAGCATGAAGCCCAGCAATGTTCCAAGCATGGAACCTAGCAGTTCTCCTTCTGGTATTCCAAGCATGGTCCCCAGCATGATTCCCAGCAATGTTCCAAGCATGAAGCCCAGCGATGTTCCAAGCATGGTCCCCAGCATGAAGCCCAGCAATGTTCCAAGCATGGAACCTAGCAGTTCTCCTTCTGGTATTCCAAGCATGGTCCCCAGCATGATTCCCAGCAATGTTCCAAGCATGAAGCCCAGCGATGTTCCAAGCATGGTCCCCAGCATGAAGCCCAGCAATGTTCCAAGCATGGAACCTAGCAGTTCTCCTTCTGGTATTCCAAGCATGGTCCCCAGCATGATTCCCAGCAATGTTCCAAGCATGAAGCCCAGCGATGTTCCAAGCATGGTCCCCAGCATGAAGCCCAGCAATGTTCCAAGCATGGAACCTAGCAGTTCTCCTTCTGGTATTCCAAGCATGGTCCCCAGCATGATTCCCAGCAATGTTCCAAGCATGAAGCCCAGCGATGTTCCAAGCATGGTCCCCAGCATGAAGCCCAGCAATGTTCCAAGCATGGAACCTAGCAGTTCTCCTTCTGGTATTCCAAGCATGGTCCCCAGCATGATTCCCAGCAATGTTCCAAGCATGAAGCCCAGCGATGTTCCAAGCATGGTCCCCAGCATGAAGCCCAGCAATGTTCCAAGCATGGAACCTAGCAGTTCTCCTTCTGGTATTCCAAGCATGGTCCCCAGCATGATTCCCAGCAATGTTCCAAGCATGAAGCCCAGCGATGTTCCAAGCATGGTCCCCAGCATGAAGCCCAGCAATGTTCCAAGCATGGAACCTAGCAGTTCTCCTTCTGGTATTCCAAGCATGGTCCCCAGCATGATTCCCAGCAATGTTCCAAGCATGAAGCCCAGCGATGTTCCAAGCATGGTCCCCAGCATGAAGCCCAGCAATGTTCCAAGCATGGAACCTAGCAGTTCTCCTTCTGGTATTCCAAGCATGGTCCCCAGCATGATTCCCAGCAATGTTCCAAGCATGAAGCCCAGCGATGTTCCAAGCATGGTCCCCAGCATGAAGCCCAGCAATGTTCCAAGCATGGAACCTAGCAGTTCTCCTTCTGGTATTCCAAGCATGGTCCCCAGCATGATTCCCAGCAATGTTCCAAGCATGAAGCCCAGCGATGTTCCAAGCATGGTCCCCAGCATGAAGCCCAGCAATGTTCCAAGCATGGAACCTAGCAGTTCTCCTTCTGGTATTCCAAGCATGGTCCCCAGCATGATTCCCAGCAATGTTCCAAGCATGAAGCCCAGCAATGTTCCAAGCATGGAACCTAGCAGTTCTCCTTCTGGTATTCCAAGCATGGTCCCCAGCATGATTCCCAGTAATGTTCCAAGCACGATCCCTAGCAATGTACCAAGTTCACCTCCTTCTGTTTCTTCAATGCCCACAGATTGCTACACCCCGTCTCCTGCTCAAGTTGTTGGACAGCTTTGTTACAATGGCTTTATGCCAGTAGAACCTATTCCATTTCCCACTGATGCACTTTTTATTAAGAATCAAGATGGGGCCAACCTTGATTTCATCGTCAGTCTTACCTGGCCTGGTGCAACTGGCATGGCTGTTTCACTGAGAAACACTCAAATGGAAACAAAATGTACAGTTATGGGAAATGTTGGTTATGGATACTCTCATGCTTTTGAAGGTGGTTGTACTCAGGGAACAACAAGTGTCACAGTTGTGGCATACATGGATGATGCATTTGATCCTGATGAATGTGATGCCTGTAATGTTGATGATCTTGAAAATATGGAAGGAAACTACAGGTTCTGTGCATACAGACTGGAGATTCCTTGTGAATCAATCAGTGTTGAATGCGGAGAACCAAGTGCATCACCATCAACACGACCATCTCATAGCCCAAGTGAACCACCAAGCCAAATTCCTTCTGTACCACCTAGCCAGTCATTTGATCCAAGCGGTTTCCCAAGCAGGGTTCCCAGTAAAGAACCTAGTGAAACGCCAAGCACAGTACCAAGTTTTATCCCAAGCAATGTACCAAGTATGGTCCCCAGCATGGTTCCCAGTAACGTACCAAGCATGGTTCCCAGCATGAAGCCCAGCATGGTTCCCAGTAACGTACCAAGCATGGTTCCCAGCATGGATCCCAGCATGGTTCCCAGTATGGTACCCAGCAACGTACCAAGCGACGTCCCAAGTATGGTTCCCAGCCTTGTCCCTAGCATGGTCCCCAGCAATCTTCCCAGCATGAAGCCCAGCGTCGTCCCTAGCATGGCACCCAGTAACGTACCAAGCATGGAACCTAGCAGTTCTCCTTCTGGTATTCCAAGCATGGTCCCCAGCATGAAGCCCAGCAATGTTCCAAGCATGGAACCTAGCAGTTCTCCTTCTGGTATTCCAAGCATGGTCCCCAGCCTTGTTCCAAGCATGGTTCCGAGTAACGTACCCAGTTATGTACCAAGCATAGACCCAACGTATACACCAAGTTCGGAACCCAGTTCGGAACCAAGCTCGCATCCGAGTGCACATCCTACACTTGTTCCATCAATATCGCAACAACCCAGTGCTTACCCTAGTTGGGATCCAGATTGTGATACAGAGAGCTCTACATCTTTTCCAACAGAATCGATATCGCCCAGCTCGACTCCAACTTCTTCGCCCACTAGAAATCCTAGTCTCGAACCAAGCTTTGAACCCAGTGCTCCCCCCACTTCCAAACCATCCTCCTCGCCCAGTTCATCACCTAGTCACAGTCCTAGCTCGAGTCCAAGCGCAAGTCCGAGTTCATCTCCCACGGCAGCTCCAAGCTTCGAACCAACCGCATCACCGAGCGCAACCCCTAGTTCATCACCAATTACTCCACCAAGTTCAGCTCCTAGTCTGACTCCTAGTGTCTATTGTTCTAACGATCCCACGTATCGAATGAACAACAGAAGTCACAAAACTTGTAATTGGGTTGCGCAAAAGCCAGAAAAGCGTTGCTGCAAAACGGACAAAATACAAGGAAAAGAGGTGTCCTTTTTCTGTCGCCTCGTGTGTGATCGCTCATGTCGTCCATTTCAAACTGGATCTCCCAGCGCCGGTCCAACTTTTGCTCCAAGCTTTCTGCCCAGTGCAAGTCCTAGTTCTCAGCCAAGCGCACTACCTAGCTCTTTTCCCAGCTCAGACCCATCTTCATCACCAAGTTCTGTACCCAGTGCAAGTCCTAGTTCTGAACCGAGCTCTGTGCCAAGTGCAAATCCTAGTTCTGAACCAAGCTCTGTGCCCAGCTCGCATCCATCTGGTTCAGTCGAACCTAGCGTCCGACCGAGTATGTTCTACATTGAAACAGAAACTTCAACCTCTCTCCCAACCGAATCACCTGCTCCTAGCTCGGATCCAAGCTCTGTGTCCGGTGCAAGTTCGAGTATTGAGCCAAGTCCGCCTGAAAGTTTTTTCCTTAGCCAAAAACCAACTCCCGATGCAAGCTCCACGATAAGTTCTATTGTGGGCGTGCTCATAGATCAACCCGACACTGATCCAGGAAGTCCTACTTCTGTTCCCACTGAAGGATGTACTGGCACTCAAACCACAACCCCCAGCGCTTTGCGCAATTCGTTTTCTGGTCTTGAGCGGAACTCTGCTCCCAGCTCGGATTCAAACATAGAGCTGTCGCATTCGGCAAGCACAAAACCCACTTCAGCGCCAACTTTCAATACAATGCTTAGTGCATTGCGAAGTTTTGCCACGAATCTGTTTTCTACTGAGGATACTGCATCGAATCTCAGTGCACCATCAAATTCCACCTCTAACATCAGCTCGTCAACAAACACCCCTTCAGTTGCTCCAAGCCAGAACTCATCGAGCAGCTTTTCAAGTACTCCAACTTCTTCTCCCTCTTCCGATCCATCACTACCCAGTCCAAGCACTCTTGCTCCCAGTTTAGATTGTGAAAATGACGATACGTTTAAGCTGAATGGCAAGAAGGATAAAGATTGCTATTGGGCTGCACAAAAGCCAAAGCAGCGGTGTCTCAAGAAAGACAAGGCAAGCAAGAAAAGAGTCTCCTTTTTCTGCCCACTTGTCTGCAAGAGTAAATGCAAATCAATCGAAAGCTCTGCAGAGCGCTCCGCACCCACCGGTTCTTTGGATCCAATCAAGCATTGTGGTCAAGATAGTTCTTCGTTCACTCTTGATAACGATCCTAAGAAGGATTGTTCGTGGGCTGCAAAAAGACCCGAGAATCGCTGTGGCATGATGGACAACGCAACAAAGAAAAGGGTGAAGGACTTCTGTCCATCAGCCTGTGATTTGCGCTGTGTGTGCAAAGACTCTCAGAAGCCTTTTAGGGTCGACGGTAAAGCTCTAAAGTGTAGCAAAGTCGAGACAAATCAATGCCACAAAGACGCATTGAGACAGAACGGTGAAACGAAGCTTGTTGCAGACCTTTGCCCCAACAAGTGTGGACGTTGCCTTCTCAAAGATAGCATTCTTGTATAAAAAAATAATACTAAAAATAATAATACTAAATCCGCACACGTAACCACCAGCACGAAACTCACCGAAGCATCCTCGGAATTGACCTCCATCACTTCTGAGTTACTTGCCTGACAGTCACCAAGTGTCTGTCCAGTAAACACTCATACATACATACATACATAATACATACAACACTTTATCTCTCGTGTACACAATATAAGATTCTAAAAGCCAAAATTCCATTCATAAAACTATTTTTTGTGTTGTCCATCACAGTCGGGCATACATACATAGTCTAGAATATACTACCTTGCAAGACAAAAACTCTAATGATTTGATTTGATTTGATTTGATTTGTTTCGTATCTTAATTGTTGCCTCCGAATGGCCACCACGAAGATCCACCCGACGGTTCCTCGTGGGTATTGCTGAAGGACGTCGAGGAGTCGTTTGTGGAAAAGGTAGTGGGGGTATCGAACGGATCGCTCGTCGTGTTTGTGTTTGTGTTTGTGTTTGCCGAGGACGACGGTGAGGGCGGAGGAGGCGCCGTCGCGGCACCGGCACCGGCACCTCCCAAGCCCATGCCCGAGGGAAAGAGTCCCCCCTGCGTGGGCGGAGCGGTCGGATCGTACCGCTGCTGCTCGGCGAGCATCTGATCGGGCGAGGGCGGGGCAAACATCTTTCCGATCATGATTCCCATTCCCTCGATGAGCGCCAGCAAGACCCCTCCCACCGCGGCGGCACTGGCCGCGGCCTGGGGTCCCGCTCGCAGCGCCAGGGTGCCACCTGTGGCGGCACCGGAGATGATGGAATTCCAGGGGTCCTCCTTTTGTCGCAACGCGGTGAGACTGCAGTCGTAGCAGGCAAAGATGCCGCCCCATATGGCGAACTGGCCTCCCAGGACGGGGGCCCGTGCCTGAACGGCGGAGAGGGATCCCGCGAGGCGGGCCCCGGCGGGGGCCATTCGGGCGCCCTTGATGGAGTGCCAGAGGCCACCCCCGATGTTTCCCATGCAAAAGGCGCCTCCCACGTCGTCGATTATTCTCCACGGGCAGGGCTCCCTGTCGGCCATTCCGGATTGGCGGGTCATGTTTGTGATTTGGTTTGAATTTTGAATCGAATTTTTTTTTTGATTTGCGATGCAATGCGGTAAGGTTTATGTGTTGTGTCCTGCGTGATTGAAGGTCAAAGTCAAAGTCGAAGCAATTCAATGCTCTTGCCGTGTTACCGATAGGAGCGGAGTGTGGAGCAAAACTTGTGGTGGGACCTGGATCTCGCAACTGCCTCAACTTTCTTGTTGGAACGATGTGGCGACTTTCAAATATCCTTACTTCTATAATTGCACTGTTGTACCGTATTCAGAATGCCGGATTGGGATTCCCGGTGGATCGTGTAATGAATGAATCGGGATGTGATACGTAGTAAGGTCTTACGAAGTAAGGTCTTAAGGTTAGTTAGGAAAGAGGGACTCGTCCTTTGTTTGGGTTTCTTGTCGATTTGTTGGGACCTGGCATGCCAAAATTTTTAATTAAATAATGTAAACCTTACCACGTCGGATCGAAACTACGAAGTAACTTACATGAAAGTACGAGTAACCTTACTTACCATTACGTTCGTGTGTCCGTCGAATAGATACCGTACCGTACGGTAACCTTACGTGCTGTACCGGTAGATAAAGGAATTTGTTTCATGCCGCAGAAAAAAAAGTTGAGTGAGAAGGATCATCACAATCAGTCGAAAGAAAAAAAAAGAAGAAAGAGGAAAAAACAACGGCTGCTGCCGCGACAGAAAACGGGACTACCTCAATCATGACCCTTGTTTGGTTATGAGCCAACAAACACGGGAAGAAAAACTCATTCCAACCAACCGTGAGCAGATCCTCCGTTGGCGGGTGGTTCATGTTTTGCGATCCGACGAATTCATTGTCATCGATCCGTTTTCATGACTTTGTCGTTCCATCACGGAAAAGAAAAAAAAAAAAACTTTCGATTGATTTTTGTTCCGTTGTGAGGAGTGATCGGGCACGGATTGATTGATTCCCTCCTCGTCATCCCTCCTCGCTGTCTTGTGGTACGGTAGTTAGTAAATAACTTTCGGAACGGATACAGGACACGTACATACCGGCGAACCAAGGCAAAGAGTTCAAAGAAACAGAAAACTCACGGCAAAGACGAGTTCACTCTTCCGCTCTTTCATACCGCAAACGAGGCTGCAACTGAGAATCCAAGTACTGTGGATATCATATTATCGGATCGAATCGAATCGAATCGAAATCGAAATCGAAATCGAAATCGAAATCGAAATCGGATTCTGGGGAGCATACACAACAACACAAACAGAAACGCGAATACAAACACCATGACCGCAGTTTCCACCACTACCGCCGCCGATACCATCGCCAAGGACGTCGAGCTCCTGGATTCGATCGACCTTTCGTCCACCATGGACCTCCACCGGTCGAACCTGATGCGGATGCAGGTTTCGGAACTCCTAGAGGAATGCCAGCTCGATCTCAAGGGAGGACCAAAATGGGCCGTCGAGGCTCACGACTACCTGCAAACAATCACCCAGCTGGCGGAAAAGGCTTCGGAGCGACACTTCGTCTCGAGAAAAAAAGAGGTGCATCCCTATTCGGTGCGCGACAAGGCAGACAAGGTGGTCCACATCGAAAAGCTGCAGGCCGCGAGAGGAAGCGGAAGCGGGATCGTGGTGGAACCCCTCGGGTGCACCAAGACCCGCTTCGGGTGGACGAAAAAGGCGGGGAACGCCCAGCGACTGCCCACCTTTTCCCTCATGGTCAAGCTTTCCGAGGAATTTTTTAGCCCCAAGGACTATCTGAAGCACCGGTATTTCGATGTAAGCTTGTTTCTGCATTGCCCCGAAGCATGTTTCTTTTGAACCGCATTGTTTTGTCATCATCGTCATCGTCGTCGTCGACCCGTTTTGCGTTTTGGGAGTGGCGGACAACCATCCTCAATCGCTGCTGTTTCCGTTCTTTTTCTGCTCGTCTTGCGCGCACGCACATTGCGGTGATTCCCAGAAACGAAATTTCATCATGGACAAGTTTGCCCAATACTTTTCGAAACACACCGACAAGCTGGGTAGCATAGAATACAAATGGCCCAGGGGATCGGATCGTTCTCCCTATTTGCAACTCGTTCCAAACCCAACAAAATCGTCGAAAAGCAGTTCCAGCACCAGCAGCAAGACAAAGGGAGCGAAATTCCAGGTCCACCTCCATTTTGGCATGCAATCCATCGACTGGATCCCGCAACTGCGGCTCGTTCCCAACCGGTGCAACATCAAGGACCAAGAGGGCAACGACGAGAAACAATCCAGTCGTCGTCGAAACAAACTGATCCAGAGCCAGCTGTATAACCAGAGCCTCCTCTTCGACGCGCGGCACGAATTCGAAGACGAACACCTGTCGTCGGAAGAGCTGGTGGACCACCCCAACGTCGAGGCAACGCTCGTCCTCATCCAGATCTGGGCGCTCCAGCGAGGGTTGTGGAGAAACCACGACGGATGGACCAAGGAAAACGTGGCCATCTTTCTGCTATACATGCTGAGGACGAACCGAATGAATCCGCGCATGACCCCCATCCAACAATTTACCGTCGTTCTGCAAATGTGGTCCACCACCAACTGGTTGGGAACCGGTTCCTCCGGGAGGGGCAGCGACAGCAATGAGAACGGCAACCACCGTTCCATCCGGGCCTCCCAGAGCGAGGCAACTCAGTTCTCTAAAACCAAGCGCGGCCGGCGAGACGTGTTGGTGCTGCCCGAGGAAGACAGCACCGAAAAAGAAACAATGCGCGGTTCCGACCTGGCTCGCCTCTACGAGAAACAAACCAAGGAGTCGCCGCTGACCAACAACGATCCCTCCACCCTCGTCGACGCCTACGCGAGCCTGGAACACTACGCTCTCGGCCCCGTCCTGCTCGATCCCACCATGACGTACAATTACCTGGGTGATGTTTCTCCAAATTACATGAAACTCCTGCAGTTCCACGCGACACGGGGCCTCGAGGGCCTCAAGTCATCCCGGTCCGCCTTTTCGCACATGTTTATGAAGAACGCTCGGTTTTGGAGTCAGTGGGACATGTATGTCAAGATCCCTATCCGCAAGAAGAGCGACGGGTGGGAGGCCTCGACCCGGTGCCTCCTGGAAAAGCTGGAACTGGCGCTGGGCAACCGCATCCGCGGGATGCGCGTGCTGAGCACCGGCAATGGAGACAGGACCCTGGAACCGAACGACCTGGATCAGATCCCGTCCGTCGCCATCGATCAAAAATCTTCCTACAAGGAGCGCGCGGCGCCGCTCCCACCCACCCCGCGGGAAGAAATCGTTTTGGGCATCTCCATCGATCCGGAAACCAGCCATCGAGTCGTGGATCGTGGGCCTCCCTCCGATCAGCAGAAAGAAGTCAAGTCGTTCCTTCAGCTCTGGGGGAGCAAAGCCCAGCTCCGACGATTCAAGGACGGAGCGATCGTGCAGGCCGTGGTGTGGAACGACGACGATGGCAAGGAACACTACCACAACGAAGTAAAACTACAGGGAGGGTTCATCACCAAGATTGTCCGTCACATTGTACAGATGCACTACACGAAGGAGAAAATCGAATTTGCGTTGCCAAATCTTCTCTCGGTGGTGGACGAGATTTCCGGCAAGAAGCAGGACACAGAGACCCAACCGCTGAATCCGATCGTGGCGCACCAAAACGTTATGAAGGCATTCGAGTCGCTGTCACATTTTTTGCGTCAGGGTAGCAATCCGACACAATACCAACAGCAGAACCAAATTTTCTTGGAGCTTCCGTTGGCGATTGATGCCGTGGAACCATTGTCTCCGTGCCTAAGGTACTCGGAACTCTTTCCCCCCGTACCACATCCGTTTCTCGGAGGCCCTTCGTCTTCCAGCAACAAGAAGGTAGCGGGAGCCATTGTCTCGGATCCCGTTTTGGTCCAGATCCGATTCGAATCTTCCTCGAAGTGGCCGTCGGACCTCAAAGCCATCGGAGCTGCAAAAACCGCTATGCTCATCAAGTTAGCCAATGCCATTGAAGGCGCAAACGATAGAAACTTTGATGGCCCGATCCATGTTACGACGAACTATCTCGACCTGGGATACAAGGGCTATTGTTTCCGCATTCTGATCCGCGCCGATCCCGAGATCAAACTGCTTCGGGGACTTGTTAAGCCAAGCCCGGTTGCTGTTTCCCTCTTGAAGACATTTACTAGAGTGCATATTGTGGCGGCAAAGCACCACTCTATGATGCACGCCGTACACACCCTACATCCCTCCTCCGCAGCTGTCGTTCGGCTAGCAAAACGATGGGTCGCAAACCACATGTTGTCGGGGTTGATCGCGACGGAAGCGATCGAGTTGATGGTTGCTAAGGTCTATTCGGATGACGAGTCTCCGTTGGAAACCCCGTCGACTGTTACGGCGGGTTTCCTCAGGTTTCTTCAATTGTTGGCACACCATGACTGGTTAGGGTAAGTTCATAGAATCTCCTTTACGTTCTTTCGATGACCACAGGCATTCAACATCATAGGGTTTCTAACGAGGAAAAAAATCTGTCAATGTTCGTTTTGTTAGTGAACCACTAATCGTAGATCCGAGGGGTCACATCGATAGTAGCGACTGCGATGAAATCCATGTTCAATTTGAAAAAGCACGTGGTGAGAAAGGAGATGCGGGTCATCCGATGTATATCATTGCACCATACGACAAATTGGAAGTAGAAGAAGACGACCCGATGGATCGAAACAGCGTCAAAACTTCCAGCCAATCGATATGGCAACCTAACACCACAGCATCCGAATGGGTATGTCTGACTCGCTCTGTAGCTTTGGCGAAACGATCATATTCTTTCATGTTGAAGAAGATTTTGACTTTCACGAAATCAAGTGATTGGTCAGCTATCTTTCACGAGAGCCCGGCGTCCTTCCAGTCATACAGTGTCTTATTGCGTGTGAATACAGATTTTGTACTAGACAAGGAGGCTTCGTCAACAGGCAATGATTTAAATCCTTCCCCTGATGAGCATGGAACTCTAGAATCTTCATATAGCAGAAGTATGAAGGCTAGAATCGAAGGACCAAAAGGTCTCCGTCGCAAGGTATACAAAAATATTCAGAATGGTGCTTCCGATGAGACTATTTTGCAATGGCAGCCTATTCGGTCGGTCATCTCGTCCCTTCGGAAAAAGTTTGGTGCTTATGCTCTTTTCTTCTACAATGAGCTTTCTCCAGAAGTGATTGGACTCGTGTGGAGACCTCAAACTGTGGCTACGCTGCCCTTCTCTGCGATGACTGCAGAATACGCCAGACCGCTAGATGACGACGAGAAAACCTGGAAAAACGATAGCCTTGTCATCCGAAATGCTACCGATCTGCTTCGCGAGATGAGTGAGTACTATCAGTATGTTATTACAACAGTTAAAATAATTGATGAATCATGCTTGGGGCCCTCTTCCAAGAGGCGGAAACTCGCTGAAAAGGGAAGTAATGAGTGAGGTAAAAATGCTGAAAGTGACCTTTTTTGTAAGGTTGCAATTAATTCGTTCCACTGACACTCCGAAATTCAGAACTAACTTACAGAAGTTGCATCATCCACGAAAGGATAACAGAAATTTCATCTTCAATAGAAAAAGAAGTTTTTCGTGTGCATGTAATGTAAACTTACTATTCATATATTGATACTAGTTGTAATGTTGTGCCTACAGCGTTTGTATCCCCATCAATGCTCCATGCTCGTTACCCCACGGTTTTCTTGGTGCAAACATTGAATTTACTTCATTGAAAACTGTTTTTCCATGTAAAGTCTTTCACGCTTTCTCGCTTTCCCCCTTTCGTTTTCTCTAGCCCCCAGCCCCAGCCATGTGTGTCACAAGAATCTTTTTGCAAACATTTCCCTTCATTATCAGTGCGCTAATCGCTAGAATCAGTGGAAGAATCGTCACTCGACGAATCATCGTCCGACGAATCATCCGAAGAATCGTCACTATCTGAAGAGTCATCATCTGAGGATTCATTGGACTTTGCTTTTCCTGCATTGTGGAAAAGAGCCGCGGCGTCATCTGAGGAATCATTCGATTTTGTTTTTCCTGCATTATGGAAAAGAGCAGCAGCATCATCTGAGGACTCATTGGACTTTGCTTTTCCTGCATTGTGGAAAAGCGCCGCGGCGTCATCTGAGGAATCATTCGATATTGCTTTTCCTGCATTGTGGAAAAGAGCCGCGGCGTCATCTGAGGACTCATTGGACTTTGCTTTTCCTGCATTATGGAAAAGAGCCGCGGCGTCATCTGAGGAATCATTCGATTTTGCTTTTCCTGCATTATGGAAAAGAGCAGCCGCATCATCTGAGGACTCATTGGACTTTGCTTTTCCTGCATTATGGAAAAGAGCCGCGGCGTCATCTGAAGAATCATTCGATTTTGCTTTTCCTGCATTATGGAAAAGAGCCGCGGCGTCATCTGAGGAATCATTCGATTTTGCTTTTCCTGCATTGTGGAAAAGAGCCGCGGCGTCATCTGAGGACTCATTGGACTTTGCTTTTCCTGCATTATGGAAAAGAGCCGCGGCGTCATCTGAGGAATCATTCGATTTTGCTTTTCCTGCATTATGGAAAAGAGCAGCAGCATCATCTGAGGACTCATTGGACTTTGCTTTTCCTGCATTATGGAAAAGAGCCGCGGCGTCATCTGAGGAATCATTCAATTTTGCGTTTCCTGCATTATGGAAAAGAGCAGCAGCATCATCTGAGGACTCATTGGACTTGGCTTTTCCTGCATTGTAGAAAAGAGCCGCGGCATCATCCATTGCAGCATTAGTCTTTGCTTTTCCTGCATTGTGGAAAAGAGCCGCGGCGTCATCTGAGGAATCATTCGATTTTGCTTTTCCTGCATTATGGAAAAGAGCGGCGGCATCTTCCGTTGCAGCATTAGTCTTTGCTTTTCCTGCATTGTGGAAAAGAGCGGCGGCATCATCCGTTGCAGCATTAGTCTTTGCTTTTCCTGCATTGTGGAAAAGAGCGGCGGCATCATCCGTTGCAGCATTAGTCTTTGCTTTTCCTGCATTGTGGAAAAGAGCGGCGGCATTGTCCGAATCATTGGTTTTTGGTTTCCCTGCATTGCGGAAAAGTGCGGCTGCATCATCCGAAGAATCAGTAGTCTTTGGTTTCCCTGCATTGCGGAAGAGTGCGGCTGCATCGTCGGAAGCATTATTAGTCTTTGGCTTCCCCGCATTCCGGAAAAGTGCGGCTGCATCATCCGAAGAATCAGTAGTCTTTGGTTTCCCTGCATTACGGAAGAGTGCGGCTGCATCATCCGAAGAAGCATTATTAGTCTTTGGCTTCCCCGCATTGCGGAAGAGTGCGGCTGCATCATCCGAAGAAGCATTATTCGTCTTTGGTTTCCCTGCATTCCGGAAAAGTGCGGCTGCATCGTTGGAAGAATCATTGGTCTTTGATTTCCCCGCATTGCGGAACAGAGCCGCAGCATCATTGCCAGACGTGGCAGCCGACGACTTTTTGGAACTCGTGGAATTGTAGCCATATGACGATCCGGTATTCTGGTTTCTTCCACTGCTGTAGGTAGATCGAGAGCCATACATGCCAGCGGCAGCATTGTCCGCGTTATCGGATTTCTTCGCAGCTGCAAAGAACAAAGCAGACGCGGATTCGTTTGGATCAACCGTAATTCCACTGTATGATCCCTTTTTGCTTGTGTCCCCGGCCCTCTCCTCCTGGTTGCCACTCGGTGCGGCTTGTTGCTTCGCTCTCGCGATGCGCTCATTTGTCCTATCGACCTGCTCTTGAATCGTCCTGTAACTCATCAAGGATGCCTCGGAAGGTTTCTTTGCTTTGACCGTTTTTCCCCACATTCCAAAGATATTTTTGGGAGCAGATTTCTCTATTTTGAATTGTGTCGAATAGGATGCCGGGGGCGTAGTTTCGTTGTCAGATTCGATTCCTTTTCTTCCGGGTAGTGGATTCACGGCTTGTTTCCGAGCCCACGGTCTTGGAGGCAGCTTCTTGATTTCCTTTGTCGTACTCTTTTCGTTTTTCAAAGTGCCATTCAGTATTATTTCCTTCGGTAGTCGTTTTGGGTTTTCGTTGCGAGAGGACGAAGCATGAGAATGCTTGTCAACTATCAATGACAAGGCTATGGAAGGTTCCTTCTCATTCTGTTGGGTTTTTGCAGTATCATGTATTCTGGTTCCCAGTCCCGTTGATTTGAAGGAATCCTTCCTAGCCGACGATAGAAGAGAACGCTTGCTGTTGGCCTTTATCTTCTTCTGAGACAATGATCGAGAGGGCAGCCTGTTAGATCCATTCGTTTCGTCGTCCTTCGCTTGGTTCGTTGCTTTATTATTCATGACTGATCCCAGTGATAGTGATTCGGCCAGTTGTCTCCGAGACGAGGACCGCGAAAATTTCTCGCGGCTTTCCTTCTTTTTATCTTTCTTCATTGCGGCGCTATTTTGCGTGTAATCTTGGTCGGTGTCCTTCTGGTATGAGTTTGCTGCCGAATCTTCGATGTGCAATGGTTGCGCCGAGCCGCTGTGTGACAACGACGAATGGGGGTGATCAGCGTGTGCACGTGACGTCCTATCTTTTTTCTCTCTCTTTCTCGTTTTCTTGTGATCTTTCTTGTGTCGCCGGCTGCTGTGCCGCGTCGATCTCGGATGTGGATTGTGTCTGTGAGAAGAAGATGTGTAAGCTTTCGTTTGCGGTGACGCAGGAGGTTCCCGTGGAATGGGGTGGTACCCTTGCTGCATCGCATCTTCCGTCGGGGGATCGAGACTCGGTCGGATCGACAACGTCCCGTGCGACGCTGCCGGATCGGCCGTGGATTTCTCCCCGCGTTTGTGCTCCGAGGGCTCTCTTGCCGTTTCTTCGACTTTGCCCCCGGAAGGGTCCCTTCCGTCCCGTGGTTCTCCCTCGTCTTTGGTGATTTCCGCGTCGTCGTTGGTTGGGGGATCGCTGCGTTGCAGTTGCAGTTGACGTTGCCTGGCGAGGCTTCGGCGTTGGATCTCTCTCCGCTTGATTTTTTCAATATTTTGTCGTATTCGTTCCCGTCGCTTGGCTCGTTTTCGAAAGCTAGAGGAGGATTCTTCCGCGTCGTCCGTTTTCCAATCGGGCTCCGCGGAAGACGGATTCTTCGTTCTGGATTGAACGGCCAACTTTCGTGCATGGATAAACTGGCGCATCCAATCCGGATCGGATGGAGATAGGAGAATGTCCAGCCCTTCTTCGTCGCTGCTGATGCAATCGGAACGACCCGTTCTGCACAACTCCGCATTCGAATTGGAGGATGGCTTTCGTCGCTGCCTGTTTTCGCACCGATCCCTTCTCTCGGTGCAGGCAGATCTGGATGTACCGGTACGTCGTGCTTTCGTTTTCCTCTTCGGGTTGCCTCTGTCCCCGGTTGCCTTCTGCTTGGCAGCGCTACTAGACGCAAGGGAATCATCCCGGAACTTTTTCATCCACGCCGGATCGCCGCCATTAATGTCGCTGGAAACAATCAAAGGTGCTCCGGCGCCGCTGCCGCTGCTGCTCACTGAATGTTCATCATCCTGGTAGATTGGCATTGGAAGAAATCAATCGATCCGACGGTACCGAACAGCTATTGCCGCTGCTTGCCCGTCTCGTAAGAGTAGATTGCCGTCGGTGTTATCTGCCCTGAATCGCCTGTGCTCTCTCATCCCCGCCAGAAACTCCAATCTCGGGGGGGATGGAATACTCGTCGAACTTCAGTACCCTACCGCAAAGAATTGTCTGGGATGCTGGATGATTTTGGTAGTAGAAACGAGACGAAGTCAATTTGCGTTTGGCAGGGACTCCGATAACTTGCGGCGGGCGCATCTGTTTCTGCTGGGATAGAACGGACTAGAGAGAATGGAGCGTCTTGCATCGAACTGTGTGTGAGTGGCCGTCTCGCGTCGCGAGTCCCATCGTTGATTGTTGTCGACTGTCGATTGTCGATCGACGATCGACGAGTCGTAACCAACGTGCAAAGAAACAAAAATGTGTACAAAAATCGAACCGAATTTTTGTGAGATGGTGCGCCAAAATTGGCAAGAGGGGAAGACTGACGAAGTCTCTATCTCAATTCATATTGTAGGCCGATGGCTGTTTGACCACGAATCAATGCATCTCAGTCATCATCATTACTACTACTAGTAGTAAGGTTACTAGTAGTAGTACTAATATCATAGTCCAAGAGGTGCTTCGTATTCGGATGTCATCTCCCTGGATGAAATGAAAAATGAAATAGCTCCAAAGCACTAAGAAGATAGACAACACGATCGCTGACGAGGGTCGTCGAGTCTACAGGAGGAGGAGATAACAAACAATAAAACAACAATACAAACAAGCAGTAAGCCTTAGTATTACTAGTAGTAAAATCTAGAGCACGATTGGTGATGTATTCTGTTTTCCTAGTATTACGATGGCTACTCGAGTGAGCACGTGTACTAGCACGTGTTCGCTCCTATATAATCAAGAAAAATGAGATGTTGGAAAATTCAAATATTTAGTAATCGAGGTAAATACTTTCGTAACTGCCAAAATACTTTCGTATTGCAAGTGAATTACTTTGGTATTTTGGGCACCATTTCCAGCACTTGTAAACGTACCACATTTTTGGTACTCCCAGAAGACCCAATACACACACGAAATAGAGGACTGCAATACCTGTAGCAAGACGAACAGCAATGCAATCGCAACAGGTTAGAAACGGCGGTTACAATAAGACGAAGCAACAGCAACACATCAAACAGCAGACGCAGCAGCCGCCACAGCCGCAACAACAGCACTGCAGCATCAAATGGGAACGTCGTATCAACGTACCGTAATCCCCCAAGCAAGAAGAACAGCAATGCAATCGCAACAGGTTAGAAATGGCGGTTACAATAAGACGCGAAGCAACAGCAACACATCAAACAGCAGACGCAGCAGCCGCCACAGCCACAACAACAGCGCTGCAGCATCAAATGGGAACGTCGTATCAACGTACCGTAATCCCCCAAGCAAGAAGAACAACAATGCAATCGCAACACGTTAGAAACAGCGGTTACAATAACAAGAACAACAACAGAGGCGAAGCAACAGCAACAGCAACAGCAACACATCAAACAGCAGACGTAGCAGCAGGAGCAGTCGCAGCAGCAGCAACAACAGCACGGCGGGAACTTTTTGAACGTACCAGTAGAAGTCTTCCCCATGGTCAAGCAAAAAAAGAAGCAGCAGCGTGTGAGTAAATAGGAAGCAGCAGCAGCAGCAGCAGCAGCAGACACAACAGCAGACGCAACAGCAGACGCAACGGCAGCAACAACGGCAGCAACAACGGCGACAGCAACAGCAACAGCAACAGCAACAGCCACAGCCACAGACGCAGAAGCAACAGCGACAGCAGCAGTGACAGCAGCGACAGCAGTGACAGCAGCGACAGCAGCGACAGTAGCAACAGCAGCAACAGCAGCAACGCGTTAGAGGACTTACCGGAGCAGGAGAGGAACTGAGCTTTTCCCATGGTCACCAGCACCAAATTTGCTTTTGAAACTGATCAGTTTCGAAATTATGAGCAATCGGTGGGATCCGAAAAAAAAGAAGCAACACGATAACACCATGTACAGATGTAGGACTCAGTACTAATTCTACAGAGATCTTCAGTCCCACCTACAGAATGCGCGGGCCAACCAGTCCCGTCCAGCAAAGTATTGCTCAAAGCACGGAGTTGTGTGTGAAATTTCAAACAAAAATACTCGCACATACAGCTCTGTGTACTGTAAATCTACTGAGTCCCACGTTAAAAAACAAAAACAATACTATGAGTACTACTTTGGTATTTCAGTACAGATTTTCGTGTACCCTATCTACGAGTACCAGTCCACTACCACATTACGTACGGTACCCTGCAAAATAGTATCGAAAATACCCTTCAGCTGCAACAAAAAGCAAACAATGCTTGCTGGCAAGAGTCCCCTCCATTGTGCTCACCTCGTAGCGATCGTAATACATAACTAATAACCCTCTCCTCCTTCTCTCCTCCTCGTAGTAACTGGACCCACTGTGTTGCCTGTAGTTTGCTGCTTGTTTTCCTCGGCGAAGCGCCTCGGAAAACAAGCAGCAAATACAGGCAACACAGTGGGTCCAGTTACTCCTCGGAGTCGGATTGGTTTGGCACGTGTCTCGCCCTAAGTATTGAAAAATACTCGGCGCGCGCGCCTCGTATTTTTCACTACTTAGGTTGGACACGTGCCAAACCAATACGGAGGATGGGTTATTACCTACAGTAGTAGTCCTACTACCGGTAGGACTAGTACTAATTGTACGAGTACAACAGATATCCCTCAGTAGGGATCGGTGTCAGGGGTCATACCCTGATCGGTGTGTCGATTGGGCACCATGTTGAGATGTGCAATTTGAAATTAGTCCTTACAGTGAAATAAGAAGATATTTCACTGGTATGTACAGTATTGTGTAAGATTACGCTACTACATGCTACGAGCTAGTAGTAGTACTAGTATAATGTGATGCCAGAGTATTGAGTGTCAATGCTACTACTACTAACGCGGGATACCTGGTGGTTCTCTAAATGTGCGATTTGTACTGGGACCGTGTACCCTGCCCTGCAGTTACCGCGAGTAAGTTAGCGAGCGCGTATCAAGCTTGCAACACGATTTTAGGAACAGTGCTACAGCGATACAGCGATAAAGCGATGCAGGAGTACAGCGTAAACTGCAGTACGAGTAAGGTATTAGGCAATAATGCTCTGATGTACCGTTGACGGATCCAGGTTTTTGCTTGTACTGATGGTCAGAACCTTCAACACTTCGATTTATTGGTGCTAGATCATGTGCTAGTAGAACACGGAGTACCACACGAGGAATCTGATCTTAGAGGTTCATGATTGATTGATTGATTGATTGATTCTTTCATCCATTCAAATTTGTGCCACGGATGTTCCTTCGCCTGTAGCCACCAGCACTCCCAGTCCAACAAGCAAGGATGAACTGCACTAGTTCAAGGCAGGTGTGGTGATGGTCAAACTCCTTTGTTGCCAAACCAAAACCCATTTGGGCGTCAACTGTTATTGGGATCACTTATGTATGTCGTGAACGGAGCCCTTGTGTTCAACCAAGAAGTGGATAGTCCAAAATTCTTGCATTTCCTGGTTGGCGAAACAAAACCTAATGGGACAACGTTTAGCTAAGAGTTCGTGTTTGAAAATATTATGTTGTCATCTGTTTGGAAATCAGAATCTTTCCTAATTGTTCCTGTGCTTTTGCATTCAATAAATTGTATCGTAACACGCTGCAAATCCGGGCAATATCATTATTTGATTGAGACCAAAACAGATTTGGAGACGCTCAGCTTCGATAGAACCTTTTTTCCTGCCTCAATGGATTGGACTTATGGTCGACAACGTTAGGTGTTCTTGTAGTCCGCCTGGATTGTGATCAAACTAGACTTTGTGTGTGATTTAGAACGAACTCTAGACCATGGAAACCTCCGTACCATAGTATGAATTAGAATGTTGTGCAATAACTTGGGGGCAATACATTGTTGACTCCCGCGTTTAGATTTTTTCATGAATTTCGACGCCAGAGAGAATCCTGCCGGTCGTGAGGTATGTCGCCTTGCAAAACTCCATTGCTACTCCGTGCTGTCGGTGGTCTCGGAATCATCTGGCTCGGATGGAGGAGTCGAATCCGCTTGCTTTGCGGCAGACAAGATTTTGATTTCGATGAGATTGTAGACAACACCGACCGCACTCAACACCGTCAGCAACCCGGCGGGCATGAATTTCTTGGAACCCAGAAACTTTTTCCCCATGACGTACCCCAGCAGTCCCGACACCAAAGATCCCAACACGTTGCCCTTGGCGCTCCTGCTCTCCGAGGATTTCCAGACGAGAAAGCCGGCAAGCATGAGCAAGCCCCCGAAGGCCGATCCCGCCACGAGGCTGGCCTTGCTTCCCTTGGTGGCGTATCCCATCAGTCCTCCGGCCAACGTGAGACCGCCGACCGCCGTGTTGAGAACGATGCCCCTCGGGGGTGGCGGGGATGCCCCTTCCGCGTCGCTGGTCTCTGCCGCGGCACGACGGGAAGAAAGGATCGCGTTGTCCAAACGAAGGGGCATCATCATCAACCGGTTTCTGCTGGTGGCGTTGGAAGAGAGCGCGTGCCGGATTTCGAAGGCCGTCGCTCGTGACTGCCCATGTGGATCGAGAGCCAGCAGCGCTGCCAGGACAAGTAATGCAGGGTAGAACAGGGCGCGGAGGATCATCGTCGTAGTCGATTGGCGTCGAGTTTTGCTTGTTTGCAATTGCAGTTTGGTTGCGGGCTTGTTTGTTTGTGATGGATGGGTTTGTTACTGGGTATGCGAAGTGATCTTTTGCTGTACCGGGTTTTAGTGTTCTAGTGGGACGGAAAAAAACTTGGACGTCCTTTTCAGATGGCTGAGCCATGTTGTGTCATCCGAGAGATTATGCCGGTAAGGTTACCGGTAGGTACAAGTACTGTAACCTTATGAACCGGTAAGATTTACGGTAAGGTAGGAAAGATCACTGTTTCAGTTTTGGCGTTTTGGCATGGGATCTTTGATGGAGGGAATGATCTACTTGTAAACCTTACTGTACCGTAAAGTATCGGTACAAGTAGAAGTAAGGCTTATCAGATTTCGATTGGAACTTGCAAGCGGACAGATGACGAGACAGATGGATCCAACACACGTGACTGGCTACTATCCATGACTGAGGAATTTTGGCGCGAATTTGTACCATGTCGTTTCGTTCCCCTCACCAAAAAATTCAAGGCCATGACACCCTCCACCCCGCATACCCAGCATCGTAAATTACCGGTTACCAGTGATTGTCCACCCCAATATGTGCTTAGTTCAAGGCTCTGGTTGGTGATTTGCAACCAAAACGTAATCGTCAGCACCAATACCGTATCACGATCGTAAACTCCATTGACAGGCGCAACTTCCATTGCCAATAATCCGTGGCATCGACATATACTGCGGTGTGGTTGGCCCATGCGAAATGCAGGTCCGATGGGGGACAGAATGGATCATTCAGTAGGACGCCGTCGCAGCACACGAGACAGACAACACGACAATGAGATGCCTCCTCCACCACCCGTGCCCAATACTACGTCGCTTGTTTCCGGGCCGCTCAGGAGTGTCGAGGGCTGGGTGACGTTTGTTACCGGGATTCACGAGGAAGCCCACGAAGACGACATCCGGGAAGCCTTTTCCGATTACGGACGAATCAAATCCATCGTATTGAACGCCGATCGAAAAAGCGGTCTTGCGAAGGGATACGCTTTGGTGGAATTTTTAGAACGAAACGAGGCTCAAGACGCAATCAACGCACTCCACGGAAAACCCCTGCTCGGTCAGAAGATTGGTGTCCATTGGGCATTTTGCAAATCCAACTCAGCTAGATAGATAAAGCATACAAATAAATAATAATTGTACATACAAAAAATATATTGGTTTGCAAAGAATCATACTCCGTACGCGTACACATGGATCCACAAGAAACGAAACAATTTTCGACTAGTCTTCACTAATTATTGTGATCTATACAGATTGACTCGTTGCAAGGAACCTATGTGTGGGCAGCTCTAGGACAGTCTCCTCAGCGTCTCCAACGATCGTTGCCTCCTCGATCGTTGCCGGAGCGACCTTCGTAACGACCACCACCTTCGTAGCGGCCACCACCAGGGAAGAGAATACCACCACCACTGCTTCCTCGTTGCGAGGGAGGCACGTATTTTCCGTTGCCTCCTCGGTCGCCGCGATCACTGAATCGGCTGCCGCTGTTGCCGCCTCGTTGCGAGGGAGGTACGTATTTGCCGCCTCCTCCGAATCGCGAGCCTCGGCTCTGTTCTTGGCGGGAGCGTTCGCTGGCCATTCGATCGGATTCCTTCTGTCGCGCAGCGGCTTCCTCTGCTTCTCTCTTTCGTCGGGCCTCTTCCTTCTTGCGGCGTTCTTCTTCGGCCTTGCGCTCTTCTTCCTCTCTCTTGCGGCGCTCCTCTTCCTCGCGGCGTCTCTTTTCTTCGTCCTTCTTTCGCTTCCGGGCTCGGTTCAGCTTGTCCTTTTCGGCCTGTTCCTCGGCGGCTCGGTCCGCTTCCTCGCACGCAATGTCGTGTCGTTGGCGCCGGCCCTCCATGACCTTTTCTTCGAATGCTGCCATGTAATCAAAGACACTGTGGGAACTCAACTGGGCCTTGTCCCGGATGTCGGACTCCCATTGTTGCTTGGCCTTTTGCACGCGCTCGACGTTTTCCTTCTCGTATTGTTCGCGGTCTTCCTTGACCTTGGCATCGTATGCCTTTCGGATGAGGGGAAGTTCCTCGATGCGGACCGCACGGACCATGTAATCCAGGTGCTTCGCGGCTTCCTTGGTCTTGCGCTCGGCGGCTTCCTTCTTCTTCTGGAGTTTCTGCTGGTGCTCCTTCTGGAGTTTGTCCGTGTCCATCTTGGAGACTTCTTCGGTGGTCATGGCGTCCGTGTTGTGTCCCATGGCCCGCAGGAGCTGCTCCTTCTTGGTGTTCTCCATTTCCTGCTGGATCTTCTTTTTCTTTTCTTCCTCGCGGAGGATCTGTTCCCTCTGGATGCGCTTCTCTTCCTCCAGCTTGCGGGCGGCCGACTCGGCCGCGGCCTGCTGCTGCTTGCGGCGGACCTCCTCCTGGGCCTTGCGCTCGACCTCCTCCTTGCGCTCCTCGATGCGGGCCTTGCGCTCGAGCAGCCTGGTGTGTTCGGCGTCGCGGGAAGCCCGGACCGCCTCGTAGACCGAGGCCCGGGCCCGCGCTGCGGCGGCCGCGTCTTCGCTACGGAGCGACGAGCACACGGATTCGAGCTGCTGGCCCAGGACGGTCAGCTGCGATCGCATGACGTCGGATTCCATCTGGACGTCCCCGAATCGGAGGCATCCCGATCGGTGATCGATGCGGACGGCGAGTCCCTTGTGGGTCTGGGTGAAGAGAACGATGGATTTTTCGACGTTCTCGAAGGACATTCCCAGGCCGTCCGCCAGTTCCTTGAGGAACTGGATCTTGACGGTGTAGTAGGCCGAGCTGAGATTCCACAAGAGTTTGAGCAGCATGATGCTCTGGAGGGGCTGGATGTACCGGCTCAGAACGACGGAGCGCTCGGCGTCGGTCTGCAGCGACTCGATTTGTTGCAGGAGCGGCTTGCCGGTTTGCACCAGCACCAGGGGATCGGAGCCCTGCTCCAGCAAAAAGTAGAGCTGCTGCAGGTATTCCGGAACCTGCTTGAAGATGCCCTGCGTGTTGATTTCGTCCAGGAGGGATTCCCGGGTGGGGTTGCTGGTGGCGAATCCCAGGAGGGTGGCCATGCGACCCCGCTTCTCCTTCATGCCGGAATCGCCCAGGGACGACGTTGCGCTGCCGGAGGAGCCCTCGCCCCTGGTGGGCAGGCTCGGGATGCAGAGGGCCGCCAGGAGAACCGCACTGGCCTGCTGGGCCTTGACGTCGTCGCTCATGCTCTTGTTGTATTCCTTGCAGAGCACGTAGTACTTGTACCAGGCAAAGGCGTGGAACAAGTAGTTCTCCGACACCCAGAACAATTCGATGAGTTGTTCGTAGTACTTGGCCATGAGCTTGGCCTTGGGGGGAGGGAAATCGGGGTTGTGCTTTCGGCGCTGGTGTGAGATCTGCAAGATGTTGTAAATGTCTTCGACCGTTCGGAATCCCTCCGTGTACAGCTTGAGGTTGCTGGCGGTTTCCAACTGCGCAAATCGGGTCTGCAGGTGCAACTCGATGGCCTCCGAGGTCCATCCTTCCCATCCCCGGACCTGCGAGCGAAGTGAAGCGAAGCGATACGAGACAAAGGGAATCGTTGAGTGATTGCAATGGATCGTGCGCCACAGAAAGAAGAATTCGTTGAGCGAGCGGTTTCCAAGCAGACAAATCCACAAATGAAAATGATAATAACACCAACACCAACAACAATGATTCGAATCTACCATCGGCAGTTTTTCGTTCCAGATCCCCGCTGTACAGTACTATACACTGCGATGCGATGCGCTGTTCTACGCTACGCTACGCTACGCTACGCACCTTGCTGTTGGGCTTGGCCGAGGCCGAGTCGTCCCCGTATTTCTGCAGGTTCCCGAGGTGCATCCTTAGCAGATCGCACAGCCGACGGAACTCCGTTCGCCTCTGGTAGGCCCGGCAAAAGGCAAAGGCGCTGACCGAGGTGGCGTGGTAGACGTGCTCGAGCTTGGAGTTGCTCCGGAGAATGTCGAGGATGGCCCGGTAGATCTCCCACAAAAACTTGAGCGAGGGGACCAGCAGCAGGGAATCCCGCTGGTTCTTGGCGGGATCGGTGGTCATGCTCGACAGCAGAATGGCCTGGGGTCCGATCCCGGCCTCGCCCTCGGCATCGTCGTCGTCCGCGTCGTCCAGCACCGAGAGGGGCGTCGGGGTTTCCGAGGCCGCGGCGGCGGCGGCATCGGCGGCCGCCTTGGCCCTGTTGCACTGGTCCTCGGCCTTTTCCAGCAGGTACCGGATGACCTTTTCGAGGCTTCCCGGGGCCTGGGACTGCGCCAGGTTGCGGTATTGGTGGAGTCCGTCCTTGGCCTCGCGGGCCCGGTGCATTTTCAGGCAGAGATCGAGGTAGGCGACCATGATTTGTTCGTAGACGGGGGACCACGTGCGGTGGCGGCGGCTGCTCAGGACCTCGTGGAGGAGGACCAGGGCGGCTTCGGACTGGTTGATGCCCTGGAGTTCCAGGGCTCTTCGGAGGGCCAGCTCGGGCTTGTGGTGGAAGGCACTCGACGACATGTTGCTGTTGTTGTTGTTGTTGTTGTTGTTGCTGTTGTTGTTTACGGGTTACCGCTGTGGATTGGTGTTGGTTGTGGTAGTGATAGTGCTACGGTAGTGGTGGTCGTTCCTGCTTCGATTGCGGATCGGTACGGGAATGCGGATTGTTTGTGTGTTTCAAGCTCGTTTGTTTCGGTTGCTACTGTATTGTTGTCCTGTCGGTAAGAGAATTGTCGTCTTTGTTGGGTTGGATTAAGACGGGACAGCTCTCGACGACTCTTGCGGATGGAAAGGCAACTCGCACTTGGAGTGATTATGCGGAGAATTGTCGATGCTGTCTGTTACTGGAAAGTCGTAAGTCGTAAGGATTACGAGTACTTGTACCGTAGAGTAAGGTACCGGTGGACAACACAAGCGCATGTAATTGTTGGGAATGCAAAGAATCAAAATCGAATGCAAGCGGCAGCGGCAACCTTACAAACCCACGCGGGAAAGGGTTGGCTTTGTTTCCCCCTCCACTGATGAGGCCGGCACGGACGACTCATGGACGCCTCGTAGAGGGCTTCCTTCGTACTTCGTAGTACGGTATGGTGCGTGCTAGTAAGGTTAATTACTGTTTCTACGGTCCGACCAACGCGTGTTTGGCAACGCCGCACGTTTTTCGATGAGGCTCAGAACCTATTCCGGAATGGGGCATGCGTAAGGTACCGTACGAAGTATACTGCCTAACACCTTTTCCCCTAACTTTAAAAAAATCCATTCCCCCCCTTAAAAAATAATGCTCGCGAATTCACGGTTCGATCGGGTCGCAAGTCCGGTCCGACGAAACCAAATCGAAGCAACGTAAGGTTAAGGTTACCGGAAGGTCTGGTTGGATGTTGGATCGTGGATCGTGCTGCTGCCACAAAGAAGAAAGTCTCGTTGTTGGAACCATGACGCTGCCAGTAAGGTTACCACTGGCAGCGAGTGTAGTCCTATGGTGCAGTGCGGTTACGCTCCCGGTCGAAATGAGCACGATTTTTCAGCGACGCCGTGGCGGCGGCGGCGGCGGTAGTGGTGGTCTTGCGGGAGAGGAGCGCGAGGATCGCGGCCTGGAAGAAGGACGCGCTCGCAGGAAACACCACGGCAACGAAGACGACGACAACGGACAACGGCAACGGCAACGACAGCGATGACGACAACGACGAGAAGGAGTTGGCATCGGCGGAGGAATCCTCGAAGCAACGGCGGCGCCGGTGCCGGAGATCCAGATTTCCGAACGGGATCGCGATCGCCATCGCGATCGCCGGAGTTGGATTCCTTCTTTTCTTCCTTGCTTTCCGGCGGGTTCTCCGGGCATTCCGCCGCTCCCCGAAACTCCCCGTCCCCAACGTCGACGTTCCCGTGCCGGACGCCGGGGAGTGGCCCCTGGTGCACATCGTCCAGTCGCGGTTCATGCAGGAGCAGGGACCGGGCGAACCGCCGGAAACCCTCGGGATGGCCCGGTTCAAGCTCTTCGAGACCTTTTGCCTCCCCAGCATGGTCCGGCAGTCCTCGCGGAACTTTTTCTGGATCATCAAGACGGATCCGAAATTCACCGCCACGGGCGTCTTCGAGGCGCTGGTGAGATCGGTGCGATCGCACGACAACATCTACGTGGTGGCGTCCAACAAGAACTATCTGTTTGGGTCGGGGGGCCGGGAGGGATCGTGGAGGGACGGCAGGGTGAGTGAGTGAGTGAGTGAATCGAACGGAACCGAACCGAACCGAACCGAACCGAACCGAACCGAACCAAGGTGCGCTGCGAATGGTTGGTTGGTCGGTCGGTTGCAACCAATACTCGGTTTGTGGTGGCCGTGGTTTTGATTGCTGTCCGCAACCGCAGCCATGCTGCTGCTGTTGAATTCAACCCTTTGAGATTTTGTTTCTAACCATGAAATCGCGACACGGTTCTCTGCGATGGATGGGAATTTCGCTCTCAGGAAGCCGTGGATTTGTTGGAATCCAGGATATATACCGGCAACATTACCAGATTGCATCAAGCCATGGCGCTCCGCAACGAACGCCCGGTGCTCGAAACGAGATT
This sequence comes from Pseudo-nitzschia pungens, assembly GCA_037355855.1. Taxonomy (NCBI): domain Eukaryota; phylum Bacillariophyta; class Bacillariophyceae; order Bacillariales; family Bacillariaceae; genus Pseudo-nitzschia; species Pseudo-nitzschia pungens. The sequence continues at coordinate 1,518,629 of CM074758.1, forward strand.
GGACGCCGATGACGGACTCCACGAATACTACATCGAGTACATACAGCGCGTGGCACTGGAACGGTTTCGGCCGCCCTCCGGCAATGGCAATGGCAACCGCGACACGGCGGTTCCGCGGTGGCTTTACTGGTGCTCGAGGCGGCACATCGAATGGCATTCCGATACCGATGCCTCCCTGTCGGACGCGCAAAAGCGGGCAATCGGCGGTCCCGAGGTCGGATACATGAACGCCGTCCAGCACGACAAACTCTGCGTGACCCCCGGCATCACGATTGGCTACAACACCATCGTTCACGATCGCGACGGGTCCGGAAGCACCGCCGACGTCCCGCAATACGACCACGACAAGCTGTACAAGAAGGTTCGGAATTCGATGGCGTGTTACGATGACGATAACAATCACGAAAACAACGAACGTACAAAAAGCGAAAAGCCCCACGACGCGCCACAGCGAAGCGAAATGGAAACGGAAAACAGGGGGCCGTGCCTGGAGCTCGTCGAGGCCTTTTTGTTCTGCGCGATCCGATCCCGGACGCTGACGTCGGCGGGCATGCAAAAGGTCCGCCTGGCTCCCGAGAACGTCCTCCCGGGAGACGCCGAAAGCCGGGAGCGGCTCGCCGAAACGCTCCGGAGGTTTGCGGAAGAGCGGTTCGGGGTGACATCCGGAACGCCTGAGGGAGACGCAGGGGTTTCTAAGCAAGCACGAGAAAGGCATCGCCCGCGAAAACCTGCTGGGGCAGTGCGCGCCGGGGCACTCGTGCAAGGACGCCGCCAGGGAGGAACTGCTGAGAATCGCGCGGCCCGAAAGCGAGAGCAGCGATGGCAGCAACAGCAACAGCAACAAACAACGGTAACAGCAACAGCAACAACGAGGGAAGCAAGGATTCGGGAGGAGGAACGCGACGAACAACTAGAACAATGCGTCACCCATGATTTTTTTTTAAATGATTGCCGTTAGAGTACACCGTACGCGTAGCGGTTTTCGACGCTCGCAGCCCTAGAGCAGAACCAACCCAACGTCGCTTGGTTTCATGGTCGGAGAAGACCAGTTGTAGACGTAGTACTGGAGGGTTCCGTCGCCCTGTCCAAACTTCAATTCCTCCAAAAATTCGTTGTTTTCCATCAGATTCAGGGCGTTGAATACGTCCACGCCCGTCGCGTTTGCCAGGATCAGGGCGTCCCGCATCAGATCCGTCAGGCTCATTGTCGTGGCAACATTGTAGTAGGAATAGGCGGCGTAGAGCGTCTCGTCCTTGTGGAGGATGGTCGATGGCAGGTGGTAGAAACTGACCATGTCCGTGACCTTGGATTTGTCGTTTTCGTCCACCACTACGTACGTGTTGATCACGGATTTGCGGGGGAGCAACCAGTGGGCCACTTCTTCCTTGCTGAAATTGACGTGCAGCAAGAATTTGGACTCCAGGTAGTTGGCCAGAAGCGAGTGGACCCCGTCGACGTGCTCTTCCGTCATTTCTACCAGGTTGTGCTTGGGGGTGTTTGCCACCCGGTACAATTTTATCATCCGCGCCATGGTCATCCGGTAACCGAGGCGAGTGAAGCCGACCCTGACCAGTTTCTTTGGGTTCAGGGACCGATGGTAGTATCGCGAGGATGCCACGGGAACCGGCAGCACGACACCGGCCGTGTAGACGGCCTGGAAGACGCCCTTCAGATTGACCCGGCGCGTGATTTCCTTGATCAGCACCGGCGCCAATCGCTTGGACCGGAGTTTTTTGTGGACGCACAAGAAATTGATCTCGACCACGTCCAGTTTCGAGGCAGCCTGGACGCGAACGTTGGCCGGGACGGCCGATATAAAGGCTACGAGTTTCTTGCTGGCGGTCGCTCGGACTCCCAGCAACAGGTCGTTGGTGTATCCCGGGGGCGTCAGCGCCCATTCGAGGAATTCGTTCGAATAGTCGAAACGGAAGAGGGCGTCGTCGTCTTCGACGTAGTTCTTTGCCAGCAGCTCGTAGAGTTCGTTGCGTTGCCCGGGGTCCATGATGTCCAGGGTGCTCCATTCGAATCCGGCGGGCATGTTGTACGGTTCCGCGCGAATCTCGTCTGGTGTTTTGTTCGGTACGATGGGCCCTTCGGGCAGGCTGGCTTCTTCCCCGTTGCCCATGGGCTGCTCGTTCGATCGAAGACAAAGGCAAAGGCAAAGACAAACAAACACACAATCGCGGATTCGACAAAGAAAGAGGCGAGGGAGTCGCGAAACAACGGTTGAGGACGGATTCAGTCATTCTAGGATATTCCCTTCCATTTTTTTTTGTTTGGAAACAGGAAACGCACCTGTGTGTCCCAAAAGGCATGACTCTTGTCCACCAAACTGTCCGTGGAGACCCCAGCGTCTCGCAACATCTGAAGGAATGTCGTCGACGGAAGAACTCTTGTCGGGCTTTTCGTTATCGGAGCTCATGTTGACGATAAATAATGATAATTAGTATGGGTAGCGTGTGGGACAACAACAATGAGAAACGAGTGTGGTGGAACGGAAAGTGTTTCTAGGATCACGACTTGAATGCGTTCTTGCTCTTGTTTCGCGAGGTTTCTCGTTGTCGTGAGATCAATCAATCAAAATGGCATTGTAAGTTTTACGGAGCACCACCGCGCATCTGCTTCCAGAGCATCGGTATGAAGTTGCAAGGATGGAGGCGAAATCGAGAGGTGGAAAAAACGCACCAAACAAAAGGCGTGCATGACAAGCGCATTCTCAAAATACCTGCACCGCAATTCGATGTTGTTCCACGGCTTTTTTAGTACGAGCTTACGAAATCTTCCACAGGACGACATTGCGCATCCGTCGTTACGACCCGAAAGAACCCTTCCCAGATATTGGAATGAGAGGTGTGTGTCTGGGAAAAAATTACGAAGTAAGATCGTAAGATCTTAAGTTACGAAGTAAGTTACGAAGAACGAAGTATAGTTACGTAATCTTTTGGACGCAGCGCAAAGCTCTCTCAATCAGGGGTCATAATATAAGAAGGGGTATGCCACGAAGTCTGTCCGTCGCCCGTGTTCGACGTACAAATACTAGTAAAAAAAAAATGGCACTCCATATTCCATGTGTGGTCCAATTTAGAAAAATTTCCCTCAACCTCAATTTTTTTTTTCCACTTTCACTGCATAACACTAACAAAAACTATTACACTTCAATCTATAACAACTCCATCAAAAATTGTAACAAAACAATATTTGAATATTGTATCTAGCCCAATTTTTTACAGGGATTATGAATATGTAACTGCTTTTCACTCTAGATGGATGGAAGATAAAGTAATTTATTTGGATGGATGGTCCAAATTTTGGTTCCAAGTGGAAGCTTTTAATTGAATAAAAATAAAACGGATGACGGACGGACGATCCGATTTTGTATTTTATATTCCAGGTGGAAGGCACAGATCACTGGTAGTTTGAATCAGCAATATCAGACAGCAGATGGATGTAAACTGAAAAAGGTACTTACTACTTGACTCTCAACTATATACGTGAACTGCATATCAAATTTAAAAGTTGGAGAGTGATTGGAAGTGTACTTGGTAAGTTGCTTTATCAGGTACACTTTTACTAGTGATATGCAGTAAATTATGAGAAGAAAAAAATTGACTGAGGGAAATTTTTCTATTTTGGACCACACATGGAACATGAATCACCGATTTTTAGCGATCGTGGCATACCCCTTCTTATATTATGACCCCTGCTCTCAATCAACAAAACATAGTACCAGGTAAGCCTTAACCTTAACGTACAAGTAGGACCTGAGTTAACTAAACCTTACCGATACCGGTAGGTTGCACCAATCAAAACCAATGAAATTTTACTATCGTACGACTACTTCGACACAGTGGCAAGGCGCAAGGCTCTAGTAGTAGTATCATACGTAATGATGCGATGTATGAGATCCGGTATGCACGGGGGACGGTGAAGTTTGAGTACATTATTCATTTCAATACCGGTAATTTACCGTTCGACCGATGATGCCACTTCGGGAGGCTTTCTCTGACAGAGTTGGGGTTGTTGACAATTCCAATTTCGAGAGTCGAGACAGTCAAAGTCAACCAGAGCCAGATGGTGATAAAGATGACAATTCTTGTGATGTCCACTTTACAGCTTCTTTCTTTCCCACCAATTGCTGCTGGTGCATCACATGATTCATAGTAGTAATGTTGGTGCCGGTTGCGTCTGATAGAGTGCTGGTGGGACATGTAATAATTTATTTCATCTTCTACTTCTCCTAGTATCTGCCTATTTCTCTTCCCTGTGGAAATCATAGGAGGTGGCAACTACTACTAGTACTAGTACTAGTACTACATACCGTGGTAAGAAGAGGTGATGTAGTGATGTATTTGCTTCTTCTTGCACAAATGGTTTTTTCTTAAATTTGGGATCACTATTAATAGTATGATATGATGCGCTAAAACAGAACAAAAGTGATGAAAATAGAGTTCTGTGTTTTACACTTTTCGCAAAGATCACCACACAGAACTACAATGGTTGAGCGCTCCAGGAGAAAAATGCAATTGCTTCTTCTTTCCATATCGTCCAATCGAAACAGTTCGTAGTATGGTACTACGGAAAGAAGGTCGACAGTTTTCTCGAGTTTGGATGTCACAAACGTTCATTCTTTTTCTCAATCAAGCGATTTCCGTACCCGACGAATCGAAATTCTTCGAAACAAGAGAGGAGAACGAGAATCCCACGTCCGTCAGGTCGAAATCGAGGTGCAGGATTGTCTCCAGAAAGTTGACTTCGTAAGTACCACCGGTCCATAACATGTACCGTGCGCACAATTTGATGGATGGCTTTTGGGGGTTGCTGATGTCCAAGACATCATTGTTGTTCGAGAGTTCCCTGATATCGAGCGTGAATTCGAAAGTGCCTTTGCTGTCCACGACGTCCGTGCTCTTGACGGTGACACCATCCAAGACCTCGATGCCCCGTGATCCATCCTCTGGATTTTGGCACTTGGCCGTGAAGATTTTAGCTCGAACATTGTCCTTGGTGATATCCTCACTGACGTCGTAAGTCAGCGTGAACGTGTTTGTCTCCGAGACAAAATTGACACCAGGGTTTTCGAGTTTCCATCTGTCGAGGAGACCGGCTTGTACGCCGACGAAGAAGGACATGAGAACGAATATTACGAATGTCTTCACCATTGTGCGAATGCGATATATCGGATCGGAGAGAAATAATGAATAATAATACTGATTGCTTGCTTGATTGATTGCGAAGACTGGAATGCAAGTACTTGTACTCGTACGTAGTGAATCGAATCGCTAACGCTATTACTGTACTTCGTATTTATTTTCTGAAAAGATGGCATCACATTTTGAGATCCGGATTGATGAGTACGAGTACGAAGTAGTAGAAGATGGGAATTACAGCGACCATGATATTCATCATGATGTTCTTACTACTCCGTACGGTAAGTTACCGTGCTTGGTATTCTTCATCGTTGAGAAACCGTTCGATTGTAATTACCTTAAGTAACCCAAAAAGGATTTTAGGGCTTATGATTAACGAATTGGTTTGATTAAGCTCATACAAAAGTTACAGGTCACACTCGAGTACGCATTATTTTCTTGCTCTGTTGTGATCAATCAGGTGAAACAAAACATTTCTGACATTCAGACCAGCATATTTTACTCATCTTGTGCTAGTTCCTTTATCACTGCTCACAAACTCATATTTGGAAGGGCACAGTTCGAAACCTATATAGCCGTCGTGGATGAAATTGGAGTTATGTCTGCTTCTACTCTTATGTGGATGGCAACAAGAAAAACTGGACCAAGGGAAGTCGTCAGGAGTTGGTTTCTGTGTCTATGTAATACTTCATTCTCGTGACAATGCAATTTGCATCACAGAGCACTACTAGTACTAATAGCTTCTAGATGTTCTGATGTAATTTGCACATAAAGTTCAACAGTAGTGACTGAATGCTTTGATTCGGTTTTTCGTCATTTTTTTGCAGGAGAACTACACGAATGCATTTTTCATTGAAATTCATAGTATTCCTTGTTCATGGTGCAAATATGATTTGCACCTATTTTCATTGCTGTTGCCACGAAACCTACCAACTTCCCAAAATCTTTTCATCTTCTCACATCTACAAATTCGTTGCGCAGTCACTAAAGGAAAAGACATTATCTTCCCATGAATACTACACGTACACTATTGGTACTACAAAGTCTGCAACAATTTGAATTTTTCTACAAATGGATGTATCCCTTTCCTTTGGAAGAAGAAAATCTTTGTAGATTAAGTATGTTATTAGTTCATTTGGTTCTTGATTTCTTCCCCTGAAATAGGTTCTTTGCAGCCATGTTGCAAGTAAAGGCAAGAAGGTACAGTACATTTAGCTCTCTTCGAATAAGTGCATAGAAATCGAGTTATGATTTACATCATACCCCATCTACCCGAAGAAGGTGCTTACGCGTCATCTTTGCTCGCGGGAGATTCAAAATCTAATGATTTTGGGATAACAATAAATCGAGTCCGCTCGAACTGCATACACACTTCATTTGTTTACGACGTCAACGATGCATCATACAGTATTTAATCGGTATTGCGTTTTGACGCGACGTTTTTGTGTTGCGAGTTTGAAGATGTCCGTAGTAGAATGATGATCGGCCAACGATATTCAAGTATAGCCACACGCATCTTTCATATTCCTTTCTCATATCCCACAAAGCGTCAACATTCACTGAAGCTCTACGGACGAGATTCTTTCGGATTCTCTTCTTCCGATGTCGAGCATTAGATTTACACCTTGCTCAGTGACGAGCCCTCTCTGCTCTGCAGCCCGCCTGGCCGCTGACTTCTCCCCGCTTTCTCTCTTCTTTCTGTACCGCCTTCCTAGGAAAGTGAGAGCGATGTTAAAGGAAAAACATCCTATCAGTATCACAATGCCTATATATCTCAAGACGATAGCAGCCTCTTTATAATCCAACTCCGGATCCGCATCAATGTTTTCCTCCTCAAACGTTACAGGATTATCTGAATAGCTTTCCCATTTCTCTCCGAATCCGCCCATGATAATTCCTGTACCCCTCATTCTTTGGCGCATTGAGCCATCAGCGATACTTGCATCCAAACGCTGCTGAATTCTGTTTTCCATGAACATGATGTTATCGGTAGTATTTGAAACTCTCGCTTTTTCCATCTCCATCGAACCCATTTGCAAAACCTCATATTCCACATCCCATCTTGTGCGCTCTATAGTATCAGTGACAATGTGGGAAGTCCGAGATTAATACATTGGTTGTCTCCGCTGCTAGGTACGAGCGGAGGGAATCTGTCTGATGTATGAAATCCAAAATGGACCAGCTGGCCATGTTCGCCAAGATATTTGTCTCTCCTTCTATCCCTCGCTGATAACACATATTTCTGACGTTTTTGTCAATTAGGATCAAGCTCGTATCGCGACAGAAAAAAGCTTGGAGAGCATCCAACACCACGTCTTCCACGAGATCGAGATCAATTAGCGGTGAGGACCATACCGAAAATGAAACACTGATCTGGCCAACTCCTTCTAAAGCAAGACATGGGAATGTTAGCGTAGAGATCAAGAGGAGACAGAAAAGACTCCTCATGAAAGAAAGTATCTGTATTTGAACCATCTTGTATTGTTTCATAACGAGAGCGAGCGATGTTCGGATATCGGTTCGTTTTGGTTTGCGGTACGTTTTGGTCAGACCCAACTATCCACTGCCGAATGAGCGAGATCGAATGTGCTCGAAGGAAGCAAGGAAGATGTATTTTTCATTCACTCTATTTCTTGACTCATTCAGACCCTAAAATTTGGAACAAGGATCAGTGGTACGGTACCATACAGCAAGAGAGGCAGCATTAGTGTAAAAGGGCGTTCGCCTTCAACCACTTCACCGGTAGGTAAACGGACCTCACTCGATCCTGCAATAGAAAACTGCGACAACTTCCTTTCGCGTAGAACTATTTTTTGAAATCCAAGAGAAAAGTAACGAATACTTTTGACGAAATACCGGTACGGAAGGTAGGTATCGCTTGCATCCGACGTTTACCATCAGGTAGCGAAAAGTACCGAATTTTGTGAATGGTGAGAATTTGAAGTAATTTATCCATAATCTTACTTCATAAATGAGCATGTGTCATTAGTTGTGGGACGTATAATAATTTGAATCCCATTTTCCTCTAAATTCACGTGCATGCATGTTCCTATTTATTTGAATGATTTGCCAATAATAAACTATATTTTCATGTGAATCATTTTTGTTCTTAAAGTCACACCAAAAAACAGATTGTTGTCCGATCTAGTAACCTGTTTTTAAGAAGTGTGCAAGCCACCATCCCCATAATCTTGCTTTTGACATCGCTCACCTTTTTTATCTAACAAGATCCTTTCGCATAGATTGCACGTGTGCACAGTCAAAAACTGATACAGTTACCTCTTGGTATTGGTAATTACCCATGAAATTACGATCATACTGGTGGACAAAAGTGTGGGGGATGGTGTGTTGCATCTTTCTTCACCAAGCAGTAATGTCTCATCGTGGTATGGATTCGGGAAAAGTATGGATAAGGTTAAGTTACTCGTACAAGTAAGGTTACACTGTTTTGTGAGGAGTTACACATATCGAGCGCTGCTGGCGTGAACATGATCAGAATGCCTTGGTCTTCCAGAGGTTGGGTGCTAAAAGAAGGGACAAAATACTACTACTACCGGTAGTGGCAATAGTAGCAGTACGGTAATACTAGTACGAGAGGGTTTCATTCCAAAGATTTATTTTTTTGTTCCCATAGTAGCTTTTCTTACTAAAATGACAAGAGGCAGTAAGTACAATGAAGAGCATTCCTAACGTACTAGGGCTTCACAAAGAAGAAGAGTACGGTATGTCGAGAATCCCTTTGAATGCACAGATGTAGCCTGCCTGCTACATCCTCTACCAAATAGAGGAATTAATGGTGTGTAAGATAAAAAAGAAAATGATGTCATCATGCCAGAGTGCAAGCACACTGCACTTTAAAAATATTTTGTTGCGGTTGCATCAAGCAATAATGTCAGTTGGAATTAGCCAGTCAGTGTGTCAATGAACTCCGGGCTTTGTGGTGGTCTATGTGAATTTGATAAGAGCAGCATTGTATTCATCCGGAACAGTCCATAGAGAAGGAACCAGTAATCTCGACCTGTGCTGAATCATTCTATGATATTTTTTACGATTAAAGACAGAGGTCAAGAATCAGCATACAAAGAGAACATTTTATTTCAAAGCAAGAAATTCTGACTTGAACATTATCTACTCCAAAAACCACCTTGAACAACAGAAAGCTCTATTTTCTTGTCTCCTAATGTAAACATATTGTAGCATGATCTTGAACAGAACAGTGCCCAACATAGGTTCCACACCAATTTTTGTTGACACGATGGTATTCTTTTCTATTGTGTTTCGTTCAATCGATACATTCGATTTAGTTTTGAATCTTGACGATCCCTCGCAGCAACGATTTCACGGTATTTGTTAGCTTTGTCTTGTTGTACAGATCTCCGGACTGACGCACAACCTCACTGGTTGTAGGGTACGGGTGAATAACATTTGCCACCGTGCCCAGGCCTGTTCCCGACTCCATCGCCAAAGTGACCTCTCCGATCATGTTCCCGGCTCCCTCACCGACCACAGAGCACCCCAAAATAGCATCTGTTTTTGCGTCGACACGGAATCGTATGAAACCGTCCGTGCTGTCATCACAAATTGCGCGATCATTGTCCTTGAAATGTTTCTCAAAGACACGATATTCGATTCCCAATTCATCCAAATCTTTCCCATACAGACCAACGCTAGCGATCTCGGGAGAAGTAAAGGTTGCATACGGTATCAACAAATTCGACATTTTTCCTTTCCCAAAAAAGAGAGCATTGCGGATGACTATGCGGGCCATGAAGTCTGCTGCATGTGTAAACTTGAATTGTGAACAGCAATCGCCGACACCAAAAATGCGAGGATTTGTCGTTTGGAGTTTGTCGTTCACAATGAGTCCCTTCTTGGTATCGTATTCCACCTTGGCAAGTTCTAAATCCATGCCCGTAACGTTTGGACGTCGACCTGCGGCAACCAAAAGTGCATCAAATTCATAGGTCGTCTCGATCTCCATGCCTTTTTCGACGACAGTCATTTCCATTTCCGGGTATCCGTTATCGAGAACATTGCCATTCAATTCGATCCCTTTGTATTCAGCGACCGAGAGTCTGAAGGAAACACCGTCCTTGATCATTTGTTCCTTCACGACTTGGGCCATGTCCTCTTCCTCCTTTGGCAGGACCCTTCCCGAGCGTCCAAAGACCGTGACCTGGGTGCCCAATCGCTGCATTGCTTGCGCCAGTTCCATCCCGATCACACCGGGACCAATCACCCCCATTCTCTTGGGTTGTTTGGTCATGTTGAAAAATGTCTCGTTCGTCATGACGATTGGTTTTGGCCCGCTGGGTTCCATCGAAAAGGATTTTGCGTAGAGCTCCTTCAATCCCTCCATGGGAACCAGGGTAGGATACCCACCCGTCGCAATCACCGCTTTCTTAAAATTGAGGGTCCTTCCGTTCACGACCACAGAGCGTTCCGAAGCGAAGACGGCCCGGCCAATGTACACTTCGACACCCAGCCCGGTGTATCTTTCGGCGGAGTCGTGGTGGGATATCTGCGCCCGAACCTTTCGGACTCGTTCCATAACTTTTTCGAAATCGACGCGGACCGTGCTGGGGTCGACGAAGATTCCCGCCTCTTCCAAACGTTTTATGTCTCCCTTCACCGCATGAGCCATGTTTGCGGAGTGAATGATGGCTTCGCGAACGAAAGGGAAACGGTAGCAAAATCGCGTGTGTGAGCGATGAAACAAGAAGAAACGAAAGGAACAACGACGAAACGCATGCGCAAGCAAATCATTTACGGTGTGCAAAATTTACCTTTCGACGGAACGCACCCAACGTTGAGGCAATCCCCTCCCAGCAAATTCTCCTCGATCATGGCGACCTTGGCCCCAACTCCGGCGGAACCGGAGGCAGTGATGAGTCCACCGACTCCGGCACCGATGCAAACAATGTCGTACGTCGACGATCCGTCTTCGTTGCCGACGCTCGGATCGCACCACTCGGGGGGGTGGACGTGATCGAGAAGCGTCGTGTTGTACGAATCCATGGGCCAAACCTTGCTGGCGGCGTGAACATCTTTCGGGTTGAGAGCATCAAAGTCGGGCTGCTGGAGCGTGGGCTGGAGGGGCTGTCCGTCTCCGTTCCCGTGTTTGGAGAGGCCTTCGGCACCGAGAAACCTGGCCCACTTGACCTTTTGTCCCGTTTCCTGGTCGATTTTGTACGTGCCCCGCTCGTTCTCTCCGATCATGCGGTAGAAGAGGTATTCGTCCTTGAAGTCGTGGTCGCGATGGACGTGTTCGAAGACCTTCATTTGTTGCAGCGCTCTGCCCAGCTCGACGGCATCCTGTCGATTGGAAGCGGCCTCGCTCTCGATCAGGTAATCGACGGCATCGGTCCCAACGAAAACCTGTTTGTAGGTCTTGAGGCGGAACTGTCGATTTTCTAGCTTGATGTTTTGTTTGAACCGGGGAGCAATGTCGTCGAGATCCTTCTCGAATGCCTCGGTGTTTGCTATTTCATCAGTCATGGCGTCGTTGGTTTTGTTTTGGATCGTCTTTTCTGTTTGTAGTCGTGTCCTTGCTTGGTCTATCGATTTAAGATTTGTGAGTTGTTGGGGTACATACCGGTGCAAGTGAGATCCCAGGGCAATCGCTTATCACTTCCCTTTTCAATTGATTCGAATGGAGAAGGTCTTCCTGCATGGCAGGTATCGTGCAAGGTAGGACCAGAATGAACGAACATGAAACATTATGATTGACATTTTGATTTTGATAAATCATCAAAATCAATTGAAGCCAAGACACAAAGCGAACGAAAGCAAGATGCCGTACCATCTGTTACTAGTACCGTAGTGCTGGTGATCTTGTGCATACCGTAGTCCTACCGTACGTAATTACTTGTAGTCGTAGCTGCACGGAACATGGCGCACGAGGATCGCTTTGAGCTTGGGCAACAAGCAAAAACAAACAATTATGATACGTGGTGCTACCAGACCGACGGGCAACGTTCTTTCGTGCCAATCATAATTATTGAAGGTGCGTGGAATTTTACATCAAACCGGGATTCTTGTAAATTCTCAGAACAAGTCTACAATCCGATGTAACATAATGTAAATGCACTAATTGTATTAACGTAAAAAGTGAGGGGTTTCTAATCATACCTCTTGTGATGTGTTTCCGACATGTATTCAACTGACCAATTTTTCATCTTTGTCTCTCCAAAAGACATTTGGCGAACCTTTCATTTGGCGAACCTCAACGGTCGTTTTTATTTTGTAAACCTTAACTCTAAATTTTCTCCAACACACTCCTGTGGATTCACTTTGGTTCTTCAGTACTCGAGGTTAATCCAAACTTCACCATGGCGTCTTTATATTCCTGTTGATATTGTTCATCCTCTGTATCGCGGATCCCCAATATGAGGTTCCGGAACTTCCGGAAGAGCCCTCCTTGAACTGGCTTGGTATAATAATCAGCGATCATCTCCTTCGTTGGGCAATGACGGACCACAATCTCCTTTCTCTTGATTCGGTCTGTGATGAAGAAATACCGGATATGGATATGTTTCGAGCCCTTCCCACACGATAGTCGCCCATTATTCGCCAGTAGTATTGCGGCCTCGTTATCCTGGTACAGTACATCCTCGCTGCTGTTCCCACCTTGTGCCAATCGGAAATATCTGAACCATATATGCTTTGGCAATCTTTCTCCCACTGCAACAACCTCTGTTTCAGTGGAACTTGTTGTATTGATCTTTGTCTTGGTCGACGATCCATAAATGGTTCCTCGTCCTCCTGTGACCATGACCCCAACATGTCCTCTCATATTCTCATGGACTGCATGTGCCCCATCGATATATAGCGAGATCTCCTTTCCATCATATCGCAGAATCAGGGGCAGATGTTTTGTTCCTTGTAAGTACTTCATTAAGTGTTCAAGCTTCTTGTAGTCATGTTCATCTGGCCTTCGGACCCTCGTACATAGGAACGCTACCGCTGTCTGTAGATCCGGACGCGCTCTCTTTCCCAGGTACAGTGCTCTTGCTGTCATTGTGTGGAAGTAATCCTTCTCCTTCTGATTCAGCAATCGGACGCTGGCATCATCTTCCATTGCTGTCCGGAATAAATGTTCCGGTGCTGCTGTAGCCTTCTCCCCTATCATATCCTCATTGATATCATTTATTAGTTTCTGCACGTAGTCATACATGCTAATCTTGACCTCCCCTTTTGTCCGAAAGTCGATGGTCATTCCAAGGTACTCGTGTAGTTTACCTCTTACTTCTGTCATTGGGTCGGTCTTTCCGTATATTCCCTTTAGTTTATCTATGATGGCTGTCACCTCATCTGCGTCGACATGACTGACCTTCATGTCATCCACATGGAAGGCAATTGTCATCTGCTTTCCTCCTATCATTTTGTTCCATACACATGGGTCGTATGGATTCATTTCGAACCCCCATTCAGCGAGGTGACCAATAAGTTTCTTGTAGGATAATAGGGCTGCGTTTAGTGTGCCATATATGGCTTTGCTGCACTTGACAAATATCACCCACTTCCCTCTGGATTTCTGCAAATGTGGCTTCCATCGATCCCTGTCCAGTTCCATTAGTGCTAGTGCCAGCTCCCCATCTACCCTTAGGATGAGCCGTCCTTCCATTGGTGTTTGTAGGAAATGTCCTGGTAGGTCCAGGGTTGCAACATCCCGTCCCTCGAATGCATCGATCATCAACAAATAGAATAGTCCTTCTGTTGATACGGTTGGAGATCGGGTGTCCTCTTTATTCATCCAGATCCTCTGTTTCCTCCCATCAGCGCATGCACGTCCCTTCACACTTCCATCTCTCTTCCTTGTTAGAAATAGTAATATGGGTAGTGCTAATCGCTTGTCCTCATTTGATAGTGTCTTGTAGTCAATCTCTTCAAACACCTCCCGGGATAGCATCTGTTTCATTTCCTTGGCAGTTGCGGCCTTCCCTTCCTCACCGAACTCTCGTAGTCCTGCTTTTAACCCATACTGAGTCATGATATAGTGAGTCACCGCTCCACGACATTTCTCTGACGTTGTACCCAGGAAGGTCATTGCACGTTCATAGTTGTATTGCTCGTTTCCAGATGTGACTAGTTTAACATTTTCCTTGAACTCGGTTGCCCTCTGCAGATATTGGTATGCACTCCTGTGCTTTGTCTCTTGGGTCATCTTGTGGATAACCCCCTTGAAACGCTTATGCTCCTCGGTCATAACGTTTACATATGCGTCTTCATAACCCGGCCAGACATATGGTTGGACAGTCCGTCTTGGCCGTCCTTCGGAACTGGTGCTCTCTTCACTATCACTTTGATATTCCTGATCGGATCCGTCGGTTCCGGCACTTGCTCCATCATTGTCCTCCTCTTGGTTTTCTCCGTCCGAGTCCGACTGCTCGCTATCCGTTTCGAAAATGATTTCGATTTCGTCATCCACCACTCCTGTATTTTCGGTGGTGTTCCCTTGGGAGCTATCATGATCCACTCCTGTGCTTTCTTCATCTTCATCCTCAGATGTTGAATCGATTCTTTCGTCGATCCCTTTGCTATCGTCGGTGACGTCACGGTCAGAGTCGATTGACGCGTCATCATTGTTGTCGTCTCCTTCGACTTCGTCTATGTTTGTCATTTGGTTATTGTCCCCATCTGTGAACACCAATCCGATAGGGTTCTTGTTCCCCATTGTGTTAACTTGGTCAATAACCTCATCCGGCATCGGTAGGATGTGAAAGTCGGGTCTGTCTCTCTCAATTCTTCTTCCTGTTTTCAGGCTCATGAAGGTCATTCCTCCTTGTAAATTGTGCATAGGCCCCATGGCTATGGCCCCGAATGTCCTTGTTTTCAATGTATTGTCAGTTTCTCTTCTCACCTGGGCATATGTCCCGAAAGGTATAGTACAGTGTAGTTTGTAGTCTAGTTTCTTTCCGGTGACTATTGTCATCGGTGATAGGATTTTAGATACACCCCCTTCCCATGATATGCCATTGATGTACACCATTACCCCGGCAATGAGCCCAATCACCATCCGGTTTGGTATTCGCTTAAAAGGGGTGTTATGGAAGGCGCATCTTGCTCTTTCTTTTATTACGCGAATGAATCGCTCCACCTCAGGCACATGTTCATCCTGTGCTGCGATGTTAAGTAGGATTCCTATGCCCGCGAGCTCATTATCTAAGCATTCAAACTGTTTATCACCCAGCATAAGCCCGATGTGGAACCCGCGTCGTTTATAGAATTTTTGTAGTTCCGCCAGGACCTTGAACATGGACTCTGCTGTCATATCTTCAATGGGATTAGCTGTCCCATAGTGGATGTGTTTGCTAATGCTCACCATGAATGGGATCCTGTTGATCTTCATTATGTCAATGGACACCGTTAAATCGGTATAGTGATCCATTATTGTTCGTGGCAATCCGATTAATGCCGTCTTTATCTCTTTCCGTTTCGCCCGTACTGTTTTTCCTTGTAGTGCGGCGACTCGTGGTCCGAATATCGTGTTCATGATGGTCACATCTCTTGGTGTGAATGGGTTATTCAGTAGGGTGCCATTCTTGATTGCTCGGATCATGTCCCCGTTGCTCCAATTTGTTACATCCTGTAATTGCCTGACTGCTAAGGCTGTTTTATTATCTTTCCGGGAGAATTTTGCCTGGTTCCCTCGAACTGTTTCAACGCCAATTTCTTCCAACTTAATGTCAGTCTCGATGAATGATTGTGCTGACATTATTGCTTTGCTACTATCCCAGTAATACAGACCTTTCGGCGATGGCACAAATTTCCTTGTTACCCCTTTTGGGTTGGTGACGCGGAATGCATCCTCGATTCCATTATGGTATTCCACAATATACCCGGGCATGTTGGTCACTATATGGAATGATAAAATGTTGGCTATTCCATCGGGATAGTAGTAAACTTCACCGAAACCTGGTAGGTCTCCGACTTGGGTGATGATGGCTCTCCCGGCATTTGTATACAGATGCAGTGTTTTCGATGCGTTCCGGATGTTCTTGAGGAAGCGCTTATTGTAGAACACGTTTACACTTGAACAATTATCAATGAGGATCCATTTTGGATTCAATCTCTTTTTGCATTGGTTGAAGGCGTGTTTATTCTTCCCCCGTAGGTCTTCCACTAGAACCTCATCGACGTTATCATTCATGTAGAACTGTATGCCGTAGTCGTCACCGTCCAGTTCTGATTCCCATTCCTCCTCGTCGTTGTCTTCAGCTACTTCGGATTCGCTGTCTTCAGCGACTTCGGACTCGATACCTTCCATTACATTGCACTGTCCGGATTCTCGCTTTGCCTTTGCTTGGTTGTAGGCCTTCCGGCGTTCATCTCGTGTCGGATCCCCGTTTTCCTTGGTTGTGTGTGGGCAATCAGACGCGATGCAGTCGTTTTCCCTGTCACAATTATGGCAAATGTAGTTTCCTTTTGGTCTCCATTTATTGGGCGTTGCTCGTTCCGTTTCCTCGTCATCATCATCGATTAGGAACTGATGGCCAGAGAACTTCCCACGGGAAGGTCTGGCTGCTCTGTTGACTTGATATAGTCTTGGGTTGAACTTGAAATCTTCAAGCTCGCTGTGTGCTTCCACCACGCTCTTGGGATATTCATCCCGGCCTTTCGTCATGGCGTTATGGCAATCTTGTTTATATATTGCATACTTCCCATCATTTGAGTTCATGAAAAAGATAGTGGCCAATGCCCGGTCCCGTGCCGTTGCTCTCACCTCCTGTTTTGTTGCAGTTTTCAAGCTGCCCCATTTTGATTTGGTTGTTTTGTTTATTTTGATTGGTTCTTGCTTTACGGCGGCTCCTTCTGTACTCTCCGTTTTGATCTTGGGGTCTTCTGTCTCGTCCCCCGATTCCGTTTCTGCATCACATGATTCCATATCTATGTATCCCTTCTCTTTTAGGACATCTTGTATGTCCTCCATGTCATAGAATCGTGCTCCGGTCTTTTCAGCTACGTTGACCAGTACTTCGAACTTCTCCAGGTATTCCCCCAAATCCATGTCATCGGTCTGTCTAAAGTTATATACCTTCTTCTTGGTTAGGAACCTTTGGACGCGCCTGTTCCTTGTTGCATCACCTTGTTCGCATACCGTCTCGATGAGGGTTAGGAGTCCTGTTACTGATTTCGTGGCGTGCACTCTGGTATAGTCATCCTTGTGCGCCTTGATTTTGTTGTGCATTATGGGATCACATTGGTCCCAAAGCACCTTGTAGAGCTTGGTTAGGTTGTTTCTTGTTTTGTTCATGATATCCTTGTAGATCTTTAGATCCTGTTTGTAATTGTCTTTAGTGAATTCCCTTTTCAGTTCACTGAGTGCTTTCAATTCGTCTTCGGTTGGTTCAATGGGCTCCTCCATTGTGACGATTGTGAGTGTTCTCATTTCCAGGCTTGTCTCTTCGTTCCCGCCATACGTCTTTGCTGCATAGTTGATGAACTTCTTCCTGGCGGTGATCCATTCCTTGGTATGGATTTGACTGTGGACAAACACATAATCCTTGATTGCTGGTGTTCCTCCTTTGAAGGATACGGGCCCCGGTCCGGTTGATCCTTTCCCTTTCCGTTTGGGTTTCCGTCGTTTTTGTGAAGCATCCTCTTCATCATGTTCTTCAGCCTCTTGTCCGGCTATGTCTTCTTCTTTATCTTTCTCTGACATGGTCAATTAATCTTCCTTGTTTATCCTTGCCTTTTTACGTTAATATCTTGTAAATTCTCAGAACAAGTCTACAATCCGATGTAACATAATGTAAATGCACTAATTGTATTAACGTAAAAAGTGAGGGGTTTCTAATCATACCTCTTGTGATGTGTTTCCGACATGTATTCAACTGACCAATTTTTCATCTTTGTCTCTCCAAAAGACATTTGGCGAACCTTTCATTTGGCGAACCTCAACGGTCGTTTTTATTTTGTAAACCTTAACTCTAAATTTTCTCCAACAGGGATTGAGAACCCAATCGAATTGTTTCCAGGTTCAACAAAGATTCAAAAATCCCTCTCATGTCGTCGAATCGAGCATGATTGTTAACTTTCAAGTAACCTTACTAGTATTACAATACGGTACGCTTTCGAATGACTTCGTATTTGCTTCTTGCGTCGTTGATGCTGACCCACAGCGCCGATCGGACGTTTGTCGGTAATGGCACGATACTGAGTACAGGAACGACTGACTAAATTACTCCAAGTACTCGTATGTTTTCATGGTATTCAATCAATACTACTAGGAGCGCCATGGCTCCAAAGCTATCATGTACCTTGCCGCGGTCAAAGGTCATAGGACTGAGTGTTCCAAGAAGTTTAGTTTATGAATTTTTAACAATGATATCAATATAAATCATAGAAATAAATAATAGTACAGTATTATGATTTGTTCCCGGGCCCAGGTTTCGAACAAGATCAAACGAATCCAAGATTCCCAGTCCCCGCAAT
Organism: Pseudo-nitzschia pungens; assembly: GCA_037355855.1. Taxonomy (NCBI): domain Eukaryota; phylum Bacillariophyta; class Bacillariophyceae; order Bacillariales; family Bacillariaceae; genus Pseudo-nitzschia; species Pseudo-nitzschia pungens. The sequence continues at coordinate 1,537,213 of CM074758.1, forward strand.
AAGTTTCTACACACAGCACAAAGTTTTGCATCGAAGTTCGGGAGTTGCTGCTACGGGTACGTGTCCAGAAACCTTTCCGGAGTATCGGAATCATTCCCTACGCGCAGAGTTACTTTCGCTCCGCGAAGATACTGTACGTGTAGTGCGGACTCGAGGTGCTTGCTTGCATCGTCTTTGGCAATGCAGCGGAGCCTATCGAGAAGCAAAATCGACACAGTATGGTGAGTGTGCCGACATCACCCCACGGCAAAAACACCTTTCGGCAAATTCGTTTGCCCAAACAAGAGCCGGACAAAAGGCTAGTCCAGTCTAGCCCATCTAGGTACTGTACTGTACTGTACTGTATTGTACGGCACAGTACCTACCAACCACGAAGCGGTGGTTAGTTCTTCCACAAAAGTCCCACCGGCAGTTCCTTGTTGCGTACCTCTTCGACCGTGCTTTCGACGATTGCGTTGATCTCCTTCTGCACTTCTTCGATGGTTTGTGCGGCGTTCACAACGTGCCACGGGATCCGGCCGTCCGCTTCGTCCATGGCCTGCAGGTCGCTGAATCGCTGCCGCACCCGTTGCTGCATCTCCTTCTTTTCGTACCGTTCTCCGCCGTATCTGCAAAAGGAAAGAAAGGGGGCATCGGATTCGGTGAGCCGGTCGGATTCGGGAAGGAGCAACTATGAAAATACTACAGTAAAGCACTCCATTGGATTGAATGGAATTGGATTGGAATGGATTGGATTTGAATGGACAACGAGGATGCAATGGACGCTCGATCCTGCCTCATTGCATCTACAATGTCACCATATCATCCATGCAATGTCATGCCATATCATGTCATGCCATGTCATGTCATGCCATCCATGTACACCACATGCCACCACACTCCACACCGCATTCCACATTCTGCGCGCACACACAAAAAAAGACGGACCAACTCACCCTCCCCGTTGCTGGGCTTCCTCTTGGGACAGGTCCAGAAAGATCACCGCATCCGGCGCCGGCAATCCGACGTCGCAGGCCCGGCACCAGTCGAGTTCGTTCTCGAGGCTCGGCTTGGCCGACGAAAAGGCGACGCCCGAGTGCGCGTACCGATCGCAGACGACGTTCGCGCGTTCGTCGAGGAGCGTTTTCGTCAGGGCCGGCGCCGCCTCCCACCGGTTGGCGCTGAACAAGAGGTGGACGGCCCGGTCGTCCAGTTCCGATTTGGACTGCAGGTACTGGTTGATGAGGTCTCCCACCATGGTGGTTCGGTCCGGGAAGCGCATCGCCACCGTCGCCAGTCCCAGACCGATCAGGTGCTTGACCAGCAGCGATGCCTGGGTCGTCTTGCCGCACCGATCGACGCCTTCCAGGACGATAAAGGCTCCGCGCTTTTTGGCGGCTGCGTTGGTGGTGATCATGGTGCTTTTTTCGATCTTGGGGTGTTGCTTGCTTGCTTGCTTATTGCGGGCACGCGTACAGCATTTACAGGATTTACTTGTTGCGACGGAGGGTGGGAGTGATGGAAGATGGAAGCTATGTGCAATCGCAACGGTACGGTATCTTACTCGTACGTCGTTCGAGTCCAAAACAATAAACAATGGTCGGAGGACGGAGCAGGCTGGAGGTTCGAGGGTTCTGCATCTGTAGTAAGATTACCGGTACGGTAAGTTTACTAAGATTACTCGTAACTTACTGTACTTCGTAGTTTGTAGCACAAGTAGAAAAGTCGGATGTACGATCGGGCTTTTTCATTTGTTGGTGATGAGTGATATGCTTGTGACATGCGATCCAAAAAAATAGCGCGCCCGAATGACATCTTATCGTAATAAGTTACCTACTACCTACCTTACCATTGACTCACGAATTGAACTGAGTCCTGAGAAGAAAGGATGTCAAAGTCAAAGTCACACTTCCCTTGGCCATAACCTTACTTGTACTACTACGAAGTAAGTACTTCAGTTTGATCAATCCGTACATCCGGGTTTTTTTGACACTTATAGCTATACATCCGGGTTTTTTGGAGAGTTATATATCCGGGTTTCTTTTACACTTATACCTACATATCAGGAAGTTTTTGACAGTTGTATATCCGGGTTTTTTAAACATTTATAGTTCTACATCCGGGTTTTTTAACACTTATTCATCCGGATTTTTTAAACATTTATAGTTCTACATCCGGGTTTTTTTAACACTTATAGTTCTACATCCGGGTTTTTTTAACACTTATAGTTCTACATCCGGGTTTTTTAACATTCATAGTTCTACATCCGGGTTTTTTCAACACTTATACATCCGGGTTTTTTTAACATTTTTAGTTCTACATCCGGGTTTTTAAAACACTTATACATCCGGGTTTTTAAACATTTATAGCTCTACATCCGGGTTTTTTTAATACTTATACATCCGGGTTTTTAAAACATTTATAGTTCTACATCCGGGTTTTTTTACAATGAGAATCAGGGTCAACTGCGCACTTTGATCTGAATCGAAGTCGCGATACATCGTAAAGCTCACATTCATCATTCACTATTACAGTAGATCTCGTGTTGATTCTAGCTTTCAACCACAGATTGACAAAATTCCGACGGTGCTTACCACTGTCGCACCATCCATCTCCATCCCACGGTGCGGACTGTTGCCCTTCGTTCCGGAGGGCAAGGGCATGCTGGATGTGTATGATGGGAACGACATGGGTCCAGTTGGGTTACCGGGGGCGGAGAAATCTCGGCATCCGTGCCACAGTAGTCGTGGGAGCCTTTGTGGTGCCGTCGATCGATGCCTACGCACCGGTGCAAACGCAAGCAAACCACGATGGACCCTCAACTACTACATGTACTGGTCGTCGACGACGATCATCATTCGCACAAAAAGGTTTTGCCATTCTCGATCTACTAGTACCGTGTCATGCGCAGGTTATTCATTATTCTTGCAGAGTTGCTTGTGCCACTCCGGGTGGTACGGTCCGTGAGCGAGATGCGTTGGAAATCCAAACAGTGTCGCGGACGGACTCTTTCGTTTCATTTCTTTGTGGCAAGCATTCCTACTATGGTATGCTCGCAAGCGAGTTGCGTGCCGTCCGTGTCGTGAACACGGGTCGGACGGTTCGTCCACCGCGAAAATCATGGGTGGGAAGGATTCGGTCCCGTTCCCTGCTGACCGCCACCGAACGCGATCGGAAAGCTGCCCCGCACACCAACCGGGGCTTTCTCGCCACCCTCCCCCACGCTGGAATGGACCTCCCGAACGCCCTCCGTAGATCTCCCGGCGGCCTTGTCGCAGATCACCTCCGCCGCCAGCTTTCCGCTCAGGACGGCTCCCTCCATCGAACCGAGGTATTTCTGGAGCGCAAAGTCGCCCGCCATGACGAAATTGGGAATTGGAGACTCTTGGCTCGGCCGGAACTTGTTGCGGCCCGGCGTCGTCGCGTACACGGACCGGGGAACGCGCACCACGGTCGACTTGGTGACCCTCGCCCCGCCGCCGGGGGCGTCCGGACCGATCTCGGTCGGAAAGAGCCGCTCCAGCTCCAGCAGCGTCGCGTCGATGATCTCCTCGTCGGACGCGGCGATCCAGTTCCGGTCCGCGCCGACCGCCTCGGTGGCGGGGGCGAAGACGAGCTCCAGCATGGACGCGGCATCGGAGGCGTACTCCTCGCAGCACGTGGACATGTCGGCGTACACGCTCAGGAGGGGACTCCGGGAGAAACAGAGGCCGTCGACGCTGGTGAGTTTCTTGTCGAACCAAATCTGGAGGTTGATGACGGGGATTCCCTCGAGCTCGGAGAGCTGACGGAAGTAGGGCATCGACGACCAGGACTCCGGCACCAGTCGCTTGATGATGTCTACCGGCATGGCCGATACGTACACATCGGCTTCCACGGTGCTCCCGTCCGCGAGCGTCAGGCACTTGACGCTGTTGTCGTCGTCGTCGGGATCGACCTCGATCGATGCAATGGGTTTTCCCGTGAGAACCCGGCCCCCGCGGGCCGTGATGTGATCGACCATGGGTTTGCAGAGACGATCGGGCTGGTTTCCGTCCAGAAAGGCGGTCTGGGAGCCGTCCGCCTCGTTGATGAAGCGGTTCATGGCCGTCAGAATGACCGACATGCTGAGTTTGTCGGGATCGGTGAAATCCAGGGCTTTGCCCATGGCAATGAAAATTTCTTCGTTGATTCGTTCGGGCATTCCGTATTTTTTCATAAACTCCGAGACGCTCAGTTCGTCTTGTGCGTCGATGAACGACTGGCCTTCCAGGAGCATCGGGAGCAGACCGGGAACCATTCGGATCTTTTCTTCCAACGACAGCATCTCCGTGTTTGTCAGGATGGCGGCAGCCATGTTGAACGGAGCGGGAACGTTCGGAGGAAATTTGAACGAAGTGAACTGGCCCGGGAGCTCTTGCATGGCAAAAGTCATCTGGTGCTCCTTCCATTGCAGACGATCTTCGATGTCCAATTCTTCGAACAGGTTCATCATGTTTGGATAGGCACCGAAGAAAATGTGCAATCCCGTTTCGATCCAATCGCCGTCGGCGTCCTGCCAGGCGGACACCTTTCCTCCCAAGACATCCCGCGCTTCATAGACGATGGGTTCGTGCCCGGCATCCGACAAATACTTCGCGCAGGCCAGTCCGGAGAGTCCTCCGCCGATGATGGCAACCTTCTTTTTCTGGGCCGGCGTCGTCGTTTCGTCTCGAAACTTTTGCGATTTTTCGGCTGCTTCTCTCCAGTTCTGGGTTTTCTTTATCCGGGGAGGCGTTGGAAACCTGTGCGTTTTGTAGCTCGTCGTTCCCGGTGTTCCGTCCGATGCCATGCGCAGCGAGAACGACGACGCATCTCGCACGCCGTGTAGGGCGAGGAGCAGAAAACTCGATAGTGTTTTCATCATTTTGTTTTGTGGTCACTTTCCCCTCCGTTAATGCAACGTGTTTCGATTAATCTGGTGCTTTGCGTTGCGTGAGGATATCCGAATCGTTTTGTATTTCACTTCGAATGAAGACTGTGCACATTATCATCTCACATCGTCGTTGATTGACGAAACAATATGGAGTTTCAACTTGGCTGATTGGATTTGAGTGATGAAGAAAGACAAGAAACGTCATACCGGAACCAGATACCACCCATAGCTACAGTATCCACGATTAGTATTGACTCGTTCGACCCAAAAATTGATCAACGAAATCTATGATATTATCTTATGCAACATACATACCGGTATGTTGTGTCACTTGGATTTGCATACATTGTCAGTTCGTCGTCGCATCAAGTTGATCCGCTTTTGGATTTTGGATCCAAAATCTTTTTTCTCTTCTTTTTGGAACTCGTCTTTCATGTTTCTACCGGAGACGGTAAACTTATCCGTATCTTACTTGCACTTAAAATACCTCACTTGACGCGAATTCCTTCCTAACCGTTCGTGTTCATCAGAGTCACCAAAAAACATTGAAATAATAGCCATTACACGGAATCATCTTAAAGACCACGGATCACGGATCACGATTTGCGAAAATCATGCAGAACAATACTGCCATTCGAGCTGCGGTCATGCTGGTGGTTGTTTTCTTATTTTCCCTGGCGTCAACGGCGTCGGGTGAGATCGTGTCCTTGCCGTCATCCGTTGAACAGCCACTGCCATTGTCGTGCCACGGAAAAACCTTTTTCCTTCACGATCCAGAGACTCGGGGTTGCATCTTTCGCGACGAAACTCCGCAAGAATTATCTTCCTCCGAAAATTTGGTCGGACATTCGTGGAAGGTTGTCCCCCGTGGTGGATTTGGCTTGTCCAGTCTCATCCCTGCCGGGTACAATCCTTTCGGGTACTGTCTCACGGAGCTGGGGGAAAAGTTCTTGTCGTTCGACGGCTCGTTGGATTCCGACGTCGGAAGGTTCCTCGCGTCGGTGAAATCTCGCAAACGATTCGAAGCGATCAAATCGCAGTGGGTGGAAATCCTGAGGGTTTCGAAGTCGGGACAGTCCATGAGGATCTATCGACAACTGGATGATTTGATCGACTTTTGTCTCAAGGCCGGTTTTTTGGACTAAACCGTAGAACACTGGAATGCTATTATCAATACATGAGAAGAGAGCAATGCAATATCTTCTATTATTTACTGTATGTCTCGAGAAGAGCTATGATATTCGTGGCATTCAATCTTCTTCAACCGCTTTCTGGTCATTCGTGTCGGTTGGAGGGCAATGAGCTTCTTCGGCATGTGCGTTGTTTTTCGCCGGCTCCAGCAATTCCTCCTCGTCCGAGGAACTGTACTCCCAGTGCGGCGGATCGCCGGATGCTTTCTCGTCCGGAGCGTCGCGATCTTCCGAATCGGTAGTGTGCGGAAGGGGCTTTTGTTCAACGGAAGTGTGCTCCATGACTCGGTCGATCAGATCGTCAATGGCACCCGAAACGATGCCTCCCACCGTCTCCCGACCCGCGGACGATGAATCGTGTTCGGCGTCCGCGTTCGGTTCCCGTGCATTGTGTTCGACGCTGGTCACGAGATCCTTGAGAGTTTCGAGCACGACGGTTCGTGCCGCGCGGTCCGATTCTTCGTTTTCTTTTCGGATTTCTTCGAGAATCTTCGAGAGACGCATTCTGGCCAATTCCGGAGAATAACGTTCTCTTCTCGGTTTTTGTCGCCATGGTACCCTTCCGCGAGTGGCATCAAATAGGTGAAAGGACCTTCGGGTGGTCACGGCTATGCGCAACGCAATGTCGCCCTCCTTCTCCGGCGTTTCCGTTTGGTTGATTACCTCGATTCCGTGAACCGGATAGGGCAGGGCGACTTGCCAGACCGGAAAGTAGTTCTCGCTATCGTGCGTCGCATAGAGCAGGCACCGCCCGAGTTGCGTTCCAACGGCAACATAGTTGTCCAAGATGCCCACCGCCAAAACCGATTCTTCGGTGCGGATGCTCGCATTGAACAAGTGCTGAACAATCATGAACGGTCCTTCCCAGGAATCGCCGCCGCTGCCCCGGTGGTCGTAGGTCAGTTGGCAGACGTAGCCGCACAAGGAGCCGACAATCACGCGCAAGGATGCGAACCGATTGTAATCCAGTTTCAGACACACGAGAGGACCATCCACGATCACTCTCTGGCTCGAAATCTCTCCGAACAGACTAGAAGTAGTGGCGTTGGTTTTGTTCGCGTGTTCCGAATCATGGGGTTCGCTGCGATCCTTCCAGGTGATCAATTGAATGGTTCCGTCCTGGCACCCGACCGCGAGTGTGTGGGTCGTGATCGCGGGACTTTCACCCGGCCGCGACGAACGGCGATCGCGCCAGCGCACCGAGCAAAAGTCGAGCGCCATGACCGGAGACTCCACCGAAAAATGGTCCTCGGGCAGGGCGACCGAAACGAGAGACCGCGGATCGCCGGCGGACGGAACAAACAGGCGCAGCGTGGCATCGTCCGCGCTCCCGACCCACACCCCCACGAAACCGTTCCCTCCGTCGGCGTGTCGACCGCCGGCGGGGCTTTCTCCCGTTCCCCATCGCGCCAAGCACGGACAGAGCGGCCGAAAATCCAAGAGCGCAAAGGAGGATTCGTGCCACTGACGCCCGAGGGATCGGCCACCGCCGTCTCCGGGGTCGGCCGAGGGTTTTCGGCAGAGTTCGAAGCGGTCGTATCGCAGCACCAGCCGGCCCCTGGATTTTTGCAGCAGCCGCGATCGGGTTTTGTTCTTGCCGGTGTCGTTGCCGTTGCCGTTATCGACGGTATTGCCGGCAGATTGCTGGGCATCACTGGTGGTGGTGTGGCTTCCCTTGGAGAGCTCCGAATGCGTCTTTCGGTGGTAGCCAACACCACCGGAGGACAGCGAGGGATTGCCGCTGGTTCCCCCGCTGTGAATCGACGAGGCGGAGGTGCTCGCGACGACCCGATGCTGCGGGGGAGCGCTCTGCCGGGACTGCGGTGTCGCCATCGATGCGGTGTCGTCCTTTTCGATGACGACCGGCGGCGGCCGGTGCAGGTTCGTAGCGAGCGTCGACGAGTCGGGATCGGACAGCAGGTGGTCCTCGACGAGATCGGGGTCGATGAGCGCCAGGGCTTCGATGTGGTGGAACGTGGTGGAGTCGGGCTCGCGGGAGCCTGGTTCCGACGAAGAGTTCCCTTCCGTTCTCGTGTCTGTTGCCGGAGTCGTCTCTTCCACGTCCCAGTGCGAATACCCGACGCACGTCAACTGGGCCGAATCACGCGGGAGGAACCGACAGGATGTCTTGGTATCGATGGGATCGCTTGTTTCCCCTGTCGTTGCCGTGTCCTTGGCGAGATTCACTCCGAGAATGTGGGATTCCGTGGCGAATTGGATCGTTGACGCACACCCTTCGGAGGGGGCGGTGTGACGGGCGTCCTCGTCGCGGGAACCCCAATCCACCATTCGCTTGCTCCCGCACGAATAGCACGTCGTAGGCGTGGTGAACGGCGACGTGAATTTCTCTTCGAATTCCATCTTTGAACGGTTCAACTCCCGCTCAATCAATCGCGAATCCTCGAGGCACGAAAACGAAAACTGTGATCAGGTTGCGAGTGCTGCTGGTACCATTTTTGAGGCTGACGCACGATGAAATCTTTCCTGCCATCGAAGTCGGATTCGCTCGGATTGTGATGTGACTCCCTGGTGCAGCTGTCGATAGATTTCGCTGCGCAACGGCACGTCTGCTCAGGGATGATTGCGCTCTTTCGTTGAAAAATACTACTTGTATTTCTGTGAGTCGACAGATAGAAAAGCTTCGAGAGAGAACGAGAGCAATTCTTCGAACTCGTCGAATCTAGAGGAAACCCAATTTATCCAAACAATATCGTTACGTTACGACCATGTCGAGGAGATCATCACGATCATCATCAATCTCAATGATACCATAATTTACTCGAAAGGTTAAAATCTTACCGGTAGATCGATCCACCTTCTTGTCAGCTGGGCGACGACGAACGAAGATTCATTCATTCGAAAGTGGTTGCATCTCTAACCCTAATCGTACGGTAGGGATTTTGATTCCGATAGCAAGATACCGGTAAGATTACGGTAAACCTCGGGAAAAAATCCAGAAACGACACAGAATGAATCAATCCAACCCGAATTTGTGAGAGTTGAAATGACAGACAGACGGTCATTTCGTAGCACAGTAAGATTACCGTATCCAATTATCTCCAGTCTCCATCTCCAGTCTAACAGCAGAACAAAAACGGCCTTCAATCCTCTTCGGATTCCACTCTGCCCGAAAGCTTTCACACCATCGGACTCATTCGATGCCAAGAGGTTGCGGAACGGATAAGAGCGAACGATCCACAATAGCGTCGAACGAAACGGTTAAAAAATCAATCAATCAATCAATCACTCAATCAATCAATCAATCAAAACCACCAATCGATCATCATGGGCGTGACAAAAGAAATCATCCGGGCCGGGAACGGCTCGAAGCCTTCGCGGGGACAAGAAGTCACCGTCCACTGCACGGGATACGGGAAGAACCGGGATCTGACCAAAAAGTTTTGGTGTGAGTGTTTTTTTGTTGCAACTAATTACTTGCGCATGGAGTGTGGGGTGGTGTGCGGTGATGTGCGGGAGACCGGCGATCCCGGCGGCAACGGGGAGTTGCTCTGTCGCGCTTCAATCGGTCGATCCATCGATCGATTCCGTTCGGCGCGTTTTCCATCCGATCACTGCTGCGGTAGGGGTTGCGCAAACCGCGCCGGATCGATCGATTCCTTCGCGGAAGCATCGCACGCACACGCAAAACGCACGGGGGCGCCATCCATCGGCGGTGTTCTTCTGACGGATGCACAATCGGATCCACCTCGCTCCTTCCGATACGTATCTCACGCAATCTTTTTTTTTTCCCTTCCCTCGTTTGTCACACCACCCGTGGCATTCCGAATTGCCTCCGTTTGGGTTTGCATGCATGCGCATCGCATCGCACAATTCCGTGGTGTCGTGTCGCAGCGACCAGGGATCCGGGCCAGTCTGTCTTCAAGTTCACCGTGGGAATGGGACAGGTCATCAAGGGATGGGACGAGGGTGTCATTGGCATGTCCCAGGGCGAAATCGCTCGGTTGACCTGCTCCCCGGACTACGCCTACGGGGGCGGGGGCTTTCCGGCCTGGGGAATCATGCCGAACAGCACGCTGGTCTTTGAGATCGAGTTGCTGTCCTTCAAATAAATAAATGCAAAAACGCAAAATACGCAGCGAGCGGTCCATCGGTGAGGACGCGCGGTATCTGGAGAATGGGATGGAACGAGACACGAACGGGAACGAAAGCTGTCGGTCTCGGATCTGTCCGAAGGAAACGGGTGATGGTTGACTGCCGGGATGTGTTGTCCTCTTTGCCAGTGACATGGGTGCAATAGTAAGTTTCGCATGACGACAACCATGCGATTAGAATCGTTTTTCAAAAAATAATTTTAGAATGATATCTATGCACTGGTATTACAGTAATGGGCTACGTACCGTACACGTTAGGCACTGTTACTGTCGCAAAGCCCACCAATGCATTGGATTTTATGCAATGCAGTGCTGCCAGATTGAAGCTTCCCACGGACCGAAGAATTCCCGGCAATTGCGGCTCGTTGCTGCGGGAAGCCGCCGGTCGTGTGCAGGCAGCAAAGGTTTGGAACACGACACACGCCGAGTACACCGCTACACAGCAAGATTGCGCATCGGCAGCACGAGAACGGTTCGAAGAGGAACGAAGAATTTGGCACCGAACGCTTCTACTGTATTCTGGTTTGTTCCGAAAATGTGATCCGATCCGATTATATTGACAATACTATTCAATCATCAATATTTTTATTCCGCAACATGTCATTATTGATTCGAGACCGAAGAGTGCTGGCATCATGGTCGTGGTTGTTCCACACACAAACACTGCCGACACGCAGATCGTTCGCAGAGAACCAAACCATCCGAGTCCCAACACGAGTTGCTTCGAACGATCGATTTGATTTTTGATTTGATTTTTGATTTGATGTTTTTCATTTCGTTAGGCGTGACTCTTCTCCTTACAAGCCCAACCAGTGGGTAGACGCATACCGAGAATACATGCATCGGTTGCCGGAAAAATCTTCCGGCACCACACTTCGTTGTCGTTGTCGTTGTCGTTGTTCGTTCCTTCTATCTCCCCGCGGCTGCGATATTTCCTGCCGCAACTTCTCGGGCATTGGTCGATTGATTGATTGGTTTCGGACCAAATCATGTCGATCGTTCCGAGCGTACGGTACCGGTACTGTCCGTGTTCGTGGGTGCGCTGCGTTCCGCTGCTTCGGACCCGCGCTAGCCTTCAAGAAATCCACCCGACCCACCGATCAGAGGATGGTTGTCACCTTCACAACCGCATGGATTCACCGATCCACGAGTGTGTTCTCACGGATTCTTCAATTCGATGATCGATTCGTGGATTGGTTCCTTCTTACTCGTCGTGTCGTGTCGTGTCGTGTCGTGTCGTAGAGAGTCCACCGCTCGCTTGCTCACTCGCTGGTGGTCTCGGAGGAGGAGTTTGCGGCGTCGGATTGGGACGGTGACACTCTTTGTTGCTGCTGCTGCTGCTGCTGCTGCAGCTCGAAGCGCTTTTGCTCTCGGTTGTAACGAAACGCGGCCACCACAAAAAAGAGTTGCGCCCCGATCAGGACGTGCCACTTTCGATCCAGTCGGCGGAACTTCTCTCGGTAGGCCCAGAGCTTGTTCCCCGGGGCATTCATGGTCGTTGCCTTCTTGGGTTGCCAGTGCGTCCGTGCTTGAACCGGTATGCGTGCGTGCGTGCAGGATTGACTCGCAGTAACTTAGTTTGGAGTTGTTGGCGACGCTCTTGTGAGTTTGTTCTTGATCGATGGAAAATTGTGCGGATCTAGAAATGAAGGTGGACACAGACCTGTGGGCTCGTGCCGAGTTCCGTTTCGGTGGAAGTTGCGGTGTCGGTTGGAATGGTAAGGTTAGATATAAGCAGGGTCCGTCTGTTGTAAAGGTGGAAGCAGAGGATGAATCGAATCCATCTCTCAATCAACATGATGCATCTCAATAGACGGTTGATCGGCGATTGAAGATTGATTCATTCGATTGATACAAATGGTGGGTCGGATCTGTCGAGCGTGCCACTCTCGACCCGGAACTCAACGCGACTGACTCGCATGTCGCGTAGGATATGAATTTTACTTGCTGTACGCGTACAACTCCCATTGGTACAGCACGAGTACGATACCTGTACGGCAACCTTAGCTCGAACGGGAAGGTAAAACAAAAATTCAACCGCTCCCGAAACAAAAAAAGGCTCATTAGTTTTTCATTCTTGGACCGATCGACTTTGAGACGATTGATTCATTCATTCTGATTTTGATTTTGAATCATTGTTGATTCATTGATTCCGCAATCGATTTGCTGCGACATCATCGCCCTGGTCATTCATTTTACTGTACAGTAGTGCCCAATCGCACATCACCTGAACAGGAGAAAGCACAAAGCACCTCGTACGAGTAAGGTTTAACTCTACTCATATCTACCCCAAGAAAAAAAAACACTACTGTAGACAAAGCAACATTCCTTCCACCGGGGTTCTCTTACTTTAACTCGTATCCAGCGGTCATTCATCTCAACAACAGCAATCAACAATCAATCCAAATCCAAATCCAAATTCCAACCATGGCCAGCCGGGATTTGACAAACGCCTACTTCGACCGGAGAACGACCGCCCTGAAGCGACGGTCTGCCCTGGGGAGTCCGACCGGCAGCGGAGGCATGGGAGACGTGTCCATCAACGGTGGCGGCAAGAAGAAACGAAGCGGTCGGTTGACCGCGGGCAGATCGCATCGCCACCACGACGACGACGAGGATGGGCGTTCGCTCATGCTCATGGAGGTGAGTGCGACGCAGCTAGTTTCGTGTGTTGTATTGCGTTGTATTGCGTTGGATTGCGTTTGTGCAGTACAGTGCAGTACAGTACAGTACAGTGCTGTGTTGGTTCGTGCTCGGTTGAAAAAGTGCAACCGATGGATGCATGGAATAATCCACGCAAGAACTCACTTGCGTCTCTCGAATTCTAACGTCTGCCCGTATTGAATCATTGAACACCGATGTGCGCGTACAATGATGCGATGTACCCCACAAACTTTTACCGACAACCAATCTATCACTCTAAAAACGCCAAATCAAACTCGACGTCAATGCGCATGCTACAAAACGAATGAAATCAAATGAAATGAAAATGAAACAATTACCAACGTGCGACACGGTACCATCAAATCAAACGACAACTTCTTGGAACGAAACGAAACGAAATGAAATGAAATGAAAAAACCCAATCAACATCAAAAATTACATATCAATCAACATCAAATCGAACTGAACTAAAATCAACTAAAACGAAACAATCAATTCCAATGCAGGAAGGAGGCGGCAGCAGCGACGGTATTCAAATGACAAACCTCAACAAACCACAGCAACAAAACGAACCCTCGTGGGTAGGCGACGTCGACCAGGTCAAATCCATTCTACAGGATATCCACCGCCAAATGGAAGACCTGCAGGCACTCCACGCGTCGCGGGTCGGATCGGTCTTTGGAAAGGACCTGGACGACATGGAAAACCGGATCGAAAACATGACCCGCGACATCACCGACCGGTTCCGGAGGGCGGAGCGGATCCTGAAACAGGTGGGCGCCGCTACCCGTCGGGCGGGAGGAGAGGAGGCGGCCATCGGCGCCAACGTCCAGCGAAGCCTCGCCAAGCAACTCCAGGAACTCAGTGTCACCTTTCGCCAGTCCCAGCGCAAGTACCTGGCGGAGGTCAAGGCCCAGAAGAGCGGGGGCTTTGACGGCGTCACCGGGACCACCAACGACCACTTTGCGGGAATCGGCGACCTGTCGACGGACACCTCCGAGGGGAGCTTTTTCACGAGCCAACAGGTTCAGGTCGTGGACGACCTGCAGGAGGCCATCGAATCGCGGGACCAGGAAATTTCCAAGATTGCCCAGTCCATCGAGGAACTCGGGACGATCTTCAAGGAACTGGCGGTGCTGGTCATCGACCAGGGAACGATTCTGGACCGGATCGACTACAACATGGAAGCGGTCGTGGAGAGCACCAAGACGGGAGTGAAGCAACTCGAAAAAGCCGAGAGGGCTCAACAGAACGCCAGACCGATGAAGTGCATCGTGTGCCTGGTGATTACCATCTTCGTCTTGTTTGTCCTTTTGATCCTCAAGCACAAACGATGGTAACGCAATGCGATGCAACACGCGATGCAACATGCGATGGAGAAAACGGAACGGCGTGGAAACAAGTGCGACCGGAAATCGCAATACAGAATTGATGATTGGAAACCTTTGACAAATACTAGAAAACTTTGCAACTAACTAGCGAAGGTTGGATAAGATTACTCGTCGTCGTCTTACTTCGTGTTTGTGACATCGTTTTCTTCGAATAGGGTGTTTTTCACTCCACTCCACTTGCGGTGAAAGCAGATGTCTTCTATCGTGTGCCCCGTGCATGGTACAGTAACATACACTACGAATCAGTATGAAGTACAAACCAAGCTCTCGCTCCTCCTTCATTCGCTTCCCCCAAAGATCGCATCTGACCAAACTTTCCAGTACTCCTGTGGCGCATCCGGGTCGTACGGGGAGGAAACCCCACAGTGCAGTCCCGGTTCGTCGTAACAGGTTGCGTTCGACCCCGCTTTCCCCCTCAGAGCGACCTCCGTTGCCTTTCCGTCGTCGTAGAGCGGATCGCCCCGGTTGTACCTCACGATGATCTTGGGAGGCCGGGTCTCGTTCGATTCGTCGTCGTCGTCGAGACCCTCGGGGATTCCCAGCAACGGATTCACCAGTCTGTGGACGGCCTCGGACGGATACCTTTCGTTCTTCCACTTCTCCCAGGCGGTGTGGTTGGAGCCCTTTCGCAAGACCTTTTCCAATTCGGTTTCGTCGTCACTGTCGCCGTCGTCCCCGCCGGATGCTGTCGGGCTGGGTTTTTCCAGTCCGAGGTAGGCTTGCCAAGACCAGCATAGCCAGCGGGAGTCTGGGAACGCGTTCTGGTTCATGTAGAAACTCATCGAAGCACAGGATGGATCGAGAAAGGGAGAATTGGACTGGATGGACAAGATTCTTCCCGGAAACTTTCGAAAGCCTTCGAAACCCGCGACGAGGGACAGGTTTCCTCCCGCGGATGTTCCGGTCAGGTGGATTCCTTTTCGGACGCTGTTGTCGCGGAGAAAGTAATCCACGACGGAGAGAGCATCCATGACGCCGATCGGAAAGGGATCCTCGGGTGCCAGTCCGTAGTCTACGCTGACGGTGATTATATCGCGTGGTCCCGACGAGGACGAGTTCTGGACCAGTCTCGCCGTGTCCTTGACCAACATCGAATCGTTGGCGTTCCCTATGGTCATTCCCCCTCCGTGAAACTGAATCAGAACGGGCACTTCTGGGCAGAATGTCCTCCAATCTACCTTGTCAAAATCAATCCCTAGGCATTCGGAATCCTCCAACACGGTCGCTTCGTTCTTTGCTTCGTCGGACATCAGCGACGACGGAAACCGCACCAGCACACCGACTGCTTTTCGGTCCTTCAGAGCGGCGTCCGGAAGCCGGGTGTTTTCGTCGATTATGTTCCACTCCCGCAGTACGTTCTTTCGAAACGGAATGGAACCGGAAGATTCGGCCATCGCACCCGGAGACGACGGCGACGGCGCCTCTGTGGCGTCCGACCATTCTTTCACCACGGCTTTCGAACCCGATTTTCCGCCGTTTTCGAATGTTGTTTGGGCTCTGGATAGAATCCGCTTCATTTCCTCGCTCCCCATTTCCATTTGGGGCAAGCCCGACAAGCTTAGCATGTAAAGCACGAAATTTATCAGAGCGGAAACGATCTTGTCACGCAACGTCAAGTGGGGGTGAAATATTAGCCAGTGAGGCCTTGGAATCTTGTAGGGCGGTGCCATATCTTCTGTAGTGTTGTCGCTCGTGGTGGTCTTTTTGTTGTCGGTCGCAATTCCTCTTTTTAGTTCCCAGGTTGGTGGTGGTGTTTGTTGCTTTGATTCCGTTGCGAGGACGAAGAGAGATTGATTCGTTCCAGAAAGACCGACCTGTAACAGTAACCTTAGACAAGACAAGAATACCACGTGATAATAATATTATTTCAAAACGCGATGACACCTCGACTGTACCGTAAGGTTTATCGCAAAGCTGACACAGAGATTCTCAAAAAAAACTGTGCACGTACCGGTAATTAAAAGGCTTACCGGTATATGTATTGTCGTCTACGTGTAGATTATTTTTTTGAATACGAAGATCTTCTTATTTTTCTTACTACGAGTCCGATAACAATTGAGACTGGTCGATTATGGGCCAAAAATGAACTGAATATTCCCCAACCAAAACGCAACGCGCCGGGACGGAGAACATGCCATAAATAAAAATTATTATGTAATAGAGAAATTGTTATAACCTCTTATACAATGCTGTTTTATTAGTGGAAACCCCTTGTTCGAGTGCCTTTCCAATCTCTACAAAAAATCACATTTTTGGTGTTCGCAACTTACTTTACGGGCTTCGGCCTTCCAAAATGTGGCTCTATCCACAACAACAGCAATTGAGAGCAAGATGGTATCACACTTGCAATTATTGCCACTGTCTTGGATGGGGGGGGTTGATCTTGGGTCATTGGTTGAGAGAGCACAGCAGAGGTGAGAGGAATTCAGCAGAGGGGAAATCGATCGATCGCATCGATCGATGCGATGAAAACACGGCAATCCTCTTGAGATCCGGAGACAACAATCTACCACAGTATTCAGTCTAATCGATTGAAAGTACTTACTTTGCACTGAAATCTCCTCCAAATAAGCTCTGAAACCATGTCCATCTTCATCAAAAAGGCACATTCTGCTCTCAGCAAGAAATCTGCCTCCAAACCTGCCCCTCGCAAGCTCTCTGTCAAGGAACGCCGGGAACGCCTGGAAGACCTCGATACTGACTCTGATGATAGCGGTTTGCTCAGCATCGAAACGGTTGCTCCAGATCCACCTTTTGCTGGATTGGAAGAGCTCTTGAAAAAGCGCAATCCCTTCTCCAAGCCAGCAAAACAGAAATTGATTGTCGAGTTTCTGGAAGCTGATCTCTCTCGTCTTACAACGAATGAAGCCAAAAAGACTCTGCTTAAAATTCAGCAGGATTTGAAAATCACCAAAGGGAAAGCAAGCAAGTCCTCTCCCAAAATCTGGACCGGTGACTACATGGCAGAGGAGCTTGTTGCCATTGTACGAGCCTACGAATCCTACCAATCTTTTGTCGCGTGCAACCGATCCACCAGAAACAAGATTCCAGCAATCGCCATGTTGGACGATCTCCTGGAGAAATTCTCAATTGAACTGGAGAAGGAACGCACCAAGAAGGAGGCCGTTCTCCGGGCAGAAGCCAAGAAGAAGATTGCAAAGGCAAAGAAATCTGATGGCGTTCGACCCCAAGAAGAGATCGAGTACGACAAATTTCTCTTGCTTCCGATGCCTTGTCCCAACTGCAAGCACTTCAACACCATGCATCTCCAGAGCATAAAAGAAATCGACGAATTCAACCAGCAGGTGGAGGATGAATACCAAAAGAAGAGGCGTCGATACACCTCCCTTTCTGTATCGCGTCAGCAACAGGAAAAGAAGCCCCGGAAGGGGAAGATCAAGAGTCGGGAGATCGGTTGCTTCTGTTTCAAGGTCAACTGCATGGACATGCCAAATGGAGGCAATTGTTCTCATTGCAGAAACTCTGCCAACCTCAATGTGAGAGGTGTATGTGCTGATTGTAGTATTTGTGCCTGCGACTGTAGCATTGTATTCGTCGAATCAGAAAGGAAGGCTATTGCTGATTCGGTGGATCCAAAGGAGAAAGAGTCTCTTCCCCCTACCAATGGAAGAGCATTGCTCCACCACCTCGAAGATATATACGCCTCGAGAGTGAAGGAGGTGTTCCTCGAAAATCCCTCAGCGTCGAAGGAACAGATAGCCAGAGACGCCCATTCCAATACCTTCCATGAAGTTCTTTCCGATCCCGTTTTTGCAAGCGCAGAAGCGAGAAAGAAACTTCAGGAAGATATGGGTCCACTGGAGACTACCACCAAGGATGGGAAGACTATCGATCAGCTCCGGGCAGAGAAGAGGGGTGTCACCATGGATCCCACTGGTGGAGACTCCAGATTCTTCCGGAACAGACTCCAGGAACATCCGATGGATCCGACCAGGTTCCTCCGAAACAGCAATACGGCGAACCCTCTTCCCCTCTCTCCAATCAAATCGATTCGATCGGAGACGCCATCTGGTGGGATCGGATCTTCTGTACAACCAATCAGCATCGATGGAGCTGATGGCGTCGGTAAATTGTTGAGTACTCCAATCAAACCAAGCCGTAAATTGTCGAGTGAACGCAGATTGTTGTCGAGTGGTACTCCACCAAGCGAATTGTCGAGTGATACTCCTCCCTTCCTTCGATCCATGCGGGAGGCAGCCAATGAGAAGGCCGACTTCCAGGAGAACTCCCAGCCCACCCTGGAGATCCTCGATCGGTTGGGAGACACCCTTACTGCTGAAAATAATTCAGCAGAAGCTTCCCGGATCAAGCGCAAGGCAACTGATCTTGCCAAGCGCGGAAAAGATCCGGAGGAGTGTCTCCCCAAGATGGTGGACTGGTGCAAGCGCCAGAAGATTCCGGCGAAGGACACCCCCGGTGGAACAGAGAAGAAATAAATTTTATGTTTAGTAATTATCTATGATTAGTTGTAAATTGTCGCGTCGTTGTATATTGTCGTGTCGTAGATTGTCGGTTGTCCATTGTCGATTGCTGTAGATTGTCGATTGCTGTAGATTGTCGTGTTGTTCTTACTGGAGACAAGGTGTAGTTTTTACATGTTGCCAGCAGCAAAATTATGAGCTGCTGCTTGCTGCTCCTTTTTTTTTATTCTGCTGCTGTTTGCTGCTGTTTGCTGCTGTTTGCTCTGCTGTTTGCTGTTTGCTGGAGTGGATCCGATCGATCGATCGTGTTTGTGTTCCGGACTTTCGTGTACCGGTATGTTCCATATCCAGACTTGTAGACCTACAATAGATAAAGAGAGGTCCAACACCTCTGAATCCCAGCAGTTCTCCTATACATGGACGCGTCGGTCGACTTCAATCCCAGGAGTTGACGCGTCGGTCGACTTCAGTCCCAGCAGTTCTTCTATACTTTGCGGAGTCCGCCGACTTCAATCCCACCATCTGGGTGTCCAAGGTTTTCTATTGTACCTATGTTCGATATCCACAAATGGAGATGAATATAATCGAATCCCACAAGTGTTCGATACTTAGATGTGGGAGTGACACGGGAGTGACACGGAGTGATCGACTGCCAGCAGCGCTATTGGGTACAATCGAAAACCTATTTCGAAGCAAACTGGAGCAAGCAGCAAGCAACTCTAATTCATTATTTCTATTTTTGCAACTCTGCAAAAGCAAAATCCACTAAACTACCACTAACAAATAGAACCAAAATCGAAATCGACCATGGTGGAGACGCGACAATCTTCTAGTGCTGGAGACACGACAATCGACTATAGCGCTCGGCGCTTCAGGGGATTACAACCCCGGGGTAGGTACCATCGACACTGTATCCACAGTGAGCAAAGGTCCCGTCGAACGGACCGATTGCTCCTGCAGCTCTGTAGATCTGTTGCTCTAGATCTACCAAATCTAGCTCGCCTCTTGTATTGATCTTGAGGTAGTTGACTAACTGACAGATGATATACTCTGTCGGTCCGTACTTCGGTTGATAGGGAGGCCGGGGGACAACGTTGTATCTCGTCGGTCCCTCCCTGTCGAAAATGGTGTTGTAGACAATTGGAGCAGCGTGGCTGCTCAAGTTGTCCCACATAAAGACTCTCCAGTCGTCTGTTTCTGGCACTCGCTGTTCGCCTTCAAAAGAAGAGCAGATAGTGCCTACAAAGGAAGCAAACGCGTCCCCCGTAGTTCCAGGGTTTCTGCTCACCCGTACCCATCGACGAGGATGAGCAACACTCCCTGATAAATTGTTGGGTACAGTGGGGTCTCCAGCCTCCACAGCAATAATCACTGTAAGTTTCTGCCCTTTTGCGTAGTTGCCGATACTTCGAACTCTCCGAAAACTAACTGCCCAAGCCTTGCTGCGATTCAGTCTCCGTGTTTCCATGGCGAACTCGTCAATATCGATGAGGCGCTTTCTGGGAATGCCAGCAATGCCAGATGGCAATGGTCTGTTCCAGAACAACCATTCCTTCCTCTTGTTTGTTGGAGTGTAAGCCCGGTAAGATTCGATACTGCCTTTCTTTTGTGTGATATTCATCTCTTGTAACCGGTGTGAGAGGAGCTGCCGGCTGTAGATTCCTCCCCCCTCATTGTAAATAAACATTGCCATCTCGTCAAGTGTGGCCTGTGGCCAAATAACAAGACAGAGCATAAGGAGGGTCAAATCTGTACCTACTAGCTCTGTCTTGTCTTTGTTGCCGGTCATCCGATGGGGATGAAGTTGTTTCTTCCACCGGAAGAGCGTTGCTCTCGCAACAGGTACAGGTAAGCCTGCTTCGTGATCCTCCAGTATCTCTCGACGCCGCCATACTGGATATCCCTGAGCTCCTCCTCTTTTAGGGTGAGGCCCCTCCTGCCTCTGTTGCCCTAACTCCCTGCTAAGTTGCAGTTTGCTACGCGCTTTGGCTCTGGTATCTGCCGGATCCACCACCATGGTCAAGGTGTTCTCGTCTCGTGTTCTCGTATTGTGATGCGAAGAACTGTGGTGTCAAAAAATGTGATTTTTTGTAGAGATTGGAAAGGCACTCGAACAAGGGGTTTCCACTAACAAAACAGGATGCTATAAGAGGTTATAGGAAATTATCCACTACAAAATAATTTTTTGGCATTGGTATGTTCTCCGTCCCGGCACGTTGCGTTTTGGTTGGGGAATATTCAGTTCATTTTTGGCCCATAATCGACCAGTCTCAATTGTTATCGGACTCGTAGTAATTACCAACTTGAAACTATTAATTTACTCCTACTAAATCTTCCGTGTAAGATATGACTTTTTTTTATTTTTTAGTCCTTTTCAGAATCAAAATATTGCACGTACCGTACTCTCTCATTATCATTATTATCATTACTATTTTAACTCGTTGGTTGAATCTGTCATGTCACCGAATCTATCGACAACAATCTCGTTGACCTTGAAAGTATCTCAACAGCAATTTTTGTAATGGTTGGCAAAATGCCGATAGTTGTTACTCAATGACGTGAAACAGGTCGAAGCCATCCATTTGGTGAGTATGTTATGAATCTGCCCCAAAAATGGAAGGTGACAAATCCAAACGTCCATATTGTTGTGTCAGCGGATCATCAACATATTAAAGGAAGTGTATAGAAGAGGCTAAATCTCCTCAAGGACAAATACCCTGTCGTAGAATATCTCTACTACCGGTATGTCCAACGTGATTTCTCATTTCGTTGGCCTATTGACCACACAAAGCACTTCTTGATTCTGTGAAGGAACACAATAAAGAAGTTCGCAACACCGCGAGTGATACAACGGAGGAAATCAATTACTTCCTTTTTCCAAAACGTGACATGGAACATTTGTGCAGGGGAGAAGGGATTCATTCCGATCGTTCCATCAAACAACGCGAACATGACGACAGCCAGATGGCTGTGCGCAAGCTGCACTTACGTACTACAAAATAATGACAGAAGACCTCAGGCCCAATTCCGATAGTCCAGATGGTGCAATGCAATCAAAGGCAGGAAGACAGTGCAGTAAGATACGTTAGGATCATACTTGTATAGACGCTCGGGGGCATAGTATTCTTAATCTCGATGGTCGTGGATCAAAGATTCTGAACTAGTACAGTTGACAACAAGAGTTGATTTATTTAAAAAACTAAAATCAATGTAGAGAAATTGGTATGATTGGATATCCGAACTGTTTCTTTTTCGTGTTCATGTCCAGAAAAAAATTACATATTTCATTTTGATCATGTTGTCTATCTGAGCACTGTGCCAAACCTCGTCTTAAAGCAATCCGACTGTTTCGTCCAAACCCAACGCAATGTTTAGGTTTTGTACGGCAGCACCACTGGCACCCTTGCCAAGATTGTCCAATCGGGCGCACAAGAGAACTTGTTGCGCTTCGTCGTTCGGAAAGACAAATAGTTCCATCTTGTTGGTATCCTTGAGTGTATCGGGTCGCAAAAATGCACCGCGCTCGAGAAGTCCGGCTTCCTTCGCATTGGACTCCCCGAGTGGCATGACCGAGACAAAATTAGACCCCTCGTAGTGTTTCGAAAGGACTTCGTGGATTTGCTCCCCTGTGGTCCCTTCCTTCAACCAATCGTAGTGAAGGGGCACGGAAACAACCATTCCTTGGGCAAAGGTAGCGATTTGGGGTTGGAAAAGTGGTTTGCGCCCCAGGGTCGAATACTTGGCCATTTCAGGAAGGTGTTTGTGTGTTAGACCGTATCCATATCCGGCCCATGGTTCCATGGAATCCTTGTCTTCTCCTTCGAACATTTCCATCATCCCCTTTCCACCACCGGAGTATCCTGAAATAGCGTTGACGGTGAGTGGTGTGCCTTCGGGAATGATACCTGCGTCGGCGAGCGGTCGGGTCAATCCGATGAAACCGGTGGGGTAGCATCCTGGGTTGGAGATACGTTTGCTTTTGCCCAAATTTTCTCGTTGTTCGGCCGATAACTCTGTGGAGCGGCGAAACCGAGATGCACGGATCCCGATTGAAACGTTCCGTGTCATGCCAATATATTTTATTGACGTGATTTGTTGTGTAAAATAAGGGCATTCGTCGTGAAGTTTTGGGTGCATCGAAAGCGACAGCGCAACGTCAAAACGAAATCACAGTTTGTGATGAGCTAGTATTTGACTTGGTTATTATCCACAGAAAACAAAGAAGGATTGTCGTGGCAGGATCATTTGGCATCTCGTACTTACCCGGAAATCCATAAGTCCAGCTGTCGTCTACCCGGTAGGCGGTCGATGCATCAATGAGAACGGTTCTGTCATTGTCCGACTCGACGAGCCCCGCGGCTTCGATCGAGGCAGCATCGGGAAGGCCTGTTTCGATTGAAAATTGAGAGGAAAGACAACAAGAACGGACGATGAGTCGGCGTCGTATTTATCGATTCCTCCTTCTTGTCGCATATAATGGAACACCCCTTGGGTGGCCTCGTAAACTCGAATTGGTTCTCTCCGACGAAAAATTCCGGAGTCTTTGACAATGGAAACGTTGCCAGTTCCCGTGCATATATATATATATATATTGAATATATATTGAATGTTGCATTCTGATACGTACACAAAATAACAACATCGGCGTCGTTGATGAATTTTTTCCTGGTGTCGAGATCTTTTCTTAAATCCTGAGGAGGGGAGATGATTTCGAGATCATCCCGAGCCTCGATTCGTCCTCGAACTTGCAGTCCCGTCGTACCCGCCTCTCCGTCGATGAACACCTTGTACTTGGCAAACAATTCTGTCGTCGTCGTCGTCGTCGATCGGAGGGATGAGGGGGCGAAGGCCAAAACGCCTGGGGCACCAGCAAGGATAGCCGCGATGGATAGTTTCATTGTGTATTTTCTTGTATTTTCAAATTTGATGTGTTCAAATAGCAATAATATGCTTTCAAAATTATGGAAAGGAGTCGGTTGATGTCGAAGAATTGAGATTGCATCTGCTTCCTTGACCGACGACGAGTGTGAAACCGATATTATTATTATTTATATGGTATTATTCTTTTGAAGTGCCAGCAGTTGGCCGATGGGAAGAGGTGAAAATTCACAGGATCAAAAATATCGCGATCTTGGGAACCCTTCATCAATTGACACGCATTCGTTGGTGGGAACAGCTACGAGTAACCTTACTTGTAGTACGAGTACGGATATTCCAAACCTGGCAAAGGTACGAGGTTTTGGGGGGAACCTTACCTCTAATCCCTAATGTAATAAATGAGGCAAATCAGTGCATATCCTACCGGTACAGTAAGGTTATGGTAAGCTTACTCATACGGTAAGTGCATATCAGTGATGACGGGTGCGTCGCTTAAATTACAACCAGGGTGCAAGTTTGGAACCTAAGTTACAGTAAAACTTGTTCTGAGTTTCAACCTGGTTGCAAATCAAAGGTCGTAACTTACCCATCATCATGGATATTGGTATCGAGTACGTACAAGTAAGATCTTACTGTAAGATTCATGTATCGTCCAAAGAGGGAACGGTGTTTTTGCACGAGAGTATCACAAGATTCCAGATGTATTTTGTCACCAATTGACACTAGTAGAGAACATTTTAAATTTAGTGTAAGAAATAGACTTTCGATATCTTTCTTCAAATGACAACGTTTCAATAAGTCTTATCATATCTTCTTTATTTCCAATTTGTTTTTATACGTGGCAAAGGATGTGTTTCTGAGAGCACAAGGGAGGAATGTTGTTTCTATTGCTATTCTCCCACTGCCGCAAGCCCTGCGTGAAAGCCAAGCAAAGACTAGTATGAAGCCTTTGGGTAGTGAAGAATTCATCGGCAGCAACCGTTCCACTGAAAGAAGTCTTTGCCCCTTACTCATATCATTCGGCCACAAGAACTGTGCACTCTGTGGTAGCAAGTTTGGAGGAGTGACCGCTCTGCTTTGTTGGAGTCTTCTTTGAATGGCGATTGCTGGAACGAAGGTGGACACATTCGGACGGCAGGACTCAGCCTCGCAGACACTCGTTATTTTGCAGCTCCAAACGAAATGGAGTCTCGGATATCCTTCAAACCAACCAGTGGTGAAACTCGATGGCGTGTAAAGCAATGGGGAGTCAGGGTTGAGACAAAATTTACAACTCATCTACAAACGGTGGTGTCCCGAAAAGATTGCGTGCTTCTACCATGTGATTCTTTTTAAAAACTTAATTTCATCTCGTGCCGATGTATTGGATGTTCGTGCCTCGATTGCAAAGTATTGATCAACCCTAGCCGGAAGTCGACGGTGGAAGAGTCGACGGTGGAAGATTGAAGTCACGGACCAATCAAACTGTTGTTCGTCACCTACACGTACCAGTCAGTGAAATCAAGATACGATCGATGGAGTAATCATTCCCCAGCAACCTCCGGCAGAAAGGAGATGGATCCGTCGTCAACGGCGTCGAAAGAGAGCGCCCGGAACCCCCCAAAGTCTTTTGGGCCTCGTTCTTCGGGCGGAAGAAGAATTTTCCGCAGGAGATTGTCTTCCGCTTCTAGCCGCCGCCGGCGGCAACCTTCCGGATCTGCTCTGCGAATGACTCCGCTGGACGCGGGGACGAATCCCCGAACGACGCTCTTGTTGCTCGGACCCGCGAGCCATCGCGAATTGTTGAGGACCCATCCCTTGTGGTTTTTCTGTTCCTGCCGGCGGTAGCGATAGCTCGCCACGTCCTGCCGCCCCCATTCCCTGCACGCATCTCCGAGGATTCCCTTGCGGACGCAACGATTCGACACGTCGACGAAGCCTACCAGAACAATCCGTCGTCCCGAGGTGACCACATCGGCCCCGTGCAAAATTTTCCCGCAGTGCAAGACGGCGTCTCCCGCTCGCGACGGACGAATGGCTCCCCCCGGGTGAAGAATGCCCTCGTCGCAGTCGGAAGGGTCGACGTCCCGGAGAGCATCGTAGAACGTTCCGCCGCCCCGGAATGCTGCTGCTCCAGCGCATCGAAGAAGGAATCCAATAGTTCCTGCTGATCCAATCCCCCAGGGAATTGCTCCTTCTCGCCGGCCTGCAACTCTGCATCCCCATCCGCGGACGCTGCAAGCCATGTGGGATGAGTATGTGAATGGGATTGGAGGAAGGAAGCCTGCAAGAGAGTTCAATCGGAGGGAGAGGGGTCGCGAGAAGTACAAGTACTCCAGAAGAAAGATTATCTGGGGATGTATTGAGCGCTTAACAAGGAGAGGGAATGATCTTAACACAGCCATTAGAAGGATCGAAAGCCACTATGGATCGAACCTGTCAATGACGCAGCTGATTAATGCCATGAGACGCGACGAGCGGAACGGAGGAGCTTCCTCTCTTCGAAATTAGTGACTTGTTGTTGGTGATACAGCAGCTGTTGGACAGGGGAAGTACCCCTGTTGTTGCTGCTATCAGCTGTTTTCAATTTCAAGTTTATTGTTGTCCCTTTGTTTGCTGTCCACCGGGGGATCAGTTCAATCGATTCGGTCGATCGAATCGATTTGATCGATCGATGTTTTCGGATCATTTTTTGTCGCCTCCGCCATTACTTGTTGATTGTTGTGTAGTGTAATACATCTGTAGTAGAAAATGTGTACATGTGTACCTTGCAGTCACCTTCATTGCTTTCAAGAGAGAATGGTTGGGGTAGTAGTAGTATTGTCATGTGATGTGATCGACCCATCATTGTCTGCGACTGCGGCGAGAACCCATGTCAATGATGTGTTTTTTGTTTTGATTTCCACTTGTATTTTTTTTTGAGATGAAATCGAACGGTCTTCATGGATTTTTTTGGCTCCTCACCTGCTGACTTAGAGCGCTGCTGGTGCGCGCAGCGCACCAATGTTATGCGTTACATTGTACGTGTGTTTTGTACTGGTATTTATAGTTGCATTTAATTTATATATCAACATGATGTCGTGATGATGTTGGTGTGATGTGATGTGTGTCGCGGGATGCAATTTTGAGGTTTTGTGAGATGGCTGGTCGCAGGGGATATCGTATGATGTATGGTATCGATAGATACCATACACATTCGTTTCGACGAGCTAAGAGGTCTAATCGTTTCGACGAGCTAAGAGGTCTAATCGTTTCGACGAGCTAGAGGTCTAATTTTTGAGTCAGTCAAATTCGTCGACATTCTTCGAACATTCTTTGTAACGCAATGACCGAACAACGGACTTCCGTAGAGGTGGGTAAGTTAACCTTACGTAAGGCTTACGTGTTGCCGGGCAGGCGGAGAGAAGAATGAGAACGTGACTGACTCGTAATTCCGGAATCGCCATCCGATTTTCATCTTTGTCGGATTCGGATTCAGCCAGGTTTGTTTCGGTACCCCGTGCTTGTATCGTGCTTCTGGGTTCCGGTATGTTGTTGTCGTGTTTGTAGAGCGAACACAAAAAGCCATAGTCTTGCATTATTTCACAAACCGTTCTCATAATTTTCTGAACTGATTGGCACGAAACACTCGATCTACAACCCGTCAAGTCAACACGGAACCAAACTTATCTCTCACAACCCGATACAAATTTTGAAAGAATACGAAAATGTCTATCAACGAGGACGAAAAGAGCTCGAATCACAACGACACCTTCGAAGTGCACGACTGCTTCGGAGAAGATCTCATCGACCGTTACGATGGGTTCATTCTCGACCAATTCGGCGTGTTGCACAACGGTGTGACGGGATTGGAAGGCGCTCCGGATCTGGTCCGAGCGTTGGCGCAGAAGTTCAACAAGAAACTCGTCATCCTGTCCAACACATCGTCGTCCGCTGTTTCGTGCAAGGCAAAACTACCCGCCCTGGGCTTCGATCCAAGTGATTTTGTCGAGGCGGTCACGAGCGGACAGGAAGCGGGGGAATACATCCGCGAAGAGTTTGCGGAATCCGATTCAAACGACGACGACGCCGATTCGGGAAAGAAAGAGAAGAAAGCCCTCTGGTTCACCTGGAAGTCTCACAAGACGCCGTCCCCCCTGCGATTCCTCAAGCTCTGCGGGAACGTCCCGCTGACTACCGATCCCTGGGAGGCGGATTACGTGATTCTGCACGGGGTGGACGTGCTGAGGGGTCCCGGAGAGGACGGAGAAGCGACGGAGGTTTCGCTGGGAGATTTCCACGAGACGGGTACCCTGGACGAAAACAGCGACGGCGGCCCAACGACCATCGATTCCGTCCTGGAGATCTGCGCGAAACGCGAACTCCCCATGGTGTGTGCCAACCCCGACTTTATCATGGTGAAACCCAACGGATCGACGGGATACATGCCGGGGACGATTGCCAGGCGATACCAGGAGTTCGGAGGTTACTGCGTCGAGTTCGGAAAGCCCCACGTTCCGCACTTTGAGGCCTGCCTGCGAGATCTGGGATTGCCTCGCGACAGGGTGGCCCACGTCGGCGATTCCCTGCACCACGACATCCAGGGAGCGAACGACTCGGGGGTCGATAGCATCTTTGTGGCGGGAGGAATCCACCGAAAGGAACTCGGGAGCAAGTTGAACGCCGTTCCGAGTCGGCGTGCCCTGAACGAACTGTTCGAAAAACACGATCAAACGCCCACACACGTGGTCCCCATGTTCCGAATGGAATGAAGAGAGGGATGGGTGATTTCTCATCGCTGTGCGCCGAGGAACGCGCGCGTCACGATCGCAATCGCAATCGCAATCGAAGCAGCGATGTCCCGGGCCCGGGTGGTTGCCGCAAGAGGAGCCTCGATAGCGGGAAAACTCAACTCCACTCACCCCTTACCCCAACTCTCGATTGTTTGCTACTAGAAACGTCTTCTCGGCGTACCTGTGCTTTGAAAGCAGCGAGAACGGGGAGGAGCATGGCGCACCAGGAATAGAATAGTATACAAATATAGTCTAGATTCGTCCAACAACTATCAAATAATAATTGATAATCATGCTTGGCTTGGTGCCAGAAAGCCAATGGCCCATGCCCCCAACAACTTGGCCTTTTCTTCGCGATTTGGAAGTCTGGAGCCCTGTGTGTGTGATACGCGAAACCAACGGGGCGGTGCAGGAGGTGTACCCGATTTCAACAGCCGTTCAAACGGAGGAAATGATGACAAGTTGTGGAATGTTGTGTTGGGTTGTTCCTTCCGGGTTTAGCTGTCGGACAAGTCGAAGTTCATTGCCAACAACTTCTGGGGTCTCGAGAAGCTCTGGCGAGGGTATGATGAAAAACGGCGGGATCAGGAAGTATCCTCTCCGGAAATGTGCAACTGTCTGTGGTTGATGTGCTGCGCTACGGGAATCATTGTGATCTCAACGATTGATTCTTTCTTCGACTTCTTTTGTTTGATTGATTGCTTGCATTTCTGTGACGCTAGCTCGGCCTCTCTCGAGATTGTCCTTCCAAGCATCGAACGAATTCTTCTCTCGTTGCGGCTCATGCACTGGTGTGGGATATCAATACCGGACGATCTTTTTTTTTTTCTTGTTTGGCGCGGATTGCCCGAACAGACCCGCTCTGTTGCATGGCCTCTTGTTGATCGGTCGAAACGATCCTTCGCAAACAACAGCTGGAGTTTTGGGGATGAGCTGTTCAAAAGGTTGAGGTTTGGGATCCAACTGCATTGACTACCTGTAAATCCATCAATGATACACCCGGCAAATTCCATTTCGAGACCCTTTTTGACAGTGGTTCTACCTTTGAACTGCTTTCCAAGAATCAACTTCCAAAAAATACCCCTGTCCATCTTCTCAATCCTTCAGTTGCATTGGGAACTCCAAATGGCAAGTTCATGTGCGCTGAGTATGTTGTCCTCACTGACATTATGTTTCCTTTACTGTATTTTACAGTGTCGTATTTCTGGAAACCAAGAGATCGACCGAGGTAAAAATAAAGCCTTTGATAATCTTGGAAATAAGAATTATGATGAGAATTACTTGCATGATTTTGGAAATTAAAGATTCTCGATGTCTGTTTATCTTTTAACACGACGTTGTACGAGAAACATCTATTTCATCTTCAGTTTCCAAAATCATACAGTAATTCTTATCATGATTCTTGTTTCCAACACCATATCATTTGAAGGGCAAAACGGGCCCTTTTCAAGTCCTAATGAAAGGTATACCAATACCACTAGTCTATTTAGTGTCTAACCAGGCATAAAGAGTTGCTTTAGGAGTGTGTTTAACCCAAAAAGAACGATTTGAATTGGTTGAAAATTGATAAATAGACAAGCTTTAATGTGCTAGGTGGTCAGTTATTTCGGAACAGAGTCTTAGCATGATTCTTATTTCCAATATTATCAAAAGCTTTATTTGTATCTCGTTCGTCAATGTCTGATCAGAGGACCGCCGAAGGAGAACGTAAAGTCTCTTCGTGTCCAAGCCCAATGCAGAGCACACTACAAAACACAAGATAAGATTGAAAGTATCGGTAGCATAGTAAGTATACAAATAATTCTTAAATTCGTCCAACTATTAAACGGAAGAAATAACAATCGAAGTAATTTATTGCTGCTTGGAGGCCAAGGGTCCGAGGAACTTGGCCTTCTCTTCGGCGGTCTGGAATCGTCCGTGTCCGAGCTTGGAAGAGGTATCGATGAACTTGATGTCGATTTCCTCCAAGTGCTTGCGGTTGGTGTGCTTCATCATAGACTTGCGAAGGACCAGAGGTCGCTTCTTGACACCGACGACGGCTCCCTTGAGCATGAGCCAATCCTCGTTAACTTCTCCGTAGTGAACGAATCCTCCCATCGGGGTGATTCCCTTCTCGGTAAGATCGGCCTCGGTTTGGCAACTGGCCTTGTCGTCCTTCTTTCCGATGCGGTAGATCTTCTTGTTGAGTTCGGTACGGTGGAAGTATCCGTTCTGACCGGCACGGGCAACCGTGGTGGAAACACGGGCGGGGTGCCAAGATCCGATACAGGCGACCTTTCGGAGACCTCTGTGGGTCTTGCGGGGAAGACGGGTGACACCCCAACGGGTGGTAACACCTTCGTATCCGCGACCCTTGGTGACTCCGATGACGTCGATGTTCTCGTCCTTGTTGAAGACGGAATCGACGGTGACCTCCTTCTCGAAGAGTCCCTTGGCGAAGTCGACCTTGGCAGGCGGCGTCTCCTCCGTTGACCTGGATCTCCATGATGTGGGCCTTCTTCAATCGGAGGTTGAGCTTCTTGACCTGGGTGTGGGCGATGACACGGACGACGGTGCAGAACTTCTTGATGCGCTCGAGTTCGGCCTCGATGTCCTTACCACCATCCTCGGCGTACTTCTTGGCGTACTTGGTGAAGGCCTTCTTCTTGGCACGGTACCAGTTCTTGTACAAGCGACGCTTGAATTCCTCGTTCAAGTGCTCGGCAAAGACGGTGGTGAGGGTTCGGAGGCCCTGGGGGGTTTCGACGTATCCGACGACACCGACGACGACCATGGGAGGGGTTTCGACGACGGTGACGGCGTCGACGACCTCAGCGCTTGTGCATGAGGGCACCGGGTCGGTCGACTCCACGGACAACGTGGGTCATACCGGCCTTGTATCCACGGAAAGGCGGTCAGGTGGGGAGCATCGCCGGAGTTGTCCTTGGGGAAGGATCGAATCTTACCGGAGTGCTTCTTGGTACGCTTCTTGGGGAGGAAACCCAAGTTACCCTTTCGGGGTGCTTCGAACTTTCTGTGGGACCTGTACAACGCGAATCGAAGGAAGATGAGAGAAGAAGAGGAGCATCGTTTGAGTGGATTGTCATGGTACCATAATATATTCGGGATTGTTCCCGATCACTCCGATAAGCGTTCCTACCGCCTCCGCTCGTCGGCTGAAATGCAGACTACATCTGCGGCAACACCTCAGTGATCACGCTGCTTCTAAGTCTAGCAAACGAGTTTCTCTTGTTGCTTGCTTCTCAATCCGTCGGACCATGGTCGTACTTACATCGTGGAGGGGGGGGGTTACGTTGGAAAAGTTGAGGGGGTGTGAGGAGGAATGCTCGATCTCCGATTTCAGTACAACACCGAGTTGAGCAAATTGCACCTTCCGGTTCATCCCGTAACTTTTGAACGTCTGTGGTGTAAATTTCATTTACCACTTACTTACCTGACAAGCTGATGAGTCTGGTAGTCATCCGTCTTAGACCTTCGTGTACTTTAGTCGAAGTGGTCGTCTAATTCGTTTCAGTTTTTGAGATGGATTGATGAAAGACAAAAAAATTAATTGTGTTCGAAGTCGAGTCAGTCGTAAATCGCAAATGGTCGGAGTGCATCATTTTTTCACGAATCAACGAATCCTTTTCTGCTGTGTCCAAAGATGTCGTGGTCGCACCAAACAAAATACAAGTAACTGTAAGATCTTATCATCATTCAATTTCATTCGTATCCAGGACACACGCGATCTGCGAAGCTGCGACGAAGAACAACATCACCAGAGCAACCTAAGACAGCCATTTTCATTCACAATAAGAAAGGTGGGCAATTGCAGATATGAAGACTTCCAATCCAATAACCTACAGTTGTTTTCGTTGCGGCGGCGTTGTTTTCCGTCGTTGCAACAGCGTTCCATCCCCATTCCCGGTCGTGGACGAAGCAAGGCAGCCAAGCGAATCATCCCGTTCCAACGGTTGCGAAAACCGCGGAATCTCGTCTCTTCGAAACTATCGAGGGGTCCGTTGAAAACGACTCAATCCCGACGGTGGGAAAAGAAAATCCCGACATCGCCGCCCTGAAATCGGATCTCGTGCGCCTCGCCGAACGCACCAACCGGGGCTTTTCCGCTTCGGCCGACGACAAGCGAACGGCCCAACAACTCGTGGAGTCGCTCCAGAGATTCCAATCCGTTCCCGAACCAGCTAGGAGCTACTACGATCCCTCGGCGATCTCGGCGGTGAAAGGCGACGACCGGGCCAGCGAGGAGAGCAGCTGCGGCATTGCCGGCAAGTGGACCCTGATCTACACGGACGCGCCGGACATTACCGGTCTGGACACGAGCCGGAACCCATTCAGCACGGCCAAGCTGGGGCGGATCGGCCAGGAGTGCGATCCCCCCTTCATCAAGAACGTCATCGAGTGGCTGCGGACCGGACTGGGCCAGGGGGCTGCCGCTTTCGGGATCGGACGAGGCGCGAATCCTGCAAAAGGTCGTCACCCGGGGGTCCGCGACGCCGGCCAAACCAACACTTGTCGAACTCAAAGTGGCGGGGCTCGAACTCGAGGCAGCGGGGGGAAGGCGGTGATGGGGCCGGCGACGGCGGCGGCGGCGCGAACGTTGTCGAGACCCTGCGGAGCCGGGGGTTGCCCGCCGGGATTTTATCGGTGAATCCCGTCGACCTCAAGGGGCCACTCAATCCCCCGTTTGGACGCTTCGAGATTCTGTACCTCGACGATGAGATCCGCGCCATACGAACGAGTCAAAACTTCTTGGCCGTGAATCGCCGGATCGTAGACAAGGAAGACGAGTGGTTCTGAGCGGAAGCGCACAGTCGATTCGTTTCATTCGCTTGATTCGGTTCGGTTCTCGATGTGGACCACTGAGAAAGACAACTATAATTTCAGCGTCGAGACTCGGATTTCCGAATGATACCACTCGTAGTAGTAATAATATTGATTGTTCATATAACAATTCTGTTCTTTTACTATTATTGTCATTGATATTTTAATTATTGCTGTTTGTCGTTGATTTAGATAATGTTGAAAACCTTTTTCATCTTTACGACAAGTCTCCAGTCTTCCTTTTCCAGTGCGTCCTTGAAGTTTAGCTTCAGCGCGTCGATCGATGCTCTCGAAAGAGTAGAATAGAGGCTGTGCGATGAGTCGAATTGGCGACCGTAAGTGATATTGGGGTTGCTCTCGTTCACGATCTTGATGGCGACGGATTGTCCCTTTCGCGCGGTGCCCTGTTCCTTGCCGTTCATCTCGATCGATGTGACCTTCCCGACGTGCAGACCCCCGAGAGCCGGAACGCAGAGAGGGGTTCCGACCTTGAGGATGCCCTCCACGACCTCCACACCGACAATGATCGGGTCTTTTTGGTTGAAGACGTGCTGCGGAAGAATCTTGATGATGCTGGGAAAGACCGCAACCGCTGCGGCTTCCTCTCGTCTCTTGGCGGTGAGCTCGTCCATGAACCGCGTAAATTGATCAAACAAGTGATAGATAATGTCCGCCGTCATGATGCGGACACCCATCTCCGCCGCGTGCTCTCGGGCTTCCTTTTCAATGTCGCAGTCAAACGCCAAAATGGTGGCGAATTCCGGGTGTCCCTTTTCGTTCATGATCGAAATCTTTGTGACGTCGCGTTTGTGAATGGTACCGATACCGATCGCGCTGACCGGGATGGGAGGGTCGGTTTCCACCCGCAGGAATTGGAGCAGCGCCTCCAGTGCCCCCAGCGTCGAAGCCTGGACCAGTACACCAACTCGGTCGGTACTGAGCTGGGATTCAAGATTGGCTAGATCGCTCATGACCTCCGCCTTGATGTCTTCCTCCTCGTCGTTCGGGCCGACAACCTGTTCGTCGAAATGCAGGGAAGCGAGTGCCGATTTCCGTGAGATTCCGAACTCCAGCAGATTTTTCACGACGCTCGCACAACGCCGAACCACTTGTCCACACCAAACTTACCATCACGGGTGTTCCGGCCATGACCTTGTCGAGACCGTTACCAATAACCTTCACACCGAGAGCACCCTTGATCTCTTTGTGGTGGATATATTCGGATTTGATGCGCATCTCCCTGCTCGGTGGGGGCGTCAGCAACCCACGAATTTCCGTTACGATCGGACCGTCCAGTGTACAGAACACCGCCTTATCTCCTTCTCGCAAATATCCGTTTACGACCAGAACATCGACGGTCATTCCCAAACCGTCGATTGCCTTGACCTCCAAAACGGTAGCCTCGAGATTCGCGCACCACATAATGTTCTGCCAGATCTTGCGCTGCGCCATCTGACACAACAGCATCAAAATGTCTTGCACACCCTCTCCCGTAATGGCAGAAGTCGGAACCAACGGGACAAAGTCGGAGTTGCTCCAATCGTCGTCTCCCATTTCCCAGTAAATATTCGAGTTCACTCCCTGTTCCGCGAGTTGGAGCTTGGCCTCGGCAGCTCGGCTGCGGAATTCGCCAATGGTTCCCTCTTCCTGCTCTTTGAGCGCATCGCGAATGGGAGTGTCTTTGCAAGTCTTCCACGCATAGCATCGATCGATTTTGTTCAGGGCAACTACGAACGGAACATTTTTCTTTCGGAGCATGTTCAAACTTTCTATTGTCTGTTGTTCCAAACCGTGCATCAAATCCACCACCAAGATTGCGAACATCACACAGCGACGAACCTCGAGAACGAAGGTTTGCGAACGACTCGTGCCCCGGAGTATCGATGACAAGCATACCAGGTAACCTTAATGTCGAATTTTTCTGTCGCATTGAGTTTCTCGGTTTGGGCTTGGAGGGTCTTTTGCTCAAAGTAGGTGGCACCAATTTGTTGCGTAATACCTCCGGCTTCTCCTTCCTGGACGTTCGTCTTGCGAATTTTATCCAGCAGCTTGGTCTTCCCGGTATCGACGTGACCCATAATGACGGTGATCGGACAACGAAGATTGTCGGGCGAACGCGCCGCAAGGTTTGCCTTTTCCTCTTCCTCTCTCTTTTTCTTTCCTTCGATGCGTTTCTGTTCCCTGAGCAGCTCCGCCTTCTCCGCTGCGGCCTGCCTGCTTTTTCACTTCCGCGAGTCTCTGCTCCTCGAGACGCTCTTGCTCGGCACGCTTCCTTCCGAGCTCGGCGAGTCGCTTTTGTTCCTTTTTCTTTTCTAGCTCGATCAGATCCACGTCGTCGTCCTCGATCACGACCTGTTCTAAGCGAGCATCGAGATCGGCAAATTTGTCGTCGTCATCGCTGTCGCTATCAGCATCCCATTCGTCTCCGGAAGATTCGTCGTCGGCCGGGGGAGGCTCTTCTTTCTCGGGTTCGGGTTCGGGTTCTGGCTCTGGCTCTGGTTCGGGTTCTGGCTCTGGTTCTGGTGTCTCGTTCCACCGGCTGTTTCTTTTTGTTGCCATACACGACCTTCTTTTTGGTTTCTCCTTCCACCGGGAGCATCCCGGCTTCCCTCATGGCCTCCAGTCGTTGCTGTGCCAAAGCGGCCTTTTGTTTTTGTTTCTTCGTCATGTAGGTTCCCTCTCTCTTCTGTCGCTCGATCTTTTCCTTTTGTTTCTGCTTTTTGCGCTCCTTCTCCTCCTGTTTTCGCCGTTCCTCCTCCTGCCTCCTTGCGCTCGATTTCGGCGATGCGCTGGCGTTCCGCTTCCTCCTCGGCCGCGATTCTGGCCGCCTCCTCTTGCTGTTTGCGCAAGCGCTCCTGGACCATCTTTCCTCGGGCCGAGACCTGCTCCCAAAAGAAAACAAAAAAACCGAAACATCACGCGGAAAAATCCAAACAATCGACACGTCGATGGTGAGATCGGAACGGCAATGCATCCGGTTGGTGTGCGATTCGACAAATCCACACGCAAACAAACAATTCAAACAAACGTTCGCAGGAATTTTTTGCCAAGAAAAGCAATGACAACGATAATTTTTGGACACTCCATGGGCCATGCAACATTGTGCAGAGGCAATGACGAAAGATTGCGGATTGGTCTCGTCCCAGTGCCCCCCCCCCCAACAACAACACAATCACCGTTGCTGGTTTTGGAATCGCGTACACACCTTGGGATCCTCTTTCTTTTCGCCGCCGCCGCCACCGGCTCCCTTCTTTTTCTTCTTCTTTTTCTTTCCTCCACCGCCGCCTCCGCCGCCGCCGCCATCGCCGTCGAGACCCTGGGCCGCCAAAAAGGCAGCAGCCGCGTCAACGGGTTCGGCGGGGGCTTCCTCCTTCTTTGGTTCTTCCGCGGCCTTTGGTTCCTCCGCGGAAGCAGCGGGAGCGGAATTGTTCTTGTTGGCCTCCGCATCGAGCAGGGCCTCCCAGTCGTCGTCGTCGTCCTGCTGCTGCTTGGCTGCCTTCTTGTTCTTGTTCTTCTTTCCCATGGTGACGAATGAAAATCGATGCGAAGTGATGCGAAGTGATGTGCGTTGCGTTGCGTTGCTTTGCGGTGCGGTGGCTATTCGCTCGTTGGGCAAGAAGCGGTACGAAGTATCGTGGGTTGGGGTGGTTCCCTCGGTTTCAAACAAATCGGGATGGAATAGTAATGTTGAACCGTGTAAAGAATCCAACAGTCGTTGTGCTTGAACGTCCTCGAACGAAAAGCGCGGTGCCCCTATCGTCGTGTGCAATTTGATTTCGGTAGGTAAACCTTAGTAAGTTACGAGAAGTCTCGTTCCGTAAACTCAACATGTGCAGTAGACAACAGACACGTATTCGGTAACTTACTCGCGGTGGGTCTTAGAGGAGGGACAGGCTAAAATCGAAAGACACGATGAGAACCAACGAAACCTGCCGTGACAACAATGATGAGGATGGAAAACAATTCCTTATTCGACAAGTAGAAGCACAAGTACGTATTGCGTAGGACCCACGTATCCATTACACGTGACGGAAACATGCTTTTTTGACGACGGAAGGACGCCGTCATTGTTACAAGTCACGAATGAATGAATCACGCAACATGGGATTGACAGACGCTGACGAATGATGACAAGGAAAGTACGAAGTATCATCTACCGTATCATACCGGTAGCGACAACGATAGTTTTAAGAATGTTGGCTCACTTTTCTGTTTCGTGTTTCGTCCCAGATTCTGAGAACATTCCACTCCACTACTCGGAGCTTTATCGCAACCGTAGTAGTTTGCAAAGGAACAGAAAGCGGCATTCGGCATCGAGACCATGACA
Organism: Pseudo-nitzschia pungens; assembly: GCA_037355855.1. Lineage (NCBI taxonomy): Eukaryota > Bacillariophyta > Bacillariophyceae > Bacillariales > Bacillariaceae > Pseudo-nitzschia > Pseudo-nitzschia pungens. Next base: position 1,574,662 of record CM074758.1, read on the forward strand.
TCCATTCGGACAGCAAAATCCTTTGCCAGGATCTGTCGGATCGGATGCTCGAGAGGAACCAGAACGGTTCCCGAGGGACGGATCGCAATGCACAAGAATCCGTCGGCGACGAGATCCTTGTCGTCGTCGTCGCAACCCGTGATCGAGCTTCGGGAAGATTTCCTGGTCCCGCAGCATTCCAAATCCTATTTCGATGCGGTTTCGAAACAGTGCTCGGACGCCGCTGTTCCCCCGCCCAACCTGTGTTTCCTCAGTCGGCAAGAGCTGGGCGGAGACGCAAACGTCGCGACGCATGCCTACTGCTACGAGGGCGGTTTGACCGAACTCCAAGAACGACGAAAGCTTCTCGAGAGCGACAGCGGAACGGAAGGGATCCTCGATGTCCGATCCTGCATTCAATCCCAGCGCAGTTCGGTTTACGCGGAGGCTCCCCTCGTGAAAGAACAATCCGATTTTGTGGTCGGCCTCGGAACCGCGCCGGGGGCCGTCGCGGGAAAGAATCCGGACGACGAGGATTGCATCTTCGAACTCCGGAGATACCACCTCAAGCTCGGCTACGACACGGTGCCGAGATTTCTAGACCTGTACGGGGCCGGTCTCCCTTCGAAGCTCCACGCCCCCGGGACGGATCCCGAGACGAGTCTGGTGACGCTTCTGTACAGCGAGGTGGGGCGACTGAACGAGGTGATCGAGCTGTGGAGGCACGGGAATGGGGTACCGGGCATGGAACAATCGAGGGTGGCGGCCAGAAAGGCAACCGAGTGGAGGAGCGCGATCGCTAGCATAGCCGATCTGGCAATCGAGTTTCATTCGACCATTCACCGACCCGTCTGGACGGCGTTGCCTCCGATGAAGAAACAATAGGATGGATCCTCTGGAAAACAATAAACAGTTTGCAGTCCACAAAGTGCGGTAAGGTTACTTCGTACTAGTAATAATAGATAATGGTAGTTTTTCTTAGCTTCAGGAGTGAAAAGGATTTTTGATCTGACCTTCCTTGTAAGAATATAGAATTTTTAGATGTACCAAGTCGAAAAGTGGCAGTTTTCGTTAGATTTTCATGATCAAATCGGGAACTAATAGAATTCCAGTCACGAGATACTAAGTTTTACCACAAGAACGTCAGGATGTGATTTGATGGCCACACAGAAACTCCTTACACCTCGTACGTTGTCGATGATGCTTCCGCACTGGTGCCGCTCCCCTTGAAAACGAAAAGATTGCCAACAAGACGTCACCCTCGTTCGATCACGTTCAACGTCAACGGGCTCCGCAGAAATCTACAAGCAAGTTATATTACCGTATCGCAACAAACAACATCGAAGACAACCGGAAGTAACCTTACTCCGACAGGCATCCATATTGTTGTTTCAAGTGTTGACTATACTTTCCAGACCGAAGTCTAAACAAGATCTGTTTTCCATCGCAAGCCCATTCCGACACCCTTCGTCGAAAAGCATCAAACGGAAAAAACGAACAGTTCTGCAGAAATCAAGGAAAAGATCACTACCAACAACAATGAGATTCACCCTTTCCGCCGTTCTGGCACTCGCCAGTATCGCTAGGAACAGCGATGCGTTCCTCTCGCCGACTTCCAAACCGAAAACTGCTGCAATCCGCATGAGCAGTTTCGAAGACGCACTTGCTCCCAAAGACGAAAACGACGACGATGACATGGTAAACGAGCAGGGAAGCAGTCGTTTCCGGGAAATGATGGCCGCTGCCAAGGCAAATGCCGCAACTCCGACACCACGTGCCATCACAAACCCCTTTCTAAACCCTTCTCCCTCCGCTGCCCCGGTCAATCCGGACGAACTCTCGGTGGAAGATCAGGCCCGCATGTTCCGCGAGATGATGGCGGGAAAAAGCCAGGCCCCCATCGAACCTCCCCCCGTCGTGCGCGTCGCGAGGGAGGATCGAGCGGGAAGACCCCAGGGACGAAACCCCGATGCCGATAAAATTGCCAACACGTCCGATCTCTATTTCGCCCAGCTGAAGAGAGATTCGACCGTTCGAACGATTGCTCGCATCCGAGAAGACACCGAAAAATCCGAAGCCGTGTTTCAGGACGAGGGCATCAAGGAACTCGACGAACTCTTGCAAAAGAATCCGTACCTACAGGGGTAAGCTCGTGAGCGTTCCGGCGACACACTGCTATGTTGTGATCGCCATCGATTTTTTTTTTTTTCGCGCCTGTCGTTTGCGCTTGTTGAAATCTTCGTGGCAGGATCGACATATTTTTAACCTTTCTTTCTTGTCTCGTCGTTTCCACGTGATAATTCATTCGATGGATAAAACATCAGTCAAAGAGACGAAGAAAGATCTTTGTTGGAAAATTTGCCGGAGGAAGTCGTGGCACCCTATTTCAAAAGCGATGTCGTCAAGGAGGAGGACTTGCTCAAAACCGGTGTTAGCTACAAGCAAAAATTGATGGAGAAACGACAAAAGAAGTTGAAAGGCGGAAACGCCCCCGCCCCGGCTCCCGCACCAGTTGAAGAGGCCAAGGTCGAACAATCTACTCCAACTCCACCCACTCCAGAGCCGGAACCAGAACCAGTACCGGAACCCGTGGTGGCGCAGGAGACTACTCCTTTGCCACCACCTCCGAAACCAGAACCCGTACCGGAACCCGTGGTGGCGCAGGAGATTGCTCCAGAACCAGTAGCTCCTGAGGTCGAAGAGCCGAGACCGTTCACCGTTACTTCTAGTACCGATGGGAGAAAACAAAATATCCGCACGCTGATGGGATTGATACTCAAACACCGCGGAGGACCAGGATTTGGTAAGGGACGTTTGAAGGGACCAGACGTCGACCTGTTTGAAGGTTTGGTTGATGAAGTTTCGAATATGTTGAGAGATGAGGCCGATATCACACAATCTGCGGTTGAAGCAGCAATCGACGCAACATTGGAAGCGGCTCCTGTACAGGAAACCGCAGTCGCTTCGGCACCGGAGCCGCCAGCAGCTGCCAGTGCCGAACCTGCAAATATTGATGCCACGATTGCATGCATCGAAGGTGCCATCACGATGTACAAAAATAGCCCACCTGCCATTCGGGAAAGTGTGCTTGTCACTCTGCGCGCTGCCTTGATGTCGGCAGTCGACACGTGCAATGTCGCATTGGCTGGGCAACCAGCACCGCCCGTCGCAGCGGGTGCCGATGCGAGCGTAGAAGGCATGGTGGCATGCATTGAGGGGGCCGTAACCATGTACAAAAATAGTCCTCCTGCCTTGAAGGATAGTGTATTGGCTACACTTCGTCTGGCATTGATGTCAGCTGTTGAGACATGCAATGTTATTCTCTCGCCTGGTCAAGTGGCGACTCCTCCGGCGCCTGTTGCGCCAGCACCTGTTGCGCCGGCACCGGTGGCACCGGAACCGGTCGCGGCTGCACCCGTTGCAGCTGCACCCGTCGCCCCACAGGCTCCTCCAAGTGATCCAGTACCCGCTCCGCCGTCGAATGTGGGAACGGATAGAAATAGCAAGGCTCTAGAAGAAATTTTGGGAAAATTACAATCGGCTTCCGGAGACGGAAAGTTGGGGCTACGAAATGACCTTACCGCTGCCGAAGCCACGGAGCTGGCTGATGAATTGGTAAGCATGCGGTCTATTTTAATGGAAGAAATGGAAGCAGGCATCCCCGATCCATCGGACACCGAAGCTCCTACACCAAAACCTGCCCCTGCAGCAAAAGAGACAGCACCTGCCAGTCAAGGGTCGTCTTCAAGGTATGAACAAATGCTTGCCAAGGCAAGAGCAGCGAAGGCCGCCAAAGCGCAAGCATCATAACTCAGAAAATAAATCACATCTAAGTTCAAGTTGCAGTTGAGCAGAGTAGAGTTGTGTTTTCACAATAATATTTCTATATTACTACTTCGATCTTCCTTTTTTGGTATTCCGCTTGGTTGCTGCGAGCCTCTGCATTCTCGCCGTCACGTCGCTTTCGATCTTTCTGGACATATTGTATTCATTTTGTTTGCTACGGTTTGCCTCTGCTTGGTTCCGACGTTCCAAAGCAGCTGCTGACGCTTCCCTGATGGATGCTTCTTGTTGAGCGGAGCGCGTATCCGGATTCACAAAGTCTCCAAATATGATGCGACCCGTCATAGAAACTTTCGATGGACCTACCGCAGGCTTGGATTCTTTTTCAGCAAGTTCGGTTTTGGAGGACCGAAATTCAACGCTGAGGTTTGGGGTGATCAAAAGTTTTTCAATCTCTTCATAAAGTGACGGAATTTGATCTCGTTTCTTTGTGCCAGTCGTTTTTGGGATCCGATGATCATGAATCGTTGAAGGCGTTGCATCTTGCACTTTTTCCAACTTTTTCGAAGATTTTATAACGCGTTTTCGTGAGTCCGCAATGAGATGAATCCTGGGTTGAGGGACACGAGATTTGGTATCCCAGTCATCGCAAAATATTTTGACGGTCACGACATCCAAAATCCTAACTTGGTACTTTTTTGTAGTCTCCCGTAGCGTAATCTCCATATGGTTATCTTCTGCAGAGTCGTGAAGAGTACAGGATCCCGAAGGAAATCGTCGAGTAGATCCAGAGGACGCGAAGCCCGTTGTTGGATCAAGGCCGGAAGTTTCCTCTAAATTTAATAGAAAGGGATCAATTTGCACGACCCCGTCTTTGTCGCTGAGATAAACGGGTGCTCTGAAGTCAAATTTTGGAATGTATGCCCAAAATCCATTGCTTCTCAAGTTTGTAACAACCGCTTGCGTTATCTCGAAATTATCCTTGAAGTACAGTGAAAGAAATAGGCCCTGACACTCAAATGATGATAGCTTGGCCATTCGGTTTTGCCGGTTAAGAGTCTGGCAGATAGTAGACACCTTTTCGTTGTTGTATTGATCTGTCAGTTCTTTGTCTGTTATCTCTAGTCTATCGAACTCGTTTACCAACAGGTCTGACGATTCACTGTTAATCGATAGTTTAGGCACGCGATTCGTAGAGTTGCCAGTCGAAGCTTCCACGTTATCTTTTGTATTCTCGAGACCTTGTCCTTGGATGATTGAAATAGTTTTTGACTCAGGGAGAGATTCTAATGCTTTGCGGTGGAATCCAGGAGGCGGTCTCCGCACGGTGTTTTTCTCCCTGAAGGTTAATGTGAGAAGGAGCTGGCGATGAACAACAACATCTGCGTAACGACGAATTGGTGAAGTGAAATGGGTGTATTTTCCCAACCCAAGCCCATAGTGTGATAAGCCCTGCTCTCCCCCGATTTGACCCGTTGATACATATTGCGCTTCTGACATTGCTCTGAGCACCAAAAGAGAAGGTAAGAAAACGATCATGTAGCGAGGAATGGTGTTTGCTACGTGAAACTTACCTTGTTGCAAGAGATTGAAACAATGAGTTAACTGCAGAGTTTGATTTCGAAGATGTTTCGGCCTTTTTTAGAGAATCCGCAAGTCGCATATTGCTACTCCCATCAAATGATATTTTTCCTGCATTCAGTATGTCTTTCAGGTCTTCAAAGCGACTCTCGTCTACATTTTGATGGATTCGAAGCAGGGCGCAGGTAGGAAATCTTTCGTAAATGGTTTTGGCCACCCATGTATTTGCCATAATCTATAGTTTACAATTTTAATTTACACCGGTTAGTAGGAAAGAGTTTGTAAAAGATCGAAGGGATTGCGAGCCAAAACTGTAGTGAACGTACCATTAGCTCTGACGAAAAATTACCGCGGTGTCAATATAGAAGAAAGTTTAACTGTTGAGTTTGATTGCATGCTGGTGCGCAATACGTTCCGCATATACATGGAAACTTACCTGCTACTGTCTGGTGAATCTCGAGCTGTTTCTTAGGAGCAACTCGAACGGGATTGTGATTCTCATCCAGGGTGAATTTAAGCTCGTTACCTTGGTCGCCACTTGACAAATCTACTGCACCACCTATATCTTCTCGATCCTTTCGAAGTTTTCTGGAAAGTTTGGTCAATATTGAGAGATCTTTTTTCAGAGCGTCAATGTTGGACCGAGTGACAGGGTAACCAGCCGTGAGTGGTGGCGGCGGTGGCTTTGTTGGGTCGTCAGGAGATTCATTGTGAAGAATATTGTGTGCTTGGTCGTAAGTCATGGCCTGGCAGTTGCGGATCACGGTCCTTCCGTACCAAAAATCTTTGACAGTTTTGAAATCTCGTGACATAATCCAAATGGTTGAAACAGCCAATCGGTCTACATTTCCGTGCAGACTGCACAGATCACTGCTGAGGACACTGGGTAGCATATCGAATCTTCGGTCGACCAGGTAAAATGTGGTAGCGCGATTTCGGGCCTCCTTGTCGAGAGGCGAGTCGTGGGGCAAAAAGTGGGTGACATCGGCGATATGAACTCCAACTTCGACATCTCCATTGGGAAGCAGATGGGCGTGGAATGTGTCGTCGATATCCTGGCAACCAATCGGATCGACACTGAAGATACGGCGAGCAGAGCGGAGATCCCTTCGCCTGGAAATTTCGTGAGAGGGGATCTTCCAGTCGTGACCCTCGATTGGCAAACAAGCCTGGGCAGCGGCGCTGAAAGGTTCCAAGTAAATTTGATTTTCCTTCAACAAGCAGGTAATTTCCGTTTCCAGATTTGCGATGGGTCCCAATATTTCGACGCAGCGTCCCGAGGGATAATTCGATCCAACCTCCCAATCATCGACTTGAACCCAGAGACGCTGTCCTAAAAATCGCCTCCATCCGTTCGTTTTGATCCGTATTTTTGGAACACGAACGTCCATGGGCACTACCAAGCAGGCCGACTCGTCGTTCATGGGAGTATCTACCAATGTGGCAACATATTGCCGTCGAGACTGGTTGGCAATAGCTACAATCCTTCCGGACGGTACTGGAGGTGAGTCGTTCGATGATGCCTTATTCAAATCGGAATCGTCGTCATCTGATTGTACGTGTATCAATCGTCGCCTCCCTAGAGGACTGGTCCATTCTTCTTTCGGTAAGATTTGAACAACGACGACGTCGTGGTGGAACGCTCTATTGAAGTACCCTTTTGTTTGATTGATAAAGAGAGACGACGACTCTCCGCCAGCTCCGCCGCTGCTCAGAACAACTCCCTCTTTGACGTTTTCCTTTGTTACCGTCAACCTTCCCTTGACCAATGTTTTGTTGCGCAATCCTTCCTGGATTCGTTCTGCGGTCCAATGTTCTTCGATGCCGGTATCCGAAACCGAACCAAGACTTTTCGAATGTCTTGTTGGATCGTTGCGTCGATCGTAGTCCTCGCGGCACTGAAGGGCGAGTTTTTTCGCCTGCACAAAGGTTTCTTCGTCCATCCAATGATCCTTTTCCTCGGCTTCAAGGGTTGTATCTTCTCTGTGATTCTCGTTGTACCATTGTTCCAACAAATCCTCCATGAGCAGAGTACGGATCCCATCCTCTTCTGGAAATCTTTGTACAAAGTCTCTGTCTCCCGACACGATGAAGAATCGGGAAGAGGTACTATTGGTTGCGTTGGCACGATAGTGCTGCAATAATCGTCCGGCCCGAAAGAGGGCATTCTGAGACCGATCGATCAAGCACATGTCATCGTATTCCATTAGGTCCCATTCGTCTTCGTCGTTGTCGCTTCCGATCCCTTCTCGGACCGACAGATCACAAAAGACCTCGACGGAGTCGTCGTGGCGCTGGATCAGTCTTTGGATCTTGGACCGCTCGTGCGGGCTCGCCGTTTCGGGCGGCAGATGAACCGAGTCGGCGGTGATTGTTGACGATGCGTTGCGATAATCCATCCAATCCGCGACGGATTCCAGCAGGACCCATTTGCATCCCGGGTTCCTCCGCTTTGTTCGAGACGCACTGCCCGACGGGTCGAATTGTTTGCGGTGCCGTTCTTCCCGCTCGACCAAATAGATTATCAACGGCAGGTACATTCTCCAGGCCTAGACCATCCGGGATGATCCAATCGATTGCCTCGGTGTCGGTCCCCATCGCTGATGCCCGTCCTTCCCCGAGACGAAACAATGGGATGCCAGTAACGTTCCCTCACTCGAAGTTTCTCCTTCAAAAAATCTCGTTGCACCCAACGACCACGATCGTTGCCGTTCCGGGATGTAGTGAGCATCGTATTCGTTCCTTCGGATTGCCCGGGATACCACAAACAATGCTTTGTGGTCGATACTCGAGTATGGGTTCAAACAATATAGACAATCACATCCAACATCCCATCGTCAATCTTGGTCATGGAGGATGGAGGGAGTTTGTTGTTTGTTCTTGTTTGGAAATTGATGATTGATGTACCGGTGTCGGTATGTTGAATCGTATCTGACGGAGATTAATGAAGTCACGAGTGTAAAAATGATCTCCTCATGCAGAAAAACAACAAACAGCGTTTTCAACATCTACTACTACTAGTACTAGTAGTACTAGTACTAGTAATCCTTACTCATATTCATGAAGTAAGATTAGTCGAGTAATGAACAGAAAATAATAGTGATGGAGAATGGAAGAGACGATTGGCCACTTGATCATTATGTGAGATTGCCTAAGAACGATAGTAGTTGCAGCAATACCTCAGCAATGGCAACCGCCAGTAGACAGAGCAGCGTCCTTCTTGCTTATGGTACTAGTAGTACTAGTAGTAGTACTACTAATGGTAGTTGAAGCATCACCAATTGTAACTGCTAAGTTCACACCACCACCAGTTTCTCCTGGGTTCAGCAAGAAAAGTTGATTTCCGAGGTTTCTGCTTGCACAACCTGTTCAGCTTTTGATATCAAGGGTCTTGGGCAACTTTTTTTGTTCTTCATTTTGGCGTGTTGAAATTATTTGTTTCAAAAAAATAATAATAATGATCTATTGTGGTTTCTCCAAGTCTCTACAAAAACAACTCATCGTATAATAGTATTTCGAATTCGAGCATGTCTTTCAACAAATTCTTTTCGTTCCAGCCTCTCAACGAAATTTCAGAAGAAAAAGGACATTCGAAAGAGGAAATACACTTTCAAACTCGTCGTTCCAATTGTGATAGTAAGAGTAGCAAGGGCAGCCTACCACGTGCGCTAGTGAAAGAAGAGTACTCTCTATTCTTTATCATGTAAATATGTTCTTATTAATTACGAATACAACTATTTAATTCATTACCAAATCGTCGAAAGCTCATATGCATCAAAGCAGTATGCCCACATAGTTCTTTGTTAGATATACTCATGGCTTCAAATAAATTGGATTTTCACCGTATCCTCGACGTCTTTGGTCGACCGTTCTTTCAGTTGCCCTTCGTCGAATTCATCCTCTGGACCAGGATCTGGTTCATACTCAAACTGCGGTTCCGACGATTCATTTTCTGCCCCACCTTGCCTCTCATCTTCAGAACTACCACCATTAGCTTTCTTCAAGTTTGTTATAATATTTTCAATGGCCTTCGTATTCTCCTTAATCAAACTACTAGCCAAACCACATTTTGCCATTCCAGACTCATAAGTTTGCTTGAGAGATTCCATCATTTTTTCAACAGGATCACCATCGGATCCTTTTTCTTTTCCACGATTCCCGTCGACCGCATCCAATCCTGTACCACATGCTGTGGCTTCGAGTTCATCGCCAAACATGACAACCATATCGTCACCTCCTTCGGGCAACTGCGATTGCGTCTCGTCCACGTCGTTTTCTAAAACACCAAGCATTCGATCCATATCACCTTTTGAAATAAGTCCTTTTTCTTGGATACTTTTAATCTGAGTATCGACCTGACCACAAAAGGATGTGAAAAACACAAGGAAGTCCGACGCCATCGACGACTTTTTGTCTTCGTCGCTGGGAGACTTTGTTTCATTACCTTCTATACTGATGTGATCCGGACCAATGCTATTGTCATCTGAAACCTCGATCTCCCCATCCGCTATCGCAGGACCCAAACTCCCGTCACGCTCATTTCCCGATTCGACTGGTTTCGTAGGATACGATTCCTCGCTGTCCTTGTGTTCTTCAGTTGGTCGAAAAGTATCGTCACGCTCATTTCCCGATTCGGCTGGTTCCGTAGGATACGATTCCTTGCTGTCCTTATGTTCTTCAGCTGATCGAAAAGTATCCTCTCTTGGTTCGACAGTTTTAGATTCAACGAGTCTCTCCTCATCTTGAACAATTGGAAGATTTTCTTGTTCGTCAGTTAATACATCTTTTACTTCGATCGGAGCATCAGGAGAAGTGCCGTCCTCATTGCTTAAGTCATATACTTCTTTTGGTGAATCTTTTTCTATATCATCGAGATCCTGCTCTCTGACTTCAGTTGCATCAATAAAAACATCACCTTCATAAGAATAAGCCTCCTTAACAAGGTGCTGTAGTTTTCTTGCCGGGGATGTTGGAGTAATCGACTGATTTTCATTTTGGGTAATTCTTGCAGGCGGATCCCGGGGGTTCAAATTCTTTTTATCATTCGACTCCGCAATATTTCTTCGTTCGTGACGACTGACATGGATTACATCTTCCCACGAATCTCCTTCTTCATCCTCGTCTACGGATGCTCTATAATCCGTATATTCGTAAGGTAGTCCATGACGCCGGGGTAAAGTGTCGGCAGTTTCCTGTTTAAGGTCCATCTTCGCCTGGTCCACAGCTTTCCCCAAATGCCTTAGATTCTTTACATTAATATTCACATCCTTTTCGAAATAACGGCCTGGTGGCCCCGACAAAGACGGCTTCATTAGTCTCATTTGAACCTTACCTGACATACGGCGTTCGGCATAATTTGCACCCGTTGTTGAAAGGATGCGAATGTCAGTCGTGATTTCTGAGACTTCGCTGTGTTCATCACCATCTAGCGCAGCATTTGATCGAACTTCGATCTGCGACGGAGGTGCCCTCTTTTCTTCTTCTCCAATCATATCTCTACGATAGCGGAAAGGGTCTGTGTAGTGTTTCTTCAAACCGCGATTATGAATTACTTGCTGAGATTCATTTTTCACTACACCGTTACCTTCCAACTGAGCCTGTTGCTCTTTTTCAACAGACTTCTTCTCAGTCTTCGCCAATGTTTCTTCATTGGAAGATGGCTTTTCCCGAGACAAGGCCGGGGAATCATAACTCGTGGTTACATCTTGAGCCGTTTCCTCTCTTCCCTCTCGATAATTCTGGACACTGATCAATTTTGCCGTTTTCTTCCGTTCATCGATGCGTTTCCTTAAATCAGAGAGGGCTGCTTTGCTTTTCTCTACAGGATCCTTAGACTTCCGAACACGTTCCAACAAAGTAGGCTCTTTCGCAAAATCAGAAGGTTTCAAAAAGGTATTCCTCGTTTGAAGCTTCTTCTGTAGTTCTTCTGAACGGCGACCTGAAGACGGCATGGTTGAGAAAGAATAGCCAATAAGGCTTCAGGGATAGCGCTGTTGATGTTGTATTCCTATTCAGGTGTTATTGATCTTTGGATTAGCACCTGTTTTTCCTCGCAGGGGAATGTCACGGGGGGAGTGGACATAAAATTGGGATTGCTGCGTTACGTCTTCCGAAAAAAAGTTATCGGGAAGCTCAAGTGCGCCTTCTTGGACACAAAACGCGTACTTCACGCATCTCCATGCGGAGTGCTCCATAACATAATGCGAAAACCGTTTTGCAAAAGAGCGATAAAATTGTGCAGAGCAAATCACAGTTCTGAGAGCTCGGTTTGCTCGAGAGCAAGCCGGGGCAACGGTTGTGATGTATTCCTAATACTATAGAAGGATAATAGTCAAACTATAAGAAGAATAGGTTTCTTTTGGCGCGCCAATGACTCACTCACACGTCATGTTCATCCTCTTTGTTCTCCAAAAAATTCTCTAAACCAAACTTTGTTGAGATGATGAGAAACCCGCCCATCTGTTTCGAAGTAAGTTACAGTAAGATTATCGTCGTAGTTTGTTGATTTTCGTCCCATCGCCGATTGGTCTCTTGCACACACTTCGAGATCATGGCGATCGAACTCGGAACAATCATCGTTCTTTTGCAGACACTTACCAACACAACAGCATTTCGTTCTACAATTGTCAGTCGAAGGTGCAATATAAACATGGTGGAGGGACATTCAGTTCATCGCGTTGCATCTCTTCACCGCAAACGATTGGTAGGAAAATCGTTTTTTGCATGGAGTCCGAATGGTCGGTTCACGGAGGGAGCAAATGCCATAAATGGGAAGGTATTTTCAGGGATTGAAGCCGTTGGCAAGAACTTATTCGCATTTTTCGATAGTGATGAGAAAAAGGAGGATGGGAAGAAAGAAACAGTGGTGATGCATGTGCATTTCGGAATGGCGGGCAATTGGGCTGTTTACTTTGACGAGGACGCACCCGAACCGACGAAGACCAACCGACTCAGATTGGAATACCCCGGTATAACTGCCGATTTGAGTGCTATGACGGTTCAACACGGGGGCATTGATTTGTATGACGAAAAGCGTTCAAAACTAGGCGAGGATCCTTTGCGCCAAGACGCCGACCCCGAGCGACTCTGGAGTAGAGTTCAGAAGTCCTCGAAGTCAATCGGCGCCTTGATCATGGACCAATCCTACTTTACGGGACCAGGAAATATTTATCGCGCCGAAATATGTTTCAAGGCTGGAATCCATCCAAACCGTGTCGGGAGCACACTTCAACGACAAGAATTTGATAGAGTGTGGTATCATACAAAAGATCTCTTAGAACGTGGTTACAGGACTGGATCGATTCTGACCGTCGATCCAGCAGAGGCAGTATCACTCGGAAAACCAAGAATGAGAAGATACATCTACAACACAGCCAAATGTCCTCGATGTGCAACATCCATCAAGTCGTGGCAGATTGCTTCGAGAACATGTTATGCGTGCCCAACGTGTCAGCCATTGAACCCACAATGCACGGAAAAGACTACAGATCAACCTGCTATAACTACTCAAAGAGACGTGGTCCCATTCAATTCTCATTGCGCTCGCGAATCTCTTGAAACCCGCCTAACAGAAAGTGGTCCGTCCAGGTTGACAGTCAAAGAGTTGAAAGCACAGCTCATCGAGAGAAATGTAAAGTTTCCGTCAAACTCTAAGAAAGCAAGCCTTGTGGAGCTTTTGTTGTCGGAAACGAAGCCGCCTGTCGTTACACCCGAGAGACAGACGGAAAGCGATCCCTCGAAGCTCACAGTGAAGGAACTCAAAGCCAAGTTGACAGAGAAAAACGTGGTCTTTCCTTCCAATGCAAGGAAGGCAACTCTCGTCGAACTTCTGTCGTCATCAGAGAAGGAAGAGAATATCGACGCAAAGAAGGTTCTCTTTGTCTCCTCCGAAAACGCAGCTGCCGAGAAGGCCGCGGCAGGGGAAAGTCTTGCAGTTGAGCACATCGCAGAACTAGCTCCAGGCCAAGCAAGAAGAGCTCGAGCTTCAGCTTCGAGAACGCGAAAAATTTCAGGCAATGCTGCGGTGCACAGCACTGTTCCTTCAGACACAACGATCACCGGATCGGGCAGTCGGAGACCCAAACGAGTTAGGAGAAAGTAATGATAGCAAACGACATCGATAAAGCGCTGCATATTGTTTCTCAATCGAAGAGGTGCCAATAGATCATTCTTTAGTCTTTAATACTTTGTTCCAGAGGTAGACATTCTGGAAAAGAAATCTCTCGCATCTTGTTCTTCACGTTTGTTTCGCATCGCATTCGACAATACTTTCAATCCCAGTACACCTGCCAGAAAGGCTCCCGCAACCACAAGGTTCCCAGCGGTTGATCCTTTCTTTGAAGCCATCGACGTCGAAAGAACACAAAAACCAGCAAAGCACGCTGCATTTTCCACTAGAGTACGCGCACGTACTTCGTCAAGTGTTTTGCACGTAACGCAATCCCCGAACAGTCGCCCGGTCCTCAAATCTCGGAACGTTACAACATCTCGCATTGTCAAACTGAGTCTTATGCCCTGACTATCCTCTTTCTGTAATATCGAATGGGTCCATTCCCGGTTGGTATTCGGCCCCAACACGAACATGGACCGATGGGGCAAGATCACTCGAACGGTGTCTCTCGGTTCTGCCCGTCGTCGCAATTCCATTACGCGGGTATCACCCAAGCTGACGCTAACGATGACCGCATCTTTGTTCAAGTCCAAATCCTTGTCCGAGTGATGCGCAATGAAGTCCGTCCCATCGCGATAGTAATTGGTGACGCAATGGTTCATGGTCTGGTTCACCAGTGGCTTCAGTCGCTCTTCCACAGCCTGTTTCAATTGCAGGGAAGTTGGACTCCATTCAAACGTTGTCCATTCGTCCCCCGAATAATTCCCGGGATATCGGTAGATCGGAATGAACCCGGTAGAAAGATCTGCCTGCAAATTTTGTAACCGTGGAAGCTCCTCTCCTGCCGCTCCCTTGAAGCCATCAAACTGGAGTTCCGACAATATTCTGTCCTGCAGCGATGGCAGAGCATCCGTTCCTGAATCATTGCTATCAGACTTCGTTGCAGCCAGGGGAAGATTCTCTTCCACAACATTCAAAATGAGTTCACAATCACCGGCACCCATGCCATAAATATCCCTTTGTGGAAGGGCCTCGAAGTTCACTCGAAAGGGATCATTCGGGAAAAAATGGCGATGAAGCGTCTGCCGTAGAATCGATTTGTAACATCCCCCTAATCGTCCACAAGTTACCCCTAAGAGTTGCCCGCCAAAGCTTCTGACAATGCCAATCATCAAACCAACCTTCCCACTTCCGTTGCTCTCTCTACCATCGGAAAGCTGCTGTTTCACGACGTCACCATTCTCGGCGAAAAAGTGCGAAAATTCAAGCGCCATCCCTGGTCCAATTGAGTTTTCTGGTTCCTCATCTTCGTCCCACATTACATCCTTTTTGTCGTCTAGGTTATTCCATCCATTGTTCTCAACATTCGATTCGCCGCCACAATACCAAACCGCTGGAATATGACTGGCATCCGGGAAGCAAACCTTCAACTCGTTTTGGCGTTCCCGAACTTCTTCGGTCGATTCCAAATGGAAGCAAAACCCAAGGAATACACTGTCAGCAATTTTTATTGACGCCAGTGGTGTTGGTAATACCATTGTGCTTCGTTCAGACCCTTTTATCCTACAAGACGCGTGGTTAAAGTTTAGGGTACCAGCACTCGTACCAGGTATCAAGGTGTACGACGCCAACGTCTTCTGATGGACAGTGTGTATCTAAGAGAGGTCTAGTTCTTACGGAAAAGTATGGCACAAGTAAGTTACCGCATGTCAACGTAGACATCTGTTTTCGGTCGGCCAGGAAGTAGAAGAAGGAGAGAACCCTTTCTTGGACTGAATGAAATCAGTCATGAATGAGTTCTGATTCACAGAAATCTGCTAAGATCTTACCGTAAGTTACTTCGGTTTGATCAATCCGTACATCCGGGTTTATGGGACAGTTATACATCCGGGTTTGTTTGACATTTATACTTGTACATCCGGGTTTGTTTGACATTTAAAATTATACATCCGGGTTTGTTTGACATTTAAAATTATACATCCGGGTTTGTTTGACATTTAAAATTATACATCCGGGTTTGTTTGACATTTATATTTATACATCCGGATTTGTTTGACACTTATACTTATACATCCGGGTTTGTTTGACATTTAAAATTATACATCCGGGTTTTTTTGACACTTATACTTATATATCCGGGTTTGTTTGACATTTAAAATTATACATCCGGCTCTGTTTTTGTTTTCAAAATTTCGAAATTCTAAATTTTACGAACAATTCGATGCATTTGTCAGTGTTTCGATCCAATGGAATAAAGCATTGGGAATATCTACCAATCACAAGTCACGTGTCAAACACGTACGAAATAATGATGACAACACCAGTACTCGTACCGTAGTAATCGTGACAAACGCCTGAAAGAATCCAAGAATCAATCTTCAAAATCATGCCAACGTATGATATCATTACCCAAAGAAAATGCAAATCGATGATCAATCGATGCAATCTTCGTTCTTGCTCCTCATCGTTCGCCAAATACAACGCAAGAATCGTGCGACAGAGTTATTTTGCTAGGATCGTTCTTGGGGGATACTTCGTTATTGCCTTTCTCTACTCGCTAGCAGCGGTAGATTCAATAATTCAAACGATACAGGTGTCAGCCGATAACGAGAAAACAGCGCTAGATCTTGCAGTGAAACGGCACAGCCTCTAATGGCATAGTGATACATCCCTGTGATTGTCAGTGAAAACTACTGGAGCGTTGCAAGCAGGAGAAGAAAAAGAGAATGTCGTGGTTTTCAGGAATGATGCTGCCGTGGTGTTTGGTGCTCGTCAAGTGGGACGGCGGAGATGCGTTTCGATTGTTGACGCCAATCCACCACAAAGCGTCACGATCCTCGGCAATGGGCGCGTCTCGATCTTCCTCTTCTTTGTCGTCATTACCATCGCCAGAGGAAAGGGATGCCGCACTTGCGGCAGCTGTAGCAGCTACGGAAGGCAAATCATCGCGCCGCATGTTCTTCGCATCGAGTCTGCTAGGAGCGGGCTTGTTGCTCGGGGAGGATACGGCTCTGGGGAGTACTATTCCCATTCCAACGAACGATGGCGTTCAATTTCTATGGCAGAAGGATCCCGTCAATCCGAAGCGATCCAATTTCAAGGTTACCGATGCCGAAAAACGATACAACGTGAGTTTTGTGACCTATCTCTCTCGGTTTCTCTTGAGTTTCGACCCCAATGCACAGCAATGGTGGATGGATCGTGCTAGAGAAATCCCCAAATCGACTCCGAGAAACGATATCTTTGACATTCGGAAAGAGCAGTTCGCCAGATTTGCTGCTTCCGTCGAAGTTGGTCTGCAGGAAGACGACTTTGTTGGCGACGACGGCCCAAAAAGGTTGCTGCTCAGCCTTTTGAATCAGTTCGGAACGCCAAAAAGTGATGGTGTTTCTGCTTCTGGTGCGTCCACCGGGGACGAATCGGACAAGTTCACGCGGGAAATAAAGGAAGCAAGGCGACAGATAGCACTGTTGTTTGGACTGCTAGAAGATTCCCAACCCACCGAGGAAATCACAAAACTCTTGGCGTCGATTGACAACGGATCGATCGCTTCCGTTGCTCTGAATGAAGATGCTCGCTCTTCTGAATTTTTAAGAGGGTTTTCTCCAGACGACACGCCGATCGTGGAGTTTCCCCCACCCGAGGCAGGATTGACATACAATCAAGCTACCGGTAATGCTATTTTGAAACCCACGGGCCAATTGTTGCGGATCGAAATCATCGACGGAGGAGAGGGATACACCCAACCCCCGGATATTTCCGGAGATCTTTCCGGGATACTAAGTGATGGCGAAGCAGCTGTCATTTCTACAACGGTATCAAAAGGAGCACTAAAAAATGTCAAGATCGTTAAGAACGGATCGGGTTACACTCAAGATCGAGCCGTGCAACTGGAACTGACACCTCCTCCAGGAGACCGTGCCAAGCCTGCGGTCATCCGGGTCATTCCAGATATGGAAATAGCGAAGATAGAGTTGGTTGAAACTGGAACCGGGTACGCCGTGGAAAAGCCGGTGAAAGTGACATTGGTTTCCAAAAATGGAGGCCAACCACAACTCATTGGAGTGGGATATCCCAAGGGAAAAATGGGTTCCTTCATAGCCGCTAGGCCACCTACCGAAAACAAGATACGCAATTTTGAGCGAGCACTCATCGAGGATGAGGTCAAAGTTATCAGTGGGGCTTCAAGTGGAGGAAACCTTCCACCTGCTCCGTTTCCGGACAAGGCATCATCTTCGCAACAACTCTTGGCCTTGCTGCCACAAGGGTTTGGTTTGGAATATGACACGCAAAAAAAGTTCTACGTTCTGAGTGTCGACAAAGAATACCAAAAATTGTATCCAGCGATGTCCCTGAAGGCTCCAAACAGGCCATTGGTTCCCGATTTTGGTCCACGTGGGCGCAATCCCATCGAGCGGGATCAACGAATCGATGTATCGACGTTTTTGCGTTTCTGTCTCTCGGGTGCGATTTGTTGTGGCAGTGTAAACCTGGCGTGCACTCCCTTGGATCTAGTGAAAACGAAGGTTCAAATCGACCCGGTTCGATACCCCAAGGTTCTGCCTTCATTTCAAGCAGTGTGGAATGACGAGGGTCCCACTACATTCTTCACCGGTTGGTTGCCGACCCTTTCCGGACATTTCTTCGCTGGCGGTGTTCTTTATGCCACTACGGAGCTTATTCGTCGGTCACTTATCGAAGCAGCCGGAACCAGTGCTATTTCTTTGGAAGTTCCGATCATTCTGCTTGCTGCGGGTTTCTCCTCTGCCCTTGCAGCAATTCTCTACTGCCCCTTTGATGCAGTGAGGATCCGTCTTGTGGCGCAACCCAACTATGCAACGAACGCAATCGAAGCGGTTACTCGCATGGTCAAGGAAGAGGGCTTCGAAGCCTTGACGAATGCGATTCCGGTATTTGTTGCAAAACAGGTTCCGTATGCGGCTGTCAAATTTACAATTTTTGATCTAAGCACCGAATACTTGTACAAGCTCTTTCCTCTGGCACAAGAGGATCTGAAGCTCTCGCTCGGAATCAGCCTGATCGGTGGTGTCCTAGCGGGGATCGCCGGTGCAATCGTGAGCAATCCGGCCGACGCCGTTATTTCTGAGCTAAAGAAAGCCAAGTCGGACCAATCGCCCCAACAGGCACTCCAATCCTTGCTGGATCGTGCCGGCACCGAGGCATTGTTCAAGGGCCTCTCGATACGAATGGTCTTGTATTCGTTGACTGCTGCCTTTCAGTTCCTGATCTACGATGGCTGTCCGGTTCGCTCTGGGAGTAGGACCGGACGATCTGCGTCTCTACCTGGATGTTTTGGGCGAGGCTCTCACCACGAATGCGTGACGCGCATTCGTCACGCCCAATGACAGAATACAGGGGTACAGTTTTCTCGATTTATAAAGTCCGCTAATATTTTTTTTGTTTTTGTTTCCAACAATTAAAATGCAACCTGCATCCACTATCACAAATTTATTCAAATGAAGCGCAGATTGTAGATCGTGCCGGTGTAGATGACCGGAAATTCATTTCATTCACCGTTCCTTTGCCACTCTAGGGGTTTGAAGTTGGCCACTTTCCTATGTTTTCCCTATGGAATGATTCCCATTTGTTTCTTTTCCATGTTCATCCTCTTTTGGTATTTTTCGTCCATACAAGAGTGTCAACACATTCCTGTTGGCGCGCGCATCGTTCCCCATTCCTTATCTAGCTTCGAATTGAATCACTGAAAAAAAACCCACGAAAACGAAATAGGACGGGTGAGAGACGGGAAACAGAGAACACCACGAAAGGTGCGACAACGATTCTCGGGCGCGGAGCTGCGGCATTGTTGCGGCAACCAAATCGAAGACTCCATCGAGCTGCTCGCAATTCGTAATCTTAGCTCCACTACGCGACAAACATCGCAACATCGCTGCCACTCTCAATCCAACCATTTCATCAATCACTTCATCCATCACTTCCTCAAAGACTTCTTCGTTCATTCGTTTCCTTCCGTCCCGAATGCCAAACTCACATCTCTTCGTTCGCGTCTTGTAGAGGATGCGGAACCCGCACTGGCGGCATCGGACGGGGTCTCCTCCCTTGATGACGTTCTTTGCGCCGCAATCACCGCATCTGTATTCGACACCGCGAATGATGGGAACCGGGTTGATCCCGCTGCCCGTTTGCATGGTTGATCCGGGAGTGCTCATGTTGCTCTTCTTTTCTTTTCTGTTTTTTGTTTTGTTTTGTTTGTCCTTGTCCTTGGGTTGCCCGTCGCTCTGGAAAGTAAAATTCCGGGTGGGAACGGAGGATGCGGCTGTCGCTCGTTGGGTTGTTGGCTTGGCTGTGTTGCTGCGCGGTTGCGTCGGGCTTTTTTGTTTTCGTTCTCGCCTGTTTCTTGTCGATTGCAATTGGCACTAAGTTTACTGGTCGTTTCGCGGCAACGATTCGGGTCAAAGAGTCCTCGTTGCGTCCGATGTCGGTCGATTGTCAAGAGTCAACAGGGAGATTCTTCGATCGAACAACAAAACAAAAGCCGGAGGGTGATCATTATTTTTTTCACTTTGTTGGCGTTTGGACTGTCACTGGTCTGTCCATCACACGTCACGGGGTGGAGGGAGAATCTAACGTTATTGTTGTTTTTCGGATGAATCAAAATACAAAATACTGTAAAGTAATCAACAGACAGTGGGATGTCAAACGAGCCAAACAATCGCCATCGTCAATCGGGCATCAGGCAGTGGTCCGTAATCCGCAGACATGTTACAATAACTACACTGGTTGGAACAACTCGACAAACCGAGACAACCACATCCAGCTACCGTACCAACAAGGTCTGCTCTGCCATGGGCTCAAGCACTCTCTGACAGTGCTTGATTTTTGTTTCTGTTTCCGCTTCTCGTTCGATCCATTCCATTCCATTCCGCGCACGCTTCACGGTTTCGTCTCGGCTTCGCTCGGTCCGTTTTCCGAAAGCCTCCCGATGATCCCGCGGTCGGCGTTCGCGGCGGGGATGCGCTCGGCAACCTCGCGCGCCTCGCGGAGAGCGAGATCGCTGGCAACCTCGGCGCAAAAGCGCAAGTGGCGGAAGGAACGCGGCGGCGGGGGCGAGCCGTTCCGAAAGAATCCGAAGCGCGCCGCCGCGGCGACCGCGAACCGCATCGAGGATGCCGCTGCCGCTCCCCCGAATTGGCGGCCCCTGTTTTTCCTGGGTGTCTTTCCGGTGTTCCTGTCGATCGCGGTGGTTCTCAATCGGGACGACCTGCGGGAGGAAGTGAACGACAAGGGAATTGGCAGGTTTGCGGAGGATTACAAGCGGTGGCGCCGGGCTCCTTCGACGGAACAACGACGAGAGCAGCAGCGGGAGGCGGGGCACGAGGGCGAATACGAACGAATGCTGAATCGGCTCGAACGGCAAAAAGAGAATGTTCCCGATCCGGCAACCGGTAGCAATGGTTGCCAATCAATGAACGAGAGCAAACAACAACGCACTAAACCACGTACTAAAACCAACATTGCACGGACCGATTGAATGACAATGGTAACAGATCGGGTATAGCTCGAGTTAGGGGTGACCGACTTGACCGAAGCCAGCACTACTATCAGACTAAAGCGGAGCGGGGATAGTTGGCAGCAATTCACTGCTTCCACGACGTTCCTTCCTTGCTCTGCTGAACCATGATCTCCCCCGTCATCTTCATGACTTCCGCGGCCGCTATTCGCGCCTGTTCCGAATCGATCGTTCGTCCCGACGATGCAACCCAGCCGCTGGTGCCCCCGTGGATGGGTGCGCCGTGGGACGATTGGTGCGAGGGATAAAAGAAATACTCACCCGACAGGATCGTGGCACAGGCCTTTCGGACCACGCGATCCAGATCGATCTTGCAGACCTTCCAGAGCGCCTCGATCTGCAGGGTCTGCAACAGGGTCTGCCGGGCCTGCAGCTGCTCCAATTCTTTTTGTTCCTCTTCCAGCTCCTCGAGGCTCTCGTAGTCGTGGTCGTCAAAGGCGTAGGCGTCGGCGTCGTCATCCAGGTATTGGTAGTCGTCCATGCGTGGCAAGAAACCGCTCGTGGGTTCGGGATCCGACCCCCGGTACTCGATTCGTTCGAGCGTTTCTCTCTTGCGTTGCTCCTTTTCTTGTTGCTGCAGCCGGAGCTTCTTTTCTTGCTGATTGAAGGAGCGCTCCGCCATGGCGAGGCGTCCGCTCACGGTCGCGGCCTCCAAAAAGTCCTTCGTAGAACGCCACCGCCGCCGAAACCCAATCTTCAGATCCGTGAGCTGCAGGACCATTTGTTTGCCGCTGGTTCCTGTTGGTTATGGAACGAGAGCCGCCGTAACCATCGTGGTTCTCGCTGCCGTGCCAGGCGCCACGGGTGTTGCTTCCGCCGAAAGCGTGCTTGCTGCGCTGCAAGAATTCGCTCCCCTCGTGCCGGTAGGCCCTGCCCACGGAACGAATGATCTGCGCACCGAGCGGGAGGCGTTTCCAGCGATCGCAGTCCTGGGCCAGCATGTGGGCGTAGAGCCTCGAATCGAGCCGGCCCTCGACCACCGGTCGGATGGACTCGAGCAACAGGGCCGCCACCGTCCGGACGCGGTGTTCTTCCAGCGCCGTGGCCGGATCGTCCGAATGGCCGAGGTGGGCCGCTTCCATTGCCATTGCCAGCGCGTCCATCGCCGAGTCGTCGTAGCCCATTAGGTGCAGCAATTCCGGATCCAGCCGGTCAAAGAGCTGTTGGGTGCTGTCGACGGAACGGACGTTGCGCGAGGGTTGTTGTTGCTGTTGCAGCAGCTGGTGGTAACTAGCGGGGCAAACCCTCGGTCCGAGGAGCAAGAGCGCGGCGAGATTGGGATCGACCAGACCGTATCGGTGGTACGGCAGACGCTTGCTGTCGTCGCTAAGGATTTCGTAGGCTTTCTGGAGTTGTTCCAGCTTGCGCTCAGCGAGCTCGGGGTTGTTGTTGTTCTTCTGTCTCGAATGCTGCCGTTGCTTGTCCGGGTGATACTTTCTCGACAGATTTCTGTAGCTCTTGGTAATCTGGGCGAGCGTAGCGTTTGGACTAACCCCTACAATATCGTAGAGATCCGTGTCGTGCGGCGGAGACGAGGCATACACCTTGTGCACTTTCAGAGCGGTCGAGGTCAATTCCGGTGCCCTCTTGGCATCCGCCACGGGAACGGCAATCGTTGCGAGGATAGCCGTTGTGATTGCCATGCCGAAGCCGAGCGCAACAAGCAACGTCGAAAAAATGCTGGTCTTCCTTGCGATGGAACGTCATCGTGTTTCATCTTCATGCTCAATGCTATTCAGATTGTCTGTTTTGATGAGCTCTTGCGTCGAACGAGTTCAAATTTGTGTTGTAGGAACAGAGATTTTAATGATGACAGGATGTTTTTCGAAGCAATCGAAAAAATCGTAACGTGTAATGTGAACCCGGTGTGATTCATCATACCTTTGATATTCTTGTTATGTACCCCCAAAAACGTCAAAGCTCGTTTAGTATCATACCTTTTATAGTGTCACTAGATATGACTACGAGGAGAGCTTACGTAGCAAAGCACCAACGATTGCTCATCCATCATCCATCACGCAACACTTTTTCTCGACGACGCGCACTAAGTTACTGTATTAAATTTCTTCTTCTGTCGGCACTCGATTCGTTCATCGATCGAGCAATCACAACGAGTAACTTAAGAGGACCTCTTTGCAAGAGTCGACAACCTTCTCATTGCAGAGTCCTGCTGCCAAGGAAGGATTGACATTGCAACCAGCTTGCGATTGAATACGCCGACAATCATCCCCGAGAATTTGTTCGATCGATCCACGATGTCTCATTTCTCTGCCGAATCACTCGTCGTCGGCAGCAACAGCAGGAACAGCAACGCAAACATCACTTTTGTTTCGAAACGATCTCATCGGTCCAACAGTAACAAAAACAAGAACGATCGATTGCTGTTGGTTGCTATGGTTTCCATTGCTCTGGCGTCTGCTTTCGGAAGAGCCGCGGCGTTCTCGTCGTCCACCGCGAGATCGCGATCCGCGATGCTCGTTCGACCCCTCTCGGGGCGAACGACGCCGAGGGTTTCTGTTTCGTCGTCGTGGCTCGATTCGTCAGAGTCGCGTTCGCGTTCTGGTTCGCCTGTCACGGAGTCCACGAAACCGCTCAAACCCGGAACGCGGGGGCTGTGTCTGTGGGCCACGGTCGAAGACGAGGAGGACGTTGCCTGTCGACCTCGATCGCACCTGGAACCTGGGAGGTCTCCGAAAGGAGGTTTCCCGGCTGACCGTCCGGTGCCACAAAAAGACCGGAAAGGCCAACGATCGGCTCCGCAAGGCCCGGGACGAGGTGGATCGGCTGACCGGATCCGACGACGTCACGATGGAGGAACTGGAAAAGTGTCCCAACATTAGCGAGCTGGAAGCGGACGTGGAGGAACTCAAGACCCGTCTCACGGAGCTCAACCAGCTCGAGGTCTTGCTGGCCGACATCAAGGGAAAGAAGGTCGTCCTGCCGGAACACATCGCCAAGCTGGCGCTGTCCCTGGAGGTCAACGACGAGCCGCCGAAACGGCCGGAACGCGGTCCGAAGAAGACGAAAGGCCCGAGGGTGATGAATTCGTTCCGGCTTCCCTACCGCCGATTTTACACCGTCAACAAGACGGAAATACGGGTAAGTCTCTTTCGTGTTTTCCGTGATCGGCATCGGTTGTGTGTCGTTTTTTTCCTCGTTCCGTCCCTCTGACGCTTTCTGATTATTGTTGTGTTCGCCTCAGGTCGGCAAGCAAGCAGAGGACAACGATGAGCTATCGATCAAACCAGAACATCGAGACGGGGCCGATTGGTGGATGCAGTACGTGCAATACAAAACTTGTCTCGAGTTTGCGATAACGATTGAGATGCTGCTCACAGAGTTTGAAAGCGATCGGACAGATTGTTGCCTCCTTTCGTTTCGAACAATCGCATCATCCGTCGTCTGTCCCGGCTAGGTCCGACCACCTCGCTCACCACCAACAAACCTTTTCCCTTTGTCGTTCTCCTTCTTTCGCACGCCTACACCTACACCTACACACGCACAACCCTCTCGCACTCACACACACAACACACTCGCACTCACACGCACACGCACACTCGCACGCACACACAGCGCCGCGGGATGCCCGGGAAGCCACGTCGTTATTCGCTGCCACGACCAGAACCTCGACCAGGAGGTCGTCATGGACGCCGCGGCACTCGCGGCCCGGCAGTCCAAGTGCAACGGTTCCGTCATCAAGGTCAGCCTGACGAGGGCCCGCGACGTCAAAAAGCCCCCGGGCGCCAAGGCCGGACTGGTCATGCTCACGGGGAGCGTCCGGACGGTTTCCGTCAACATGAAGGAGGCCCAGTCGCGCCTCGATCGGCTGGACCAAACGGTGCTGGTGAACTGATTCCTACTAAACTTGAATTGTGTACACTACTATTACTATTATTTAGTAAAAATGGATACTTTGTAATACGTAAATCCTGCAATGCTAGTACTACTAGCAAAGGGAAACGGTTGCAACCCACAAACAGTGCTGCATCTACAAACGGAGGTACTAGTAGTATGTGTACAATCGTAAAGCACGCAAAGGTTCTACTACGTACTATATTTGCGAAAACACGATCTGAACAACAACGAGTCAGTACAAAAATGCCTCTGGCCACTTTGAAGGGTACGTGCACTAGTAGTAGTAGTAGTAGTAGTGCCAGCATCGGCAATGTCGATTGAAAGCGACACCAGGGCCATCGTTCCATGCCATCGTTCCATGCCATGATAGTACACACAAGATGAAGAGCGAGGAGTTCTTGAGTGCGTGTACAGCATTTCTGTCCATGCTTTGGGGGCACGTCGACACCGGTTGCTGGGGATCTCTGTGAAAGAAGTGCTGTGCCTCTTCCTCCTGAGTGCATTCTTCTCTGTCCTTGTGCATGCCAGCAGCAGTACTACTACTAATAGTACTAGTACTAGCCACTAGTAGTACTACTAGAAGTCTCCTGCTGCATCATTGTTGCCCCATCAATTCCTACTACTACTATGAAAAATTACATCTTACTAGTAGTAGTAGTATCTCTGTTGTTAGTATTATTGCAATTACTACACCACCAGAAGTTGTGCTTGAAGTACTGTTCCCCGATCCTGGATACAAATAATAGTAATAGTAGTAATCTTAGTTACTGACTGAAAAGGACTTACGTACCGGTACGGTAAGACTTTCAACAGACAGTGTAGGAAAGGGGTCGTCTGAGAAGAAAGGATTTTGAAAGTCCTGCCAAATCCATTCCTTCCCTACGACGAAAAGAGTGTTCTTGAAGATGCTGTGGGAAAGCGGGGCTGGCGCGCTTGGAGGGATGGAAGGCAGGGTGTTGCGAGAAAATTGATTTGATGAACCGATGAATTGCACACCAGCAGTAGGAATTCTCCTAGCCGCATCGCACACGAAAGGCACGAAGCAAGAGTGCGGTGGTGACCATCCGAACGATAACCTTACTTTACCGTACCGCACAGACTTATTGGAAATAGTTGGAAATAACCGTAGAAGAACGCCCGTCCTCAACGATTCGATTTTTTTCCTTGGTACGGTAAGTTAAGTTACATCAACCACGAACTCCTGCAATTGAATTTCGTACGGTGTTGGTAATTAGTGTACGTAACTTACCGGTAACTTTACTCACTCCCATGGAGGAATCTTACTTTTACTTACTATTCCTTCTTCGAATTTTTGTAAAAAAAATTAACTCGTGGTGTTGCAGCACAATTTTGATCCCTGCGGTGTCTCACGCATCTTCTTCGCAAAAGACCGCCATGTCGTCCCTCCAGAAAGCAGTAGCCGAACTCGGTGGTTCCACCAGTTCGTTGCAATCCCTTGGCAAGAGCAGCAGCAGCAAAACCGTGACCTCGTTCGAAGTCGGCGGAACCCCCTCCCCCACCACAACGGCGGTCTCGGTTCCGGAGGATGCTGTTGCTGCCAATGCCTACAAGCGCTCCGAGAATCTCGGGAAATCCGCGGCCTACACCATTGGCGGCGGTGCGGGCGGTAGCGCGCCTTCGTCGGCACCGCCGGGGGGTCCCCACCGAAGAGGCAGCCGCGGAGGAAGGGGCGGAGGAACGGGCCGCCGGGGCAGCAATAGCAATAGCCACCCCAAAAAGGTGGTGACCACCAACACAAAACACTTTACCATCATTTCGTCCCACGACAGCCACGTGCGGGAAGAGAAAAAGAATTGCGATTATTCGTCGCAATCTATGGACGTCGAAATGGACACCGCGAGCATGGACATTGACGAGGACAACCATCGACCGCAGATGACCCGGCGCTCCTCGTCGAAAACCCAAACGTTCTATCAGGTCGGCGGAGGGACGACGACAAGTACAAGTACAAGTACAAGTACAAGTACAAATAGAAGTACAACGTCGGCGGAGCGAAAGACCAACACGTACACCATTGGTGCTCCGGAACAGGATGTTGATGTTGATGGCGACGACGATCGCGAGATCGAACAGATGGAGGGCGTCATCGATCAAGGGACCAAGATGCCGCTCGTGGTCCTGGACGGAGCCAACGTGGCCTACGCGTACGCCACCGCCATGGCGGGAATGGACTCATCCGCATTCTTCTTCTTCTTCTTCTTCCGCCGACCAAAAGAAGGTCGAACCCGATTCCCGCGGCATCCAGATCGCGACCGAGTTCTTTCTGGAGGCCGGCCTCCGGGCCCTGGTGGTCCTGCCGCAATACTGGTTTCGCCGCAACAATGCCAACAGCGGCAGCAGCATCAACGACATGACGCTTACGCCGCAGGCCGAAATCCTGACCGACCTCAAGGCCCGGGGCCTGGTGGTGGCCTCCCCGCCGACGGACGACGACGACGCCTACGCTCTGACCATCTCCCGGAAGGAGGAGAGCCGGTCGCTCAAGCCGCCGCGCAACGGAGAAGGCCCGGGTTTTGTCCTGTCGAACGACCTGTTCCGGGACGCGCAGGGCCGGGACCCCAGCGGAAAGCTCGGAGACTGGCTCAACAAGGGCCGCAACGAGAGCGTCGGGCCCGGGCGGATCTCCTACACCTTTGGCGACATGGGCACCATGAACGATCGGGGGGAGCGCGTCCTCGATTTTGTTCCCAATCCGCGGCATCCGTTGGTCGTTTGGATGGAGAACGGAAGCAACGACAGCAACAACAACAACGGCGACCGCAGCTATTATTCGTAAGAGATACGACACCCACCCAGTTCGTGCGTGGGTGGGTGGATGGATGGATGGATGGATGGATTTGGATGGTTGGATGGTTGGATTTGGATGGGTGGCGTTTTCCGAGGATCATCGAGTCGCGTCATGTCACGTCACGTCATGTCATGTCATGTCACGTCGCGTCGCGTCGCGTCGCGTCGAACCGTGGGAGTGGTAAGTGTGTTTCTGCGCCGGTGTGCCTGTGTTTTATTGGATCGAACAGAGAGCAACGGCAATCCTTTCTAGTTTTTCGGAGTGTTCCTTTCGGTTTGGACGACGACTACTTTGTTGTACGGTACAGCTCGACGAGAACGTGTCGCAACACAACACGACTTTTACGTGTTATGGACTCCGTGCGAGTACATACATGTACATGTACGAGTGCTATTTCACCAAGTTACCTCGAGCTCGATCGAAACATCATCACTACTATTATTATTCTTTATCATCATTATTTTCACACATTCTGACATATATACTACTTTGAATGTATTGCAATTCTCACAATACTATCGCGCACGAGTGGCTACCCAAAATCATGGACCAAAAATTGTGTCTCCGTCCCCTGCGTTTCTCCTCGGCATCTACTGTATCATCTATCCACTCTTTTGTTTTTTTTTTTCTCGAGTGAGTCGTTTGATTCTATTGTTGTTGTCGTTTGGATTTACGAACGTTTCAATCTTGCTTCCGTACGCATCCGCATCGCATCGTTCGTTTGCTTCCCTCGTTCGCGATTCACCGGTTGCAATTTTTCGATTCGGAACGCCGAGCGCCCGACCCCAAAACCATACAGAGATAGGTATGTACCGTACGGTGCGTTTCTTTTCGTTTCGTTTCGTGTTTCCATGCATCTACTGCATCCTTCCTAGCACGACAAGTACTTCGGACGAGGAGGAAAGATCTTGGAAGCGACGCGGCCCAATCGTTTTCCCGCAGACTTTGACGATGACAGGACCCTTTGTGGGATCCCGTTTCCCTCGAATCTTTGGGCTGCCCGTTGGAGTTCTGTTTCTGCTTTTGTTTCGATGTCGGAACCTGCTTCCGCTTCCGATTGCGATTCCGCTTGCACTACTGTCCGCGTTGTTCCCCACGCACCGGCCGAGTGCTTCTCCCGGCACACGCGTCTGCGGTGGAATCGGGGCCAGAAGTTGCAGTTGCAGTTGTACTTGTAGTTCCAGGTGCTGCTGATGTTGATGCTGTTGTTGCAGCTGCGGTTGCGATTGCGACTCCTTCTCCCCTAGTATGGATCGGGACGCCCCGCACTTTCCCCTCCTCCGATGGATCGGGCGCACTGCTGGCCGCGGACAAGGACGACTCGGCGCTCCAAATCAAGCACTCGTCGTCGTCGTAGGAAGCAATCTCGTTCAGCGCGTCGAATCGGCGGCGGGCGTGATGAGCGGTGCCGGAAGCAACGGTGCTGTTGCTCTGGCCTTCGTGAGAGTCGTCTCCCGCAAAGGAGACCTCCGTGTCGACGGTGTTGGTTCGTTCCTTTTTTCGGTGCGTCGCCAAGAAGTCGTAGTCGTAGTCGTTCTCGTACTCGCCAAAGTCGCAGCCATAGGTCCCCGACATGGTTGCCGCAGATGGGGTTTGTCACGGTCGAAAGCTCCACGTAAAAGTCCCCCGGCTTGCAAGAAAACCGCAGATTCGGTTTGCGGGATTCTTTCGACACCACTCGGTCCATCATGGCATCGATCGCAGTAAAGCTTAGTGCCGTAACCTTGCTTGTACCAGGTAAGAGTAAGTTACTTGTATGCAGTGTTGGAATAGGATGTACGGAAGGACTTATGTGCAATCTTTGTGCCGAGAGAGAAACATGCAGTGCAATGGAATAATTGGTTAGTTGGCTTGTTTCTGTGCGTCTCCAACCAATAGATCAAGGATTGATAGATCTTGGAAACGGGCGTTACGGGGAACTTTCCGCTAAATAAACCACACAATAACGGTATCCGTAACGAGAGAGGGGAGGAGGCGAGCCTCGCGCTCGCCAACAGCTTAGTTTTTGTGCACGACTCGAATCAATTAAGAAAAGGAATGCTTCCTCGGAAACACACTTCATCCACGATTCGAATTCGCGCCTCATTGGACTTGGGGACGTGACAACGAGCAAAACCGATTGTCAACAAGGTGACTGAATGGCAGATAGATATCCTTCTCGTACGACTAAGATTACCGGGTAAGTTACTTACTCGTAAGGTCACTCGTAGTGCAATTGTCAACATGCCTGCGGTTTTTGATTCCTCTCGTTGTTGTCGCGATCGTCGGACGCACTTCTATGACACGGCAGCCCAGAATAATGGGTAATCTTAAGTTACCGCATGACTTTCGTTTGCCATTTCCAACCGCAAAACAACCACAGTACGGTAATTACCAGCAATAAACCAGAGCATCGAAATACATTGCTAGCAAAAAATAATAACAACAATGTATCGGATTGCCGAAAGAATTGTGCGGCATCGCGAGCTAGAGGAGGACTGGGACGACTCTGACGACTACGACGATGGCGAACGGCGGTACCAACCACCACCACCACCACCACCACCACCGGCGCGAAAACCGTCGGGACGCAGAGTGAAGATCATGGTCGAAACAAACGATGCCGCATTCAAGTCCAACGCCACCGATTTCGTCCGCAACCGATCGAATGACACGCACACCACGGAGAACAGCAGCGGGATCTTCTCGCTCCGGCTCTTGCGAGAGATCTACCCTTCGTTTTCCGAATGCGAATCCGAATCCGGAAGCGCGATTTACTGCGACGTGGACGATGCCGGCGACAACGACAGCGACAACGACAACGACATGGATTTGTCTCTCGCTAGCATGATTTACAATAAGTATGTGCCCTCGAACAACAAACGAATCAATCTGGTGTCGCAATGGGAAGAAGACAAGCCCTTTGACGAGGAATCACAGAGAGCAATGTCGGAGACAATGTCGGAGGGCGGGGATGATGTCCAAACCAATGACTGTTCAAAGGCTTCCCCAAGCGTCGAGGAGTACATACTTCCTCCCGCCGGAGGCAGTGACATTCTTGTGGATGTGACCCCTCGCGATCGCGAACCGTACGACATTGTCAAGAAATCGTCGAGGAACACGACCGGCACGGAGCCCACGACGCACGCTTTGCCCGGAGGAGACTCCGCCGCCGGCGACTCCGCCGATATTGATGAAGCGGTGAGCCGGTCGTTTTCATCGAGCGCAGCAGCTAACGAAGACAACGAGTCCCGCGGAAACCGAAAGTCCCTCATTTTGGTTTGTCTCTTGATCTTTCTCTTGGTGGCGGGCATCGTGGTCACGGGTGTTTTGTTGGCGCAAACCATGAAGGTTGGAAATCCTCCAAGGAATCAAGCGTCGGCAGCAACAGCAGCTTCATCGGACGGAACCGATACAACCGCGGCACAGGAAGCAAACGAATCTGCCACCGACGGCACCACAGAGTCCACCCCGCCCGATACAGAATCTATCGAAGAAACCATCAGACCGTCCCCGGATGCTATTCCTACAACCCCGGGGAACGACGAAGAAGAACGTCCGGTCGCATCTACAACAGAGCCAACAGCGGAGGCAACAGCAGAGCCAACAGCGCAGTTCACAACAGAGCCAACAGCAGATCCAACAACGGCTCCTCTTCGAACAACCCTGGCGCCTACGACCGCACCCCGTCCGTGGAACGACAACGTCACGCCCGCGCCTACAAACCCACCTACCGAAATCCGCACCTGGTCGACTCTCGTCAACTACATGGATCCCATCCCGGAAAGTTTCTTCCCCCTGGGACAGTGCATGGGCGACTGCGACAGGGACAGCGACTGCGCCGAAGGTCTCGTGTGTTTTCAGCGAAATCCAAACGAACCGGTCCCATTCTGTTACGGTGCCGAGAACGACTTCACCAGAACCGACTACTGCACGTTCCCTACCGTCGAAACCAATCCGACTCCTGCCGAGCAAGAAGAAGCTATCGAATGCTCCAGTTCCGTCTCGGTTGTTCCGGACTGCTACTTTTGGACCGAGAATGTCCTGGTCGTTGAATTTGACAATTGCAATCCACAAGAGCAGGATTGGATAGGAGTTTTCCCCGATGGAACGGCGTTCGACGACGAAAGCTCCGCCAAAGGTTGGGTTGGCGACGACTACATCGACTGGGCGTTCACTTGCGGGAGCACGGGATGCAGCGGTTCTCCGACCGCCAACTCGTTTGCCTTCCCGACCAACGGCAACCCCGCCTACGATTTGGCATCGCTCCGGGTGTACCTGCTGCGCAATACCGGAGGGGGTCCGCCGTTCGAGATTCTAGCCCGGAGCGAACCCCTTGCACCGCCCAAGACGTGCGAATGAGAACAATGGTGCGGTAACCTTATTTGTTTTGCGAGCGGGGAGAGCAACATTCATTTTCGACGGAACGAGTATATATATATATACAGCTTTTATCATCACGGAGGAACAAAAAGCTGATAATTCCAATTTCTTGATCACAGGGTTATCAAGTCTCAACGACGTATCAAAATGTAGTAATTGTTACTGTACTTCGTAAGGCTTACTTCGTATTAAAACTTGTACGAGTAACTTACTTTATTCCTACGAGTACCGTAGTATTTCATTACTTCGCAACATACCTTGAGGGTTGAAGAACGAAATTCTTCTTTTTTTCAAAGGCGTAGAGAATATCGCGGTATCGTCAACGACGAAACGGGAAAAAAAAGGCCGATTAGACATTGAAATCTCCACAACATCATTATTCGCTCTTCAAACACACAGTTCCGATGTTTCCATGTTGATAAGATGTCAGCACATCTGCTTCCCTTCACGACATTAATTAACCAAGGCAGAAGAACATCTCACTGAGATGCCCTTACATTTGGTTGCATCTACTGGCCTTTGTAGGGTCAAAGACATCAAATTGGAGTATCATTATTTGTTCATTCTAATCGTAGCGAACCTTTGTTTTGTGCTGTAATAACACTTAACACTATCTTGCACCAATTAAAATCCATTGCAACTTCAAAGTTGCTTTTCTTGTGATGAACATTGTCAACGATGATGTCGTACAGTACTATTTGCAGATTGGACAAAGAAATACTTCTCCAAGGGAAATGCCAAGCAATACTGGATCGCGATGATCTCTCTTCGTTGCAATGATTTTAAAAATTCTTTTTTGTTGAAACAGCATACGTCCTACCGTCATGACATTCTTCTGTTGCACACTGTTACATTGTACTAGTAAAAGATGATCTCGTACAGTAAGGTTAATTAATTACTATTTGCAGATTGGACAAAGAAATAATTCTCCGAGGGAAATTCCAAGCAATACTGGATCGCGAGGATCTCTCTTCGTTGCCGTGATTTTGAAAATTCTTTTTTTTTTGAAACAGCATACATTTTACCGCCATGACACTCTTCCCGTCCTACCGGTACACGTAACCTTACTGAAACACCACGATTAAAGAGAATATGCCCTAGTCGTGATAAAAATGCATGACCAAGCCACGTGCACTCTAGAATACGGTACCAACCGAAACAGGATCAGGTTCTCCAGATTCTTGAAGCGCTGAAAGCAATATCACTTATGTGCCAAGGATGAAAAGAATGAGGGAATTTACGACCACGGATGAAATTGCAGGAGGATGTCATGTTCGTTCCAGATCTTCGAGACTTGAATTTCTATCCAAGAAGAACAGCAGTCAAAACCGATTGGTGGAAATCAACAAATATGTTGTTTTTATGACCGTTTTACTCGTACCATCTTTTTCACCTACTCGTGAAACAGATTCGCACGTAAGTTACGGTATTCCGAGCCTGAGTCGGAATAAGTTGGTCTTTCAACTCCTAAAAAATGATAAACTCTTCTTAAGCACTTTTCACATCTGAAATTTTGATAAATACATTCCTCATTCACCGCCGATTTCGTTCAAGGCAATAATGAATTTTCTAAATGTGCGCTATCGGAAGTCATTTGTGAACGGAAAGGCTGCGCTACTTTACACGTGACGACTTGTGCTGTTGTATTGAACATGCCATTTTGGGGGGAATCAATTGAGCGCTGCAGACGCGCCCGGCTACTTTTCGCCTAAAGTTGTGAAAGTCGAAGAGCACAACGCTCGGGCTCATCACTCTGCACACCGACGTAGACAAAATACGATTAGCACACTAAACTTGGTAAGTGTAATAAACTGTGCGCAGTGCTCCATTGTTCATTCTACGTGTAGAGTGGTGCGGGTCTCATAAACCGAACCATCACAAACAACAAAGAAACCAAGAATAAAAATTACTGCTTCGACCCGAAGTCTTATAGTCTCTAGTCAAACTGAATTCGAACCACAACGATAGCAAGATGGGGGTAAACAATGAAGGAATCGTCAATCGCCGTCAACTCCTTGTACGAGTTGGCAGCTTGATGAAGCTCTCGTGGAGGAAATCAAAGGAGAATGTTCTGGAGGAAGACTTAAAAGATGACGACTCTTGCGATAACGAAAACAATGATTCACTCCATCAACGGAGAGGAAAGGGTCGAAAACGCAATCTATTCGTCATGTTTGACGAGGATCGCGTCGAAATTCCTAGCACATACGATGAACCGTTGTCAGACAATGAGATCAAGACGAGGTGGTATCAGGTACGTTTCGAATCACGACTCAAGGGATTTCCACTGTAGGCTTCGGTTTGTTTCGTAGACTCATTCATTTCCACACCTGGTGTTCAATGCTACTTCTTTTCCTGTTTCTTTTCCTGAACAGACCGAAGACTACAATCGATTTAAGAAAGATACCGTTATTAGCTCGTTCAACTTTGTCAATGCTAGAAGGGCTTCCAAGCCTTTTGACGAGACCAAATATTGCACCCAGGGGATCGAAGACATGTGCATACAAGACGTGGCAATTCGTCAGAGAAACAACACCGAAAAGAAGTACATCTACAAAGTCATTCGTGACGAACAAGCCCGACAAAAGAAAGAAAAAGAACAAGAGCAAAAACAAGATCCAGAGCAACAAAACCAATTGGGAATGAAGTTCAAGACGAAAACTAGATATCCTTTCGCGTTTGTCTCCTACCCCGACGAGGAAAAGCTTCGTGCTGTCAGCCTTCATCACACGAAAGGCGCACGGGATCGCGCTCTTGCCCGTGGCGTTGAATATGCCCGTGCCGTTCAAAGAAATGATGGGATCGCAAGAGGCCCTTCGATGAAGAATCTGTTCAAAGCTGCTTGTCGAACGCACTCTGGCAATTTGGTATCTTTGTTTCCATAATGTTATGAGATACGGAACGAATTGGGAACGACGAATGGCAGTGGTGGAGCGATTCGCAGAATGGGTTTGCGATAAATCCACCCCTAACGAGTTTCAACCTGCTTTCCACGACGCAAGCACACATGTTCTTCACCTACGACAACAAGCCAGAATTTGACGCAATACATCAAGTTGCACGAATTACCACATTCATCAATATCTATTTGAACCGCAGGGAATACGTCACGTAGCCCTGGGATGTTTTTGAAGCGAAGAGATTCGCTATTTTTCTGGAAAACACATCCACCTCTTACACTCAATTACAATAGAATGAATAAGCTAGCTATAAACTGTATTTTTATTGGTACATCCATCTATCTACTTGTCTTGTAAAAGCGAAACCGAGCTCGTCACAATCAATAACCTTTAGCATATCATGTTGATAAGATCTAATCACTGTCATCATCCTCATCCGAGTCTTCGTCGCTGCTCGAATCACTCAGATTCATCGTTGTTGCGATCACTGGTCTCGCCGCTCTTCGATCGAGGCTCGTGGAACGCCCCCGCATCGGCGGCGGACGAGCGCCTTGTTGTTTGTTGTTTTTGTTTTCGGTCGCCGCTCGTTTCTTCTCCCCATCGCCCTCGCCACCGGCGTCGATTTCCATTTTGTTCTTGTTGCTCTCTTCTTCTGTTTTTTGCTTCTCCTTTTCCTTGTTCTGCTCCTCCAATTCTTCTTGTCGCTTTCGCTTCTTGTCTCGCTCTGCCTGCCGCGCCCGCTGCAACTCGAGCGCCGCCAGGGCTCCCCGTCGCAACTGGTGCGGCAATGGATTGGGAGTCGAAAAGCCATTCACCGGAGCGTTGGGATTCCACCCGGCCGGCGCACTGGTTCGACTCGAAAAGTTTCGAGCGACCGCCAAGACTTCTCGTACCTCGTCCATGCTGGTTGGAATCGGACGGACGCGGACCCCAATCCCGGTCCTGCTTTTGGTGGAGGTCGCCAACCACGGCTCGACCTTCTCGAGCGTTTTCG
This sequence comes from Pseudo-nitzschia pungens, assembly GCA_037355855.1. Taxonomy (NCBI): domain Eukaryota; phylum Bacillariophyta; class Bacillariophyceae; order Bacillariales; family Bacillariaceae; genus Pseudo-nitzschia; species Pseudo-nitzschia pungens. Next base: position 1,610,587 of record CM074758.1, read on the forward strand.
TCAGGGAACGCTCGAGTTCGATCATCGCTTTCGTCTTCTCCAGCAGTGTTGTCATCGTAGTTGTCGTTGTCGTCGCCACGGCGGAGGAACGGGTGAGGATGCCCCAATCCAACCCGAATTCAAATCCGATGTTTCAAAATAAGTTGACTGTGATCTTGCACTGCGACCTCTGCGTTCAGCTTTTGACCTTCGGCCCTGTCTTCTACAAAATGATCTTCTATTTCGTAACTTCGTAACTTTCGTAATCCATTTCCATTGGTAAGTCTCCGTTGATGCTTGGTGCTTCGTCCTCCAAACATACCGTACTAGTAGGGCTAACCTTAATCGTTATAAATACTTTTGGTTTGTAGTACTAGCAGTCCTACAGTACGGTACGGTGCTTCCTAGTTACAAGTACGAAGTAGTAAGGTACAAGTACTTAAGGTTACCAGTTCCTGGTACTCGTATTCATATGATGGACCGTAACTCGTACCGTACGTACATACCCTACGTACGAAGTACGAACAAAAAATGATTTTACGCTAAATAATACGCAGTAAACATTACTAACCTCACCGTAAGGTTACTCGTACCGGTAACTACGAGTAAGGTGTAAGGTTAACCTTACATCTCTGCGAAGATCACAGGTCACAAAAATACTTTTCAGTCACGAATGGTTGTCAAACGACAAAATCTTTCACCGACGTTGATCAAATTGAGATGAATTTTCCAATCCAATTGACAATAGACCAAGTTCCTTCTCTATTTCCATCATCATTACCTCGACAAAGAGTCGTCAACAACAAAGAAAATCACGAACTAGTCAAGAAGATAGTCTGGTGCATCAAAATGGATTTAACAACGTTTTGCAGGCTATTGGTATTAATTTTGTGCTTGAGGAGGACGGTATGCCTTGCCTCGTCGTCGTCGAGCAATCCCCATCGTCCTGTGGACAACAACAACAACAACAACAACAACAACGGGAAGAATAGCAAAGATCCAAATGATCCGGTTCCTCCCATTCGGATTGCATCCTTGAACAAAAACGGGGGAAACGTAAAATATTTCGATCTCGTATCGGAGGAGACCGCAACGGCAAAAGACGTAAAGACGACTGCATGGAGAATCAAGCACCCGAGGTCTGTCACCGCCGCACTCCAGAGGAAACTGATGCCGGCTTTCAGAACCACGTTTCTGCCAACCGGATTTCCGGACAAGACCCCTCCCGGATACCTGAGGTTTTCCGTCTGGAGCTGGGTGCAAGACACCTCGACGCAGCTTCGGTCGGTCCTTGCCACCCAGAAAATTCTGGAGGGGGTCGGCGTTGGGAAAGAGGGCGCAACCGCACTCTCGGCGTTGTTCAATTATCTGGTGCGTCGCAGACCATCTCTCAAGTAGAGAACGCATCTCAGGCGAGAGAGAGGATCTGTTTGGGTGAAGAAACCTGTTGGAGCATCGATCCACCCACACCCAAACTCACATTCCGGCGTTGATTACGGTATTTTCTGCATTTCTGTCTTTATCTGGACATTTGTTCGTACTCTGTGGAATCGATCTCATTTCTTTTTGAACTGCGACGACGACAAAAAGGTCCGCGACGGTTGCGGAATGTTCGCGAGTAAGCTCTACATTTTGTTCTGTTCGGGCGCGTGCTGTTTTTCTCTCATACGTTTTTTTTGGTTGCGCACCTTTTCTGTTTCCTTTTTCCTCGTTCAGACCTGTTGTTCACGTATGCGGCATCCTCGCGGTTTCGCAAAGACGTCAAACGATGGAGAATATTTGCCGACTTGTCCGTGGACATTGGTATCACGCTCGAAGTGGCAGCCACCATGTTCCCAAAGTCGTTCTTTTTGCCCGTGCATCTGCCTGGGGAACATGTTCAAAGCGCTCTGCGGCGTGGCGGCAGGAGCGACCGGGGGATCGATCAATCTGCACTGGGCCAAAGGGTCCTGATATCTCGGACATTAATGCCAAATTCGGTGCCCAGCACACCGTGACGGGAGCGATAGGTCTGGTGTTTGCGGGATTGTTTGCAAAGTCGGTCAGCCACGTTTCGCCAAAGAGCCTAGTGGTTCATGTACTTCGTCTTGACGTGCTTGCACCTGTACGCCAACATTCAGTGCATGCGATTGATTTCCTTTGACTACTTGAATACGATTCGATTGGACATGATTCTCCGAAATTATCTTGTTCCAAAGGACAGCAGTGCGGCTGTGGATGAAATCCCAACCCCGGAAGACATCGCAAAGCGAGAGCCTTTATGGTTCCAATTTCCAGTAGCTGGAAGACTTTTGTCAAGGAGGGAAAAAAACGCGCCGTCTGTTTACTTCGGTGTTGCATACGATGAATTCTGCAAACGCTCGGGGAAGCCAATCGAACTGCTTTGCTCGGAACTAACCCCGACCCAACCCAAACGGTCTAAAAAAACATCTAGATCAATGACCGACCATGCAACAAATACTTCATCGGATGGGTACATCATATCGATCGGAAACCAGAATCTTTCGTCATCGGGTGAGATGGGTATATCGACGCCATGCGTGGTTGTTTCATTTTTGGTGGACGTCTCACCAGAGCAACAAGTCAAGGCTTATCTTCATTCTTGGCTCCTCGTCGGGAAATTGCAAGAACGACAAAAAAAATCCGAATTCTCCGGCATGATGGACCTTACGAGTCAAATCGAAATTGAAGCAGACGCTAAATCACTACTCGAATCTTCGTGGGGAAATTTTGTAGCAAGCTGTGCTGATGCTGGTTGGGATCTCGCTGGATCCGAACTCCAAACACTTGGATACGAGGTGAAGGTAGTGTAACGTCGAACGAAAATAATGGAGGACACAGGTATGAATGGTAAAAATAGTGAACTCTAGCTTTTTTGCAGTTCTATTCTTTCTCGTTCCGCACTTTTTTGGACGTGGTTCAATTGACCAAACAAACTGTTGGCGCGAACGATCTGTTCTGCGTTCCTTTGTTGCTGCTTGTTATTTGAAGTATGATACAGAAGGTGGTTGGAAAAATGACCCGGATCCATACTAACTATCCGTTGTATATTGCAGTGCTTATCGCCACCGGCAAAAATCTGATTCGAGCCAGACTTTGACGAGATGGAAAAGAATGAGAATAAAGCAAGGGTCAGTTTGCGACTGTAATGAAAGTAAGTAATTGAGTCCACCGCTTCGATTCACAGTTCAAACAGCTACCTACCCAGAATTCGACATCATGAGAACCAAGATCATCGTAATATTGGTCTTGATCACCCATTCGATTGAAGGGCGGTAGAATGTTTGATTTACAAAAATGATTATTCATACGAATTATCTGCGTCTTCGTTGCCATCCACCCTCCTTGTTGCGCGAAAGCATCAGACACATCTGGAAGCAAGCACATATTCAGTATTTTGCCCGCAAGTGAAAAATCAAAGTACGTGGTTGATGAAAGGAATATAGTGCGATTCGAATTCTTACCATCAGCAGATTTCTTGTCTCCTTCGAAGGATCCTAATCGGCCAGACCAAAAGCCTCCTATCATGTTTCCTTGTATGGAATCCTTCTTTGGCCCTGGCATGAGAACTACCCAGTCCAACATTTTCGATTCAGTGGGGAATTGCCTCAACGAGAGGTCTTTAATGTTTGTATTCAAAACAATCAGATCGTCTGGTGCTGGATTTCTAGGAATATTGCTATTAGTCCCTCCGTTTAGCTTTCTACTAACACGGCAACAAACCTTGGGGTCGACGTTCACCTCACGATGATTACCGCCGTTCTCGAAATCGTGATCGACAGGAATCGGAAAATCCTTGGGTTCAACGGGTTGAGCCTCTTTGTTCAAAATCTTTTCGACCCGAATGAAACCCGGTAATGTTCTCTCAAGTTGTTGTTTGGTCATGTTCCCATAGAATTTGTTTGTCTTCACGTTATCCGCATTGTCACTGTTTGTCGCATCTGTCGGTGCAAGAACGAGGAGGCGTTCTATTTCTGTTGAGAGTTGCAAGTAGTGGCGAACATGTTGTCCTCTCACCAGCATATCATCCTCAAAGGCAAGAAACACGTCATAGTAGTCAAATTTGTCCCGAACCACAAATCGATGTTGTCGTGCCAAGGCGCGCTTGTACTCCGATATCGATCCGGAAATTTCCATCCCCTCGTATGCAAATGGAGCAGCATTGTCCCAGAATTGAAAGCCAACGCCTTGTGGAAGTTGGTTGCGTATTATTTCTTCTCGTTCTGGTCTTAGTGGGTATGCGCAGACTAAAAAAACATCTACATCCAAGTTGAACGAGTTTCCTGTCATAGATTCAACACTGTCAATCATGACGGGTACTAGTTGATCAAGAAATCGATCTTGACCATTAACCGATGCTTCACTTTTATCGTTGTATTCCACAGATGAAGTAATTATGTATAATACTCTCGTAGCATCAGTGGTGATGGGTATATTGTTGTCGATCAGAATGTGCCCAGTGACATTTAATATTCGTAAGATTCCCGAGGACGACAAAAAAGATGTGTCATTGTTTCTTTTGCCCATGATTGACAGCAAGGCAACAAGCATCAAGATTTTCCAAGCAACCCAGAAAAAGAAAAACACGAAGCGGACTTTTGGAGGCACTCGGAGCGCCAGTTCTTGTGCTTTTTTGAGAATCGGAAATCTGGATCGTAATGTTTGCAATTGGGAAGAAGCAATCCACCCGAGACCCCCCGAAGATGCCGCTTTTGATCGGGATAGACTTGGACAACCCGATTTCACGTACAACGGTGGCTCTATTCTATTCAGCGATTTTTCTTCATAAATCGGGGACTTTATAGCAGGAAGAAGATAAGCCGAGGAGATGGAAGCCTTGAAATCCTCTGCACGCTGTCGCCGTGATATTGCGGGAGATTCCGAATTACTCATCGTTTCCTTAGCTTTTCAATGAAAAGATCCGTTATGATTGGAAGTCTTCTCTATCATTGACGCCTTCATCGACACAATTTCAATTATTTGTCGATCAGATCTGTATATCGTTCCCCCAAGCTGTCACAACCAATATACATTCAACATTGAACCAAGGAAAGTTGCGGATTGCGGAGACATAAATTCTTCCGACGAAGCGTTTTAATGTGTACAAGCAACCTTACTCGTAGAAGTAATTGATAACGTGAGACAATGGCATGGTGTTTTTTTGAGAATTTTTAGTTGGAACTCTATTCACGGATTAAAGATGGTATGTTTCTTATCTATTACTTCGTACTATCGAGTATGGATCCGATTTGTACTTCGGTTGCGTGAATTTTGAGAAACCCGTAAGTGACTTTTTGTATTACCGGTATGTGCGTGCGGTATGTATGTGTAATCAGTTTTTTAGGTCATCATGCCGGATCATAGTCGGTTCTGACACGTTCAGAGTCTTGTTAAAGTCAAAAAACTTCCATCGTTTTCCCTATCCTGTTTACTTCCTCTGTTCCGAAATAACTGACCACCTAGCACATACAAGCTTGTCTATCGATCAATTTTCAACCAATTCAATTCGTTCTTTTTGGGTTAAACTCTCCTCAACTACGTCCTTATGCCTGGTTAGACACTAGTTATATCAGCGGTATTGGTGTAACTTACCTTTACTAGTAATACCGGTAACTGTACGGTAAGTACGGAACGAAAATATTTCTTAGGTACATCGCCACAAACTACTACTACTACTGCTTGTCAATCCTTCCACCAGAGTTACCACCGGAGGGCATTATTGCAATGAAAAACCGGTAGTGAAGTGGTACCGGTATCACAAATCATCTCCCCTGCAAGAATTCAGTGATTCCTAGTAGTTCCTAAATTAGTATCATTCATTATTCCCTTCTTTGTATCTCCCTGCCAGGAATAGTATCCGAAATCGTGAGATGGATAGTAGCTGCTGGCTTTTAGTAACCCTGACGACTACGTGGTGTAGGCTGCTGCTGCTAGTGATGCATTGGCATCCATTGTTGCTCCATGACGATATTTCGACTTTTCACATTAGTAGAACATGGTATCATTACTCAGAAGTAGTACTTCTAGTAGTAGTAGTAGTAGTAGTAGCACCATTACAAGGTATTCTTCAACCGAGATCCTAGCTAATCTTGGATTCCTTGCAACATCGTGACTCACTCTTTGTCATTCATCTAAAAATACCAGACTGAAATTATTTTTGAGGTGACAAAAAAAGTGATCACAGCTTTTTATCGGATACATGATGAAACGTACTCGTGCCGTTAGATGTGTTCGTTGCGCGAAACACTTGAGAGAATTCGTGGTTGGCAAAAATAGCATGTTTTTGTGTCGGTTTTGTGTGGCTGTTGCGCTTAAAAACAAAGATTAAAAACACAATTTTTTCTTTCATCTTCGATGTGCGTCGGGTTTTCCTTTTTTCCCCCGGCTTGATTGATTGAAGGATGCTAATTTTACACATCCTTCATTTCCTTTTTTTTTTTTTCTCATCGAAAAAAGCTTCAACCAAGCGGATAAACCCTCTTGGCAATTAAACACCAAAAGTACCAACGAGCTTTGTGCTATCTTGACTCAGCGAAGAGACTGCAATCTATTTGACATTAGAAGGAAGAGTTGGACGTGTGCAAAGGACACTTTTCCACGAACATCCTTGCTTGATTTAGTGACGCTGCTGTCTTCAAGGGTGTCGTGCAGTTGAACTATTCTTCTGTTCTACTACGCTAGACTATAATGATGAGTTCGGAAGATGATAAGGCATCTGGGGATCCCAGTTGGAAACATCCTCACGCATTTCACCTCAATCTACCCCCCAATCACATAGGTAGCGATGGAATACCGTACATCACCAAATTTACCCATAAAAAGTCGAGGGATATTCTAAAAGTGGTCGAATCATTGGTGCTTACCGAGGAAATGTTTGTAAGCGAAGAAGGAGAAGTCGTTGAAATGGTCATGGATGGAAATGGCGACGCTGACATGAAAGGAATTGACGCTGAGAATGAGAAAGTGAACGATTTGGAGGAAATCGAAGAAGTACCCATCGGTACGAAACCTACAAACCTTGGCAGATTTATGCGGTTGTGTGCAAGACTTCAATCACAAATGTCGTCATTGGAAAACTTGAAGCACTCAGGTCTCTCCCGCATTGAATTGTCCAATATTGTATTGCACATTCTCAAACTTGTGACGGCGACGTATTCCATTGAGACAATAGACGGACAAAAACCGTCTGTTACTATCTACTATGAAGATGTTGGATACATTCACTCACCATCTGACAGTATTTCTGAAGAACAAAGATCTTCATGTATCCGACAGGATCCACAGAGTCTTGAACGGGAGTTGCAGAGAAAATTCGCCCTTCCTTCTCCAGGGCGGAAAGTACTAATGTCTGTCTTGGTTCACATTCTTTCGAACAAGGGACCACTTCGATCAGTATCGAATGCGGCTGTATTTCCGCAAATAAACGATGCGGAACAGCAGGATCGATTCTTGCTGATTATTAGATGGAGAGTACTACTGCGAATGTTGTTACGCACCTCTCCTTATCTTGATGAGTACAAGGTGGGCAATCATCCCACATCCTCAAACTTGCGTGAAAATAGGATAGTTCGACAAACCGTCCAGATGATTCGTGATGCCAGACACTTTTTCGACCAAGGCTTGTGTCCCCGTGCTACCGACACACCGATGTGCGATGACAAAAGCGCGTGTGAAATATGGGACATGGTCAAGACGGACGTTATGTTTCACTCGCATACCAACGCATGCTACCGATCATTGGTCATGATGTACCTCTTTCACCCATCACGTTGCACCAGCGAATATTATGTCAAAATGATGCCCATCTGGTTTGATGCATGGACCAATATTGATAGATGCCCCGAAATCGATTTTCTTTGGCTGACTTTATTTACTCGAGCACGGAAACACTTACCAGCATCGTTTGATTGGGGACCTATTCGGCGACGCCTTCTGACAAACAGCCAATATTGGTTGCAAGTACCAATTGGAGGAGGTACTCTTGACAAATCATTTCCAAATGCAGCAAATCCTCGTTCGAGGTCTTGCCCGTCTCGTTTGAAAGCATTTGCTGGAGCAAGTTCATCATACGAAGAGGGAATCGATTTTGTAGCCAAGGTTGCTAAGCTATTGGTGATTGGATTAGGGTCAGGAAAAATTATCGGTGGTGTATCCGAAGGTACCAAAGATGTCTTGCGATTTTTAAATTTCGTGACTCCCTACTTCAATCCCAGTAATTTGGGCTCTTGGACTTTCACATTGGGCGCTTTTCTCCATTACTTTTCCTACGAAGTGTGTTGTCGGATGGGAGTTGCCGGTAGCATGAATTCAATGAAGGAAAATCGTCCTGAATTGGCAAAGGCTCTCACCCAGGTCGAACCTAGTTTGACGGTGACTCGTATTCCTCCTCACGAGGTGGTTGCGCTAATGGATTCCCTCCTACCACTCTGTCAACAATCGTTGTATAGTAAAAATGCACACGTTGGCCGTGCAGGTGAAGCTGCAATGGTTTACCTCGCACAAATCGATCCATTTCGAGTCACTCCTGTCTTTGTCGACTTTGCAATGCGTGCATTGGGCGTATCGGCTGTTAACCTTGCTCATCAAGCCCCAGCAGCCTTATCTGCTCTGATGAGACTTCTTCAGCCATCGTTACGTCGCGACCCAAATGTGTTGTTGGTCCGACTCCCTGAACTATTGAGACTTACCCTTGCTGGTATCGACAGTAACGACCAAAACAAGACAATCCGCACGTTGATTCTATATCGATCCCTCACGTCATGGATACCTGTTGGGGGAGCTCCAAACGACTGGAAGTATTTGACCGAAAACAACGAACATGAATTAGGAGAACGAACTGATGGAACCGAGGTAACAGGCCGAAACCTTCACGGACATCTCTGCGGGCTTACAGAATCAAAAAGCTACATTGAATCAGTAGAAAAGCTACCGGACACCTCATTGTTGAAGCAGGGTTCTGTCAGAGAAGACTTCGATTTTGATTTGCTTATTCGGGAGGCTTCTTCAGCCCTGAGTGACTGGGTACTTGAGTTCCTGGATAGAATCTACGACACATTACGGGCGACAGGAGAACGAGAGAAGGTAGCGAGTAGCGCTACCGGAGTAGCCTCGAGGCATTCTTCTGCGGATGTCCAACTTGCACGAAACTTTTCCAGAGTTTTGAAGGAGTGCCTTATACAGACGTTCGCTTCAATGGACGACGAGGTTCACAAACTGGCTTTGAACTCAGTGAAGAGATTCCTATCGGAAGAAACGCTTCCTAACGCAGCCAAGGATACATCCTTCCTTTGTCTTGCTGCATGCTCTGCTCGGATCCAGAATGGTCATGTAGTGAGTCCGGGTATCGATGCATTGATTCCAGTTTTGATGGATGAATTAGAGCACCATTCAAACAAGACTGCCGTTTATCGTTTGAGATGTTTAGCAGGTGCGGTCAGATCTTGTGGTGTCGCCATAATTAAGCACAAGAATGAAATCAAGAAAGCAATTAACTTTGCTTTACAGAGCAAGGACAAGCATGTATACAAAACGGGCTGTAAGCTTTTGCGACATACACTGTCAACTCTATGTGAGTCGTATTGCCTGGCTACTGGACTGGTCCCCCGAATGGCAGAGCAAAGTGGAAATATAATATTTGGCAAGTCAGCACAGTTACATAATGATTCTGTTGAATGGCACGTGCCAAACGGTGACTGCATCCAATTTGCATCGGAACTCCTGAATCAGAACATTTTTGAAAGGATCCAAAACATTCCACAATTGAATACAGAGGATACAGACAACAATATGAACGAAATCCAAAGCATTGATATTCCCGAGCTGAGAAGATGTCTGCGTGTTCTGCGCTATGCTTTGCGTGGTGCTGCTGGAATTGTATTGGACTTTGATGCAGTAAACTCTGAAAGTCTGCCGGATCAAATGGACACAGATTGCTCTGAAAAAGTCAACGATGAAAATCTATTTCCATACGAACAGGCAATGATGAATTTGCTGAAAGCATCTCCCAAAGAAACATACGAGTCAATGATAACAATGCGTTGCAGGATTTCATCTTTCATTCGTAACTTTGATGAACCTGATTGCTTCGGAATCATTCAAAGTTGACACAATTTCCGAAGGGACAGGTTCAGCAGAAGGATCAACGTCTACTCCAGATAGGAAGTATCTTGGATCCATAAGCTCTGACCCTAAAGTCTGCAAAGAAGCCACTGACATCGCACTTCTTCTACTCACTCGAAGAGGTGCAGCGTTCCGATCTCAAGAAGGGAAGAACATCTGGAAAACTCAAAAACAATTAGCCACCGATTTTGCTGTTCTTGCCGAGGCGGATCACATCGCCGAATCATTGCAGAGGGCTCAACTTTACGGAAGCAGCAATGTGGTTTTCTTCAAAGACGGAGAAGATGCAGGTAAAACGTTGCCACGTCGACTACTTCTCGCGCGTGTTCAACTCTTTCATGATTCATTGCAACGTACAGCAAGTTTCGAGATTCCGAGACGTCTCAAACGACTCTCGTTGCTAAGAAAGCGCCGAAAGAAAATCTTGTTTTGCAAAGATGTTAACACTCATCATCTTTGTGAATCAATGAAAAATATTAAAATAGCAGATCCTCTAGTGGCGTTGGACGTTTACGAGGGTATCTTTGATGGGCTATTTTCCCTAACGTGCCATTCGAACACCCAAGTTCGATCTTCCGCCATCGGTGTTGTTGACTATGCGATAACACGGTTTGGTTGGCTTCTTCGAGGTAGATTGCCTCGACTCTTATCAGCGATTCAATTACGAGATGATAACATGCATGGGAGGTTCGGTATTCCGTCTTGCTCAATGTTGAAAAACGCGATTGATAGTCAAGGAAAACGAAAGCGCCTCGCTGAAGCATTGAAAGGCGTGTGTTCAATGCTATCTATCCCAAGAGCCAGCAAGGAAATTTTGGGCACCGAGAAGTTTCGACATGACTTTATTTCGACAATCTGTGGAAACGAAAATCTTGTATCATTGATGCCTGCAGAAGAAATGCAGAAAATGGTACATTATTTACAGTCTATTTTCAGTCCTTTCCGTGTGGGATTCTACAGCCTCCCACGCGCGTCGAATTCGGAGAAAAAGCTCCACGAAGATAGCCTGACATTTTTACTAAGTGTTTTCTCCACCAATGAAAAAGAAAGTGAGAGTAACGAAGAAGAAGGAGATGAGAAAGATGCTCATTGGAGAAAGCTATTACTAGCATGTTGGTTTCTGACTGTCATAGTTGATAGTGATGATCTTGTGAAAAATCAAGTCATTGCTACAAAACTTTGGAAACTTTGTTTTCAAATCCTCGAAGATGAGTACGGACAACCTCTCCAACGCGTTGCTCTTGGACTTTTTGGTCGGCTTGTAATGATGGTCGAAAACGGCCCATCTTTCAAGATTCTGCGTGAGGAATTTTTGAAGGAGAGCTTCTGCATTACTTTTGGCAAAGCCCTTGTCTATGATCACAAAGAAGACTCCAGTGTTGGTGGCGGTCATAGGGCGCAGTGGGCCACTGGTGTGGCGGATATAATTCGTGACTCGGCTCGAAACATTGCCCCCAAATCATTATTTCCGTTTCAACGAACAAATCAAAACTCTGGGACATTCAAGGTTTCCCACGCACAACTTGTTGAAGCGATCCTTATCGGTCTGGGTCAAGTGGATGCCATCACCGTTGCGCGTTATCTCTTATCTTTCTCGAAGAAGATGGCAGCGTCTCCTCCAAGTGAAGACCAGCGCAATCAACAATGCACCTCTGCAGAAATTTTTGCCGGAGTCACTTGCGCTCTTCTACAAATGATAGACGGCGACGCACTTGATGAAATCTGGAAGTCAGACCTCATCCCATTCCTTGCTGAATCTATACCCAAATTTCCAATGAACCTGTCTGCGGCTTACTTTGATTCGATTCGATTTGCCATTCACTCTTCACCTCCTGATAAGTTTTACCCTTTGACGCTATGGTTGTTTGAGAAAATTGAAGAGACTCTATGGCAGCCGAAGAGTGAGCAGACTGCATCTGACGGAAATTCGGGATCGGATTCGAAAGACGCTGAAGATAACGAAAAAATGGGGTCGTCGCAAGGCACAGAAGGCTTCACAGCACAAACAAAATGGCTTTACTTATGTTGCGCCTTGCTCATAGAACTGGATGAAACAGAGCTAGATTCTACAATCCTGAGAACTCGGTGGTATACAAAAGGGCTCACGAAAGGATTCACTGACCCGAATGTGACAGTGAAAGCCGAGGCTTTATCAACTGACAGCTTAAAGAAATCGTGGAAACTAGTAAGCGAAAGATTGCTTCCAAGACTCATCGACGCACTTGGACATCCATACGAGAGCTGTCGAGATCATATTTCAGGTTGCCTTTTCCGAATTTGTTACTGTCATCGAAAGATGTCTATTGGAACTACATCCAATGGACCAAGTAGAAGTAACAGTGCTATTGATCTCTCAAGTCTCGATAAGAACGATCCCGGTGCAGTTATTGTTCAAAAGCTTCTATCTCTGCAAAACACGACGGACAAATTGTTTCAAAACCGTTACAACTCCCTAATAACAGCTCGCCGGTTTTTCTCTTATTGTGTCCATTTTGGAGAGGCAAAATACGAATACTCTGATTACATCATTCCTTTACTACCTCTTGCTTTCGAAGCGCTGAAATCGACAGTTGAAGAAGGGAGTGAAAATTCTGAACCTGACACTGTAATGAAACGGGCACTCGAGGCCGAAGTTGTGAAAGGATACCGCCGCACGATTGCTGAAGTCAGTATCGCATCTGTGATTTCATACAGTGGCACTAAGGGGGAAACCGATATCTCCCGGGTATTAGATACGGTTGAAATTTCGGCAAAGCACGAGACGTGGCAAGTTCGTCACGCCTCTGCTCATTTTTTGAGATGTTTTCAAGGAAGCCACAAGTTTCTATTTTCCGAATCGCAATCAGAGAAGATAGCAAAAATTGTGATTGGGCTGCTCGCAGACGATAGGCGCGAAGTATCTTCAGCGGCGATGGCTGCTGTAACAGGTATCATCGCGGCTATGCCATCCGATGAGGTAGCCTCCCTTGTACAAAAGTATATCTCTGAGGCAAATCGATCAAAACTGAAAATCAAGAAGACTTCGAAAAAAGTGGGTGCTGACCAAACCGTTCAAATGTCAGAGGCCGAAGAAGCAGAGATGAAGTTGAAAGAACAAAAGCGAGCAAAGAAGCAGCAGTCTTCCGTCTTCTTTTTGTGCGCTACCATAATGTCCCAGCCTTACGAAACCCCGCCATATATTCCGAAAGCTCTAGCTGCCATTTCAAAACACTCATTCAAACGCAATGCGCCTCTCGGAATTCGAGACACCGTGAAGAAGTGTTGCGCTGAATACAAAAAGACTCACATGTCTGATAATTGGGAAGTTCATCGAAGTGTCTTCAGTCAAGAGGAGCTTGAGGCGTTGGAGGATGTCGTGAGCTCGCCCCATTACTATGCTTGAAGAAGATTCCAGTGACAGCCACTGAAACGAAAATAGATCTCATGAATTTATAATAAGGAACATAAACTTTAAAATAGGCGTATGGTTAAACTATTACATCAGTTTCGTTTCAACGGCATGAAGATGAGGGCCCGTCAAACTTGTCATCCGGTCATCTACTATCTCCACTTCGGGTGAGCATACTTTCACTGCCATCTGCTGCTTCAGTTGGTATTCGAATTGGATCATGGGATAACCGAAGGTCTCAACATTCTCGCACATTTTCTTGAAGCTCTCTAAAAATGCCAAGGCAGCAGGATACGAGAATTCCAAATCAAGCCCTGAAATATCATGCAAATTGGGAAAGAATTTGGGGACATGTGTGAGCGCGACCGGACCATGAAGTTAGAGTTTGCCGTCACGATTGTTCGTTTGTGTCATACCTAATGCTGTGGGTGTATATCCTCCTAGTAGTTTTCGCCAGTGCTTAGCCAAAGTGGCAATCATTGTTGTCCTTTTCTTTGTGCTCTCAAATTTAAAAATCCATCCACTGTAAGTCTTGATCGCAAACGTGAAACAAAATAGAAGATCGAATTTTTCGCTTCCTGCTTCGGGTGAAATCCCCAAGTATCGACGATGAAACCCTTCGAAGTGCCGAACGACATTTGTAGACTCGTTGAAGATGTGATCTTGATGGTTCGCATTTTTGTAGAAATCCAAATACGACACAAGCATTTCTTCTCGTCCATGTGGAAGAATCATGATGCGAAGTCGATCTACCTGTTCCTGTGAAAGCTCTGCCGCACAAACGTAGTCACCGATATAATCGTATTCCGCGTCGCCGGGTTCAAAGATTTCGCGGATGTACATAACCGCCGTCCCATCGCCATACCCATCGCGTCGTGTGACTCGGTCGAGCTCCTCGAGCTTGGTTTCGAACGGAGACATCCTCGATGTTTTGCTCCAAATTCTGCTAGTTGTCCTTTGAAAGTAATGCTTGATGGCTTTCTTCGGATTGAGAGGCAAAATGTGTCTCGATGACGAATCGTTGGGCATCCCTCTCATCAGCACGTATTCGATGTCGTATTTCGAAGAGGGAAGCTCTACCCAAGTTTTTTTCATTTTCGAATCAGAGCCGACGACAATTTTTGATGTTGTGGCAAAGTGTCAACGGCAGAGAACACGACTGAATATCTGGAGCTCTTTAAAGTATTGATGTCGTTACGACAAGCAACGAAATCAATCAATTCTTGTTCTTAGCGTCGGTCGTTGAACTGTGTGAAAGACGTCGCTTATGCTTCGAACGTTCGCAGAGCCTGAAAACTGAAGGTTTTAAGTTTTGATCGTAATCAGTATGGGTCATGGTTTGAAACAGGAAAAGGGTAGTCACATAAAAAACCGAAAACTAAGAGCAACCGTCATTTGAATAATACTGCAACAACATCCACTGCTTCCGCTGGCGACTAACGTCTATTTTATCGATTGGTTTGCAAATGTTGGCAATCCGCTGGAAACTCTCGCCGGTGCTTTCGCTGACATCGTCGCGTCTCGTAGACGTAGTGGTTTTTTCTTTTCCTTTTTTCCACGAAAAAAACCACAGCATTCCTACCATTCGTTCCGCGTGCGCCAAAGAATGATAACCGCTAATTTTGCCATTGACCATCCGATCGTCGTACGACTTCGAGCGCCCTGGTTCTCGGTGCCGAAAAAATAGCATGACGTTCAAATGGCAGTTCCACACTAAGTGTCGTTGAGGGCTCGTTGTCAGCACCAGAGGCAACTTGAGTTTTCGTGCCTTTCTTTGAAAAATTGGTATGGTACTGTACGGTACGGCACGGCACGGCATTCATTCCAAAAGCGCATCACATTTTTTGAATTCGCCAACGAACGATGCTTTCACTCATTCCACTCATTCATCCATCATGAATGAATGGGTGGATATTCCTGCATTCCAATCCGTTCCGTTGGCGTGATCCGGATGACTCATTGACTGGTTGATTTTGATTCCTTCCTTCCTTTGCGTTGTCAAGTCAAGCAAATCGGCACCGGTGGAGGCCTTCCACCCGCGACACCGCCGACGGACTCAGCGGCAACCAGGATGGCGGCATCCATTTCGAATCCCACGCAGGGAATCCTGTGCATCCAGCGATCGGGACGGACGAAGGGGTTGGTAGCGGTGCTCACCACCGGCAACAACCTGCCCACGGTGTACCGCCAGGCCATCAACGAGACGGCTCCGGCGAGCACGGGAGCCAACGATGCGATGGTTCTGTCGGGGCTTTCGTTCTTGTTGCTGTTGTTGCTACTGCTGCTTTCGCTGTTGTCGCTCCGGAACCGATGGATCGAAAGGATGGCAACACCGAGGGATTGCCAGCACGCCACGAGAAGCGATCCCAGGGCCCTCGTTGTCTTGGAATTTTCCCAGATGAGTACCACGACAGTGGCCACCTGAAAGGCCGTGGGCAGAAGCAATGCCAAATAAATTTGATGCGCGAGGCTGTGCGGGTATCCGGTAGTATTCGCAGTCGATGATGTTGTTGGCGTTGCTTCGACCTCGGGTTGTTTTTTGGCCGCAGTGCTTTTGTTGTTTTTGCTGTCCTCGGAAGATACCGACGATGGTGGTGGCGACGACGACACGGTCGATAGCAACGTGGTGCATCCGTAAATGGCCAACCATTGCACCAGCAAATCCAGAATGGAAGCAACCACAAAGATTCCAAAAAGCAGTGCTGCGGACGAATCGTCGTCGTTATCGATGTCGATGTCGATGTTGCTGTCGCTATCGTCATCGAGACCAAAGTTCGCTCGTGTTGATGGTGCCCCGAGTTCGTCGGCAAGCGTCTGCCACTTGAGATAGGCGTGAAAGAGACTCGACAGGAGCGTCCATTGGACCAGGCGCTGGAGGATCGATGTCACGCTTGCAACACGGCCCACGGTTTCAATATCGATATCGATATCGATATCGTTTGTCTTCTCTTTTCCGTCATCGTTTTTCGTTTCGTGACGCCGTCCGTAAAAGATCTTGTGCGGCCACGACAGCTCCCGGTTGTTGTACAGCACGTGCCGGTAGGCCTCCGGCCGCAGGAGGATGCAGTCGATGACTATCAGCAACCACTCCCGCTCGATGTAGGGGTCGACGATTCGCTGGCACCGATCGTTCTCGCATCGCATGGCCTTGATGGACGACAGGGAGCTGGTGAGCTGCCGGTACAGGACCGCGCAGGGCGTTCCGCAGTAGACGCAAACGTACGGATGATGATTCTTCCCCAGGGAGTTGATGCCCCCGTCGTCGTCGTCGTCGTCGTCGATATCGTCGTCGATATCGTCGACGTTGTTGGTGGCACCTTTGGTTCGCATCGCGGTGGGGCTCGCGTTTTCCTCGTTGTGCAGCTAGATGCTGAACACAATTGCGCGGGGTTCGTTCGTTTCAAGTCTGGTGGACGATGGCAGAAGGGATGGTCGGCTTTTCAGGTGGTCGGTTTCTTTGCACGGTATGAAGTGAGCTTACTGTATGAATGAACGCAGGAGGCGAAATGCGAAATCCAAAAAAAATAGTGCTTCCGACTTCCGAGACGATGGGAGATAAAGATGGGATGTAGGGTAAACCTTAGGTAATTAACTTACCTGGTATGTGTAATACGATTGGCACCAGTAGGAAAACGCAGACCACTTTGTTATATCATACCGTACCTCGTACTCTGATACAGTATAAAAGATACTATTGCAGATTTTTTCCCGCGATAATTCAATCACGAATGTTTCTTGCAGAACATCCTTTACGTGTACCGGTAAGGTTTACTTCGTGAAAAGGAATCCAGGAATCCTCTTCACTCTTCTCACATCTCACATCGATCCCACAATATCTCGTCACATCTCAAATAACGCAAGACCTAACAAGTTCAGCAACAAAGAACGATCGAATCCAACCCATTCCATCGGTCCGCCAAAACAGACCGACAAGACACAACGAAAAGAAAACGATGGGCTGGCAAGAGATCGTCTTTGAGTACGTGTGCCCCGTCGGGGGCTGCCTCCTGGCGTCCTCGGTCTTTGCCGCCCCGATCAAGGACCTAAACCATGCCCTCCGCAGGGGATCCCTCGGCAGCCTCAACACGATTCCCTGGGCCGTCATGACCGGAAACTGCCTCGGGTGGTGCGCCTACGCCTACTACATGGCGGATCCCTTCGTGCTGGCCGCGAATCTCCCGGGGCTGATCCTCTCACTCTGGCTCAACATTGGCGCCTGCAAGCTGCAGTACCTGGCGCAGATCGATGCGATCCGCCGCGATTCGAGGCACGGGCACAATTACAATGACAACAACAATGATAATGATAACGACAACGATAACGATAACGACGACGAGCCCGAGCGCACCACCGAGACGAGACACCACCACAAAATCCACGATTTGCACCACGAATATTCGACGTCTCTGTCGTGGTCCCGGCAGGACGTTGTCTTGCTGCGAATCGTCACGGGGTGGGCGGCGGTGCTGGTGGCCGTGGGCTGGATGGGAGGCCTTCGTTCGTCGTCGTCGTCGTCGGAGTTGCCCTACGCCCCACACACCGTGGTGGGGATCCTGGTCAACATCAACCTCGTCTTTTTCTACGGGGCCCCGCTGCAGACCATGAAGACGGTCCTGGAAACGAGGTCGTCGGACACCCTCCACACGCCGACGGTCACCCGGAACATTGCCAACGCCGTGTTCTGGATGTCCTACGGCTTTGCCCGGAACGATGCCATCATCTACGGTCCCAACGGCGTGGGATTCTTGCTGGGACTCGCACAGTGCGCGCTGTTGGTTGCGTATCCCAAGACTGGATCGGCGGCGGCGGTGGCGGTGGCACCGGCGTCTCGGTTCTATGCTTCGGCTCCGACGACGACCGATGCCATCGAAGGCGCCGAAGTGGAGTTTGCGACGCTGCCTGCCTTTGTGGAGGACGAAACCATTTCGTCCGTGGTCCAACGAAGAATAGTGTGATGGCTTCGTCGCACCTGCGGTGATGTTGCACGATGGATGAGCGGAAGATTAAAAACAGTATTCATGATTGCTGGGTGTGTCCCACGTACTGCTAATCAAAAGCTCATTCAAATCGAGTGTACAATACAATGATAAATTACAGTCATATAATATTAAAATACATTACAATAAAATATAGTAGTAGTAATACTTTTCGCAACAAGATAATTTACAATTCTAGTGATACATACATACATGCTTTCCTCAAAATACAATCAGTGCAACGGTGACACTGTTAAGGTTTCAAATCGAAATTATCAACATCCCCGTAACCCCCTCGTGGTTCTCTCAAACTTCGTTGTTTCTTTCCTTTCTCCACCAAGAATTCCCGCGCCTTTTGGATGCCTTCTTCCTTCTTCTCTTCGAGAGCGGCCTTGGCTTTCGCTATGCTTTCTTCCTTTTTTTCTTCCAGAATGGCCTTGGCTTTTGCAATGTTTTCCTCCTTCTTTTCTTCGAGTTTGGCCATCGCTTTGGCAATGCCGGCGTCCTTCTTTTCTCCGATAGCGTTGGCCAACAGCTTTCGTCGCTCCTTCCAGTCGCCGTCTCTAAGTTTTTGGACATTGGCCGCCGCGGCGTCAATTTCCTCCAGCATGTTCAGTATGTCCATGTCGGGCTCGATGACTACGGATCCGGCCTTTGCACCGCCCGACGACTTGTTGGGATCCTCGAACTTACGTTCGGTTTCGAGCAGGTTCATCCAGAGTTCCCTGACCGCCTCCGCGCTCGCATCCAGATCCTTCACCCTCAGCAGCCGGCCATCCACGTTCGAAAAGGACAACAGATTCAAGTCTTCCAGATCCTCCAGTGCTCGCTTCACGTCGATCTGCACCTCGTTCTCCGTGTTGAGAAGCCGGTTCACCTGGGTTTCGCAGTTCCGCTCCAGAATCGATCTGGTCAGGTTGGATCGCTTTGCCTTGTACGCCTGCAGGATCCATTGATGAACCAGCGCGGTTCGAAGCGCGCGTTGCGATCCCGCCTCGTATGTGAGATACTTGAAAGCTCCGCTGTTGCGTTGCGAAATCTTCGTGGTGAGAAACGTCTTGACCAGCAGATCGTACCGAGCTAATTTGTTGGAATACCGAAACACCGTTCGGAGCACCCACAGTGTCACCGACACCAACGCCAGCAAATCCAATCGGGTGCTATCGAACCGAATGGAACCCAGAACGATGAGAAAGGTGAACACGCTGATCGTATCGAACAAGAGGGCATCGGCGGGCCGAAACACCAGTTTTGATTTGGGCAGAACCGCCGGTAGATTCGACATGGGAACTTGCTCAAAAAGTCGCACTTCGAGGTCTCCCGATTGAGGTTCAGACTTGTCCTCCTCCGGTTGTTCG
The DNA here is from genome assembly GCA_037355855.1 of Pseudo-nitzschia pungens. Classification (NCBI taxonomy): domain Eukaryota; phylum Bacillariophyta; class Bacillariophyceae; order Bacillariales; family Bacillariaceae; genus Pseudo-nitzschia; species Pseudo-nitzschia pungens. Next base: position 1,630,407 of record CM074758.1, read on the forward strand.
AATCCTTCGATGTCAAACATATCGGCAAATTCACTGACAATCTGTGGCGGGGCAATCTTTCTCTTGGTCTTCACGAGGGGTCTCCAAACAACCACGACTTCTTCGTACGTTGGCTCAACCAATTCCGATTTGGCAAAAATGGTCTTCAAGAGACCCCGCCGCCCTGCTTTGTTGAAGACATCAATGAGACTGCCAATACTGACACGTTCCAGTAATTGCATCCTGGGCAATTCCTTTCCATTCTTTACAGCCGCTCCATCGTACGCACACGTGACAGCGTTGTTTCTGTTCGCTCCGTCGGACATGGTGCCATTCAGACTCATTGACGAATTCGCTGCACCATTGTATAAGGTATTGTTCGGACTCATCGACGCATTCATTCCACCATAATACATGCTGTTGTTCAGGCCGGTTGTGGCATTCATTTCATTTCCCCCGGTCTGGTCATCGTAGTCAATCTCACACACTATGAATGGGCCTAGCGCATCCAATGGATCGGGAGGTTCCACCGATAAGGTTTTCGACCCACCGTATCGATTCATTACTTTTTTCCCCGTGTTAGACCCGCTTTGCGGCTCCGTGAATCCAATTATAGATGCCATCGATACTTGGCTGTCGGGCATGAACTCGTCCTTGAACATGCCTTTTATCCATTGTTTGAATTGTGGAATCTGGAGCTTGTTGCTGATCTCCATCAACTTTCTTTGGAACGACTGCCTCAGTTGGAAGCTTTTCAAACGAACGGCCCGAAACAAGCTGGATTCGAATCGATCCAGTATATTCTTCACCCAGGCTGCGGCTCGTTTGACCACGTTTGCTTGGAGGTAATTAATCTTGGGTAACAGCAGCCGCCCTTTGGTCACCTCCTGCGAATATCCTCTCCAATAGACCAGGACACGACCATCGAATAGCATGTCCTCGCTACCTGCCTTGAGAGTTCCGTTGGCGTGGAAGTGTTCGGGATAGAACTCTCTGGATATTATCGGGTCCAGTTCTTTCACGTCCGGCAGCAGAGACAACCGAAGCAAATAACCGGCGTTGAGGCACTCGCACAGATCAATATCGCGCTGAGATAGTAGCTCAAAACCCGAGTCCTCCAAGGATTTTCGCAGAGCGGGAATTTCTGGTTTTCTTTCATCATTGGCATCATCCCCCCGTTCTACTTCACCCATCGTCCTGCCTCGGATCGTTTTTGTCGGCCCCTCGATCATTTCGCGTTCGTACGCTCGCAATGGTGAGAAATCCTGCTCGATCTTTCTGGCTTTTGCGTGGTAGTAAGTGTCTAGTTTGTCCAGTAAATGTGGACTTTGAGATATGTTGCGTGGTAATATTGAAGGATCACTAGGTATGCAGCTTCCGGACCTCGTGACGATGCGGCATCGCGGCGTCAGCTCCAGAACTGAATCGGTGTCGTCTTCGTTTCCTGTTTCACCATCATCCGGATTGCTATAATATAACAACGAGCCTCGCGGGAAGGGCTGGAGTAGCTTGTCCGGATATTCCCTTGTACGATCTATCCGTTGCAAAGACGTCTTTGATAGTATCCGTCTTGCCCATCCATTAGTACTGGGTGACTGGGGTTGGAGAAATGGAAAAGTTCCCTGAAGGAAGGCAAGAAGACCGAGCAGTCCTATCTCGTAATTATTCGGTCGCTTCATTGCAAATATTGTTCCCGCAAACAAACAATGAAGCTTTCGTGACCAGTTTCGTTGGATCCTTCTGTTGATGACTGTGCCGTTAGTGCCGTTAGTGCCGTCTACTTCTCGGTTTACTAATATTCAAGAGCTAGTGTGTTTAGTGTTTACGTTTTGTCGACGACGACGTACGTTTTTTCGTACAAAGCGTTCTTATTCGCACATTTTAATCGTTCAATGAAAATGTGACGCGTAAGAGCGACAACAGCTGTCTGCAAACAAAATTCAGGATCTAAATGCAACGAATATGGCCGTTCGCCCCTCTTTGCCGAATCGCGCTCCTGTCCAACGGTTTTCAATGGCATAACCGCAACCACATTGTTTCATACCGGGGGTCAGTTGCATAAGCCTTACCGGTACCGCATCAACAATAAGGTACGTACATACGTACTCTACCTATTTGGTTGAAAAGCATGTACGTAATCGCTGACGTGCGCAAGCCACTCTCCAAAACATGAATGACGTTACACGAACTAAGATCTTAACCAGGATGATGTATTGGGCGAAAACCGCTGTCAGTGATCGAAAACAACTCTTATTGTGCCAGAATTACTTTTTTGTTTAATTTTCAAAAAATTAGAACAAAATTTTGCGCATCTTCGAAGTTCTCTCTCTCATTTTTTGGAAATTTCGCAGTCGACGCCCTGTTTTTTGGATGAAGTACTAGTAGGACTACTAGTAAATGAGAAGAATGAATGATCACACTGTTTGATGAAAGTAATGGCACTCTCCAACGAAAGGTCATAATCTTACTCGAGACTGTACGAATCAAAGCTGTTAATTTGAGGACAACGAATGTGTGAGGGTGCTACAGATGTTGAAGTAGATATTTTCTTGGTACTTCTTCTTCTTTTGTGACTGAGTAGTAAGCACCAACTTGCTGCTGGGTTATGAATACTACTACCAGTACTAGTAGTAGTAGTAGGTGTTTTTGTACCTTTTGGACTGATCATTATTCTTGTAGAAAGAGCTTTGGGCTTGAAGGTTTTCTTGGTTTTTAATAGTATCTAATCAATAGTAGTAGTACCCTCTTCCTCATATTGTTTACTGTTTAGCATGCCTACAGCTATTTGGAAAGGGTTCTTGAGAATAACAAATTGAAGAAATTGTGACAACTGCTAGTATGTCTGAGTTCCGTTCTGTTTCGGTACAGAAAAGAGCCCATCTCATGATTATTGTGCAAATGGTGGGTTCATTGCAACAAATTTCATAATACAAGAATGCGATTTGAGATGTGATATCATCACCATCACACAGCAGCAGTTCTGTGCATAGTGAGTAGCAGCAGTGAATCTGCTGAGTCCAGAGAGTAACCTTACGACACAGTGATATAAAACAGTGACGATCGTAACGCTGTTACGAAGTATTTCTTTGCTAGTTTCTGTGGCCGAATCCATTTCGTCGAATTCTTTACTTTATTTTTTCAATAGTTAAGGTTCGAATGGACTTCAGCCGAGTCTTTTGGTCGGGACGACAACGCTAGTCATTATGTACTTCGGTTTGCCTAAATCTTGTTTCTAGTACTGATAGGCAATTCTAACGCACACTGGTACACTATTTCGGCAAGAAGAATCGGTTCACCTAATTCACCTAAAAAGTAGGTCTTGCTTGCTGTCTCAATTTTTTGGTTCCTCTATGTAACTCGTGAATAGTCATGGCGCCATTTTTTGCTCTTAGTTCGTGAGTGAGTCAGGGATGGAATTTTTGGTTATTTAAGCGCTTCGATACATTTAAGCGCATGAGAAGAATCATCTGTGATTGCGTTTGCGGATCGCATCATCACCAACCGATCGTCCTACGCTCCACATGAATCAGTTCTCACGAAATTGCGAAGAGAACGTACGGTACGAAGTTTTGCGATGAATTACCTGTTCCTACTAGCAACGGGAAAATCGAAACAAAGTTTGTGACAATGGGAAATTTTGCGCTTCGTGAGATCATCGTAGAGATCACATCGAGGACCACAGAACGGAAGTCACTTGCTTCTCCGAGTCGTCAGTTGGAGAACGGTAAGACAGCCGCATATGTGCGCTAAAAAAGATTTAGGTCATCATGTCAATACTTTCAGGATTGAGATTTGTGAACGTCGCAACACTGAAACGCTCCTGCAACAATCTGTCGGACGCTTTCAGAACAAAGACTGCGGGAGGGAATTTTAGTTCATTCCGACATGACTTCCAAATTTCTTCTTGGCTTGCGACTGGAGGAGTCGGGGCAGCGGCTACTTTGGGCTTTGTCTCGATGAAGGATGACAGTTTCGACTGCGATGGAAGCCAACCAATAATGTCTGTGTCGGCAGCAAGGACACTAGCAGCAGCAATCACCAACATCTCGACATCGATGACAACGCAAATGGACTACCTAGAACACGACCCTAAGGATTACGACATCTACATACAGAAGCCTACAGCTGAGGATTTACCATACCTCTTGAATCAGTTCGACGAGCATGGGAAAGAAGTTTGGCCATGGATCTGGACCCACCCGAACGAAACGGGTCCCCATTATGTGTTCATAGGAGTAACTCGTGAGACCCTGCATCAAATACGAGAGTTGCGGTCGAAGTCATCGACGTACAACATACTATTGATTGCGAGTGAGGAATCCCTTCGGGAAGCTGCGAAAGAAGTAGGTGATGCCAACGTATATGATGAAACTCTTTGCGGTGTTGTCACGGATGCCACTCTGAAATTGCTAAATGTTGAAGCTAAACTTATAATGCTTAGTGATGAGCGTGTGATTGCTTTTGACACTCTCACCATTGCATAGAAAGCCAAAAAATATGTTATTTCTAATGATCTCAAATAATTATCATTCCACATGATTCGTCTTCGCATTGCTGAGCGTTAGTACGTATGGAACTTGGAGACAGCACAACAGTATAATGCTTTTGTTACTGTCACAGTGTTGTTCAAAATAAGAGATGCCATTCAAACATACACTAGTCCGATTTGCATTACTCCCACGAACTTGTTTCAAAAATTCCCTTGAATCGTAAGCGTTTCGGTGTTTGAAATCCGAATAGACCCGGACTCTATCCGAAGTTGAGGGAGTCAAACCGGTATGTAATTACTGGTAAACTAGGAGTGCCGTTATTTTGTTACAAGTAGAATCTGTTCGTATGGAATTTGAAAAGTTGAGTCGTAGAATTTTTTCAAACAGTCACGGCATTCCCTCGAAAAACCAATTAATGGATTCAATTCTTGTCGGAATGCGCCATAGTTGGTGGTAGAGATGGCGGGCTCGTGTAGCGCAGGATGTTCTTGTGGTTGGGTCACGGGCAGCACTAATCCGACTAAAAGTGTTTAAACGAACATTCATGTCCCGCTTCCCCGACTGCGCATAACAAAATCGTTAAAAATCCTGGCCTGCGCGGAAGACTCATCTCCGTTGATTCACAAGCCGGTCTATCTGTTCCCACAAAAAAATCGAAATTGTCCGATGGCAAACAAAAAGATTGACGCGCAGACGAATTCAGATTGATCAATCGCACAGAAAACTCGATAACATCCAAAAGCGGGCAATTCCCATTTTATCATAATTCCACGCATCACAGCACCGATCGAGGACGCATCCAGAATCATGGGGGAAGTAGACTTTGAGATGAGCTCGCAAGCAAAGTACTGGATGTTCGACGAAGCCTCTCTTCTCGAATGCCGACAGGACGCATGTAACAATCTGTCTCCGAAGTTAAGGACAGCAAGGGGAAAACCCAGAGTCCGCAAGTTCGCTTGTGGCTACAATGGAAGAAAAGCGACAACATCGACCACAAACGAAAACGCAAACAAGCCTTCCATAATCGATCCGTCGTTAACGATGAGTCCTGAAGAACAGGAAACGCTTATCCACTTCCACGCACATCAGATTCAAAAACTCATCGGACCGAATGCTATTTTTCCACAGCTGAAACGAGGAGCTTCCGTACTTTCCACAGCAATAATGTTGTTCCGGAAATTTTACCTCTCGAACTCTGTCATCGACTTTCATCCTCGCAAACTAGCAGCAGCTAGTGCTCTATTAGCTGTCAAAACAGATTGCGAACGAAACCTCCCGGTAAGTCCGATTAGACCAAGATAATTTCGGATTTTTCAATATTCTGTATCGGTTGCCAAATCCCTTTGAATTTTGGGGCGCATTCGCGGGTCGCGCGACATCAATCTTAATTTTAGGCTGTCACCCGCGGACTGCGCCCTAAGTAACCATATAGTTAATCGGCACACACGAATACAACCGAAAGCGCGCTAGTCATTCGACTCATTATTCTATGGTTCTGTATCCTGACCCCCACTCACACATGTTTTGTCGCCGCCAATAATTTTGCAGATTGATGTCTTGTCGCATGCGACCTTTGTCGTTGCGATGAGAGCACAAAACGACCCATTATCGATGGATGAGCTGCGAGGTGTTACCATCCATGAAATAGAAGAAGCCGAAAGAGAACTCTTGGAAGGATGCGACTATAGGCTCCGTAGTCACCACCCTTACGGCGCTATCAAGCTGCTGGCTTCGGACGTTGTATCATACTTCAAGAAGCCTCGAGAACAAAACTGCACGGGCCCGGACTTTGTCACGTACTGTCCAGATGAAACCACCAAGAGCAAGAGTGGGTTTGCATCCCCACGAACTGTCATGTTCGATCACCAATCTTACCCTAAGTTCTACAGCGACGACCACGTTGGTCTCGATACCCTTCGTGAAAGGGCACTCTATATTGCTCAATCGGCTTTGGTTTACACGGACATCAATTTTCTTTTTCAACCGGGACAAATTGCTTTTGCTGCGGTAGCGTTAGCACTTGACAGCCATGCGTATAGCTATGACGATGAATCCCCTACATGCAATCGTTTGGGGCCGAAAATGCGAGAGTACATGTGCGCGCGGTTTTCTCAAAAGAGTGAAGATGAGATAGCGGAATACGAAGAAGAAGTTAGCAAAATCATTTCGAGTCTCGAGCACTGTTCGGCGATTGACTTGGAAATGTTTTCTCCGTTTTGGCAGTATCACCAACGCCGTTACGCGAAGACAGCCGAACGGGAAACGCTCAAAATCCGAAAGGCCATTTTTACCGCATCACGGCTCCGAGTTGTGTCCCGATCTACATTTCAAATCGCAACTCCACTTCGGGCTCGGTCTCCTTCACCCTTTGGATATCATCATTATCGTCAAGAACACTACCCCTCTAGTGGTTGTCATGCTCATCACTATCAACATCATCACTACAACCAACAATACTACGACGTCGACGGAGGTCAACGAAAGCGCGGACGTGAGGAGGAGGACATGTGGACACCAGAGCACGACCATCATAGCTACCCTTCCCACCGCCACAGCAAGATCGCTCGAGTCACCCCGATTAACACTCCTTTTATCTAATGGGGAAACAAGGGATCACGTAAGGTGGCTAACGTACAATGAGAAATAGATCATTCCAGCAATGGACACGAGCGAAAAAGATCCTGCGAACACAAACTGTTCAGGCCGACACTATGGGAATGTGTCGGAAAGGATTTCGAACCAAAATTTGGTACAGGGCACCAAATTGAATGAAAAAATATTGTTCAAAACAATGAAATAATAATATAACAATACTAGCGATACAATAGACAAAAAAAAGAAAGCACATCACACCAAAACTCGTGAAGCAGTTGTGAGCGGTTCGCTTTCGAAAAGGAAACTAGCATTGCTACGCTGAGTCGTACAATAGAGACTTAAGTCCTATAGAGTCAGTATTGAAACCAATCAACTTTGCAAGCGCAAATGGATCTGTCCCTGTAAAGCGAGTCTGATCAGTTAGGCATGGAGTTGTTGTCACCGTAGAATGCAGATTCACTGAGAGTAAGGAAATACCATTGTTCTTGCTGTATAGTACAAGTTAAATACACTTCCTTCAATGGAATTTTGGATTTCACGGGTGGAGAGAGAGGGGCTCTGAACTCAAAGTAACTATGGATTGGTAAGTTTACCCTAGTTCATACCAGGTTCGTACATTAATTACTCGTTGCCTACCCGCTAAGGTTGATAGGTCGTGCGGAAGATTTTTCTTCGAAACGAAGAACGATGTTTTGATTGAGGTTTTTGGCGCCGCGCTCGTGTCAGGAAAGTGCACGCCGATCGATAGTAAGGTTACTTCACCGACAACCACGAAAATCTAATTTCGAGCACGTAATCGTCCTTCATGATAAAAAGGCTTACTTCGTATTTTTTCTCTTGGAACTGGTACGGGTACGGTACAGCAGGCAAAACACAACTTCCAATATCTCAAAGAGAAAACAACAGATTATGACACAATGATGCGCCAAACTTTCACTTTACATTTTATAGTGTCACAACCATCCATATTCTCTTTTTGAAGCAACGCCGTAGGAAAATCCATTTCAAGAATCGCTTCATCATCCGTATTCCGTCGATTCCAAGTTGTCTCGATCTTGACGAATTTCGCATAATATCATAAACGATGCAAACACAACAAAGAAGCAGCGAGGACGCCATATATGATGAATTCGTGACGTTGCAGCATGCACGGCTTGATAATGAGAATCACTATGGTGACGGAAAAAATATAACGAATTTATTTCAAGAATTTGAGCACAGGAGAGAAAAATACCCTGTTCAACAAATATATGGATCGATTGCTTTGATGCTTGGTCAGCTCGTAGCATTGGTTGCTACAAGCATGAACGCCTCATCCTATGTGTTGGAATACGGTATGCACAAGATTTTTCCTATGTTCCTACTCTTCAATTCCTACACGATATTGGCGCTGCATCTATTCTGGAGTAGCAGCTGCGACAATTTACACGGCGAGAAACCCCGATATCGACTCCCTCTAACAAAATTGAAATTGCGATCTCCGTGGTACCACTATTTGTGTTTGAGTTGCTTGGACATTGGGCCTAACTATTTAGGACTGCTCGCAATACATCAAACATCGTTTACGAGTGCGACGTTGTTGCAATCGTTGACAATTCCATCCACGATGATATTTTGCAGAATCTTACTCGGCAAGAAGTACCGACGGACTCACTTCGTCGGAGTTGTCTTATGCATGATAGGAGGAAGCATCACCGTACTCATGGACAGGGGTGCTGCTTCGTCCTCGGGAATGGAAACTGCTCACCCCCATTCCTTTCGAGGCGATATCCTTGCTGTTATTGCCGCGTTAGGGTACGGCCTTGGAGATGCCTGCGCTGAACTATGGTCGAAGCACGTGAATCGAGATGAATACCTTGGAATGATTGGTCTATTTGGAGCATTGTGGTCATTAATAGCTTGCGTTCTATACGAAAGAAATGCAGTGATTGAGGCGTTCACTGCAGAAGACGGAAAGTTTCTCCAAACAGTGGGAGTTATTATGTGGTACATTGTATCGCTTGCAGGCTATTATATTGTCTCATCGGCATTTTTGATCAAGTCAGACGCCACGCTGCTGAACTTGTCAATCCAAACTCAGAACTTCTGGTCCGTTCTATTCTCCGTGGTAATCTTTCAAGAATACCCGAGACTTCCATTTTATGTTGCCATTTCCATGGTTGTGACAGGAGTCTTTGTGTACGAACTGTGCGGGAATGAGAACGAAAGGATACCAAAGCGGACATCGAACAATCATGACGAAATCGATACCGAGTCAACTCCTTTGATGTCCAAGTGCCAAGTAAAGTGTCTTGACACGAACCAATTCCCCGAACCAAATTCTCGCAACTCCAACTGATTCTTACATAGAGAGTGATTGTAATTAAAGTTCATGCAGCTGTAATTTTTTTGGTATCTTGGATGTATGGAAAAATAGTGTTTATTCTGTTAGCTGAGTTACGAATGTGCACGTTCAAAGACACGTGGTGGAAAGGCACATGTTATAATATTGATCTGTTCATATTTTGAGCGTATCAGTACAGAATTCTTTACCATCGGAATGCAGACCGGTGGGAAGTGTCACTGCGGTCGATGGCACACGAAGCTAGTGACCTTGACAAATAAATCAATTTCAATGTCCAGAGTGTTATTCCTTATTCCCTGGTCGGAATCATGGTTCAGTCACATCGCGACACATCTGGATTGGAAGCCATATTACTAACTCATGTCAACTCGCTTTTTATGACATGGCATACCCTGAAAGGAAAAGAACAAAGAAGGCTGCGAGTCCTCCAAAGATAGCAAGATTCTTCTGACCTGCACTCCACGAGTTCGTTCCAAATCCATACCCCTGGTTGACTTCAAATCCTGGAATTTCCTCGACAACTTCGACGAAAGCGTCCTTCGATGCACGGCAAACAGGGCATCGCCAGTCGGCAGGCATGTCGACAAATTTGGTTCCTGGTTTGATCATACCTCCAATCATCATGCTGTCACCCTTGGTTTCATCATATTCCCAGTCGCAGTTGGAGCACTTGTGTTTTCCAGTTGACAACTTCATGAAGACTTCTTGTTCCCGAAGCTCCTGTGCTCGTCTCATTTTTTCCAATTGTTCACGGGTAGCATCATCAATTTCTTCCTCTTGCATGGCGTCTTCCATTGGATCCGATGACGTAGCGGTGCTGGGTGTTGGTTCTCCTTCTGCCATGAAAAGGCGCGCAGAGGGGGCAGATTGTCGGACTGCCATGTTTTGGGGCGTAGTGAAAGCGTTCGATGACGCACTCAAGAGAGCGAGTGCAAGAAAAGCGAACGTGACAAATCTGATCATTGTGATAGTGCTGTAAAGTACGAATGCGGTTGAATAGACGTCGAGTGTTTGAGATAACAACAAATTATGAAAATTGGTGAGATTTGCAATTTACGACGGATGTCTTGACGAGGATGTTCGGGAACGTTGTTTGCAACAAACAATAATCATGAGGTGTCAACAACGCAGATGGTTGATTCAGGGTCAAGATGACTGATGTACGAAAAATCATCGACATTCATTGTTGTCGGGAGCTCAAGGGAAGTTGATGATGCACAATCGAATTAATCAATCGCAAAAATGAGTGACGTGGTGCTCGTGACTCGGCCGAAAAAAGGAAATCTTACGTGCAACAATGAGCCATTGTTGAAAAGGGTACGAGTATCATACCGTACTGCGCAGTAAGGTTACATGACCAGAAGTACAGTAACTGCGTATGTGAATTTCACGTTGTACTCCTACGAGACAAGATTCGGCGGATTGATTGATTCATTCGGAGATCGGATTGGTGAAGTTCCCCCCTGTGCGTAGAACGCAATACGATATGTCCATACTCGCAATTACCGTAATTCCAATACTTACTCGTTCAATCATTACGAAGTACGAGTACGTGTACGAAGTAGAAGTATTTTTTTTTTTTAATACGAAGTGAGAATGGTTACGAGTTGACAAGACGAGAATACGTGTGCTAGTGTTACATCATCCTAATGCTGGGCCTAACTAACCAACGGTTCATCGTAATCACAGAAACCATGAGATTCTCATCATGCTATTCTCAAATGATTCAACAATTCGAGAGATTCATTCATTTCAACAAACGATAAAAAAGGAAAGTATGGAATAAAAAAGATCGTACTCGTAGTTTCGAGCCAGTTGATTTTCCAACATAGAATTTCTAAATTTTCAATTTGCTTTCTGTCTTCGAAAAACTGTTATGACTCTCCCATAGTTTGTAGCATGTGAAAGAAAAACCACAGAATATGGAAAGAAACCTACCATCCTGAAAAGAAACTTTGACTTGATTTTTTATTGAGTTCCTTTGCCATTGCTGCAAAATCTTGGCTTGCGCTCACAAGTTTGTCGGACTTGTCAGAAAGGGTGGCAAGTTTATCACCACGTTGGTTTAGGGCGTCGCGAGTCTGATGAAGCTGGTTGGATAGCCCAGATAAACTTGCAGCTCCCGATTCTGCCTTGTCTTGCTCTGCAGTGTCTCCTGCTCCTCCCAAACTCTTCGAAACACTTGCCATGATACCCCCGAAAAGGGAATCTCGATTCGCTTTTTCGTTCGCCTCTAGTTCATCCAAACGATTCGCTACTCCTTTAAGTCTAACTTGCGCTAATGCAGCGCTTGATTTCTTACTAATTTCTCTCAGTTCTTGAGCTTTGGCCAGCAAAAATTGGCCATCGCTGATACGATGCTCTTCGCCGTCGACGCAAATGCGATGGCTCGAGCATTCATCGCACAGAAACCTGCGTGAAATTCGGCAGCGATGTTTCCTAGTAAGCATTCCAAACTTCTTCCAACAAACCGAGCAACTTTTCTCGTCTGATCCCCCCGGTGCCAATGAATTGTCAATCTTCGCTTTGTCTGTATGGAGAACGACGTTGGAAGGCACAGGAGCTGGCTTGGTTGCCTTCCAGTACGTTTGTCCCTCCACAATTTTTGATCTTCCAACTAACAGAGACAGCTCAACATTGCCCTGAATTTTCACGCGAGATCGTTTCGTACTGTCATTTTCAGAATCCAATTTGCTTTCCTCGACAAACTTTCTTCTTTCCTCGGATCTTACCAGTGGCGCTGAGTCGGGGAAGATGCGGCCTCCGTGAAGTACTAAACATTCCATGACATTAGCCAATGTGTCGTTGATTTTGGAATATAAGTCCTCCCCGAGAGCTTTTCTTTGATCTGTTAATTCCATAACGCACGCCATCAGGATCTGTGTGGGTGCAAATCCGACATAGTCAAGAAGTTCTTCCATCTCTCTGAAAGTTTTCGACAAACCCTCAATTCTCTCGTTGGGTTCGAACCCAAACGAGAACAACGCCTTCAATGTCTTGTTCACTTCCTTGTCAACATCTTCAAAATCCTTCCAGAGCTGTTGGCTATCAGCACAACCTCCTAGGTTTAAGTTTTGCAATCGATGCTTCACAGAAATGAGTGCAGAATGAATAGGATATTGATACAGAGCACTCACTGAAATTCCATGCTCATCTGCCTTCGTTGTATGCAGAGGGAATTTGTATTGAGAATACTTCAAGACAATTGTCATTTCTTCAGCCTGGCACATGTAAGCCAAATAGCTAACCGGATGACGGTTGTCCATCAACTCGCCAACTTGCCCACCAAAGTTTGCAAGAGTTGCGATGCATCGCTCTAACGCTTTCGGATTCAACTGCCCTCCGACTGTTCGACCTTCCGTTATTGCCAAGTACATGGGCGATCGAAATAGATCATCTACTTCATTCGGGCGGCGCGAAACTGCCAATATTGCGGCAAGGCTCTTGAAATCCAAATTCTTGGCCGACACGTGGCACAACGTCATATTTCTTGTCTCTAACCGTGTGTTTACATCAGCTCCGGCTTTAACAAGTGAAATCACAGCCGAACTGAACCTGCTCTCACAGGCATACTGAAGGGCTGTTTTCTTTCCTTCGTCGATTGCATCAATGATTCTTGGATTTAGAAATCGCGGATTCATTTTTTCACTAGCTTGCTGTATTGCTATGTCGAGATGGGATTGACCGTTCTTGCTGCGAAGAGCTTGCTGTATCCCCATATCAAGGTGATTTTGGTTTCCAAGAATTACGTATGAGTGTAACGTTCCAAGGATGATTTGGTGTCTCCAAGAAAAATCCGACTCGACAGTGTCAGGTGCCTGAGCACTGCATATAGACTCAGTCAGAACGAATTCAGCTTCAGCAGTTTCGAAAAAGGCTCTGGAGTCGTCGTAACTAGGTTTTTCGCCGTCCTTTCGTTGTCTAACTGCAGACAGCGTAATCGACTCTGCCGGATTGATCAATTCAAAAGTAGATCGTAGACGGGGACAATCTTTCGACATAGTTTGAATTATGGATGTGGCTGTTGTTAGTGGAGAGAGACGAAGCTTGGCAGTCTTGGGATCAATCACGCTTTCTACAAAGAGATGTGTTGCTAATGCCGTCTCCTCCAACACAACGTCTGATGGCAATTCTGCCAAATCTCTGAGTTCAGCTAGACAACTTGCCTCACGGAGTACCAAAATCAAATTGGGTTCTTCATAAATAGCTAGTTTCCGTTGCACGTATTCATCCTTGTTCCAAAGAAAACCAGTGCGTCCTTGGAAGTATCTGTACACCGGTTCGGCTGTACATATCTCTCGGACCCCTGAATATGACATCCATCTCAAGTTGTCCCATCCATTGTACGCAGCCACGAGATCTTTATTGTTTTCAAAAAAAATTTCTCCCCCTAATACTTTCCATTCTTGCTTGAGATTATCATTGTGTGCTGATTCCTCTTCATATTTGGTCTGCTTCACGTTCGTCGCTTCTGCTTCAGTTTGATTCTTTTCGGGTTCTTCGCATACATTTTCATTTTCATCTTCCGGTTCTTCATCTTTCGTCTCGTTTTCGTTTATCAGCGATTTCTCCGCCTGTTGTTCTGTGGTGTTCTCTTCCGATTTTACATGCTCGCATTCTCCGACATCAGTTTCCTCGTTTTGACTCACAATAGTTGCATCACCTTCTACAATCGCAGGGCTCGACGGACGCTCGGCTTCGTCATTCGAACTTTCCTGGGTTTCCTGCGTGCCTTGCTTAAGAAGAGGGAAAAATTACACAAAGTCAGCACCTCAAGTAGTAGATTCATTTCGGCTGCAATTCTTGACCGATCACATTACTTACTTCCATATTCTGATGCTCCTGTTCCTGCTCTTTTTCTTGCCTTTCCATTTGTTCATTCACACTTTCCTCTGTGCTCGCATTGGAGGGAAAATATCGTTCAGCAGAAGTAGGAGAGAGGGCTTTGTGCGCCGCCCGTTTCCGTTCATCCATTATCGACTCGGTTGTCTCCTTTGCCACAACCAAAACAATGGGTCGTGGAGCCATCTTAATAAGAGCAACTGTATCTCCCCACATAATGTTCGTGATCGGTCTGCGAATGTCAACACCAGCAGCTTCGCGGATCACGTCTCCCACTTCGATTGTTCCGTTCCTGGCGATTGGGGAACCCGGGATATCGGGAGATACCTCAATCACGCGAACAACCCCATCGGGGCCTCGATTCAGCTTGATCCCTAGAGCCTCCGATAAGAATTCCACCTCACGTTCTTCTCCGTAGTACTTTGGTAACTCCAGATTCCCGTGGTGATTGCTGAGGCCATTGTTTCGGCATAGCGGGCATGTTTGGGGTCCGTGCTAGTGCCTGAGAAAAACGAGAAAACAAGTGAGATTCCATGAACACAAAATTGTCAACGAAAGTCACAACAACAATTAAAACGGAACGAAACACAAACAGAAGGACCAAAACTCAAAAAATATCTTACCTCTTGTCTCGATACAAACTTCGGGGGCTTTAATTTAGGAATAGGTGCAGAGGATCCAAGCCTGGATATTGTTTTTGTCGAGGCAACAGAATGTCCTGATGATATCTCTTTCGATATGTCCACCAGTGCCGCCTCAGCTTTTTGCAAATAGGCCCTATCGAACATGCTCAATGTTTCGCCTTCCGGTAAAAGTTCTTTGCATTCATCAAATGCAATGATTGCTCCTTCGTAATCCTTCATGTAAAAAAGGGACTTGGCCAGAGTGGAATAAGCCTCGGGTGTACGCTTGATCTTCAGCGCAAGCTGCGAGTCAATCTTGGCCGATTCGTGCCGGCGACTTCCATTCAAGGCGTGGGCCCGACCGAGATGTAGTTCGGGTGACAGATTGATGTCGTCCGGTACAAGAAACAACGCTGCGGTGTATTCTTCAATTGCGTATTTGTAGTTTTTATTCGCTAGATAACGATTTGCGCGCTCCTGAATTCGGAGAGCTTCGTCGAAGTCCGGATCATCTCGATAGTCCTCGTCATCGTCGTCGTATTCTCCGGAGGCATCCAGGGGCGCATTTTCGTTTAATGTGGGAGTAGATGAATTGGGTGCATCCTTTTTTTTAATATTTGTAGGACTTGACCCACTGTTGTTCGTTCCCATACTTCCACCAACAGCCCGCATGATTGCTTTGGATTGTCCACGAAATCCTGTTTTTACCACAGCAGCAGAGGCGTTGGGATCGGTCGCTACGGAATTCGCGACTGTTTGCTGAACACTGGATTCTGCGGTTAGAACAGATACCTCCTCTCCTCCGGACCTATTTTTGCAGTGCTTTCTCTTTCTGCCTTTCCCATTTTGATCGAGCCTTTTCCAAATATGTCTGCGTAATGGGGTTGTCTGGCTCGTAATGAATTGCATCTTCGTACGCCGCAACTGCTCCTTCGTAGTCTTTCAAGAAGTAGAGCGACTGTCCCAACCGAGCATGTGCCTTGCCAAAGGTCGGTGCCAATGCGATGGCTCGACGTGCGTCGGTAGCAGCTGCGGAATATCGTTTCAAGGATAGCAATGCTGCGGATCTGTTAGACAGAAAAACGTGAGAAGACGGTCCCACGGGAGAAAGCTGCAGCGCAGCCGAATACGCGTTGTATGCCCTGGTATATTCCTATCGTAGTAATGCGAGAAAACAAATTTATATTGTAGAACGAATCGTATTGTGAGAAAATTACATCTGCATAAGATTGCTTTTATGGGAAACATCGCTCATATCATCTGTCCTTACCTGTGCTGCCATATGTTTGTTTCCGAGCGCTTTCATGCGTTCTGCTTCGTCGTGGAGTTCCTCCAACTGCTCCAAATCTAGCATTGGGTTTTCACCCTCCATGACTTCGCCAGATGCCTCCTGAGGCATATCGTCCTGGATTCCTCCCAGTTCATTGACCATTTCCGCCGCCGACCTCGACGCGGGAGGATCAACACCTTGGTATTTTGTAGGAGAAACAATACGAGGTTCTTGCTCGTCTTCTGGCGAGGGCATGGCTGCCCAATCCCTTTCTAACCTTCATAGATGACATTGCCGTTGGGCTCCTTCTTGATGAATGTTGGGTACGGCCGTCCGATCCGTTGTAGTAATCGTAATCTTCGTCAAGGATAGGTGCTTGCATCTGGGGACTGATAGTTGTCATTTCGTCGGGTGCTTCGAAAATTTTCTTCCCCAACGTTGGTGTGATCCTGAAATCTCAAATTACGAATTCCGAGGACAAGTTACTTACTTCTAATGCTTCTGTTCCTGGATTGAAAAATAGGTGGGATGGCAAAACTGGTTGCACAACCGTTTGGCTGCAGTTTGTCAACGCATTGCATTTTGCTTTTTTTCCGCGCCCGTCAAAAGTCGCCGGAGTAATAACAGGCGTTGAATGGCGTGCAGGCGTGCATCAATCACGAATGAACATATCATGACTATTATTTTGGAGGGGATAGGTCAAAAGTATGTATCATAGATACCAAAAGTAGTATTAAGTATGCTTGTCTCACTTCTGGCTCGTAGTAAGTAATTTACCTTACTTTTACAGTAACATCGCAAACAAAAAAGTTCTACCGTTATTCTTACGGCAGAAGAATTTGATACGGCTACGTAGGTTTTAAAATTGTACGTGCACGTCCCTTTTTTGTGTAGAGTCGTGCAGTCGTCAGTCACACAACAGCGGCAGCATTTGTGGTACGTACGGTAAGCTTACCGGTAATTTACCGTAATTACCGTAGGTATTCGTGATTACTCTTACTTCTAAATCTCAAAATGAGAAAGACGATGATTCTCACTATCGGATGCAACGGACTAATTTTGAGATCCTGTTCGACGATGAAAAAATTTAGATCACAGTAAATCGCACTGTATCCGCAAGCCAATGACTACCAGCGATATCATCGACGCCTAGTGTTGCAAGTCGAAAATAGGAAGACCAAATAATCAACACCGCAGAGAACTCACCTACTATTATTGATTTCACGATGACACTTTCTGAATCGGAATACGCGAACAAATCCGACAGCGAGCTTTTCCAAGCGATCAAAACTCAAAAATGGCCCTTGGTAGAAAAATTGTTGGAGGAGGAACCCCACTTGACGAAAGAACCAGACGAGCATGGCAACATGCCTCTGCACAGTGCGATTGGCTTCAAATGCCCCGACCCGCTGTTGCTGAAGCTCCTAGATGCGAATCCTGACGCCTGCAAGATTCACGGAACAGATGACTGGTTGCCACTTCATGTTGCTGCGATGTGGGGGGTCTCGACGGAAGTGATGGAGGCTCTGATATTGACCCATCCCGAAGGACTAGATGATTCGGGTCAAACGACAAACAAGGGGCGAAGTCCCCGTCACTTTAGCGGACGATTTGAACACAACAGAGAACTCTTGGAACGAAGCACAGATGAATGGAAGAAAATGCCGAAGAGATGACACGGTGATATACTCTTCTGTCCAGGCAGTTGTTTTTAAAGGGCTTCGCAGTGGTCGAGGAATCACAACATCGCCAATCAATTTTCATGGTAACTGTGTCTCGAAGCATTGTCAAGAAATCCTAAGTAATATCTTTGGGTCAAGTGAAGTCAAAATTTCACGGCTGCAGTTGTAATCAAGTTAGTTTGTATTTATGTTTTCCGACAATAGAATTGTTGACTAGCAAACAAGAGATTTGGTGCAGAGCTTATTATCAAAAATATCATTAACCTCTCATCAGAGCTGATTCTTGGGATTCTCTCCGTCTCGGAAGCATGAAACTTGATTTAACGGAGTCTAAAATTAAATTCACTGAGTTGGAATTAGGGAAAAAAATCGATTTGCAATGGATGCAAGAGGTTGACGCGACATCCAGTTGCAAGATTGATCTGCACCAACAGTGTTCATGAGCTCATTCAATTCGTTCGCGACGCCATCATTCGACAGTCGATTGGCCCATGAGAGTGGCGTGTACCCGTTTTGCGCTTCTATGTTTAATACAGCTCCGTGGTGAGCAAGTACACGGACTGCTGCGACGGAGTTCGAGCCAGCTGCAAAATGCAAAGCTGTCCAGCCGTTGTTGTCCTTCGAATTCACGTCGCACAAGCCTCCGTCGAGGCGTGGATCTTCGTTGTCAACCCCAGCGCACAAAAATTCCACAACCTTCTCTGCTCCATTGAATGCTGCGGTATGGAGGGCACAGGTCTCGGTTCCGTCACTACCAACGTAAAACTGGTCCACATCGACAGACGAAATCATTGCCTTGACATCGTCCAACCTGTCGTTAGAAGTACACGCACTCAAAAACTGGAGGGATCGGAGTCGTTGATCCTCGGGGGATAGTGCTTTAAACGTGGCTTTCCGTGTTTCTTTTGTGTGTTCGGCGATATAATCAGCAGCTTCGTGAATGACTCTTGAATATGCTCCGACGCAACCGCTGGGCATTTTTCGATCAGCGGTACCAGTACTGTTGGATGATACATGCATAGCCTGGTTCGATTCTTTCCTTGATGAATGGCTGTTCTCATCGTCGTCACAAACCTTGCTCTCGCCATTGACATTTTCGCCAGCTCCTTGCTCTGAAGGCAAATGACCATAAGGATCGAACACCATCGGCTGCTGTTCCTTCCGTTTTTCGGCGGTGGTTGTACTGCTCATCATTTCTTGCAGCATGTGTCTCATTTCAAAGAGCGAGGGAAGCACGGAATTAATCTTCTGTTGTTTTTCAGATTGCGATTTATTTGATCCTTGATTTTCGCTTTCTTCGGATTCCTGTTGTTCTTGTTGGTCCCGTTCGTTCCTTCTGGCTGGCATCAAGGCGGCAGGCACGGCTTGCATGGACCGAGCCATCTGTTCTGCCTTTTCCCTCATCGCTGTCCCACGCTCTGTCTCGGATATTGCTCGCATCAGACTCCCAACGAATCCAACTCTGAACAGAACATTTGGCAATTCTGTACCGAATCGGTCGGTCACCATCGTGATGGCGGAAGTATCGGACGATGAAACAAGGGACGCTGCTCCTACTACGGTCATAAATATCGCGGCACTGGCCAGCGTGTGAGAAGATGGAGCCGTTTTCGAGCTGTTGTGACTGTTTGATTCGTCGTGGTTGGTGTTGGGATTATTAAATATGCTGTGAAATCCATTGCGCAGCAAATAGTGCCGGATGTACGCCAATGAATATGACAACGGCATGGTTCTCAACGTTGAATTTGAGTCTTGGTAATGCTCCACAAGCTCGCGAGCTTTTCCTATATCTATTCTTGCCACGCGTGACAAAAGTGAAGCAGAACCCTCGACGGTCGATCCCCCATGTGTGACCTCGAGTCCTGATTTTCCAATGTTGTTCACGTTGCTGTTGTCCAGCAGCAGAGACTGTTGGAGCTGGAGTTGTAGAAAATAAAAAACTTCAAAGTTTGGTCTCCTTGCAGTTTCGCTAAAACACAATAGTGACTTTGCGTCCAAAAAAGTAAACACCTGCATTAAGATGTCGTGGTAGAAAACATCGACTGAATCGTCCATTGCGTCATTTTTGTTATCGTCTCTCATCTCTTTGGTTTGGATGTGGTTGGTAGCTGATTCGTGGGTGTTGTCTCCGAGCTGCGACAGTAGGTCCGACATCGATTCGTGGTTGTTCGCCGAAGCAAGAGAAAAGTAGCATGAAGACACCCGCTGTATTCCAATTGAGCATGCGGGATGTAATTGTGTAGGCATTTCGAAGTACAAAGATTTGCAAGACGGTGATGGGGTAATAAATTGTCGCTGTTCTTCATCCTTTACCCGCTTTGGAGATAATTTCGGTTCAGATCGATCGTACTCAACGGAATCTTCGCGTAAACTAACATATTCAGACCAGTCGTTCTCGCCGTCGATAATATCCGGATTCAAACTCATGTTTGATGGAAGGTACGGTATTCTATGATGTCTTAGAATTTGAATCGAAAAAATACAACATACGCGATATGCTTTCGCTTGTGTCTCGTTCACGGATGGATCTCGAAACTCGAGAGGTGTGAAACGTTGACGGAGAAAGGCTTCGAAATTAGTTGCGTCATTCTTTAGTGACAACATCCATTTGTTTTTTCATTGGAAGAAAAGCATGAGTACCGTAATTTTAGTTTAACGAAAGGTCGTTGCAGGAACACTGTGTTCCACCCAGCGTAAATACATGGTGCAAGTAAAAGGAATGTTTGTAGGCATACCGGTACCGGGCAATGACGTTAAAAATAATTTACTGTACGAAAGGCTGGTCTTAGAGCTTACCGGTACTTCGGACTTGTTTCTGGTATTTTGCATTTACGACTCGCACTCGCATCTGTTTTATGTCAAGCCATGGGAAGGCTTAATAAAAATACTTTGTACTTCGTACTTCGTAATACTGTTTTCATTCCCGACGTCAAGTTAGTCGCGTGGGTCGCACGCGCAGTCTGGTTTTAAAAGAAACACCGTTCAATTTTCTTTCTGCGCCTTCCCCCGCCTCGTCATTCATAGAAAAAGTGGGGTCCATCGGTGTATGAAAGGATACTGATGATTGACTCAATGATGGTCGGAATGCAATTTTGATGATTCACCAATTCTTCTGCGATTTGCGATTGGAACGACCTCAGATGACCGTTGTTCTAGAGTTCCGGCATCCCGTTCGACGCACGGATACAATACACTCCTTGTATTGAACAAGCGAACAGAGCTGATGGTTCAATTTTCAACGATTTTGCCTTGCCTTTGTCTGCCACTTGTCACCTCGCTAAGGTCCGATGACAATGAGAACGACGACAACGAGGCCAATCGCTTCGTCGAAAGGGGCTTTCCCTCCCACGATGGGACGCGTCGAGTTATTTTTCAAGGGCTCAGCTGAACTCCAGGATCGAGTCCGGTTCCTTCGGTCCTGCGGTGTGACATCCTTTAACCTCGTGAACAAGGACAAAAAAGACGACGTCCAGGGTTGGGTCGATTCCATCCGGGAGGTCTACCCGGAAGCCGATGTTTGCGCCCACTATTCGCTCAAACATAACAAAGTTCCTCGAAAGGGAGTGCGGGAACACAAACAGCTACTGCTTCAGTCCTTGGAGGAATCCAGTGCCAATGAAATCCTCCTAGTC
Organism: Pseudo-nitzschia pungens; assembly: GCA_037355855.1. Classification (NCBI taxonomy): domain Eukaryota; phylum Bacillariophyta; class Bacillariophyceae; order Bacillariales; family Bacillariaceae; genus Pseudo-nitzschia; species Pseudo-nitzschia pungens. The sequence goes on from CM074758.1 coordinate 1,651,864, forward strand.
AGTGGAAGTGGCGAAAAGAAAGCATGGAATACTTTGGAGGCCCTCGAGGCTTTGGCGGGATCCACTGCAATGCAGGATAGCAACGGTTCGGCTTCTCGGGGAAAACAGCGTCGACCCAAGATTGCGGTGGCTTATAATCCGTACTTTCCATCGCAAGCCGATCAGGAAAAAGAGGACCGTCGCTTTACCGACAAATTGGCCACCGGCTGCATCTCGAAAGTATACCTTCAATTTGGAACCGACACGGAACGGCTCAAAAAGGGTTTGGATCTGATCCGAACACAGAGCGGCAGTTCGGTCATCGACGTTGCCGGATCTCTGTTTTTGCCCACCAAAAAGCTCATCTCCCAACAAAAATTTCGTCCGTGGAATGGAGTCTTTTTGAGCGAAGAATTTTTGGAGGGTCCCGAAACAGCAAGTGCGATTGTTTCGGAAATAATAAATGTATACAGAGCGAACAGTGTGGAAATGCTGTGGGAGGCTCCAGGAATTCGAAACGAGAAGGACGTGGAGGTGGCACGGGAATTGCTGCGTGCCGGTGGTCCAACTGTCGAAGTGAGACCAATGCTAGAGAAACAGAATCATAGTACGAGAACGAGCGGAAGCAAGGATACGATTGTCAACAAGCGAACGAAGAGGACCAAAGTCTAAACAAATCATTGCATAATTTGTCGCATGACCGGACGTGTAGTTAAGATCTGAGATATTTTTTCTGTACGTGTAATGCATTTTGGTTGAAAATGAAGTGGAACCATTCCATTGAGTTACTCGATAAATCAGATCTCTGCTAGCTGCTGTGTTGCATCACTCCATCCCAAAAGAAGTTCGCAAACAGCAACAATATTGCATAAACAGCATTGGATGTGAAAAATTTGACTACGATTTGGGTCTGCCACCGTTTTGAACTCTCGGTTGTGAAGTTCGTGATTAACGAAGCTATTCTGTAGAGCGAAAGTTTGGATGATCATAAATTGGGCCACGGATGAATACAGCAGTGGTGTAGGGTCTGCCCCTACTAGTACTGTTCTGAATCTGAATGAGCTTGCTTAGAAGAAACGAGAGGCATTTAATTTTCTTGGCAAACATCTGAGTTTGTTGCATCGTATGTATGCGTGAGATCTAGTAGATAGTTTTTTCGACATCGTCGACTGTATGCATGAGCTAGTAGTAGTAGTACTAGTATGATGCAACTCTAATGGTTCATGGTCTCCTAAAATACTCAAAATGTTCTTATTATTGCATGATTTGAATCTATTACGTTCACCACGAATTACCTAATTTCTAAACATGATGTGTTGTCAGGGATTCATAAAATGTGAAAGCAGAATCAATCAACAAAATAATGATCATGTTTTGGCTCCTCCTCAATCAATGTACTATCCAGTCCAACATGATGCGGTTGTAACTTAAAGCTCAAAACCTCAAACTTCTCCCCACTTGCCTTGGCAAGCTGCTGGTTACTTTTGTTGAAAGAGGAATGAACACTTTTCAATTTCATCCCTCCTTCTACAACTTGTTGCAAGTTCACATGCAAAAATACCACAATGGTTAGTATCTTCTTCATATTTTTAATCTTAAACAGTATGGTCATGATGTAGTACACTACTAGTAGAAGAATAGTGGTGGGTTGAACACAACAACATATTGTGACACGTGATAATATTACCACATAGAACATTTTCTTGTTGAATTCTGAAGGTCTCAGTGGTTGGAACTGCAGAATGAAGCTACGTCAGTGTACTTCTTGAATGTCTAGTAGTTGTAATAGTACTACTACTAAATGGTGGTGGTGGTGGTGGTGGTGGTGGTGGTCCAAAAAACACACAATGGTACTGTGTGGTGGTAGTTGTCAGGAAAGCTTGTTGTGAACCAGACCCCTACCGTACAAGCATTGAGATCATTAGTACTGTTACTGTTACTGTTACTGTTACTATTACGAGGTATTGTTGTTTGACAACCTGCTCCGACTGCCACTGCGGTAAGTTACTAGTGTGATGGTGCAAGGTCGTCCACAAGAATTCTATTGTTGATAATGAGAATTCCTGTCACAACCGGGTCGGTGGTTCCCCCATCCCGGTTCCGTTCCCGTCATTTTCCAATCCACGATACTATGGCGCGGTTGCACTGCGCGCAAGACCCATCTCTCCCTCCACTCCGGGCATGATCAATGATCATCGGTCATGCTCTCCGGAGTGATGTAAGAAGACCTCACCGTATGGAGAATGGATAAGGTTACCGCATCACACGGTAACTTACATACAAGTAAGGTCTTAACCTTAATCGTACACGGGTGCGATTGTTCGCAATTCGTCATTCGGCCTGTCTCTCTTTTGATCTTGCAATTTTGCGGCTATTGTTTCGCGTTTTGATTTAGGGCCTACCGGTACCGTAATCTTATCGTAGCTAGTAACCTTACCGATCGAACGACGACGATACGAGACCAGACACGACACGAGACTCTCTCTCCGCTTCCCCAGAGCCCCATCAGCGACTTCAACCCCGATACCGTACGAACCTTTCGGTATCGTTTCATTGATCGAGGGACAGCACCGTACGCATCGGTTCCATACGATCATCCCTCCACCGACATTTTCGTTTTCGCCTTTTGCGGGCTCGACGAATCACTCCACCATTTCGAACGAGGAGGATCCACGGGTGCGAGAGGCCGGGGAGGCCTTTGCAGCATTGCGAGTGCTGGACGACGACGACGACGACGACGACGACAACGACGAAACGAATAACGATACGGAGAAGGATATCCCAAACGAGAACGGGGAAACGAACGACACCCTCGAAGACGAAGAACGGAGGTTCTTGCGGGCTCTGGAAGACATCGAACCGGAACCCCTGGAGGGATTGTTTCCGATCGGCGACGACGACGAGAACGAGAACGAAATCAATTCTCTGGAGCTCTTCGGCTCGGACATTATCGAATTCCTAGCGAACGGCGACGGCTACGGCTTTGGCGTCGACGAAAGCATCGATAGCGACTGGGGCCTTTTCCCGAACGAGCCGGGAGTCCAGGGGGACATCCATCCAAACACGACCTGGAACACCGACACGACGGCCGCAAACCAAGCTGCGTTGGTATCGGACAACGAAGAGGATCCACCGCTGCTGGTTCCCGAGGCAGAGGCCGAAAAGAGCGACGAACCCAGGACCGTTCTGGATACGAATTCGAATCCGAATCCGAATTCGAATACGAATTCGAATACGAATACGAATACTCCAAACACAACGGTTACATCGGCTACCACCGCTGCGGCTTCTGCGGAGACCAAAGATTCGGTCCTTCCCGAGCTCGAACTGGACTTTGGGACCGATCCCTTCCTGGAAGACCCGAACCAGCTGCATGCCATCTTTGACACCGGCAGCGACACCGACCACCGCTTTGGACCGTTCGGCGAGGAAGGAGGAAACCCGGACGAAACCGCCGGCTGCTGCGCGGACTGCGACTGCGGGGTGGGAGAAAGCGCGGGAGAAACCGAAGAACGGGCGGGGGACGGCGCCGAGGGCCCGAACACCGACGGGATATTTCCGATTCCCGCGGAGTCCGTGCTGGACATTGACCTGGAAACGGAAGAACTCTACAGGGAACTGGCAAAGATGTCGCTCGCCGGGGAGGCCACGAGTGGTTCCGCCGGAGGGAATCCGGGAGGCACAACCCGCAACAGCAACAGCAACAGCAACAGCAACAGCAACAGCAACAGCAACTACATCGATGATCTGCTGAGTGCGATGCAACCCGGGCCGCGGACCGCGAGGGACATTCTGATGGAACCAACCATCGACGACGTGCTGGGGACCGGCAGCGAACCTCCCTTTTCGTACCTCACGTGCCAACCCTGTTCGCCAGGCGACGCCACCGCCGCGGCAGCTTCGGGCTCAAACGCAACAACAAACCCGGCATCGACGCAACCCTCCGATGCCGACGCGCCCACCACAATGGAACTCTTGATGGATCCCACACTGAGCTCGAATCCAAGCGCGAACGGAAGCGCAAGGAATCCGACTCCGGGCGCAACAAACCCGGCATCGACGCAATCGTCCGATGCCGACGTGCCCACCACAATGGAACTCTTGATGGATCCCACACTAAACTTCGACATGGACGATGCGGTGGGTTCCGACGGTCTCCCCTTTTACATGATGTGCCAACCGTGCGACCCGCGAAGCGCCAACGCTCTGTTTGGCGGACTCGGCAATGGCAATGGCAATGGCAATGGCAGCAGCAACGGCGCCGGCACCGGCATGGACAACAGCGGCAGCAACCTTGCCGCTAGCTCGGCCTACTGGGGAGCTCCCTTTCCCGCGCCCAGCGGCGGCCTTGCGCCCATCAGCGAGGACCAAGCGATGACCAACAACGGCGAGGACGGATCCGGAATGGTAGAACGCGACAAGGAGCAGTACGTCCGGGATCTCAAGGCTCTGTACGCGCAGTCGGGCGCGACCAAGCGAAGGCGGGAGGGAGACGACCTGACGCCGCTGGACCACAACGTCTACGGCGACATGGACGGGGGAAACCCACCGATGAGCGACGACTTCCACCAACTCGCGCTGCAGTTGCAGCGCGAACAGGAGGAGAGGGAGTACCGCGAGTGGTTCCGGGACGCGACCCACTGGGCGGAGGCCTTTGGGGTCCGACCGAACGGCGGCGCGGAGCGAACGGAGGGAGAATCCCGAGCCAAAAAGGCTCCCTCCGGGGACACTTCCAAGTCCGGCCTGGGGCACAAGGAAGTGATCTACGGAATATCCTTCAGCGAGGACGGAAAGTACGTCGCGACGGCCAGCCAGGATTCCACCGTCTGCATCTGGGACGTCGCCACGCACCGGCTCTTGTCGACGCTCAAGGGGCACGACACCAAGTACGAGTGCCTGCGCGTGGACTGGGCCAGCCGGGCCTGGGCCGAGGAAGCCCTGGATCGATCGGTCCTCTTTGCCAACCTGATTGTCAGCGGCGGGGCCGATGGCACGGTGAAAGTCTGGGCCTGCAAGGACCGGGACGGCAGGGACGACAACGGCCTGCGAATCATCGACAACCAGTGGGAGTGCCAATACACGCTGGACCACGCGAGTCTCTTGTCGAAGGGAACGAATGCCGAGAAATCGGCCGGGGAAAAGGAGAGAGCCCCGGACGACGAGAACGAAACCGCCGGGGATTCCGGCGAGAACGAAAAGCCCCAGATCTACTCCCTTCAATTCATCGACGACTGGAGGGTCTTCAACAAGGAGTTGCTCGAGCAACAGCAACAGTGCTCGCGCCACGCGAAAGCAAAGGAAGCGCAGCGGGACAACCAAGATCCCGTCGCGAATTCCTTCCTGATGACGTCCTCCGACGAATTCATTCACCTCTGGGAAGTCGAGCCCCATTCGATGGACCAGCAGCTCGCACTCAACGGCCAGAAGGTCCGGATTCTGCAGGAAAAGATCAAACTCAGGGAAGTCATGAGCCTCCATTTCGGTCCCCTCGCGGAACACGGCTACGGTGTGACCGCCTGCAGCATCACGGGCGAGGGACTGAAATTGCCCCCGCCTCCCACCAAGAAGAAGAAGAACGCGGCTCCCCGAGACGGGTCGACTCCCTTTGGGGGCGACCGCAATCCCGACAACACCATTTTCGTGTTCGACGCCGCGTACTCCCCGGGCAGCGGACTCTTGGGGGTGGCGCTCGCCGATGGCAGCCTGCGGTTGGTGAACGGGAGGGGCATTTGCATCTCGGTCATCAATCTCCCCGGGTAACCGGTCCCACCTGACCTCCTTTTGCTGGGACGCGACCGGAAACCGATTGGCGACCTGTGTGGGGACGGGGCACCTCATCACGTGGTCGCTGGATCCCGACAGCCACAAGGGAGGGAACTACAACACCGTTGCCGCGTGCACCGCCATTTTCGAGGGGGGACACCAGAGCGGGCGCCCCCTGTTTGGATCTCGATTCTGCGGCGGAGACGACGAAAACCTGTTGCTATCGTGGGGTGTCGACGGGAAACTGTGCCTGTGGTATTCGAAGGCGCGTGGAAACATATACGACCCCGTTGCGATACTCAGGGACGACGCGAGCTATCCCGTTTTTGCCGTGGAACTGTCTCCTTCCGAAGACCACGCAGTGGTCGGTGGTGGCAGCGACGGCGGATTCATTGGCGTCCCACTCCACTTCTACGGCATTCCTCCTCTCGCGGATAAGAGAGCCGAAGTCACAGAGCTCTCGGACGATCCCAACGAGAAAAAAGAGGTGTCACAGGTGACTTAGACAGTGCAAAGGGGATAGAAGCACCGAATCGTTGATTTGTTGAAGCATTTTTATCTTTCCTTCTTCCTTTCGCAACATAATGAATCATTCTTGCAGTAAATAACGATTTTTTTCTACGTGTATTGCATATTTATCAAAATTGATGACATGCTGTGCTCTACATCTTTTGGATGAATCAGGATGGATTGATCCAGATGTTGATGTGCCAGTCATGGAGTCGAGAGAGCAGTCCCGATGCAACATTCACGGATCCGCTTTGTTTCGCGGCGAGCCGACCGGCATTCCGGACACTTCATAATAGTGCTGCTCCATGCTTCAATTTTTCGAACCCTATTCTTTGTCCAATCTATTCGCGTTGATTGAATACTGTTTGATACCTGCCGGATCTAAACGTAAAAGGATTCACCCGACAACCCCGTATTGATATCGGATGGAGCGGTCAACAGCGAAAGACCAACCGACACCAGAGCCAACACTGCGATCCAAAATCTCCAGTCTCCGGAAAGGGATCGTACGTCGGGGAGCATGTCACCTACAGCAGATCCTGCTTCCGATACCTTTTTCGTTGCGGTGTTGGCTGCTTTGATGGCAGCGATCTCCGCCTCGCTCTTGTAAAAATCTTTTCCGGGTCGTTCCTGTCCGCCATCGAGTTTTCCATCCTTAGCCACAACCTTTTTCCATTCGGCGTCCCAGTCTACATTTCCGCTGTAATCTGCTGATTCGTCCGGTGGAAAGTCATCTTTCTCCTTCACGAGAAACAAGGCCCGCATCTGTCTGGACTGGAAAAGTGTCGCGGGTTTGTTGCCGTGACTTCGACTCGGCGAAAAGGCCAGGGTGGTCGTGCCGCAGACGGCCATCAGGCATGAGATGGTTAGCAACAAACGATTCATTTTGCTTTCACTGCGACTGTAAAAGTTACTCGGAATCCGAAAGATTTACTGCGTCTGTTATTTTCAGAAGAACTCGGAGGCCCTTTCTGAAGTTGTTCCTAGTATCAGCAATAAGCATGCGAGAAAACGGGTTCAATCACAAAACAACTGACGCAATCATGATGCTGGTGTTTTTGTTAGCAAGATGGTAAATCTTATCTGGAGATTTGGAACGCTAAGTGCGCGCGTCAGCAAAGATCGCCATCATCTTGTTTCCTCTTTCTTTATTCGAAAAATAGGGTTGAGGTTAACGGTCAATGAAACAAGAAAGTGATCCATCCCCTTGACTGGCGGACAGACGGCCTGCGCTCAGATTTAAAAAAAAAAAATGCGACACGCGTGAGAATCATTTTGAGGATCACAAATCGATGGAGAGCAACGTGCGGTGGTGCGTGTGAGAGCAATCCCTCTTTGTCTCAGTTTTGTTGCTCCGTAAGGCTTACAGTAACTTACCGCAAAAAAAGCTTTCTGTTGCACCGAGAATCGGTCACAAAATCGTATCAACCACTACCACAGTTGTGTTGACAACAGTAGAGCGGTGACAAACAACCATGAGATTCCTTCACTTGATCCGTCCCGTCATGGCGGTCCTCCCTGAGGTTGAGGCCCCTGACCGAAAGGTGCGGTACAAAAGACTTTCGCCTTGCATGAAAATGAACACTTGCCCAGTCGACAATGGACATAAAAAAATATTGGTATCCGTTGCTTCGTAGAGTCTACGTAGTTTTCCTACCAGAAAACTCGTGACTCGACTCCTTTCTGACCGGTAAACGGTAAAAGAGGAATGACTAAAACGATGGTTGGCGGTACTCCCAACGCAACGCCTCTAACGACTGTTTCTGGATGCTTTCCTTGACTTCTTCCACCCGAATAGATTCCGTTCCGTGAAAAGCTTCTCTGGACTTCCATTGTCCTTTTCATTTTCTTGGTATGCTGTCAAATCCCTATTTACGGTGTCCAATCCGCCAAGTCCAGCGATCCTTTCTACTGGATGCGTGTTATTCTTGCTTCCAACCGTGGTACTCTGATGGAACTTGGTATCAGTCCCATCGTTACCTCCGGTTTGGTTATGCAGCTCTTGGCTGGTTCCCGTATCATTGAGGTCGACTACAATGTCAAGGAAGATCGTGCGTTGTTTTCCGGTGCCCAAAAACTCTTTGGTCTCTTGATTACTCTCGGTGAAGCCATCGCTTATGTTGCCAGTGGAATGTACGGAGATCTCAGTTCCATCGGTGCCGGTAACGCCATTTTGATCATCTTCCAGCTTTTCTGTGCCGGTTTGATTGTCCTTACGCTCGACGAGCTTTTGCAAAAGGGATATGGTCTTGGATCTGGTATTTCCATTTTCATCGCCACCAACATTTGCGAAACCATCGTCTGGAAGGCCTTCAGTCCCACTACCATCAACACCGGTAGAGGAACCGAATTTGAGGGTGCTATCATCGCTCTTTTCCATCTTCTCATCACTCGTTCCGACAAGGTTAAGGCTCTTCGTGAGGCCCTCTACCGCCAGAACCTTCCTAACTTGACCAACCTTTTGGCTACCCTCTTGATTTTCGTCATTGTCATCTACTTCCAAGGATGGCGTGTCGACCTTCCTGTCAAGTACCAAAAGTACCGTGGACAACAAGGAAACTACCCCATCAAGCTCTTCTACACATCGAACATGCCTATCATTCTTCAAACTGCTCTTGTCTCCAACTTGTACTTTGTCTCCCAACTTTTGTACAACCGTGCCCCTACCAATGTATTGGTCCGTCTTCTTGGACAATGGCAAGATGTCGAAGGTACCATGGGACAAAAGATCCCTGTCGGAGGTATTGCTTACTACATCTCCCCTCCTACTTCGTTCAAGGAGATCGTTTACGATCCGTTCCACGCCGTTTTCTACCTTACTTTCATCTTGACGGCTTGTGCTCTCTTCAGTAAGACCTGGATCGAAGTTTCCGGATCTTCTGCCCGTGATGTTGCCAAGCAGCTTCGTGACAACCAAATGGTCATGAAGGGACACCGTGACTCCGCTTTGATCCACGTCTTGAACCGATACATTCCTACCGCTGCTGCCTTCGGTGGAATGTGCATTGGTGCCTTGTCTGTTATTGCCGATTTCATGGGAGCTATTGGAAGCGGTACGGGTATTCTTCTCTCCGTCACTATCATCTTCGGACTTTACGAGAACTTCGTGAAGGAACAACGTGAGGGAGGTGCTTTCGGGTTCTAAAAAAATCAAAATAAAAAGTTGTGAGGAAAACTTCACCAAATTTTATGATAGAATTTGTTGGGATTTGAGAGTTCGCACGGTGTTTGAATGAGGTTGATGAATCTTTTTCTATGACACGGTCGCGTCCGAAATAAGTAGCGTTGGAGGTGCAACTGTGGTCGGTTCCGTATGGGCTGGATGATAGTCGTCGCCCTTTGTTGAGAGGCCGCGCTATCTCTCCTTATTGTAATGAAAGTTAGAAAAGGGAAGCTGCGGGCACAACGCCGCCACCGTCTGTTTGAGAAAAGAAACAGATTCCTGTTTCAATACAGTGTGAAACAAATTCTCAATAAAAATTACATCATCTTTTGTAACAAAATCAGTTAAAATCGAATGTCTTAAATACTTCATTATTCCTATCGATTTCTGCTGCGCTACCTAGCGATAAGTGCTTCATGCGGAAGTCCCTGACTTGAACTTGTATTCATTCCTTGTTGAAAATCAGTTTCCAGAACACTTCGTTGATTGCAAAGCAATTGAATAGAAGACTTCGCGAAACTGAAACTTGCAATTCTGCTGGTTCGTATTCATATTTTCACCGTACTATTTATTTAGTATCACATGATTCGAAAAAACTTCAGATTGTTTCACTTTCTTCCTCAACGTCGCCGGAATCCAGTCTAGGACGCTTTGACCTCATGATCTCTTCTTCCGAGATTTCATTTTCGGTGTCACTGTCCTCAAGGAGGGATGCATTGCTGACTTCTGATCTCATGAGACGACGAAATTCTGAATATTGAATGATGCATGCATTCAAAAAATCATCATCGTTTACAGTTTCCATTGCAGCGTTCTTGCAGTGACGGAATGTCGGTAGTTGTGAGTCAAAAGTAGATGTAGGTAGACGGCTTTTGCACCTGGTTTCTCCCCTATCTCTTTTTTGTCCGGGTTGAATCCTACACATCTCGATTCGCTCAAATTATATGCTAATCTGAGAAAGCTCTTCAGACGGAGCAACAAAATCAAACACCCAGCTTCAGAGCACAGTTCTGAAAATTCCGAAATGTCAAATGGGAGGTTCCCTCCTGAAAAGGCTGAGATATGATTTGCAGGATGAGGATAATGATTTTCTGTCGCTACTTCCAGTTGATCTGCTTCAGAGTTCACCTCGTCTAATTCATCGTCGCTTGCCAAACCATGCGGACGGAGGAACGAAGCAAATTTATCCAGTAGATCAGCACCCTGCAGAGCAATATTGGAGGAAATGTAGTAGATGATATAGAGTGCATCCGATGCAACATTGTACGGTAGATACGCAAGTACTTGAGATGTGAACGACAGCAGCATCAGTCTTGATATAGCTGAATCAGTTGAATTCCCTTCACTGCTATTGAAATTTTGCGGGTCAAATAGGCTCAAAAGATTGCGGAAAAGACCGCGGCGTTGTTTCTTGATTGTGGCGATGCAGTTTTTGTAAACGCTTCCAAATACGCATTCTTTCTGCAAAGTTCCGTCCTTTCTTACTGTAATCAAAGCGGAAACCTCTTCCAAATCTGGGTAAACCGCAATCTGAAACAAATATGCCTGCTTGACACCGGCACAAAGACGTTGTCTTAGCATGTCTGGTCGCTTTTCGCCTTCAAGCATCAAGAATTTGAGAGCACTTATTCGAATGGTTTCTTCGACATCTCCTTGCAGGGCTAACAAATGAGGCGTTGCTTCATTCGGATTGAGTTGACCTTGGCGCAATAGATGGCCTATGAGATCGACGGCAGCAAACCGTATATCTTTTTCGCGACATTTCGTCATTTCAAAGAGACGCGATGAATGGTTGGTCAGGATGCCACCAAAAAGAGTAGCATCGGCATCTTGATCCCCTGATATTTTCTTCGAGACCGTAATGTTCTTTTTGGAGTCCATACGTGCTTTTGCCTCTCCGCTCTCAACACGTGATTCTTCAGCGAGTAAAATATCACGCCAGCAACGTAGGGACTCCCGTTGAACAGGTTCAGGTGATGTCGATGCCATCACCTCGGTCAGCAGACCACTGTTTTCTAGTTTTAGCATCTCTCTAGGATGGGCCATAAAAATTCCCGCTAACGCCTGAATAGCACAAACCTTTGTCATCACATCGTCCTTCGCATAAAATTTCATGAAAATCTTTTCGCAGAGGGGTGCGACTCGTGTAAGAGTGATTTCATCTGTATTTTCTTCCTCATCTTCGTCATCCTCTTCTATGTCTATTGAGTCGAATGAAGAGAATTCGTAATATCGGCAAATGGAACCCAAAACGCTGAGAGCCCGACTCACGTGATTCTTTGCCTTTTTTTTCTTTGTATAGTCTCCTGACTTGTTCATCTTTACGAGGTACGAATAAAATATTTTTGTCAATGCAAGGAGTCGTTCCCCGAAAATCCCTGCGCTACCCTTCACTTCTTTCCCGGAAAATAAGCATAGCGCCTGTACTGCAGACGAGGAAGCAGCTTTGCCCCATTTTTTCGTTATGGCCGCAAGGTCATCAGCGAGTGATGTATGCGCAAGTCTTTCGCAATCTTCGTTGTCCAGTTCGGGGACAACACGGGATAAGACCCCGCACAGTGAACATGCGATATGAGCCTCATCCATCGGTTTCAAACCATTGTCGACCTTCAAATAAGGGAGGAGCGTATCCAGATGCCTCAGAACATCAGTCGGTGAAGCATCTGTAAAGACACGAAGGGTTCTAAAAATGGATACAAGGTCTCCTCCTTTCTCCCCAATTGATTTGTCGCCATCTTCTTCGACAGCGAGCAGCATCTCGAACAACGCATCCACCAGCATCGACATGTGATTCTTAGCGAGCCCACATCGTTTTCGTCGTGCTGATGACTTTTTGCTCTTATCGGAATCCGGTGTGTCAGAAAGAAGTTCTCGGAAGAGTAGCGTCAAATCGTGCTCTGTATTTGCAGCTTTGACAACTTCTACCATTTGGTGTGCTGCAACTTGCGATCGAAGTTGAAGATATCTACTTCTGCATTTTCTCGCTGTAGATCTCGTACTTTTTGTGACAGTAGACCATGTGTTAGGAGTGTGTGGTATCAGGTTTGCCCCGGATGGACTTTTCGTTCCTGATGGAGGCCCCGAAGGTGTGGTATTCATTGTCATATCCTCCAAATTCATCACTTTTGAGATGACCGGCGATGCTAGCTTGTCCAAATTTTGAATCGAATAGGATGGGTTTTTTCCGGGGTCGGCTGCCTTATCTCCGTCTTCAAGCCATATTTTCGAAAAAAGATCGTAGATAAGATCTCGTACCGTATCGTCCTCCTTCGGATCAGCAGCTAAACGCAACATGACACTACATGCCTCGACACGACCATTGTAAGTCGGGTTTGTACACAGAATATCTCGGAGAACATGAACTGTCCGCTTTCGAACGCTCAAACCAGAATCTTTTAGGCCATGAATCAACGCTGGATGAAACGCATTGGCAACTTCAGGAGTGTTCAGAACATATGAGCCAACCAACGAGACAACTGCATCTCGAACAGAAATGGACTCATCAGAGAAGCGCTTAGTTACAGCATTTCGAACGAAAGGATGTGTCATTAAGTTCGGATCAGCGTCCGCGATTTTTTCGATAGCCTTCAATGATAGCTTTCGCACCGATTTTGACGCGCTATCCAACAGTTTGACGATTCTTCCAACTTGACTCTTGAATGATCGAAGTAAACTAGAAAGCTTGCAAATAAAATCCACAACCATTCGACTTCGGCCTTCGTCGGACACACAATTGAGCATTCCACTGAGTGATCCTGCGTCATTTCCTTGGTAGATACCTGGAGAATATCGAGGATCCCACAACTCAATCAGCCCCGCGATGAGGGGCAGTGTATCATCGACACCAACATAATTGTTTTTGGCATTCACTGTCTCTAGTTCTTTCAGCCACCGAGCTAATTGAAAGCCATAGGTGTCCTGGGTTCCCTTCTGATCAGAATTTCTCGTCAAAATGGACAAATAATCAATCACCAAACGTCGCAGACAATACGGCCGATCGATCAAGTTCGGAGGACAACCCAATTCCCCCAAATTCAAATTACGGTCTAGTTCGAATTCAACAATCCGATGGAATTGACAACCATCGCACAACCATTTTTCTGGAACAGTGTCCCGACTGATTCCAATGCAATCCCCATGATACCAAGTGTTGCAGCGGTCACACTTAAGCATATATTTATCCCCAATAAATTCCGTCTCGTTGCAATAGCAACCAATATGTTTTATGGTACTGTTTTCTCGAATACTTGGTAACTCTAAGCGGACCTGATTTTCTTCGTTCCACTTGTTGATCCGTGCGACGGCAGCACAGATCTTGCCCAACGCATCGAATATCGTGTTGAAGTATGTCGTAGTCGTCGACTCTTTGCCTGCCTTGGTCGAAGTCATTTGTATGATATCACGATACATGAAATTCGCTATAGACATAAGAATCATTTCAGCCGCGGGGTATACTGGAACCAGCAGAACGAGAAGGAGATCTTCTATGAGATTGATCAGGATGGGACGAAATTCCGACGCTCCGCCATCTTCTCCCTTTTTGCTGCATCGTTTCAACAAGTGATTAACGAAGAAATCGCTGACCGCTTGACAGTCTCTCAAACCAGAATCGAGACGTCTTTGCTGTTGGTTTCCGAGTGGATTGTTGCCCATGTTGCCGGTGTTGCCTAGGCTATCGGTGACATTGTTGCCGTTTTGACGGGGGTCGACAAAAGAGGGTTGAATCACGGCAGACTGAACGAGACTCATTATTATGATGGAAAACGGTTGTATGTTGCATTTCGACAGAGAAGAAGGCGAGGAATCAGCGCCACCGCTAGTTGCACCCATCAAGAGAGATTTCGACAGTTCCCACGCCCCTTGTGGGTAAAGCACCGATGAGCATTGGATCGGATAGGTTCGCATGCTTTTTTTCCCGCTTGGCATTTTGAGGAGGAGGGCGAAGAGATCTTCGACGATCATTGGCCGCAGTTTGCGGTGAGAACGAAATATAGAAGTTACGATGCCAACCGTCGCCACGTGCAGTGAATGCGTGAGGCGGGCGACTGAGTCCGTCGAGGGATCAAGCTCAAGCGATATCAGAGCTCCCGCTGACAGCGTTATGAGATGCTGGTCGTCGAGCGGAACTTTTTGGACAAGGGCATCGAGTCGCTCCATGAGAAGGACGGTGTTACTGATGGATGGCAAAATCATAGATTTGTAACACCTCCCCATATCCTTGATTGTAGCTGCGTCACAGTCACTACCCTTGGCGGCAGCAGCACTGCTTCGCCGACGACGTTTCTTCGTTGGCACGGGAGAAGCTTGAAGCTGTGATTTGCTCATGCTTGCCAAGATGTGACCGCAATTATTGATGGCTGGAAGGATATTTTTGGTCAGATTGTGTTTCATGAGGATCAACGAAGCTACAATGGCATCTTCCTTGACAACGCGGCGGTCGATACCAGGAGTTGTCATGATGGCTAGAAGTACCACCGCTGCCTGCAGTCCGCTGGAAAGAGTTCTCAGCAGCTCCGATCCGTGACCCCTTCGCATCCACTACGTGTACAGAAAACAAGAGACCACAAACAAAAACACGGAGGAAAGAAGAGAGTCTGTGTAAGTGTTTTCCATTTGGGCATCGTCTTGCTTTTTCTCGTGAAGAAAACAGATGTTTTTTCTACTTACTTCGTCAATGTTTCTGGATCCAACTTTTCTCGTCCCGTCTTCTTTCTTCATTTTCTGAATCGCATTGTAAGAAGATTGAACGATATTGATCTGGGATGCCAGCGCGACGTGCTTCTCTAGATATTCCACGAGCTGTGCAATCATGTCGGCGTCGACATCCGCAAATCCAAGGTCGTCTTCGGCGAGAAGGGAATCACCGTTGTCATTGCTGCCGTGGACGTCATTGCCGCTCCGTCTCCCACTCCCACCGATTCGATCTGCTTGCTGTGTACAAAGCATGGAAAGCCTATTGATCTCGACATTCGTGAGTGGACCACCGACTTTATGGACGCCATTTTCTCCCCGCAGTTCAATCGCGGACAAGATACGCTCAATTATCGCGGAACTCTCATCTCCCGTCCTGCTGGAATTCCCTTCGCGACTATTGGTGGAATTGTAGCTATTTCTTCTACTGGCCGTCCGTGACTGGGGAACCGATTCGGCCTCCGAAGCCGCTGTTGTCGCGGTTTCGTAGTAGCGAATAGCCGCCGGCTTGCGGTCGTCGTCGTAAACGAAGCCACCGTGAAACTCCATCAACGCTTCGCTCGCTTCGCACCAACTCTAGATGATTGATTCTTCTAACTTTGTTGAGAAAAAATTCTCCGCCTACGCCGATTCCAACGCCGAGCTCTGATCCACTGGGAATACACCGCTGCCCAAAATCCAGGAACGAATGATCCGTGTCCTTCTTATCGTCGGCCTCTTGTTTTCGCCTCTCTCTCGGGCTTCGGATTGGTGTGTGGATTGGGATTGCTTTCGTTTTTCGTGCCGTCGATGGTCGGTGGTTGTCGGGATGTTGCGATTTTCTGTGACAGCGTCCTCGTTCGGCGATCAATGCGTTTTTGCGATTATCACTACACGTAGTCGAATGAATCAAAATCGAAAGCTTTTTCGAACCGAACAATTTTTAATCCCGGAAAGACTCGCATTAAAAGAAGCAGTGACAAGCTACCGTAAGCGACAACAAACTACCGTACACCACCCGCATTCGTAACATCACCGTACAAGATGGAACAAACACCGATGACAGCAATGATACCACAACAACTCCCACGGCAGGCGCAGGCCCAAAGTCTTTCGGGTTTGAGAACACGCTGAGCATCTCTCTGAGGGATGCGACTGTCTGCTATGCTTTCTTCCTCCTACCATCGGTAGCGATATCACCTCTGCCAAACTCATGTCTTCCCACACATCGGCGTCACGTCCAATATCATCATGCGACCGGGATCTGTTCATGGAACAATTCGCTCTGCATCTGGCGGTAGAATTGTTGGGTCCCGACAAGGTCATCAACTATCTTGACGGCAACGAAAATCGAGTTCCCTTGTATTGGAGATCGAAGTTGATGGTATCGGATCCGTCGGGAACTCTGTACCATTTCGGAGAAAAAAACAACGACTCGATCCCGTCTTTTACGGACCTCAATCTTCCGAAGGTATTGTTTTTCGATGCCGCCTTCGACTTTTTCAAGAAGCAACAAGAACAGGATCCGCGGGAACGAGAAGAGAACGTCGCGTATCGGGATGGTTCGTCGTTGGAACAGCAGAAGCCATTATCCTGCAACGCTTCGGTGACTCTCGGCTTCTTCCTTCTCCTTCCCCCTGCGAGACCAGACTCGGAAAACAAGGGAAGATGCATCGGAGGTGGGCACTATGTTTCAACACGTTCCTTGGATCACTCGCAGCTCACGAGTCACATTGAATCGTTGCAACTCGATCCTCAAAGTGTCACTGCAGCTTCCTTAGCATGTTCAATGGCACGTGAATTTCTTCGACAGGGTCCTCTGTCTAGCAACAACGCGTTAGAAAAAGTGGATCGAACCCAGCATCTGACCGCGAAGTATGTCTGCTCAAGCGCGGACTGTGCACGCATCAAGAAAGAGGAGATCGCACACGGGAACGAAACGGACAGAAGCGCACCGGACACATATTCCCAGACTTTCGATTATCTTCCTAACAACTGTGATATTCGTTTGGACATGCCGTATACGAGTATCGGAAGCGCAACGGGGACATTTTTTCTGAAACTGTCTAGCGAGGACGGTGTGAGAAAATATGACAGGGCTGCTTTGCGGTTTTTGTACTGGGACTTTTCGAAAAACACGAATCACCATCATCCTCCGGAAACGAACGAAGAATCATCGATATCACGCAAACACCATCTTGTAGAAGAAGCCTTTGATCGGTGGCGAACTCGAATCGTCTCCACGACCCATAGCAGCAACGGGAACGAGACTGTAGATAGCAACGACAAGGATGCGCGAAATCCAGGGATCGAACGCAGAAGCACCGATGCGCTACCAGCCGCCACGGCTAGCTCCAGTGCTCACAATCACAACAACAACATCAAAAAAAGAAAAATTTTCAGAGGAGCCAGCATTCTTCCCAGTGCGAGACGAAAACGAAGCAGAGGACTAGTGTATGACAAAAACTAAGGTTCCCTTCGCATTAAAATAGTTGAATTTTATAAGTGATTGAAACGCAATAAAGCAACCAGCTATACGGTAGGTCCGTACCGGGTAATACAGGCTCCGAAAGGTAAGAGTCCTCACTATAAATACATCGATGGTTGAAGATTATGAAGAAGTACATAGCATCGCTTTCACCAAATCGGTGATGAATTTCTTAAAAATACAATGTTGTCCGTCAAGACATAAAAAAATACATCAGGAGGCTCTCAGAAGCACGTGCAGCATGAACAAGTAACTTCTGGTGGATTTCCAAGACAGTCGGCTTCCATGTTTAGAGTTAGATAAGACTCGAATGTTTCCCGTCGAAAGTCCCTTATGTTACACATTGAATCGAGAGAACCTGTTAGTTTGTTTCCCCGAATTGATAACCCAGCTGTAAAGAATAAACGAGAGGGCATTGGATGAGTATGTGTAATGACATGACAGGAAACAACAGATGTTACCTTACCGATCAAGTGACCAAGCTTTTTGATTATCAATGGAACCAAACGTACCTAATCGATCCAACTTAAAAAGTCCCTCCTCGGGAATAGGCCCCTCAAACGAATTGAACTCTAGCTGTAGGATATTCAGATTCTCCAAGTTTCCAATATCATTACTGATGGCACCGGTAAAATTGTTGTTGTTTAAAAATATCTCCTTCAAATTTGTGAACTCATAGAACTCGGGATAGAGTTCCCCCTTTAAGTTGTTTGATTGGAGATTCACAACCTCTAATGGGTAATATGCATCCAGCCATTCTGCTGTGGCTGAATCATAATCATCACTGCAAAACATTCCACCCCATTCACATTCGTTCGCCTCGCTAAGGAATGGTTTCCCTGAACAGTCTTCCTCATCATCCGAAATGTTGATATCCTGTTCGGCTCTGCAAGCCGTCCATTCACTACCCCCTAGTTCAAAGTACATAAGAGCTACATTGTACCTCTGACGTATCCGAGCGGTATTTTCGGGACATATAATGGCGGGATCAATGTTGTCCAACCAGTCGCGAGCCTTAAATTGGCTTGTTTCCGGATTTGAAAGGTGCATATCGTCAGATACCATCAGAAGCTCGGTCAAAATATCTCGTGATCGCTCTATTGCAGTCACACCACATTTCGATTGAATAAACAAACCACGATCTTCTTTTGTCGGAGGCTTGACGGGGGATTTAGTGGGCCTCGGGCTAGGTTCTGGGCTATCTGGCATGGAAAAGAATGAACGATAGTCCATGAACGCTGAATCCTCTGACAAATCAGACCTTGGAGCGTTTTCACCGCTGACAGGAAGGATTTTTGGAAGGAACCTCGCCCGTCTCCTTAGATGGTGAGTTTTATGTCTGGAAGGAATCTCTTCTCCATAGCCACTCCAGAAACAGGTTGCCCCAATCAAGAGAAGATTGTACATCGTAGGTCGAGACCACGTAGTCATGGCGGATTGTATTGGTGTAGTGTTGTGAACGTAATCGAAGACGGAACAAAGCAGCAGTACAAAGCAATTTCTACTAATTCAAAATCGATTGAGAACGGAGGCGTAGTGGGTGATCAATCCTGGTTCAAAATGAATTGCACGAAGTCTCGACTATCGTTGTTCATAATTGCATTCTGGAAATGAAATACACCGGGGTCGAGTATTCGCAATAACAAATTGTGGACTGGTTTTCCCTCCGATTTAGGCATCTTTCCCTCCAAGAAAGCCGAGCCAAATCTCATCAACGTAAAGTTCTCACCCATGTGTGAATCAGTTCACCGCGCGCCAAAACGAAATATCACACACTATGCAGACAAACCGCAAAGCATGAGTTTTGTTTTTAGTGGACCAAGGAATGCCTAAAACTAAAACAAATCATAGTATTGATAGATTGCTACACCGTTGAAACGAGCACATCCTACCAAAATGACTCCAGATCTGAGAACGAAATATTTTTCATTGCTTCAAAGACCTAATTACGTCGATGCATAACCTTACCTACAATTTTCCAAACGAACCGTATCTTTTGGCGGTTAACAGTATTCGAAACAAACCCCGAAACAGAATTTTCTTCCACTCGGTAATTTCTTGTTGTTCATAGAATGGAAGCTGATTTGAATATTGGCACAGAGCGGTAAAAGCTCGAGAGAGCTTACCTCGTCACGCGTTTGAAATTCAGATCATCGGACCTGGGAGTATGTACCAGACAGTTGCGTGCCTTACTTACAAACATAAGTCTTCGGATTTCCAATCAGAATCCCCAAGCATCCAACATCATTTGATGGTAACAAGATGTGCTGTTCCTTTAGTGTTTGTGTGTAAAGGGCTGCTCCAAGAAGCGCACGGGAGATACACAATTGGTTTTACCTCTCATAGTCGTATATTTTAAAGAATTGAACTGCAATCACTGATTCATGATGCGTTCTTGCAGCTATCCACTCAGGCAACCTCCTATTACAAAGTAGTGGTATCGATTAAGGAATATCGGTTCCTAGGCATTCTTCAGCTAGCATTCATCTCCTATCATATTGGAAAGTGCTGCAGTAGCACACTGTGATGATACACGTACGATGATTGCAATTATATTTGATTCTGCACTGAAGTCAGTCAGATAGGTGGATTCGACACTAGCCGTCGTTTTTCCTCGAACATTCCAGTTGTCAAAGTCTGAGATGCATGCGTGATCGCATTTCAATTTCAGATAGATGCAAACGTCCCATCCAACGGTATCGCAGATACATACAGGAACAGTCTCAAAATTTTGGAGCGGAGTGAGTTGTTCATGTAGGCACTGACTGTTCAGACGAGCAACACTTCTTGCTGAGAGCAACAAGGGAAACAGATTTGCACCTGTGAGACTATTCCTGGTAAAGTCATGTGATGTATTGCCAAAGAACCAACTTCCACCATCATCAGATCATGCAGCATCATTCGATACAAGGAAAATCTAACAGCACGCCTTCAGGCGTTCGTTCTTTCGGCTTCGCACTTCAGAAAGACATTCTTGCCGTCCCTTTGCATCGAATGTCCAGTGTCAGTCAGATGTCAGATGGTTGTCGATGACGCATACATATGTTTGATACCTATGATTATCATCGTCATTCACTTGTTGCTTGTCGCTCCACTTGACTTTGGATTTTCATTGATGCAGGACAGACGCCATTAAAGTTTACGTACTTCGTAGTAGTTTCAATGTTATTTTTGTCAGCTTTCGAGTCACCGATGCATAAGACTTACGTACCGTTATTTGTAGGACTAGTCGTACATAGGACCATTGTCTACGTATCACATATGATAAATAAGGTTTACTGTAATACCGGTACAGTAAATGTTTCGTTCCAACGTTCCGTGTCGCCGATCTCAATCATGACTTCGATTACGAAATTCAGCGCGCAACGGCTACAATCTCGGACTCCGACGCATCACAGTTAGAATCCTTTCTTTTCCCGTCCCAAGTCGTCAAACATAGCACATCGTCATCACCTTGAGTTGATGCTAGTCACTCTCCTCCGTGAGGTCACCACTGTTCAGTCCTGCGCCAGAGTTCTAGACAGAAGGTTACCTTTTGATTTGTAGTTGCTTCTGGCTTCTTTCTCGACCAGAGCGTCGTTGACAACATGAACGAGGTGTACGAATATTTCGTTGGGTTCGCCCCAGATCTATCTGAACGCCTTCCTGAGCCTTCAAGTCACTACTTTTCGCCGGTGGTCCAAACTACTACCGATGCGACTTCCACTTTGGTTGTCATTGCAGTCTTCGTGGTCACTTTTATATTTGTGAAGTACAGGGTCTTATTTTCGCGCCCCCCACCGGTTCCTCGGAAATCCCTGCCGTTGCGACCAGCGCTTTGCATCCAGTTCAAGCCCGATGATGAAATTTCTGCGACAAATCAAACCGAGAAGCAAACTGCCGCCTCAAAGTCAGGGTCAACGATGGCAACACACCCTTCGTTTGATAGCATAGGTGACGACACTGCCTCGTACACTTCTTTTGGTAGTACACAGGCAAGCATGGATAAGGGCGGAATCGGGTCGTACTCGCGATCTAATTCCGAATTACCTAGACCATTTCGCTTTGATCTTCCTGATTCCTTTGCGCCATTATTGAGCTCTTCCCAAACAGAAATGCTCCTGCACCATTTGACAGCTGATCTCATTCACGGGATCCATGCGAAAGCAATAGCTCAGATCCAAGAGGGCATTCACGAAATTCCGCTTGACAAAAATCCGTCTCGACCTCAATTCAACGTAGATGTTTCTAAGAGCGGGTGCAGGGTTTCGATCAACGCCAATGTCGGGAGTGATAGCTTCTCACAGGACGAAGATTTGGATGTAAGCATTCCAACAACATCGAGATCACGTCCTATGGTCAAGCACGCCGAAGTAACGTTTGATCCACCTGTTTCATTGAAGAATGTAGCACCGACACTGATCCATATTCCAACTCTGTTCGAAGACAGTTATGTCGTTCCAAGATACAGGCGCATCGCAATCACACGCCATTTCATCAATTTGATCATTGGCATTAGTAACTACATCGAAAAGGTATTGTGGATCGTGGAAGGTTTCTTACAAATTCACTTGGGCAGAGTTAGAATCACACCAGTTTACAAAGGACGGAGCTCTATTGATGATACGTCTCCGGAATGGAGACTCGCTCTTGCATTCAGTGGCCACTGTAATCTCTTTGGAATCTTGCCGATTCCATTCATCAACGTGATCCTTCCAACTTTCATCATCCCTCAACCTCACGCACTATTGGAATACTTATTGTCAAAACAACCTCTTGCAACTGCAAAAATTAGAAGGGAGAATATAGCGGAGCAAAAGCTTACGATTGCCGCTCTTGACATGATTGATACTTGGAATTGCCAATTGGAACTGGTAGCAACACCTCCAGCCGTTGGTATTGATCTGACAATGCCAGGCGGTGTATCGTTAGGTATGGAGTTCATGCACGGCCGCGATTCTGGTGCCGGAAAAAGTCGTGATAATATCAACGAGTTTGCAAGCCCCAGCGAAAGGCGGATGAAATCATCAGGTTCGCGTACCTCTTGGACTTCGAATGATAGAAGTGAGAGTGATTTCCGAAATAATCACTTTTCGGCTGCTTCATCACAAACTGGGGGGCAACAGTTCAATGCTAATAAGCTTGTACCATGGAAACTTGAACTAGGCGCAAAAGGAAGCATCAAGAAGGATAAAATATCCTTTCATCTGCTTCAATGTTCTTTCAGTCATGATGATCCTTCATCACCAATTCCTGCCACAAGTCAAATCGCAGTTCGAGGTAGTCTCGCAGTTTGGAAGGCTACTCCAGAGGCAGCCACTGTCAATCGAAAAACGGGTAGAACGCTCTATGATCGCCGAACATTCGCTCATCGGGCTGCGCTAGCAGCTAGTGAAACAGACTCTCCTTCAGTTGCCGCAATGTTGCTTTTCCCGGAAGACTTCGAATCTTTTCACCAGGCGACGCGGTTGCTACAATACGATTTCGCTTTTGACTCTGCAGATTCAATGATTGATGCAATTACATTTTCAGTTGGTGCTAGTCACCCCATGTTGAACGGGGGGAGCATGGTCACTACGATTTTTGAGTCTATTTATGCATCAGGTAGTGTCACCGCTCGAGAAAACGCAACCTTGGACCCAATCGAACGAAAAAAGAAAAGGAATGTATTGAAACATCTCCCCGCAGTTGATTTTACGTTTGGCGTTCAAAATGGATTCATTCCACCAGAAAGTAATAGTTATATGGATGATGGGCAGACAAGGACACTTCCAAGGATGGACGGTGCTCGATTAGAAGTTCAAATTATAGGCGGCATTGATTACGAGAAAGATAGTTGGGGAAGCAATCTGCTAGCCCCAAAACAGGCGGATCGTGATACCACTGGTGGAATCAAACTGGACAACCCAATTGACGAGGGTATTAAAGTAATTGCTGATTGCGTTGTATCGTCAATCATTCTTGATAGCGAAACAAATGTGAATGAGTTCCCAGAATTTGAGATTTTTGAAGGGACTAAACTGAGAGCTTACACTTCGGGAAAACTTGGTGGCAATGTCATATGCCATCTGAAACCACAGAAATTGACCCCGTTAGAGACGAGCACTGGTCCCAACCTATTCAATCCACTGGAAGCATACGAAATTGACTGTTCCGGATCCAATTTTTCCCTTCGACTTCGAGAATCGACGACATCACTCGGTCACCGACGCGTGATTATTCCATCTGAAACGACCGTGAAGGTTAAGGTGGTTGAATCTATCGTTGATATGAGTATGGAAGGAAAATCAGAATTGGAGATTCTTTGGGATTTCCAGGGGTTGAGTCCGATACTTCAAGTAACAGAAGTAGGCCTAGAGCCCGAGACAGCAAACCACGAAAACAAAGAGCAGGTTTCATTACTTATCGCTCCTTTACGTCAAGGACGATTAAGTGTAAAGATTTCACAAGTTGGTGGCGTTTCTATCGAAAAGGCAGCCACAAGTCGCGAGGATAAAGAGGGTTTGTACGATTGGAAGTTCTTCAATGCGCTGGTATCTCCTAACCCAGACCCTGAGTCTGCCGAGAGGCTTCTTGATGTAATCCACGATAAGCGGTCCATGAAGAAACTTCTACAGGTTGTACGACTTATTAACAATGATATCTACAAGACGCTTGACTTTGTTTTCACGAGAGTTTGGAGATTGAAGGAGATAATGGATCAAGAGGATGTTTCTGAAGCTAAACATATCATACCTGGTCACAAAATGGCTAGACTTTTCTCTCTTCTGTTGTGCGAAGATTTGAGTGAAGTGCCGGCATGTCTCCGAATTATTCGCCGGGTAACTGCCGGAGACGGTCTTGATGTTGTTGCTGTGAAAGAATTACTTAGGAAGTACGCGGGGATTTATGATGATTGGACACCAGAGATCGATCGTGGAGTAAGGATGCTCGAAGTAATGTTCAATCCAACCCCAGCAGATCCATTTTACGTTGAGGATAATGTAACTCCACTTGCTCAACTCAAAGAATATTCTTCGAGGTTTCGGAATATACCCTCAGCAGGGGTGCTTTACGATCAAATACACGATCGTCCCGACCTCCCGCTCGACAGAAGATTTTCGAATCTCGTTGGAAGAATCTCGCCCTACCTGAGTTTTCGACAGATTGAATATCTTTTAACGGTGAGAGATAAGAAGGATTGGCAACCCTCTGATTTGAAGCGACTGCGATATGTTTATTCTATCAAGAGAAAAGTCATGGATATTGCAGAGTCATATGGGGGACTCTCCTTTTTACCACAAAGCTTTCTTGTGTCCGTATTCCTCGGGGAAGCAACAAGGTCAAGTCTGAAGTACGTCCAGCCCGTTACGAAAGAACAATCTGAACTACTGACGGTTTCGAACAGACCTTCAACGCTGGTGTCGTTGAGACAACGGCGTGCAAGATTGCATGATCCTTCACTAACTCAAATTTCTGAGAAAAATGAAGATTTTGTCACACCAGCTGCTAGGGTGGCTTCGAGCTCAAATTTTCTGCTAATCAATCTACCCAGAGAGGCCCAAAAGTCCATGGTTAACGAAAGTAACAACCTAGATCGTTCAGGCGAGGAGAGAGAATACGAACTCGGAGATTGTTTACTTGGACCAGGAGATGTGGCAATTTTGTTGCAAGCAGGTTTGACTTCAGTCATGAAAGGGTCCTCTGTTGTTCAGCTAAATCAACGAATGCTTTTGGATTTAGTGGCGAGTCAACCGAAAAGCTTTGCCGTGGCTGTACTTGCCGAAATCGGAACCCCAAGTGGACAAGGTTCACCAAGGCAGCTAGCCTCAGGTAAGATCAATGATCGTTTGTATCTGTTTGCTAGTCACATCCGAAAACGCCTACTAAGCAAAAATTATTAATCTTTGGAAATAAGCTTTGATGGCGCTACTTGAGTTGGACCAAAGCGCTTTTAGACCTCAACATCAACTTGATATGAAGGTTTTGTTGGAATCATGGTTGCCAGGGATGCGAGTTCCAAGGCGGGAGGATTACATGGCAGGGGGGCGATGGGCTAGACAGTCTTATTACCAAGCGATCTTTTCACTTGCTAAAAATATTTTGGAGGACGCTGAATGCTACATGGCATTGAATTCGCACTTACAAAGGTATCGCCACGCCGATGAATCTGATCCTATTCCTTCACCACAAGAGGAACTTCGAAGCATGCAAAATTCCGATGGCGGAGATCGAGATGAAATACAATCTAAGCTCACAGAGGCAATCCAGGTTGCTATTCGCAAGATAAAGGACGCGGATTTGAAAGGGGAGAAATTGCTTCCCAAACTATTGTACTACGAAAAGGCTGCAAAACGAGGAAATTTGTACCACGAAGCTATTTCTGCGTATCACGAAGCTTTTGAGGCTTGTGCAAGGGTTCGTGATCTTGATCCTCAGTCATTTACCAGCAAGTGGTTTCGAGTGTTTTACCAGCGTAATTATAACGCACTGATGATCAAATCGGTGTTCGACAATCTGATTGATAACGTTGATGATGTTCGATACTGGTAAGTCGAGTGTGATTGTATCCAAATCATGGGCGCTTTGAATATTGTCTCATATCGTATTCTTCAATTCCACAGGATGCACTGTCTACAGCGTGGCGCAAAGCATGGTGCGCCACGAAGAAATGATAGCGAACTTATTAAGGAGGGAACCAAGGAACCGCCGAATGTCTTCGAAAAATTCTTGAATGATCTAACAGACGGGCACGTGAAAAGTGTGCTTGACAGCAATTGCATTTTTCTTAACCCGACTACGCGGAGCGAACAAGATTTAATTGACGCTATCCTTGACTCCCTCATTTACGACAAATATGACAGAGAGAAGATGCGGGAGGATCCACTCGTGAGGCTCCTTATTCCAAATCGCGACGGTAATTACGACTTCACTGTTGTTACGGCAATGGGTGTTATTACCGATGGGAAAGCTGGAACCGAGTTACATACTGCTTTGCAGAGACTCGAGGAAAAGAGGGGAGTCAGATTCATTCGTGCAGATACAGCAACTGCTCGTTCTTTTGAGTATAATGCGGAGAGAATAATCGAAGCCATTGAGTCCACGAAAGCCTACAACGTTCCTTTTGGGTTGATAGGCTATTCGCAAGGTTGTGCAAATTCACTGATGGCCGAATCGATTCTTTTTTCTGGCACACCCGCGCAACAAGAATATATTAAACGAAACCTTGCTTGTCGCCAGCTACTGTTTTCAGCTGCGAATGGATCTGCGCATGGTTCAGCATCGGACAAGAAAGCAACGCGTCTTATTGTAATGTTGGAGGAATTTGCAAAGTATCAACAGGGATACTTTAGTCGGGCACTTCAGACTGCTTTCCTCGAAACTGTAACATCCGTACTAGACAGCTCTCAATTTCACAAGAGTATGGGTGGAGCCCAAGGATTCCTACACGACGGCTGTCGGGCGTTTTGGCGAGAAGCCCAGCATTTACCAAATGTAAGTCTTGAATGCGTTTCGAAAGGAAATATTTTGATTTGGACACCTAACCCTCACTAAAACGATCAATCCATTATGCTTAAGGTACCGACATGTACGCTGAGAGGAATTCTCGAGGATCACACAACACCGGAAGCACTTGAAATGTTATCTCAGATGTTAACAAAGCAAAGTGGTTCTGCCCTTCACGACTCTCAGGTACACGCGTGTGATGCAGTAGGTTACCCTGTATATCATCACAATAGAAATGGACGAATTCTTAAAGAGTGCGAGATTGGAGCTGGAGCGATTCAAAGGTAAATTCTTTTGCGTGGTATCAATACTTTGCATCGTGCACGGTGCTAACAATAACTCACAACCTCTGTGTCGTTACCATACAACCGATAGAACCCACCACTGGTCACCATTGAAAGAGGAAGTTGCGTTCATCCAGACGTCAAGGGATCACGATCTCGCTTCCTTTGACTGTGCAAAAGATCGCCACATATTCCCATGGGTAGATGTGAACGCCCGGTTTGGGTTCATTAAGTATTCGAGAGATACCAAATCTATAACAAGTGAAGACGATTCTGATGAGGGGATTTAAAGCGATTTGAAGTTAAATGACGACAATGATTTTGTTTTATTTTTTCAAACTGTTTGCGTGTTCTATGTAAAATGTTATGGTCAACGCAGACGAAAAAAAATAATCAATGATTTACAACGTATTATTACTATTATTATTTATTTGAAAACAAAGTTCGCGGAATCAATTGCTCAGTCGTTTGTGTAATCAGGCATCATATTCCCTCTTGTATTCACAAAGAGCATATCTTCCATCCGGAGAAGGAGATACTCCTGATATTGGCGTCGAATATAAGAATCAACACGGATAGAACAATCTGTTCAGAGCTCCAAGCTTCCGGAAACTCTATAACTTTTTCCATCTCGCGACAAAAACTTGGTTTCGGTGAGAAGTCTAGATTTCTCATTCGTGATTCCTTTATAGCCTTCTTTTCGTGCTTTGATTTTGATCGGTGCTTCATCCGGCTTTGTGAGCAAAGCGGTGATAAAGAGGGGAAAAGTTGCCGCCCATAACAAAAGATTAGCCCAATAGTACGACCTTTGACGCTCAGACATAGCAACCAAAGGAGTCTGAATCGCGGAGAACAGGGATACCATTACATTGATCAATCCGAGCAAGACACCGTAATTCGTAAAGCCGAAATTGGCACCCAATTGATGGAACAAGGTGCTATACACCAATTGACGAGAACATGCGACGCTGGGGAAGACAACGAAGCATTGCATCCATTCTGATACCGGGAAAAAGGCCAATATACCTCCATACAAAATTCCAATGATATTGGCCAACTCAAAAGCCCAAATCGGTTCACGATCTAGTGTTGCCGCCACTACAGGTAGTGCCACGAAGCCGAAAGGCAACATTGCCCCCAAAATGTCAATTAAATGATTCGCTACTTCTGTGGCTACATTTTTATCAAGCTGGTCGTTGATAGTTGCCACTACGAAGTTCAGTTTCAAAATATGGATTCCTGCCCAAATTGCCATTGACCAAAATGTGGAATGCTTGAGGACCACAGATATGGGAGCATCAATCAGAGATCGAGGACCATTCTTGCGACTGCGAATACCGAGGCGTCCTTTTGGGGACAAGTATGATGACCCAACACCCATGTATTCTTCGTTCTCGCCGTTTTCCCGGAGCCTCTCGATATCGGAAGGAGATTCCAAGATTTCGTTTGGCCATGCAACGATGGCTGTAATTATGCAGCAAGCCGGGACGAGAGCGTAAATCAAGAAGAAACTCGAGGCGGAGAAACCCGTCAACTGGTGCATCAATCTTCCGATAGCGAACACCGCCGTTCCGCCATCGAAGGCTGCCGCCTGAGCAGACATGTAGAAAGCACCTGTTCCACCTGCTTTCGAAGGAAAGAGATTTGCCAAGTGAAGAGTAGGCATTTGAATACCAGGGCCAGCAAATCCAACTATGGCGAATCCGACTGCAAAACAAAAGTAGTTGTGCACAGCGGCACATAGAATCAATCCAAACGCAAAGAATACCGATGCAATAATACTCGTAATTTTGGGGCCAAAGTTGTCCAGAATCATTCCAAAAATCAGAGTGGAAGTGTAGTTTCCTACCGCACCGGCTGTTATATTTCAAATGATAAACCAAACAGTGAGAATCCTCCCTCTCGGTAACTCCTGGATATTAGACATACTTTGACTTGTTTCACTCACCTGTGAAGATAAGCGAGAATTGTTCGGGCGTGTAATCAACCCCTGATGCTCGAATCACGGGCAAGAGGCTAGCCCAACCAAAGATAACTCCGGATGTCAAGAGTGTCTGCGTGACGCCTACCGTCCCCCACAGGACGGGATTACCTTTCAAGCGATCATGGGCGGAATCAATGCCATCATTTTTGGTCGGTGATCCTTGAACTAATAGTGTATCGTCCATCACCGTTGCAGTTAAAAACCAGTGGGGATAAGTTGTGCCAGAATCCTTATTCGCGAGAGAGGAGAAAGATGATGGTTGCTCTCTTTTTGTGTCGCCATTTGTGAGGCTGACATCTTTTAACATTAGAATTCAGGATGTCTTGCTATTACATAACGCCGATTTTCACCTCAGAAGTTAAAAAAAAGTCGAGGCGATTGAAATCTTGATTTTGTTCCTTCCTCCCAAAGTGTCATAGTGGTCAAGAGTCGCGAGTGAGATGTCATGTTTTCCGATGATTGCCATTCCTCAGATGTGAACAGAAGATGATAAATATCTTCGAATTTCTTTTGGAACGGCACGAATAGTACTAAAATGAACGTGGTCATCGCGAAAACTGGGTTGTTTGTCCCAGACGTGGTTGAAGTGTGACAGACAACGAATGCAAATACAAAACAGTACGTACGTACCTTACGTACCTACCGGTCCGTCCCGTACTTTGTTGCTCATCTACCAAGACTGGCTTAAGTACAATTACATAGAATTACCGATGCGATTAAGTACTGTAGTTGTCAGGAATAATACCGTAGGGTATGGAAGCTATTATTTTCTACTCATAAGTTACGAGTACGACTACCGTACTGGTATATTGTATGACTGATTCATTCCTTCTGAGAATTTGAAAAATTAATAAGCCCAAAATAGAAAAAAATCAAGTCCCGCCTTTTTAAATGAAACTCATGACTCGAATTCTCTGAAGACTGTACGGTAAGATTACTCTTACTGTACGTACTTGTAATTAATTACCGTCACAAGGTAAACCTTACGATCAGATTACCCAAGGTATTCAGTATGTTAGCTATGAAACGCCGAGCAAATACTGAGTTACGTAGCATTTTCGAATTTCAAATTTACTACGAGAACGATTACGTAAGATTACCGTAAGGTTTACATCACGAGGAAATGTCTTGGGGAAGAAAGATCGTATTGTACTTGTACTACCGGTAACCTTACATAACGGTAGACGCAAACATCGGGAATGATCGTGGAAATACGAGTAAGGCTTACCCAGAGACAACCGCAACATTTCTGAGAATAAATTTGAGATAACAAGGAATCCACAGAACTCGCACTTCCCAAGTCCATCTACGTATCTCTCCCAGCAATCCTTTCCACCGTAGCCATGCAATTTTGATTTTCTTTTAATGAACAAGGTACACTCTGTTCGACAAGCGTCAAAATGAGGCAAAAGACGAAACCAGTTCGTCGTCGTCGGACAATCGACGGGGACGTCCAAAGTGAAGTGCTCGGCCGATTCCGTTTACGACCATCGCAGTCTTTGGATTATATGCTGGCAAATGAAATCGCTACCGATATTGAGGTAGAGACGACAGAGATCCCAACTGATCGTGATTTTAGAACAAGAAATGAGCGAGACATCCACCGCGAACCTCATTGCGGGGATATCGAAATTGAAAGTGAAAGTGAATACAGCACGATGGCTGCAGGACGCCGCATGCCACCGACTCTAGCCGCGATAGAGCGCAAAATCGCAGCACAAGAGCGCGAAATAGATGGTAAACGGAGCAAGAGGAAGTCTGGAAAGAAGAAAAAGCGCCGTTCCACCAAGCATGTGCATTTTTCTAAAGCGAATGACGATTCTTCGAAATCCCAATACCAGGTGGTTGAAACTGAGATAATACCACCTCCAGAGTTGCTGATTGAAATCCTTGATACAGGGACGGAAACTGGTGCCAAACGCAGGTCCCTACATTTTTGTCCACGGAATCATCCAGTCGTACCAACAGATCAAGATGGTTTCACAATTCTTTGGTCCTTCAACCTAGAAAGAACGAAGATTGTGATGATAGATGAAGCAACAACACTAGCAACAAAGTCGGGCATCGTGCAACACTCCGTAGTTACAGGCATTGCAATTCGAGACATATGGAAAGAATATGCCTTTCCAGAAAATATTTTGGCATCCTTGATCAAGTGTGTGCAAGAAAATTGGATACAGCTGGTCCTGCCGTGCTCATCGTCGTTCAAAGATCACGCTACATCACATCTAAACGTTGCTCTTACTCGGCAAGCCTTTGACGGTTGTAGAAATCTACCCTTCGTACAAAATAGTCGCCAGCATAAAAAATATGAGGTAGCAAATTGTCTCCAGAACGTCATCAAAGGTCTCTTTGAAATCTCAAAAGCCGCTCCCATGTTCAGGAAAGATAAATCAATTGATACGATCTCCGCCAAAGATGTGTACGACCTAGTTGATAATAGAAACATCCAGCAGTACGAGAAGGAGAAGAAGAAGAAGCCTCTCACTTTTAAATTCAAGGGTTTGATCCCAACCCTTAGACCATACCAAGCTATTGCAGTCCAGTGGATGTTAGAGCGAGAACACATGACACATCATGGAAAAGAGTGGAAAGTTCTATGGATGACCCTCGACCCGAAAAGCAAGAAAATCACACCTGTGGCAGAAATGAAGGGGGATGAAACCACATGCATTCGAGGGATCCATTACTGCCCTTTCAATGGACGGATAGCTAGATCGGCAGAAGAAGCGAAAGAAATGACACTAATGGGCCATACTCAACCAATTAAAGGTGGGATACTGGCAGATCAAATGGGTTTAGGGAAGACGGTTGAAGTTCTTGCGTGTATTGTGGCACACCCTCGACAGCAACATTTTTACGAGGGTTATTGTAGTCGGTCGAACGAACAAAGTGAAACGGAGGAGCCCGATGCAGGCAACGTTACTGTAGATCGTCAAGATTCTATGCATACAAACCATTTATTGGGGGACAAGGACACGGACGCGGTTTTATCAAAAACGAGCGACCGGTTTGATGCACCGTCGCCTAGTTGCTTAGATGAATCCAAAGCGAGTATGGTGGGAGCTGACCAAGCCAGAGTAAACGCCGAAGAGCGATGGATCGATACGATTGAAGTAGGCAGTTGTATATGTGGCGATATAATCTCATTCTCCAAGCGACCACAAAAAGGCCTGATAGCTTTCTGTGATTCCTGCGAAGAGCCCATGCATGTCAAGTGCACCTGTCTAGATTCGAATGTTGTACAAAAATCGCCACGGTTAATCTTGAAACGATCATTGGGCAACGAGACCTTGGAATGTATTCGGTGTAAGGACTGTCCATTTTGCATGATGAAAGAGACGCCAATCCGAAGTAGGGCGACTTTAATTATTTGTCCACCATCAATTCTGGATCAATGGGAACGAGAAATAAAAAGGCATTCGAAACAACTGAAGGTTTGTATTTATGGCGGCGTTGAAAAAGAATCAAAAAGAGCAAGACGACACGCAGATGCGGCGAGGTTGTTACACCCAGCGCACTTGGCTGATGCTGACATTATTTTGGTCAGCTTCGTTGCGCTGATGTCTGATCTCGCTCATTCCGAGGACAACCAATTCATTTCCCAAAATGACAACGGTAGTTTGTTATCTTCGAGTTTAAGAAGGCGGAAAAAATACCGAGTTGTACCATCACCTCTATTGTCTATTCATTTTTGGAGGATCTGTATTGACGAGGCACAACGTGTCGAAGTAACAACTACAAAAGCAGCAAAAATGGCATTAAAGTTGAAAGGCGACCATTTTTGGGCTGTGTCAGGGACACCTATTGGGCATGGTAAACTTCAAGATTTATACGGCCTATTCCTGTTTCTCAGACTGGCACCGTTTGATGATAAAGATTTCTTCAATTGTTGTCTGGGTTCGACTATTGATGGGTTTAATGAACGCCTAAAATTTCTCCTCCATGACATTTTTTGGCGTTCTACAAAAGCACTCGAAACAGTGAAAAAACAGATTGGAATACCCGAGATGAGAGAGGAACGTGTACTCCTGAAATTCAGTTCAATCGAAAGGCATTTCTATAATCGTCAACTTCAAAAGACTTTGCAGCTAGCCGACAACTGCAAGGATGCATCGTTAATGAAAGGAAAGCGAAAATCTACAAGGTTTGACTTCCTTTCTGAAAGTCTGCATCGACTACGAGCCGCTTGCTGCCATCCACAAGTAGGATCCAGTGGTATTTCGGGAAAACGACGAGCGAAATCACGCAAGTTGTCCACTGGGTGCCGGAAAGACGAAGGAAATAGTGTAGCATCACGTGTTATGACAATGGAACAAATCCTTGACCGTTTTATTGACGATGCAAGGCACAAGTGCGAGGAAGCTCAACGAATAGCTATTTTGCACACAAATGGAATGGCAGGTGTAACTAGACTGAAGGTAGAGGCTCGAGCTCGAGGTGTGAAAATTAACCAGAATGATCGATCTCTCTTTTTGAGCAGTGGTCAGTTATATCGCGAGTCACTTTTGTTGGCCCAGAAGAATGCAAATCCCGTAAGAGCAGCAGCCGAAGCAAAATTGTCTGGAAACCAAGGCTTCTGTTCGCCAGGCCATATATTCCAAAACGGAAAGTGTTGTCCTATGTGGAAGATAGAACAAAATTTTGAGAAAGTCTGGACGACAATCGACTACGAAAGTTCGTCACGGAGAATCGCCAAGCTTCTCATTCGGCCAATTTTGCATCTTCCTCTTCACATCAGGGAAGAAAACTCGGTCGATTTCGAATGGAAATTGCTTAAACCTACATCCGTTATTTTGCAGGTTGCAACGGCAGCAACAGGTGGAGAATTTGTCGATTGTACTGAAGCGTCTCTCAAAGATGATTGGGTTGAAGTAGACAATTTACGTCGCACCAATAAATCGAAAACATGGAGAATTGTTGTGACAAGTTCAGATTGTTGCGACGTCTACAAAAAGGCTTTACCGTCAAAGCAACATGGATTTTTCTTAGGTATTGAGATTGAGTTGTATGAACCGCAAATCAATAGCGACGATCTTCAGTTGCTTCACTCACTACATAATGCTTGCTTGTCATATGAAGGTGCGATGAAAATTCCTTCAGAAGAGTCGAATGATGATATACGTGGTCAAATAGAGTCGATGAAAAAAGAAATCACTCAAATTGAATCCATACACAAAGAACAGGCAATAACTCTACACAAAGCATTTATGTTGAAGCTTGACGAACTGACAGCTAGACGAAAGGAAAAGGAACAACTTCTCTTTGACATTACAAGGTTATCAAAGTTGTCCAGAGATGTCGATGATTGTTGGGATGATGGTTGGTACGATGATTTCTTGGGAATGGTTTCTCTATATGGTTCTGACACACAGCAACATACTGTATTTGATCGCATTGTCCAGGACGTAGAAGGCCTTTACAACGGGGACGAGACCATGAAATTCCCTGATTTCAACAGTATCTCTGGGTTGCGAACTGCTCTCAACATGCGTATTCACAAAATTCGTTCCGAAGGACTTGGTAAAAGACAATTGACGCTACCAGCAACTACAGCACACAACGAATTCGTTCAAATTCGGAGTGCTCGCTTCAAGTGCAGCAAGGGCGAGCACCTCCATTGTATGAAATCCATCCACAATCTCTCATCATCTCCGAGTCTGATTGAAATGAATGAAAACAGTCACTGTCGGTTGTGCAAAGCGGATTGGAATCAAACAGGAAAGATTTGTCGCCATTGCGACATTGCAAATGTTCTACAGGATTTAAAGCCGGATTCAGTGACCTACACAGTTCTTACCGCAATTTATGCTGCCATTCGAACGTCAACGGGAATGTCAATTTTAAATTCGAAAGAGGCTTCGCAGGTCGCCGAGAGAGCCAAACTCTTTTTCGAAGTTCTCGAAGCAGAGGAGCGCGAAAGAGTTGGCGCCTGGAGAATGTGGAGGATTCATTTAGATCTTTTAAACGGGTTGGACGAATTGGAATCGTGTAAGAAAGGTTTGCGTTTGTCGTTGGAGGGCGAGATCTTGACATCCTATACCGAAGAACAGTTGAATGCTATCGTCCAACCAATAGATGTTCTTCATCAATATCACGATCACGCTGCAAAACAGGCCATGGCTCTTGCAGACCTTAGACAATCGACAGGTACACTTAGATATCTTCAGAACCAGAAGCACTCAATGGAGAACCACGAGGCATTAGCCACTGAAAATTGCGTCGTATGCTTACAAATTCTGGAGGGGGAGTGTTGTGTGTTGAGATGTGGCCATCGATTTCATCAAAAACCTTGTTTCGAACAAATATTGAAAAATAGTGGTGGGATGAATGTTCTCTGTCCCATGAAATGCCGTTTACAAACCGCGAAGAACGAGGTCATGATTGCAACCAACAAGGCAAGAGACGACGGCAGCAATACGAGTAGAAAAGTGAAAGGGAGTTATGGCACGAAAATCACAAGGATTGTCTCAGATGTTTTGTGCATTAGGGATAAAGGTGAAAAGGGAGTTGTTTTCAGTCAGTGGCATGACATGCTTGATATTCTAGAAACGGCGCTGATGGAAAATAATATACAAGTGGCACGGCCTAGTGGAAGCAATCGATTCAGCGAAAGCCTCCTCGCGTTCCATTCTCAAGAGTGTACTGTTTTGCTTCTAAATCTAAAACAGGGGGCAGAAGGATTGACTTTAGTGAATGCAACCCATGTGCTCATGATTGAGCCAGTAATGAACAATGGACTTGATCAGCAGGCTATCAATCGAATACATCGGATTGGCCAAACTCGTCGGACCTTCGTCTGGCGATATTTGATAGAAGATACGATAGAAATGAAACTGGATAGAATGCGTCAAAAACATCAAAAAGATAACGATGCATTGGAAGACTCTATCAATTTTAACAAGTCAAATTCGAACTTTTCAGCAGGAGGTATCGATGGGGGATTTGCATCGCAAGCGGAACTGTTAGAAATCTTGGATGGGAACTAAGTTATCAAATACTTTCATCGAAGGATGAAACCAGCAGTATTGAACGCGTTGCGATGATGCAAAATCCATTTTGTAGTTCAGTTACCCTCGTGTGTGATAACTTCATACGAGTACGCCAAATGAGACAATCGATGAGCGGTTGTAGGTAACCGATTGTCGGTCAAGCATGAGTAAGGTATCAGCATACTTAACAGTGAATACGCGTAATGCTACTCAGAGGTCAGTCGTTGCTTATAATTCTCGACTTCACAGGTCTTCACAAGGATGACCTCCAGCTGAGTTATACTCGTCAACAGATGCATGCAAGAGACCATCATTCTGTTTCACGATAATGTCATGTATTGACCATACGGAGTTCGTTGGAAACTCAAACCTACTCATGTGGCTGCTCCGGAGTTTCTGGGTACATCCAACTATAGTTATCTTCGGCTTATCTTCGGGTCAACTCTAGAGTCTCACGGCGAAAGAGAAAAGAGACTTGAGAATAAGTTACTTTGTAGATGCAACCAAAATCAAACGCAAATTCGGACCCTGCTCAGCAAGATTTCTCGATCTAGAAGTAAGGATTTACAAGGAACAAATCAGCGCATGCGTTTTACTCAGTCGTGTACAGATTCAGTCGTGCATGATGAATTTTGTGAGTCAGTCTCTCATCAACGAAAGAGATCGACGTACGTACCAGTACAAAGTAATACTGTACCTGAAAAACATACAACTTCGTTTCGTATTGGACGTATTGTACTCGTACGTGTAGTTTTCGAAAGCATACTCGTAGACGTCCTACTAGAATCTCGTCTATCTCGAACAAAACTACCGTACGGTTCTTGTAGTCGTATAACTTGTACTTCGTACACGATACACGTGCGTACAAACTTCATTCCGGGAACAACATCAGCATCATCCTTGTCTCATCGGCTTTTATCAACAGATGAGGTAGAGCAATTCAGATAGGCACCAGTGAATCCGACCAGCTTCGTACAGTACGACTCCGTTCTTCGTGCTAACTGAAAAAGAGAGACTACAGTCATGATACTTGTCTCGTCCATGCATCAACTATACTCGCTACTGATCGGCCTGCTACCTCTCGTCGCAGTCCGAGCATTTGTATCCTTGCACGAGGCGGTACGACCCGAAACGACTCTGGGAGTATCTCGTCGACAATTTGGCACCCTTGCCATCGGCGAATGTGTTGCATTGTCTAGCAGCTCAGCAATTGCGGCGAACGACCCATTAGCGCCAAGTGTAGAGCTTCCTCAGATGTTGTTAGCTTCACAGCAATCAGAATACTCAAACCTTCCTCCGGGTTTACTAGAAAGTCGACTCAGCAGCAACATTTTAGAACCACCACCATTCGGTATGGAAGGCACGGATATTTTCTATCCATCGTAAGTAGAATTTGGTTTCACTGCGGTTGATTTGATAGTGATTTGACAGTGATTTGATCGTAGAATCAACTTACATAGTCGAAATAAACTTTTGGATCACTGGTTTCGAAAATCGGTTAAAGCTGGTTCTCGGGTTATTGGAAGGTGAAGTCAGAAACAAAAGATGTTCAGGCACCCTGCGGAATTGGTCTATTCGGAGGCAACGCAACATTCAACAATGCACGTCAAGATATCGGGAACGTTCTTGACTATGACTGTAGATTCCTGAACACCGATTCTGGTGATGTCGTCGCTGATAGGGAGTTCAATGTAAAATCGATCGCCAAAGTATCGATGGGAGAGAACAGCGTCGTTGATGTGTCAGTTGCTACGCCAAATAAATTTTCTTGTCTTTTGGCACCCAAGGGCGCTCCAACGTTGTTATCCGTAGATTTGATAGTACTGAATCGAAGGCAGGAGAAAGACGAAGATCCCAACAAATTCTATTGCAGTGAAGTTGTAAGAGAGATTGCAAGGCCTGTTGATGAATCACCACAGCAACGGCAGCAAAGACAAGCCTCTGTTCTGAAAGAGATTGAGACCACATCGATCTATTCTTATGATCCAAAAAGAGATGAAGTACGTTGTACGCAGAGGTCAGCAGCCTTTCTGCTACCTTCATCTCAAAGCGAGATGGCGATGAGGATGTGGCAGCTTAGTCGCGGACGAGCAATCGATGTTCGATTCTACGACGTTATCTACAGCCGGGGCTGATAGTTTTATACGGTAGTGCACGGGGTTTTCTGAGTATGCAACTGAATCGGCACGCCTAGAAGGAAATGATTTACATGTGGTATACATCACTTTCTCTAGATGAGACGTGTCTTTGGGGATTTGGATATTCTGGAAGGAATTGCAGAATTCTGTGTAACCCTCAAGTTCGATTTTGCATATCTAGAATAGAGAAAGAGCTCCATGTGAAGACGAAAGCAATACACGACGTCATCTCATTTTGCGGCTATATTTTATCCGAGTTGTGCCTACATGATAGTTGTTCTGAGTCACCCTCACCCATCGTTGATACTAAGGGATTACAAAACAAATAATGCATCTAGATCACATCTTCCGGCTGGTCCCTGAAATCTGCACCCCGTCACGAGAACGGAATCGGTCTTAAACTCGGTTTCTTTTTCCGATTGGACATCTGATGGATACGGTAACTTACTTGTATGTAGTAACCTCACGACTAAGATGCAATCTTCATCTCGATTTCAAATTTTAAGTACCCTGTACAGAACTGCTCGTGATTGATCAATCGTCCTTACAAGCTCTTATTTAGCTCCTACTCGTTGTGGAGTAAAATATTGAAAATAAGAAGTAAACCTTACCTGTACAGTAAAAGATAGGACGCACGTATTGGATGTACTCGAATTACGAGTAAGATTACATACTATGCTTTCCGATGAGCATGTTTTACTATCTTAACGAAATACGATACAATCGCCGAGCACGAGTAAGGCCTTACTTTACAGGTTCTACCACGGACTTCGTTCGTGTAATAATGTTGTTGTAATTACAGTACGGGTACAAGTAGAGCTACGTAGCTCGTACTTGGGAGTACTTTATTGTGAGACACGAGTTGGAAACACTTTCATAAAACTTCTTATGTTCAAAATACCAAATGCGTAAGATTAGTATCAGTAAGGTCTGAGATACTTTCGTATGAGTTATGAGTAATTACCCGTAGTTCTGGCAATTTTTAACGGTACAACAAATGATTCAGGTCGGTCGTGCTTGCTTATGAGCGCTAGCGAAACCCGTACCAGTATCTCTCAAACACGGTTATTCTTTTCGCTAAAGAAAATGTTCAAGCACGACAGGATCCATAGTGCGTAAAGATTGAACGCTACATTATGATGTTTTACGTTAAAATACGGTTTGTAATAGCGTCGCCGGGCGGATCAGCTGCATTGTTTCTTGAATAATAGGAATGAATGAGCCAGCAACCATGAAAAATCATGCATTCATCCATATATCTCATAAACATCCAGTCCAAGCTATTGCACCAACTCGAGGTGCTCTGTGTGTTCTCTCCACCATAGCAGTCCTTACATTGGCGTCGACAAGAACCATCTTGTTACGCGAATCCCTTAGACGCCATATCAATGGCCGTACCAATCGAGTCCTCCAGTTGTTGTCACTCCTATCTCACAACATAGTTCAATAAGGCAGGGGGTGCGCGGTGAAGAATTCGCTGAACAGCTGCTGAAATCTCAGTCGGTGTAAGAGGACCTTATCAAAGACTCTGATATCAGAATTCGATTTGAGAAAATCACAATAATTTCATATATCATAGCCAAGAGTTTTCAGGATGAAGAAAAAAACAATACTCCCCCTCTTCGTGATACTTTATGTGTTGGAAGCAAAGCTGATCAGTGCCGAAGACGCAGATTATTCCACCACAAATCCCCAAGACGACGAAGTTGGACAGCTTGCTTTGGAGGATGAGATTGTCTTGTTCTTCATGTTTTCCTTCTTTGCGGTTTGTGTTTCCTTCTTTGGGTCGGTTTTATGTTACGTCTCTTATCTTGACGATAAGATAATGCAACAATACGCGAGAGAGGGCGAACTCGTTGAAGGTGAGGTCGTCGCGACAGAATTTACAAGGGGCGCAGATGCTGACAAACTCGGGACAAGCTTTAACAGTAGTCAGAAGGAATATTTTGTTTCGATTGAATATTCGATTCTTCTGTCAGAAAGTTATCCAGTTCGAATACGGAAACAACTGCGAGTGTTAGAGGGTGATTTTTTTCACCCAGGTCAATCTCCGACAAACTGTGGCTTAGTCGATCCGTGTTCATTTGGCTGCACTCCGGGGAACAAAGCTGTTGTACCTACGCCCAGACACAAAATTCAGATTATTGCAAGTCGGGATTCATTCTTTAAAAGCTTCCAGTTCGATCACGGAAAGATGCTGCAATTGCTTGTAGTACCAAATCATCACCTATCAGCATTGCCAGCCCGGCAAGTGGAGCGACGAATAAGCACCCGATATCGACTTTATTCTATATCATTTGTGCTGGCAGCATTTTCGATCGCCGTCTTCTGCTTCCATCTCGCTGCACCATTGCTTCATCGATTGCTAAATGAAGGAGCAACTGAAGGCGATGGTTATGTTTCATCAATGATAACAGGGCAAGGACCGCTCCATACCTTACAGGTAAATTTCTTGTATGCCATGCTTGCTTTAGCCCCAATACCGTGCATACACCATCTGCTACAGGGATACATACAACAGTCACTCGAAGGGGAATATTTTGACACGGGTGGAGAAATAATAAGCGGTGGCATCGATGAATCATCTATATCATCCAGAAGTGAATTTGGATACTTTACCGGCAGCGCCGTGAGTGTCGATACTCGGTCAACCTTCAATTAAAAAAGGAATGCACGGTTGGAAACTCAATGCGAATCTTCTCTGCGCAAACAAAAATACTAGAATTTTTTTAAAAAAGAACACTTGGAATTCAAGTTTTATTCTACTCTATTACCCCCTCGTTGTTTTATGTTGCCTCCTTTACCTCAGATGGTCGCTTCCTAAACTTAAAGCTTCCATCACTCTTGAGTTTATTATTTCTAAAATAAACTCTGTTTGATTTCGTGTAGATACACGATAGCGATTCTTTCCTTAATTGAGTATCCTTTCGACTGGTGCCAGGACTCATACCGGTACCACAAGTACCAGTCGGCACACGGACATGCTT
The DNA here is from genome assembly GCA_037355855.1 of Pseudo-nitzschia pungens. Taxonomy (NCBI): domain Eukaryota; phylum Bacillariophyta; class Bacillariophyceae; order Bacillariales; family Bacillariaceae; genus Pseudo-nitzschia; species Pseudo-nitzschia pungens. The sequence continues at coordinate 1,693,287 of CM074758.1, forward strand.
CATTTTGCACTGATCGTCCTCACAAAATCCTAAGAAAACAAAACTAGGACACGCAACGGCTCTCGGGTTAACTTTGACATGTCTGAAAACGCATGACTCACCTCGCAAGCATTGACCATGGCGCTGGAAAAACGAACAAACTGGCATGGCATATTCTTTGGGGATGTCATGCCGCTTGCGACAATACATATCCTGGCACTGTACACCTCGCAAAAAGGTGGGACAGATAGGAGTTTGTTCGTTGGGGTGGACTCGAACAAGTCCCATATTCTTCTTCATTCCGTGCTTGTTGAAGGTCGGTAGTGTATCGTCGGCACGTGTGTGGCTTGTTGATTTGTTGCTGTTTTTCGACCAATGAAGGTTCAGGCTGGGAACGGTTGCTCGTTGTCTGACCCGACTAGTCTCCCTGTAGGCAAAGTCAGTCAGTTTTTCGGTCTGTTTCGAGTTTAAACCCTTTGGTGTCTCATCTGTATCGGAAGTAGTTTGATGTGTCGACAGTATTTCGGGATTGATGATTACCTCATCAGTCTCTTTTTCTTTTGTATTGAGTTCCTCATCATTACCGCTTCTAGAAAATTCTTTACTTTCCACCCCGTTTGAATGCAACTTAGAGAGCTTGACACGCTTTGTGGTAGAAAAAGAAGTGGTACCGGAAGGTAGTCTTCGTTTCAGATCTTGGAAGGCGTTGCATCTATAATCCTTTGATGGATATGTTGTCGATAGTTGTTGTCGCATTTCTGAGGCAGCCTTCGCGGCGTTTGCACTTGTCAATGAGACAAGCTTGTGCGTGCCTGTTCGCGTCAGGGTTTGGAATTGTTTGACACTTTGACGCGATTGCTCTTTTTTTTCCATCACAGACTCCATAGAACTCGGTTCCTGAGGAATCGATCGTGCTTTCTGGTTGGACGACAACACCAGTTGGTTCTTCCCGTTTTTCTTCATGATAGCATGGCCGTACTGTGGAATCACTGGAACCTGGTTCAATTTATCAGAGATCCCTCTGCTGACAGAGCTATTGATACCAGAGTCACGGTCGCGATTTCCAATTCTTTTTGGTGTTTCTAGCCCTCCGTCTATTTCACTTTCACTAACAGCTTCCCCTACGTTTTTCGTTTCCATTGATCCAGGCTGGCGAACCCATCTATTGCTTTTCAAAAATGTGCGCCGATCTATTGAATAACCATGACTAGCACGATAGGAATTCCCAGCATTGTCTTCACTGTCATAGGTCGTTCTCCCGCGTCCTCCTCGACCCCCGCGTCCCCCTCGACCCCGTCCTCTGTATTGGTTGCTTCCTCTTCCACCAGAGTAACTCAAGTGTGGAGGCATCTTATGAAATAATGTCGACTACACGTACGATTGAAATTCCCTTGCCTGCCATCGTCAAGAGACAAAAAACTGTTCGACTGCGATGTGTTCCGTTTCAACGACTGGGAAATGCCTGACGCCTGGGAACGAATTGTTGTGCACGGAATTACGAGGACGAGTAAGTCTTAAGGTTACATTGCAGGATTCTCGTTCTCGCCCAATTTGCCTTGTCTGGTTCACGTTGAACGTTGAACGTACGTTACTTGTTCGTTGTTAAGACAATGTGGGGGAAGCGATGAACGTTTCTAGCGAAGTTGAATTTTTCACTGGGTTGAATTGCTCCCAAGTTCTGAGATCAAAGTTTCTTCGTGATTCTCTTTTGACGAAGACCCCCCCCCCCCCCCCGCAAAGTAACTTACTCGTAACTTACCAAAACAACATCGAGAAAGGGTTTACCCCGCCCTCCTTCTAAATCTTTCGTTCCACCGTCAGATAATGTAGCCTAGAGGATCATCGATCATCATCTAGGTGGACACTTCTCTCGAAATACGGGTTGATCCAAGAATTATGATTGATTCCTTACGTGAAGGAAAATGTCAAAAAAAATGAAAAAAAAAATCCGTGGAACGAAACTCGTTCTAACAAAAAATAAGAAGAGAGTAATAATACCTGCACGTCCCGGAAACATCGAGAAGAGAACTCAGAGAAGCAATAAGTTGAACATATTATCGGGCATCGACAAGAATAAAAAGAAGAGGAAAATAAGCAAGAACTACAACGATGATGACTGAGTCGGAAAAAAATCGAGGGCGCAGCGTCTTTGCTCGGAAACAGCAGCAAGGAACGACGTTTGGTGCAACTGAAAACATTGACCCGTTGCACGACAATAAAAGCAACCACAAAGGCCAGCACCAGCGGACAAAGAGTAAAATTAACGATTTTATGGCTGGTGTTGCTGCGGGATTGAGCTCGAGAAACAACTTGATCACAACATCCGGAACCGTCCTCCCCAAGCATTTGGATTTTAGTTTTCGCGACCGGACGGACGCTTCTGCAAAGCGGCGATTTCAAGTCAAGGTTCCTTGCCGTCTCATGGCCATCTTAGCATTAGTGTTCCTCATCGTTCCCGGGTTGATCTTTCTTCACAAGGAAATACACATTCACGAAGATCACTACCAGTACCATTTCAAACAGGAGCATTATGTCAATGTAAACACGAAAGACGTTTGGGACAATTTTCGATTGGTAACCACTGATGACGAAGCTCAGGAAGCCCCAGAAACACCGGATCAGGGAGAAACAGAGATTGATCAAGTGGAAAAGAACTCTGCTGTTGGTGACTCCAATGCTGGTACTTCCGATTCGGGTGGTCCACTAGTTGAAGAATTAGTTGCTGTTCCCAAGAAAAGCAAAGATCACCGCACAGAGCCCACGGAAGTTGATACCCACCCTCAAGATGCTCCTCAAGACACTGCAGAAGGAAAAACCAGCGTCGAAAATAATTTTCGGTCTTCTGGTGAGCAACATGTTGATGAAGCACCACTGACCTCTGCTGATCTAACGGCAAAACTAGAATCGCCTCACACAACAAATGCCGATCGCAATATCGATATCACAAAAATCCAAGCAACCTCGACAGCTACCAAAGCTACCAACAACGAATCAAAGTTATAATTCTCCGGACTACTTGCTCAACTATTAATAAGTTCCGGACGATCCGCCGCATATCGTTCAGTATATTGCATCAGGGCGAAACTATTCTTCAATTCAAAAGTATGAAATTAAAAGCTCAAGCCGATGTGTGTTTTTCTCTGTGGAGCAGAAATAACAGAGTTGAGAACCTGTTCACTCATCACGAAAACGCAAACGACAACCAGATGCTTTCATGAATTACACAGCATTACTTACACAAAAGCCTTCACATCGAATTTTCCATCCGAGTCGGGTTCAATTACGCCCTTTTCAGTGATAATACCACTGATGTTACAGTCGGGGGTGACATCAAATGCAGGATTCCAGCAAGGCATTCCAGAAGGTGCTTTGGACGTGGAAATCAACTCTTCCGAAGACCGTTCTTCGATCGGTATGCTCTTGCCGGATTCTAGTGTAGTATCTAACGAAGTGATCGGAGCAGCGACGTAGAAAGGAATCTTGTGGAAAGCGGCAATAATGGAGAGATTGTATGTTCCAATCTTGTTGGCCGTATCTCCATTAGCGCAGACGCGATCAGCTCCCACAACGCAAGCATCGACATTTTTGGTCTGATCGGTCAGATCATGGCATGATAACGCGATTCGATTGAATTTTGATTTTGAGTCGAGGTTGATATCGATCGGTAGACAACTTTGTTTTCGAAACTGAATCATACACTCTACCTGCATAACAACATTAGATAACAAAAACCGGACGAGCCTGCTCAGTCGTACTACTCACCTGCATCAGGGCACCCGCAGACGAGTCGCAAATCAATTGCCCGCCAGGCATTTTCTCCTCCATTATTTCAAAGGCGGTCAATCGCGATCCCTGGTTGTAAGGCCTTGTTTCCAGTGCCGAGATGCTCTCGAGCTTTCCCATTTCCTGCAGGCTTCGCGCAACTCCCAGGGCGGTCCCGTAACCCGCGGTTGCAAGCGACCCGGTGTTACAGATAGTCACCAGGTTGATTTTATCCTTTCCGGTCTTCTTCAGGATGGCTTCCGCACCAAACTTTCCGATCGCCTTGTTGTCGCTTACGTCTCGCTCCAGCATGAATTCCGAGTAGTCCAATACCGCCTTGCACAGGACCTTCTTTTTGTCGGCTTCGCCGCTGTTGCTTTCGAGCGCCTCCTTCATTCTCTCCTCGACCTCGATCAGTGCGTTCGTGAGGTTGACGGCCGTCGGTCGAGACGATTTCAGGTAGGCCATTTTTTCACGGATCCACGCCAAAAGGCCGTCCGCATCCGAGGCGATTTTGTCGAGTTCTTCGATGGTTTTCGCGTTGGTGTGCATGTCGACCGAAAGTCCCAAGAGTGCTACAATCGCGATGAGGGGTGCTCCTGTGACAGAAAACAAGATTGCGATGAGATGAGTGTTGCGCGGAATGGACGACTTGTTCCGAAACCGATCGAGCGCAGCAATCACAAAAGACATACAATGCATCCACACATCAACAAACAAACAAACAAACAAACTCACAAACTCACAAACGCAAACATACCTCGAATTTGCATAGTCTTGATGACGGTGTACGCCATCACAACATCCGGCACATCGATGTATACCTTTTCGTGTGGGATCAAGAGCTGATCCAGGACTTGCAACTTGGGAGTGGAGCCTCCCTCGTTGGTGTAGATCATCGACTGGAGATTTCCGGCGGACATTTTTGGCTTTTTGCTAGGAGGTTCCTCTTCTGTCATTGTTTGCGTTCGATAGATGATAGTGGACGATACAAGTCGGTCTCTGCTTTTCTCTTCGGATAACAGTGGTACTACCGGTTCCTGGTAAAGCACAGAGATTTTCTTTCGTCGAGTTTCATGCCGGTAGGAGGCAGGAGGCACGATGAGAATCCATCGGTTTTTCGAGCCGTTGAGTTTTACGGTAAAAGCATACTTCGTAGTTTACCGGTACAGTGATGGCACGTTCTGTGGGACGGATGAAATAGTACGTACCAATACATACGTTACCGTGGGTATGAAAGTGCGGAATGTAATGTGATCCAATCATGATCATCAAAACGATTTCGGGGGGCTGAGGAAAATCTTCCGCGAGAAAATAAAAAGATCAGGACAGAAACACAGAGAATGCTCTTCCCATCTCCCATCTCCTATCTCACGTCCCGAAACTGCCTCCAACAGACACGAACACGCCAACAATCATTATTATTTTGAACAGTCAACATCCACTTTTCAAAACGAGTGAATCCTTTCGGTATCCAGACTCGTTTCCGGCGTCACATCCAACATAACGTAGAGAAGAGTGAATAGGACTACAATCGAACGGATAGCAATGGCGGATGAGCTCGATCGTGCCTGTCCCAATTGCGGATCGAAGAATATCGAATCGCAGGGCGCTGCCGGGAATTCTGTCTGTACAGAATGCGGTGTGATCCTAGAAGAAAACGCAATTGTCAGCCACATGGAGTTCGTGGAAGGAGCGGGTGGTTCTAGTTCCATGTAAGTGCAGTGCGCTGTGCTCGCCTGTTGTGAAGGAAGGCGCCATCCCGTTGTGATGGCATCGTCTGAGTGGCAATGATGATGCAGGTGAAACTCGATTTTTCACACCGTCTCGATGCTATCTCGTTTCATTTCGAAAACTGTGCAATGTTGATCCGAAAAGGGTGGGTCAATTCGTGAGCGCAACTTCTCGAAAAGCGTACACCGGGGGAGGAGGTCGCGGAGGGGGAAACTACGGCTTTTCCCGCGACAGCAGAGAAACTACGCTGGCGAACGGACGCCGGCGCATTCAAGAAGTCGCATCGCGACTCCGATTGGGCAGCCACTACGTCGATGCCGCTCACCGGCTCTTCACCATAGCGGTGGAGAAGAACTTTGTCCAGGGTCGTCGCACCATACACGTTGTGGCAGCGTGTTTGTACATCTCCTGTCGGCAGGAAAAGTCGCAACACATGCTGATCGATTTCAGCGATGCGCTCCAGGTGAATGTGTACACGCTGGGGACGTGTTTTTTGAAGTTCCGACGGCTCTTGGGTTTGAAGCTGGCGATTCTAGATCCTGCGTTGTGTAAGTCAATCGGCGCAGAGCGGATGGGTTTCGTGGGATTCGTTTGTAGTCGCACCAATCGATTTGATCAACACGGTGGTACCGATTGTGAAATTGCCAAACAATGATCTGCGCCTTCTAATAAAACATCTGTCGTTTTCCAATGCAGACATATACCGGTTTGCGGCCCATTTGGACTTGGACGACAAGGCCAATGAAGTTGCGCTGACGGCACTCCGGTTGGTGGGAAGAATGAAACGGGATTGGATCGTTGCGGGACGGCGGCCTGCCGGAATTTGCGCTGCCGCTCTGCTGATCGCGTCCCGAGCTCACGGCTTTAGCCGCCACGAGCAAGACGTCACACGCATTCTCAGGGTTTGCGGCATGACGGTCAATACCCGCGTGAAAGAATTCGAACAGACTCCGTCGGCAGCGCTGACCCTGGAACAATTCAACAAGGTGGAACTGGAGAACGAGGCCGATCCCCCTGCCTTTACCAAAAATCGGATACTGGAGGCGAGGGCGCGAGCCATCGAAGAAAACAATATCGAACTTTTGACGAGCGGGGCCCTAGACGATCCGACGAAATCGAAACGATACAGCAGTAAATGGCGAGATACTACCGCGTCGTCAGAAAAGACCGAGGCCTTTGAGAGACTTTACAAATCATTGGAAAAACAAATGGGCGACAAGAAAAACGAGAAAGACGACGACAACGACGACGACGGGGAAGCAAACGAGAACGATGAAAACGATGGAGAAGGCAACGAAGACGATGGCAACAAGGTCGAGAGTGAAGAAGGTGTTACAGATAGAGAGAAGGACGGGGCCGAGCAAGCAGACGAGCAAGATGCCGTCAAGGGAAAATCACCAGTGAAAAATTCAGAAAGTGAAAATCCCGACGACGGATTGTCAAAGGGGGAAGAGAATCAGATAGTACCCAGCAGCAACATCGTGGCATCGAAATGGGAAAAGGCATACCCGAAGAGCAACTCGGGGAAAAAACTGATTTTGCCGGATCATGCCACACCGGAGGAGCGATTGCCGCCCACACAACCAGTGGAAGGGACACTCGACGTTACTGTTTGGCGAAAGGATATGCCGCAAGTTATGATCGATGACATTGAATCGATGTTTCGGAATCCGACCGAAATTGCGCAGAAAGAAGCAATTTTCAACAAAATCAACAAGGACTACATCATGTTGGAGGCTCAGAAAAAGAAGAATCGAGCCGAAGCAGAGCAGGCAATCGACGACGCGGACAAAGACCTGATCGAACAGGCACAGGGGATGGAACGATACCGCAAACGAAAAGGGCGGTCCAAGGATGGAACGACCGAGGAGGCCTTGCTAGAAGCGGTCGCCAATCGGAAAATCAGCCGAAAAATCAATTACGATGCAATGTCCTCGATCTTTGACGACGGGAGTTTTTCGGGGGGAACTGGTTTGGAGGATCCATTTGCGGCAAAAGAAAGCACGGGGATGGAAGAAATTTAAAGTAGAAGCATAAGCGCCAAAAATGTTAAAGCAGAGGCTAAGTAAAATTTATGATTATCCACGTCACGATGTCGTTGTCGCTCTGCATAATAGCTGGCCAGAAATCTGTTAGAGATATATGAATGTGCATATGGTTACATCTACAATTCGTCGGATGTGTCCTCGAACCATTTCGCCACCATCCGGCTGTGGTGTCAAATCAACGGGAATGTTTTCCCCATTTGCTCTCAATGCATCCAGGGCTCTTGCTGCAGCATCTGACACCGGGGGATTTCGGGCTTGCACCAGGTGCCTTGTTTCTGGAGATTCGGTAGCCATTACTGCCTCAAGGGTTTCTCTTGGCTTGTCCCCCAGCCGTTCCCTCCGTTCCACACTCAAGATTTCGTTCATTTTTCGATACGCCAATCTCCTGTAGGCATAGGCTTCTCCTTTCTTCCAAAGGAACAGTGGATTTGCTTTGGTCGCCGCACCTTCAACCTGTTCCAACCAGTCAGCAAGTGACAATTCTATAAAGTCAAGCCATTCTTCTTTCGTAAGCTTTATGTCGAAACGTCCCAGTTCGGGTCTAGCTCGAAAGGTGTACACAGAAGCATTGGATGCAGAGTCTTCTTCCTTCCAGTCAAACACTGTTTTATCGAAGGTCGACCGGTCCACCATACAGAAGACGAAAGCCAACTTCTCTGCTTTTTCCCCAATCAGCTCTTTTATAGCCGGTCGCTCATCGAGTGAGAGGGAGAAGCCTTGAAAGCCTTCGGTGCCGTAAATGCTGTGGAAAAGCCCGGCGTTGGTTACGTGTACGGGCGAACCCCAATATCTCAGAACGGCTTGCACCCCCTTCAAATGTTCGTCAAATGCAGCACTTCCGGTGTGCTCCAAGACTTCGGGGACTTTTTCGTTCACATATTTCCACAGTTGATCATCAGCATCCTTCCACTTCTTGACAAGATTTTCGTCGGTGCCGTTATTCGGTGCCTTGAACTTGGCACATTCATCCAACGACTCGTTTCCGCTAGCTAAATCCAGAGTGGTCCAAAAAAGCGCAGCGACCAACAAGCCTAATAGTGACCGAAGTGATCGGTCAACAATCCGGTAGCTCATGTTGATTGTGGTTGTGATGATGTTGTGATGGCTAGCGGAAGAAGCATCCTTGTGATTGCCGCTCTGTGCAGGCGTGAATTACAATAGTGAGTGCAAGAGTTTTGTCCGACAACCGACACGTCGTAATCTTACTACCGGTACTAACCTTACTTGTCAAACATCGAACTTCGAGAGCGAAATAAGCACTTTGAAGTTTGAATAAGGTTACCGGTACATAAAAGTAAACCTTAAGGTTACGTGTACTATTGAAGGTATGAAATACCTTACGGTAACCTTAAGATTAACCTTAAGGTTAGGATCATAGATCATAAATCATAAAATCGCAGCATCACTTCCACGTGGCATCAGTTTCGGCCAACAAAAATTCGGGAAGGTTTCATCGGTCGATGCGATGAGAAACAACAAAATAATTGAACCCCAAAAGCAGCATCTCGGGAAGATGTAACTTTCACCGAAAAACTCCTTACTAGTTGTGTTATTGAGAAAGACTTCCCTCCAAGGTCGAATGCAAGAAGTCCAAGTAGACCACTCCAGCAACTGGTAGAAAACACAGACGCAATAATGGCGCAATACGAAGACGCAGCAGAAATAGATACCTCCAAGTTGCGGGAGGAATTTGAAGGATTTGTTCTCGACGACGACGACGACGACGACGACGATTATTACTTCGACGATGACGATGGTCCGGTTGGCGGCGGAGGCGGCGGCGGTGGAGGATCTTCTTCCAAAGCGAATAGCATCAACATGTCAGGTGCCAACACAAAGATGAATTTCTCTCACTCGGTTTCAAACACCGTGAGCAAGATGCAATCCATCGAGGCCAAGAAACGCACCCTTCATACATCTCGTGATGATCGTGCAACTTCCGAACAATGTCTTGATCCCAGGACGCGGTTGATGCTTTTCAAGATGCTTAGCAACGGTATTCTTGATAAAATTGACGGATGTTTGAGCACCGGGAAAGAAGCCAATGTGTACTATGCCAAGGCGGGGAAAAAGGCCGCCCAATTCAAATTAATGAAAGGCAAGAAAAATGACAACGACGAACCCGTTCTCAACATCAATACGGAAATTGGTGATGTCGGAGAATTCGCCATCAAGATTTACAAGACTAGTATTTTGGTCTTCAAAGATCGTGATAAGTACGTGTCGGGAGAACATCGATGGAGAAAGGGATATTGCAAAAGCAACCCGCGAAAAATGGTAAAGGTTTGGGCAGAAAAAGAGTTGCGGAACTACAGACGAATTCACGCCGCGGGAATTCCCTGCCCAACCCCGATTTTCCTCAAGGCTCACATTCTGTTGATGGAGTTTTTGGGCGAAAACGGATGGCCAAGTCCGCGTTTGAAGGACGCTGGACTGCGCGAGAAACACATGCGTGAGGCGTACGTTCAGACGATATTGATAATGCGACATTTGTACCAGAGATGCAAACTAGTCCACGGAGATCTGAGTGAATACAATCTTTTGTGGCACAAGAGTCGAGTATATGTGATCGATGTCAGTCAATCGGTCGAAACGGACCATCCCTCCGCCCTGGACTTTCTGAGAAAAGATGCTTCCAATGTGAATGACTATTTTTCCAAGGTCGGGAACCTCAACGTCATGACAACCCGACAGCTGTTCGAGTTCATCACAACCGTAATTTCCACCGACTCTACCACTGATGAATCCACTGCGGAAATGAATTATCTAGAAGAGATAATGAAAGAAGTCGAGACTTCTTTCAAAGAACTGTCGTCAAAAACCGAACAAGAGCGACGTGAAAACGATCAACAAAACCAGGTCGACGAGGCTGTGTTTATGAGCAGTTTTCTGCCCCGTAGCTTGAATCAAGTGGCTGACTACGACATTCAACAGATAGCGAAAGGCAACGTCGAGGAAACGTACGCACACGCTGTTGCGGCGTTGACCGGCAACCAAGATGTTGTAGAAAACTATAAGAATTACAAGGCAGGAGAAGGTGTAGTTCCCAAGGTGAGGTTTGTAGGCGACGACGCCACCAATTCCGATGTCGATGATTCCGATGACAAGAACCCTGCCGATGATAGCGACGACGACGACAGTGGTGATGAATCTGGATTCGTCAAGGTTCCCAAAACACAGGAAGAGCTGGACAGGGAGAAAGCTGAATTGAAAGCTTCTCGGAAAGCGAACAAGAAGGCAGTCCGGGAAGAAAAGGCCGAAAAGCGATCGACAAAGATAAAAAAGAAGGATAAAAAGAGGGCCATCAAGAAAGCCAAAGCTGGTAATCGGAGTAGGTAAAACATAGCCACTAGATGACACGAGGAATAACGCTTATAGGAATACGCAGTTCGGAGATGATGACTCTAGCAAATAAATCCTCCGTCCAGAATCTTGTTCTATTCCTTTCTTTTTGTGTAGGGAACATCCCATCCAAGCGCTGATCGTCCCGATGCAGCCAGCTGATTCCAGGACGCGAGCAAACCTTCCTGGAGTTTCGTTTCCAAGCGGAGGGACTCCTCATCCGAGGCCGTCCAGGTGCGTTGATAGAGCTTCTTTGCGGCGGCAATGGCATCGGGGGACCTCTCCACGAGCTGTGCCGCAAAGAGCTCTGCCTCGGCCATGGGATCGTCACAGACACGCGTGACGAGTCCGAGATTGGCGGCTTCCGACCCGCTGATTATCCGACCGCTCATTGTCAACTCCTTGGCGACGTCCATTCGTACCAGTTCCGGGAGAAAAATGCTCGCTCCCATATCGGGTATCAAACCCCACTTTCCTTCCATGATGGAGAGCTTGCAGTCCGGAGTGCTGTACCGAAAATCCGCGCCCAGCGCAACCTGAAACCCAGCGCCGTAACACATGCCCCGCAGGACGGCAATGACCGGCACGTTCAATTCCCGCCACAAGATGGAGACGTCCTGAGCCAGATTGCTCGTGATGGTCCGACCCGTGCCAGCCGGTGCCTGCTCGTCGTCGCCAACCTCCCCTCGCACAGCGCACGGCCGGGTTCGCCGATCGATGAGTCTTCGTATCTTCTTCCGCGGATTCCCATCCTTCAAAACGTTTTTTACGTCCAGTCCCGTGCTGAACGCGCGTCCTTGGCCACTCACGATGACGGCTCGGATGGAACGGTCGTCTTTCAATCCGGTCGCTGTTTCGGCAACCGCCTCAAACATGGCCATGTCGAAAGCATTGAGTTTGTCGGGACGAGCCAGCTGAACGCGGCACACTCCCGTCGATGCATCGATTTCAGTCACGACTCGATCGCTCTTGGTGTCACTGCTCGCTGCGAAAAATCGTCGTTGGAAACCCGGCAGTCGAGAAACGTGATGCTTCCTCGACAACACCAACGACGAATACCTAGTTCCTTTCCGAAAAACACCGGAATTCGAAGCCATTGTCCCTTGTTGTCTCTGCTGATGAAACGAACCGGAATTGGATGATAGATCGTGAATACAACTCGAACAATCGTATTTCTTTAGTATTAGTGAACATTACTCAAACTAATTTTGATAATAACCCACTACCGCAAGTATGGATCATCGCCCAAGCATTGTTGTTTAATACTTCTAGTTGATCGAGGAAAGAATCCATTCGTCTTGTTGATCTTGTGGAAAGAGAAAAGAGACTTGGTTGACACCACCTATGATCGGCTTCTACCAAACTACTATACGTGTATATTTAAGATATGAAGTACCGAATCAAACCGTGTAACCAAGCCGTCCGCCATCCGTCACGAGTCGAGTCGCGCCGTTGAGAGACGAACTACGCACAGGCTCCAGAAAAAGCGCCCATGATGATATTCGTTTCCAGAGACTGCAATCGATCCGAAACAACGATCAACCGTGTTCGTGTCGTTCGAATGAATCACCCTCTCGACGGCAGTAACTTAACTCTCCCTCGCGATTGCTCGCACACGAGGGAAAACATAACTGAATTTTGATTAGAGATTTAATTCGACTCGGTTTGGTTTGGATTGTTGAATTATTGATTGATCGAAGGAATAGAAACCTCATCAGCAACGATATGAAATGACGGAGGCGTCCACTGGTCAGCAAGGCGACGGCGGCGGAGGGCGAGGCGCTAGTGGTCGCGGAGGAGGAAAAGGAAACAAATCACGAGGGGGACGAGGTGGCGGCGGCGGCGGCGGTCGAGGAGGCCGTGGGAAAAAGAACAACGAGAAGAAAGAGGCAAACAAGGCCAATAACAAAGATGAAACCTAACAAGGACAGCAAGAGTGGCAATCCAAAGGCCAACGCGAAAAACAAGGGAGGTGATGCGCCTAAGAATGCTCCGAAAGCAAAGAATGACAACAACAACAACAATAACAACAATAGCAATAATAACAAAGGAGGAGATGCCAACAAGAACAACAACCGCAATCGTCGCCGCAACAACCAAAACAAGGGCAACAAAAAGGGCGGGGACAAAAAGCAAAAAGAGCCCGCATCTCCAAAGATCACGAAAGAGGAGGAGGAGAGAATGGAACAGGAACGGCTGAGAAAAATCGAAGAAGAGGCCGAGCGCAAACGTCTGGAAGAAGAGGAAAAGGCAAAGCAAGTCCGTCTCGAAATCCGTCAACAGGTCGAGAAGGAGCTGAACGAAAGATTCCAGGAGGCGATGGACTACCTCAAGGCGGTTGCGGAGACGTCCGAAGCCCGCAAGGCCAATCGGAATGCAATGTCGGCCGAAGATCTTGCCGCTTCGAGGAAAGAATTCGAGGCCAGCAAGAAATCGCTCAAGTCGGATCTGAAAAAGTGCACGGCCTTTGTCAAAAAGATCAAGACCGGGGGAGCTTGGTCCATGACACCCGATGCGCTTGTCAAGGATGCCTCGTCGCTTAACCTCTCGCGCTATGTGGAAGAAGTGATCGCTGCCGTTTTGGAAGCAAAACTGAAACTCACCGATATTCCCGTTGTGTTGGTGTTATGCAAGAGCATGAATCTCCGGTATTCAACATTCCTTCCGGCGTTGGTGACGGGTTTGTGGTCCGTGGTTCACGGGAAGCCAACCGATAACGAAACTAGCAAACTCCGTCGGGTGTACGTCCGTTTGTTGACGGAACTTCTTCTCAACGGACTCGCCACCGAGACAAAGCCTCTAATGAAACTCATTGCGGAAGCTTCTGGTGGAAAAGATGGAAGCTACAACGTAACAGATGCCAGCATGGTCGTTGCGTTTGTCAAAGCTGCAGGCTTCGAAATTTTGGGCACGAGACCAACTTCGATTCAAAAGTATTCCAAAGTTATTGAGGGCGAACTTTTGAAACACGACAAGAACAAAGAGGAGGACACCCAAGAAGAGGATGAATCGAATCTGCCCGTACTCATATCCGACAAACAAGCAGCCGATGGAACGACCATGATGGAGAATTTGAACGAACTCATTATGGAGCGAGCTGTATCGTCGGAAATTTCGAATAAATTCCTTGGGCACTGCAAGGGAGCCTATGAGTTTTTATCGAAGTCTTTGATCCAAACCGATACGAAACTACAGAAGATGGAAAAACGATGTGAACAGGATCGACTTCTTGCTGGTTCGCTGACTGAAGCCCGTGAAAAGGGGCTACAAGATGCACGCAAGCTCCGAGAATCCTTGGAAAGAAGTGTTGAGGCCATGTCAGACATCATGGATTTGCCCTTGCCACAGCTCGAGAAGGAGGCGGAAGAGGAAACAGAGGGAGGAACCGGGGTTGAAGTGTGGACGAAAGACGGAAGCGACGAAGATGGTACCGACTTTGGGCCATTCGACGACGAAGAAACCCGGGCATTTTATTGCGATGTACCTGATTTCCTTACGACGGTTCCGCCTGCATTGCTGGGACTGACTCAGGAGGACATTGACAAACGCAAAGCTCTCAATGAAGTGAAATTCGGTGCGGGTTTTGGTCCCGATAATGATTCCGAAGGAGATGCAGCTACCGATGTAGTTGCCCCTTCATCCGAGGCGGAGCTGGAAGCCGTAGAAAACGGCGAAGATATAGAACCTGGTGATGACAACGAAGAAACCAAGGAAGAAAACAAGGATGCTCCGCACTATAAGCTCATGGTTCTGCTGGAGCAAGAATTGCCAGAATGTAGTCGCAGAGAACAAATCGATGAGATATCCGAAAAGTTTTGCACGAATCATGGTTCAACCAAGAACGCAAGGAAACGCCTTTCAAAGACTCTGTTTCACGTTCCTCGCGCCCGGTTAGACCTTCTTCCGTATTATTCGCGCATGGCAGCAACTTTGGGTAGGGTTTGGCCGGATATTGGGGATGTTTTGTTGGTTGATTTGGAACAGCAATTTCATGGTCAGGCTAAATTCAAGAAGAATCAGAACATCGAATCTCGAATGAGAACAGCGCGTTACATTGGGGAACTTACTAATTTTTCGCATGGCTCCGCCAATAGTGGCCCTGCGTTGTCTCAGGCGCTGCATGGACGATTTTACGGGAGGCAATGTCGATGTTGCCTGCTGCTTGTTAGAGTCTTGTGGCAGATACTTGTATCGGCTTCCCCATACCAACAAAAAACTGAACAACGTCATGGAGACAATGTTACGATTGAGTAAGGCCAAGGTACGTTTCTTTCGGTTTACTTTTTGTTGGTTCATCAATGCACGTATTTCTTAACCATTGTTCTCCGCAGCGCTTGGAAGAACGTTCTTTGGCGTTGATCAAAACGGCGATGTATACGGTAAAGCCGCCTGCAAATGGAGCGAAGAAAGAGGTCAAACAGTATTCACCTTTGGAAGGGTATCTCAGACACATTCTGATGGAAAATTTGCAGCCAACAGAGTCTAGTATTTCGTTTGTATCAAAACAACTACTTCGCTTTCCCTGGGCTGATCCTTCTATGCAGTGCGGTGCATTGATTTGCAAAATCATGCTGAAGACTTGTCGTAATGGTCGTTACAAAGCGATTGAAGCTGTGGCGAATGTGGCAGCAAAGTTGCGTCGCCAAAAACCCGAAGTTTGTATTAGATTACTTGATGATGTCGTTGAAGCTCTTCAGTGGTCAATAGAACATCCGGCGTTCAAAGACCAACAAAGAACTATAACTGTTGCTAGATTGCTTGGTGAGTTATATGTCGCGTCTTTGGCATCCGGTCAACTGATTTTTCAGCAGTTGTATCGATTCATCAATTTTGGCCACGAGATTCCTGATGCGCTCAGAGAAGCTAGCGAAAAGGAAGCGACTTCGTCGGAATATCCCGAGGAATGTCTTCCTATGCTAAATGCTTCTTCTGGTGTCTCTGGCGCTATCCTCGAGGATGAGGAGATGGATCAAGACGACCTGGAAGCGAAGGAAGAAGAGAAAGAAGACGAGAAAGAAGAGGTGCAGCCAGTAGCTGTGTCGGTTCATTCAAAGTATGACCCTAGAGTTTTCTCGATATTGGATCCACCAAACTCTGTTTTCCGTGTCAAACTAGTTTGTGTACTTCTTGAAGTTGTATCGAAAAAAATGCTCGTGACCAAGAATAACATCCCCAAAATCGAAGCTTTCCTTGCCGCCTTTCAGCGATACCTGTTCACAAAAACTACTCTTCCGACCGAAGTTGAATTCGCTCTGCTGGATACTTTTGATGTGATCGATTCCAAGTGGCGTGAAGTGGTGAAAGACCAAAAAAAGAAGAATAGTGGAGACACCGACAACTCGCAAGGCTTTCGTCGTTATCGGACTTGGCTAGAGGCTCATAATGCTACTATAGCGAACGAAGAAGCTGAAGCCGCGATGGATCGTCGTGCGCATCTGCGTCTTGAAGCTCTTGCGGGAAATAGTGCAGATGCTGCCGAAGTTTCTGCAAGCGACCTTCTGAATGAAGAGGATGATCTTGATGACGATGAGGATTATGACTCGGACGCCATGTCGGTTGACTCGAAAGATAGTGACGACGAATCATTTTCCGTTGAAGAGAAGAGTAACGTTGAAGATCGATCGCACGATAACGAAGAATCAAGTGATGACGATGAGGATTCAGATGATGATTCAGACGAAAGTGACGATGAGGATTCTGAAGAAGAATTTGACGAGGATGCTTACATGAGACAATTAGAGGAAGAAGCGTTTGAAGCCGAACTTCGGCGACTTACAATGGATGCGTTGGAGAAAGGGAAATCAACGTCTCGCGGTGGAAAGGTCTCAGATAGTATGGTTTCTGGATCTCAGTTCATTAAAAAGAAGCAGGCAGATACAGAAGCATCGCCTATGCCTAGTTTTGCACTGGGGGGAATGGAAGGAATTAGTTTCAATCTGCTTAAAAAGGGTAACAAGGGCAAAATGGAAGCCAAGCAATTTTTCGTTCCAAAGGATACGAATCTTGCGGCAGTTGCAACAAAGCAAGACGATGAAGCCGCCAGGGAGCGTGATATGATCAAAGCTAGGGTATTGCAGTATGAAGCAGAGAGCGCAATTTCTGAGGGAAACGTTTACCTCGAGCAAGAAAAGCTTCAGGTAATCCGAAACAGACCACTTTCCATGGAAGAGATCGATAAGAACTTTGGGACAACTGGCGGCAACTTAGTCACTGCCCCAAACAAGAAGGCGTCCCCTGCACCAGGAAGCCAAACGGGTGGACGAGGAGGTCGAGGATACTCGTACTTAGGGCGTGGTGGAGGGCCTTTTGGACGCGGAGGAGGAAATTCCTTTGGGCGTCTAGGAGGACGTGGTCGTGGACGAACCAGTGGTCGTGGACTCGTGTGAGAGTAAATATTTAACCAGGTTTTTCATCCGCGGCTTGACATTAGGCCCGTTGAGAATTTCGACCAAATAAAGCATGGGGACATTCCACCTGACGCTCACCAGTGTTTCACGTTTGGCACAAAGGACTTCATGAATGCTAGCAAAATTGCTGTCCTCGCTCCATGTTTTGGCAAAAGATAAATCAGCCTGTTAGCAATTATGAAACGCATCAAGCTGCCAACTGTTCCTCTAAACTCGAGCGTTAACGTGAGCTTTTCAGTGATCAGAACCCTGAGTTGACGATTGCATGTTCGATTATGCACTACACTTATACAGTACGCGTAGTTATCGGTGACACCAACATCAAAATAAATTCCTCTCACAATATTAGTATTTTCATTCATAATCGTACTAAAATGAAGACATGATGTAATTCTCGTGCCCTCCAGTCCTTTTGGTTATCTCCCTGAGCTCAATCACATCGCACATGCCGTTTGACACGATCCTGTTTCATTTAGTTTCTGAATGTCAAGTTGGAACCTTCATTCCCTCCAAAATCTCGCAAATACGATCTAATTTCTTGCTGTTTGCTTCGACTTTCTTTTCCAAATCCTGAAGTCGCTTCAGAGTTTTTTCTCGAGTTGCCTGAATTTCAGTTTTTTTTAGGTCTCTGATGGATGCCATATCCCTTGAGAGCTTTATGTACTCACCGAGCGATAGATTCCCATTACCATCAATATCTGCAGTATTGAATGCTCTAACTGCCTCGTCTTCGATTTCGCTGTCATCGCCCAATCCAGCAATCGTGTTTAGGTATTCTTCATCAGTGGAGTAATCATCACTATTATTTGATGGGGTTCGAGGAAGTCATGCATGAACCAAGTTTAGTGGCAAAAAACGTCTTGAGAACTCCAATTAAAACACAGCAGAATGAAGATTAAAAAACAATAAATTTACCTTGAAAACGACCAGCAATCGTCCATGTCCTCCTCGTTTTTTTTAACTTTATCAAGTTGGCCAGTTGCTCGTTTCCATCGGAGTTTGGCCAATCGTTCAGCCTCGCCTGAATAGTTAAAGATGAACAAACAAAGGATATGATTCAAACTGTAAGAAATATAATACAAAACGAATTTTCTATCGCCATTCTCCCACTCAACAATACGTGTACACCTAAAACACAAAAATGTCCAAAAAAGTTACCTTCAAAACCCCATGTTAGCATCGAGGCAGGGATTGCAAACATTCCGATGCTAAAGACTCCTGTCAATACAACTACGGAAGAAGTATACCATGGTAGTGATCCCTCCGGTCCCCCCTTCAAATTTGCGACAAGAATTAGACATCATGTGTTGATCCGTTAGTATGAGAATGCTTCTAGACACTCATGATTCTAATTCGTTGGAAACTGGTGCAAGATCGTGCTAGTCTGTTGAACTCACCTGTCCAGTTAACATCATTGTGGACAAATAGATGGTCGCTGGAAGAGACTTGAACTGGTCGTTGTCTTCGTCTCTGGGGCGTAAGTAATACATCAGGACCGCCGTGCACAAAACCAATCCCATGCCAATCCAGACTGCCACATACAGAATCTCAGAATTGTATCGAAACACTCGACAAACAGATTTGATGGCTTCGGTGAATCCTTGTGTTTTGAGAATACGCAACAGTCGAAAACTTCTCAAATATGTTAGCGTTGGGAAAGCGTATCCACTGGATTTTTCGAGAAAATATGGCAATGTCGCTACCAAGTCAATCAAGGCGGAAGTTGTAATCATGTATTTGAAACGGCCTTTGATGGGACCCATACTCCCGTATTTTGTTGATTCGGTGACAGTGACCATGCGCAAAATATACTCCGTCAAAAAGATCCAAGAATCCACAGCTTCCCAGATGACGTATATTTGTGCATGATTACTGCTCAGTTCTGGATCCGTCGACATGATGAATGCAATTAAATCGAGGATAATCACGACGGAGATGAAATACTTGAAGACGACCGCTTGCCAATCAATGGATCTTGGATTGAGCATGGTGTACACGAATGATTTCGGCCTTGGCCTCATAATTCCATCACGGGTCGAATAACCGGTCGGATCGCCGGTTCGCTCCTGCAATCGTTGCTTCGCGACGACCGTTCTCAGCACCGGCCCTTGCACTACATGTAAGCGGCTGCTTCGTTGAGATCGTTGAGATTCGATCAAAGCCCGTATGGACGGTTTGGTATCCATGGTCCCGTACATCACTTTGCTGTCTAGGTAAATGCTTCGTAACACATCATTTAAATTGGAAATGGATGACAAAAGGTGATGCGGAAATTTTTCGTGTCATTACTTTCTTGGTCTCAACGAAACAGTTCGACCTAATTTTACCGGTATAGGGAAAAAGATGTGCGGACTTGCGGGGATTTCGGATCTTTTTTTGGCCGAAGCGAACACAACACAGTATTCTAAAAATCAAAAACAAGCAGTTTGAAGTCGAGTGAGTCAATAAGAGATACACTATTTTTTCTCGTTTTTTTCTTCCTTTGGTTGTCGTTTTCTTGCTTTTGAACGAATACTGTATTGACGTAAGATTACCGGTACCGTAGAGCTACTAGTCAAATAAAGTAAGAAAAAATCTAGTACTACTACTATTCAGATACCTCGTCAACTGTTCGTATTGGTCAGTTTGTTAATTAATACAGTGCATGGCAAGAGATGTGCTGCAGTAGAAACTGGTACAATCGTTCCCTTTGAATGGTTTTCCTTTTGCTTGTTGCAATTGTCCACGTCAACAAACAGCAGCAGGAGGTTGGTGTTTTCCAGCAGTTTTGTAAGTGGTCTTTTTTTCGTGGAATTCCTCACCGTCATCAGAATCGTTGATGGCAGCCGCCAGCATTTTATTTATTCAATATCTACTGTCTAATCACTTCAGAGCCTCGCTAGTCGTTAGCGATGGGACTTGAAATAGAGACAGCAAGAAGAAGAAATTCTACAGATGCCACTATGTTTGCTTTGCGCAAAGGTATCAGGATCCAACAACAGCGTCCTTGACTGGTGCCCTGGAAAAAGCCCTCGACGATCCACGACCAAAGAATTGGAGAACCATAGCTCCATGATAGTAGTACTCGCATTCGTAGGACTACGTACGTACCAGTAAGTAGTTGTACAGATGATAGCTTCCGAGTTTAAAAATAAATTCGATGCCATGATTAATTCACGACTCAACAGGGCCTATTTTATTGGCCGAGAATCATTTCAGACCCAGAAAAGATTTTGCACGATTGAGATGGAGCGGACGAAAAAACCTTGGTTTTCTGGAACTCGGGACGGAACACGCGACGAAGAGACTTTCGAGTGTGTTAATCGGCCCCACTCCAAACTCCAAGTCAATCGCACTAAATTCTTTTGATGAGAAAAAGCGCGCCCAGCCCAGCAACAAGGAACAAATTCAATGAAGGTGGCTCAAACGATTGAAAACAAAAGTGACACGGAACCCGAGGACAACCCTCCTCTGGTCTATGTCACGACAACATCGACCACGTCAAACAGCAACGACCACCGCTCTCGTGAAGAATGCCAAGTAGAGTGGTCCTGCCCGCGGTGCACCTTGTTGAATCCAGCCAGGAAACTCTACTGCATCGCATGCTTTCATCGTCATCCCGATCTAACCCCCCGGCTTTCGGAGGATGAAGAACAATATGAAGTTGATAGTGACGATGACGATTTTGTTCATCCTGAAGATCCCCCCTTTGCGGATGTTGACACAACGCGGGAGATTCTTGTCCAGCCCATGGGAGACGTGAGAGATTCGTCGATCACTGTCCTAACAGCACAGGGCGAAGAAGATCCAATGCACAAGAAAATTCGACGTCGCGTTCGCCGACGAAAACGAATGATCGCTGGTGGAATTGCTGGTGGAGTCGCCGGTGCAGTCTTGGTCGGCCCTGGGATGATCGTTGCCGGTGCCGTAGGAGGCGCGATTGGGACTCGCATCATGAGCAAGAATCGAGAGCGCGTGAAGGACGAACGTCTCATCCAGGAGCGAGAAAGGATCGCCAGTGTCGCAGAGGAAAGACGCAGGATGGCCAGTTCTGTTGAAAATGCGTGACAGGTATCTTCGTGCCATGCTTCTGCTTCGTACTTCATAGTCGTGCTTGAAGATACGAAAAATCGAGTATCCAAGCCACCAACTTTTGTGAGCCGCTTGGTTCACGACCGACACAAAGCGGACAGCGCAACAAAATCGATTCGATAGGTACCCCGAGACCATATTCATATTTCGCACTTCATATTTCGTGCTTGAAGATGCGAAAGACTTTTTTTTCTTTTAATAAGCCACCGAGCTAATTTGCCAACTGTGTTCATTGAAGCCTCGGTATTTCTACACGTACGAGCCCGTCCTCATCCGGTTCAAAAAGTAGCATGATTTATTCTTTTAATCAAGTTCTCAATCGACTTACGAAAGTAGTGTGTACTTTTTCTATATAGTTTTTTATCAAAACACCTCCTTGCGATGGATCTTTGTTGTGACTCGAATCGAAAAACGGAAGAATGAAATAATGATGTCCTGTTGTCATCGACGTCGGCAATGAATAATGGAGGGCTTTGTGCATCGCTATCATTCAATCGAGGGAATCAACAACAAAAATTGAGAGTCGATTTGATTGGCATGAATTTCGGAATTCTCAATTTTGCATCCCGAGTCACAATCGCCGCCGCTTCCGGTGACTTTGGAGCTTCCTTTCGGCTTGTCGTTTCTGTTCGAGTGGGTCCTGTCGCCGGCGTTCGGAACTTCCGTCGTCGTGGATACCATCGCCAGCGGTTGCCGTCCGATTTTGCCAACATTGAAACATCGGTCGCAATCAGTTCCGGAACTTCCAAAACGTACAATCCTCTTGCGGGGTCCCAAACAGCGATGCAATCCACAAACGCCGGAGCGGACACCGGGGTCGACGACAGCGACGTTTGGCTCTGATCATGTGACAGCTGTCGTTTGAATTTCTTGGCTGTGTAGCTTATTGATTTTGGCCTTTCTGCGGACAGCGTCATCCTCGGCACAATGTTTCCCCGACGCAGTTTTCACAACAATGTCAATTTTGTCATTGTTGCCATCGGTGCTCCTCCGTACGGTCAATTGTGCATCCCGGAATTCGGTTTGTGGTGCAACTGATGAATCTCTTTTGTGCACGACGGCGTACTTTGGGTGTTTTCCATTGATCCGGAACGCTTGATAAATAGGAGGCACTGCTGTTCTGGACATTTGCCATTTTATTGCCTTGAGAGATGTTTCTCTGCCTCCGCCACGCCTTGACGCTTTCTCCCATCACGACGCGTACCATGCGTCGCCTAGAGTTGATCTCACTTCCTCGCTTTGACTGGGCCGTGGAAACAATTGCTGAATCGATTGCTTTGGATTTCTCGTTGTCTTTTTCCAAGTCGTTGCCGTTTCTTGGGTTGCCAGTTTTCGCTTCGGTGTTCCGTTGGCATGGTGCATCTGACTCGCGAATCATCGAACGACACAGTTTTTTGTCAGACTCCTTGTTTTGATTTCCATCCGACGGCAACAGTCTCGACAGCTCTACAACGCTGCTGTCATCGCTGCTGCTTTCAACATCAAAATCAAGATCCAAAGGAAAGTTTCTATCGTTGTTGGGTTCGTCCTCGGTGGTATTGTCGAGTCGACTCGGAACATCCCCGTCAGTTTGGGCAATGCTTTTCTTTTCATCGGAGCAGTCATCTCTGTCACTTTTTCCCGGCAAGAGTTTCGATACTTCTACGACGCTGCTGTCGTCGCTGCTACAGTCACTACTCAGCTCAAGATCCATGGTGCGCATCGATTGCAGCCCAAAAATCTTCAACCCCTGAATCAACTGGCCAGAACCAAAATGATCATCAGTGACCAATCAATGAATATTCCGAAAGACTTGGGCCTTCGAGTGTCCAACAAGATTTGACCAGAGTCGACTGGAGATAACCTATGATTTGTTTCGACACAAACAATAATAGCCCATACGTATGATTACCAACTTCGACATCTGCATCGACGTTGAACATCATCATCGACATCGACATCGATCAAAACAGAGTGAATCGTACACTAATACTTTGGAGAGAGAAAGTTGTTAGAACATCACTCTCAACTCACAAGAATGAATGAATCTGTCTTGAAAATCCGGGAGATGAACAGACTGGTAGGCGTTGGGTCTGGGTAAGTGGCAAGTTAAAATCTTAACCTTACCTTACCAATAAGGTTTCACCGAATGGTGAGTAAGTTATGGTGTGTGATAATTACTCATATTTTGTAAGGTATGTAGCCAACGTACCAATCGAGATGACTTCAGATTTTACCTTCCTACCGGTAACTTACCTGTATTATTGCCTACAAGTAAGACTTGCAAGTGCCACTACTTGTGCCACACTGTATTCGTTGTGTCTTTGATTGATGTTGTTGGCGGCAGTTTCTGAGTTTCGCTTTTTTGAGAATTGAAGTCGCGTAATCTTACGTGTACGGGAGGTACGATTTCGAGCACAAGTGCGGAGCAAGCTGAATTCAATAGAAGGATTGTTGCCTCTGGATAACGATTGACTATGATGTAAATTCGTGATATCATAGCTGAGAGTGAAAGCAAAGGGGATTCGAGATTGTGTTGCCGATAGGACGTGCCAGCAGTATTGTCGACAACAAATGGAAGGAGCGGTGTATCCGTTATTTTTTTAGAGTAGGCGTTGAAGATCGAGCTACCGGTACACTTCTTGGAACTTTTTGAGCACAAAAATGGAATGTTCGAATCTCTGGGAGATCGTTTCGTAACTGCTGCGATTTTGAATCATCAAGGATCAAGCACATTGGTTTTGAATCGTCAGGGATCGAGCGCATCGAAATCATGAGTACCCAAAACTCTTCTCCCGGCAGGGTGAGTTTCCGCGAAGAGTTTTGCAGCGGTACCACGGCTTCGAAAGACCAGGAACATCAAACGCAAACCGAAAATATGTGTTCGGTTCTCAATGTCGTCATTGATCACACGATGGAACCAATCACACCCATGGAGGCAGAGGAGTGGAGCGTCGCCACGAAGAATGAGAGAGGTGATTGTGATAGTCAAGATACGATAGACCATGGATTGAAAACGGAAAAGGAGAAACATCTCCGTGTACCAGTCATTAGGATCTTTGGACCTCTGTTGCGTCACCCGCACAGCCAACCACTACAGTCGGCTTGCCTATATATTCATGGTGCATTTCCCTATATTCTGGCACGACCTGTGCTGGCTGGTCCCGATGGAAGTATCTATCCCAATCCATCAACGACGACGCACGTCAATTGGGACGATCGTGATGAAGTCGAGGCAATTCAAGCGGAGATCATGGCAACGCTGGAAGAAACCTTGCAGTCGTCCTTCCTGGACAGACAGGAACTGGATTCGTCCAAGGGTGAAGGTGGTCGTGCACAAGGGAAAAACAGTAAACAAGGAACGGGTCAATGCCCCATCATCCGTAAGGTAACTGTTGTTGAGGGGAGGGGCTTTTACACGTTTTGCCCGGGACCGTCGACGTGTTTTTTGCGCATTGGTAAGTTTTTGCTGGAATGATTTCTTGACCCGAATTTTTCCAAAGAATATTACTTTTCATCTCATGGGGACAAGTCCAAAACTTTGTGCGCAGAATATTACGATCCAAAACTGAGGTGGAAAGTGAAATTGACAATGGAACGTGGTCTGCAGTTGCCAAGGCGATATCATCCTGACCTGAGAAAGTTCGATCGACCCTCTGCAAACATAGAGGACGCACTGAACGACTTGTTGCGATTCAATTGTTACGAAGCACACATCCCATACACCATGCAATTTTTCAAGGATCACAACTTGGCCGGAATGACATATGTTCACATTCGGAAAGGGAAAATTCGAGGAAACCTGCCGAAACGGTATTACCCACGCAACAAAGAATTGAATCCAAATTACAACGAAAAAAACTTGGAAGCGTCGAAAGATGTATTTCTTCAATCTAACACTCACCCTGAGTTCTTGTGGCCTGAATCAACAAAAGAGGATCAATTGCACGCTATTAGTCACAACGATTCCGCATCTCAATCAACCCTTGTAAATGGTACCACGGAAAAGCCCCAAGCATTGAGCAAAGGCTGCTATGACGGTCCTGGGGACAATGATTTTGTCTCCTTCTGTCATTTGCGACCTACCTATTTTGCACCTCAGAAAAATTCAAGCTGTGACGTGGAAATAGATTGCACTGTTTGCGATATTCAAAATGTGGACGATATAATGACTAGTCTGCCTTCAGATCAAGATGAACGCGATAAGATTCAATGGAGGGCTGTTCCGAGCCTCCAAGAGATATGGCGAGAAGAAAGAGCGCGCATGAAAAAGTTGCTCACACCCGAACAAACGCAAGAAATTGTTGGTGATGTATATTCTGATAAGAATTCTGCAAAAGCCAATCATAACAGTCCAGGATCAGCAGCGTTCACCTTGGATGTCAAAAAGAATGCACCAAGATCAGGTACAAAATTGGCTGTCAAAGGTATGTGGTCGCTAGTGAATGTTTCGGGTGGACTGCAGGAGGAATTCATTAGATCCCTTGTTGACATCCTCGAACGACACAAGGGAAGCATTCGAAAGGTAGACCAAGAACTACAAGAGGGGCATAGAGAAAAGTTGAATTATCGCACCTCGGAGAGAAATGTGTTGCAACAATCACCAGTGATGAGAAAAGAAACAAAGGATTTTCTTTCCCAATTGACTACTCCGGCCTCCAATCGAGAGCGGAATCATGATTTCGGTAGACATTCGTCTCCTCCAACAATGAAGGAAGCCATAAGTGCGCTGAAATCACTCGGCGCAAACGATGCGGAGAACTACTGTAATTCTTCCATCGCGCTTGATTTTATAGGAACTCCCAATTTACCAGGACCAAAAGAAACCTTGGAATTCAGAAAGGGAGGTGCAAATACAAGTTCCCTAGATTTTTCTTCCTCACCAATTAAACGATCGAAAATCAATCAATGTCGGGGTAAAGATGCCAATATTTTTGAAGAACCGAATTTGGAAGTCGCACAAGATTCACGAACAACCCCGTCCCAAATCACGAAAGCAGGAGTTCGTTTGTTCGAAGAGTCATCGCAATCTTCTAGGTCAATATTTGAGCCACGGGAAGATCCCGATCATGTTCCAGATGCTACACAAGGATTTTCACAGCCATTGTCGTATCCTTGTACTCAAGATTTGCACGACGAAACTTTTAAGCAAGATCTCGACATGGTTGAATACAGTCAACGCATGGAACGTGGCGATTCCATTCTGCACACTCAGGATCAAGATGTGGAGGACCTTATTGATCCTGAAACCCTCGCTCCCTATGACCGCGTTGAGTTTGGAGAAGATTGTTGTCGCGCAATTTTTGAAGTGGAGATAGATCGGGCAAATACGCATCGTTTGTGTGGTTTCAGTGCAGACGCGTGCCCTCGTGAGGGACATGAATTTGCAGAGAAGCGTGCAACACCTGGGATATACAAAACGATTACAACGGGAACAGTTGTAGATGGGATAATCGATACTTCGAAACTTGGCGGCTTGGGTGGCATTGATGATGGCGATGGTAACGACGAAGACTATGATATTCTTGAGGATTTTTGTCGTCGCAGCCAAAAGTCCTTTGATAGTCAATCCGAGACCCAAAGACAAGCTACATCGATTCCGATCGCCAGCCGTCTTGCGAGTACAATGTTGACGCAAGTCATTGAGGAAGAGGACAAATCTGGAAACGAAGTAATGATTGAAGATGCTTTTGTAGCCAACTATAACAATGACATAGCGTCTACTGACACTCCCAGAAAAAGGTACAAGAGGTCCTTGTCTGAGTTTTTATCGAAAGAGGAGGATTGGGAAAGCAATGTCAATTTTTCCCCAGAGGAAGATAATGACAGAGTGCCTCATTGGCTAATGCAGGCTGCAACTATGAAAGAATCAATAGAAGATGAGCGATATATAACTAGCGACGCCACGACGAGGAAAGATATTATGGAAGAAAAGGCATATTTCGAGCCATTGTTACTGGCACCACGCCGTGAAGACGTTAAATCATGGAGCAGAAAACGAAAAAAAAAGGAAGTCCAAACGGAAGGTGGGGGAACGAAGAAGTCAGTTTATGAGGTGTACGAAATAAGGGGATTGGAAGGTGGGGACTACAACTTTGACAAAAGAACACTCCTGGAGAAAGGGAGGGGATTTGAAATGACTCCAACTCAAAGCGAAAGAGAGAGTGACGAAGGGTTGAATAAGGAGTACGATACCCCAGGTGCATATTCTAAAGGAAGTAAGTCGGCACAGTGCACGAGTGCCCTCAGTGGGATTGGATCTGAATCACAGGAATCGGAGAATGCACTAAACGGAATTTGTAACCAAGGAGGTAGAATTTTCATTGAAGGAGGCGGTTCTCTGAAAGCCAAGACTAGAACATCCAATAACAATGCTTTAGGCGAGTCGTCCGTTTCGAAGGATACGACGGGGAACAAAGATAGTTCTTCGTCCCTTGCTTCACCTATCACAATGATGGCAGTTGAGGTTCATGTGCAGTGCAGAATGGGAGCTTCGAGACTTGACTCGAAGAAAATTTCCATGGCACAAGATTCAACCAAAGATAAAATCACTGCCCTTGTTTTCGTGTATGCCAGAGACAGAGGTGGAGGCGAGAGTCTCGAAATACTCTCAAGAGGATGCATTTGCTTGGCGTTGGAGGGTGAAAACCCAGAGAAAGATCCAATTTTGAACAAAAATATTCGACTACAGCTGTTACGTGCAATGCCGCGAGCTAGCATGGATGTCAGATCGCCTCTCTCCATTGATGTTGTAAAAGATGAGAGGCACCTGCTTCGGCGATTCAAGGACATTGTGCGAATTAAAGACCCTGATTTGATGCTGAGCTGGGACACTCAAGGTGCTGGACTTGGTTATATCATTGAAAGGGGACACGCACTCGGTAAACCACCGTCTTCGTGTAGTGGACTAGATGACACAAAGAGAGGTGAGACAAGTGGTCTTGATATGGCAAAACTTCTTGGTCGGACACCCATGGATACAAAAGCGGCAAACTTTATGGTGTCTCCAGCTCCTCAAGAAGGAGCGAAGGATTCGAACCTGGATCAGATAAATGAGATAAGTGAAAATAGAGAGCAGACTTGGCAAGGCTCTGGACTTGGTAGTGACTGGGACGACCGCGTTGGAGCTGGGGTTGCCGCGGCTTCGATTGTTGGCCGCCTCGTATTCGCTGGGTGGAAAATTGTTGCCGAAGAAGTAAAGCATCCAAACGCTTCGTATCTGCCCGCAGTTGTTTTTGCAGTCTTAAACAAACGAATACCATACCATGACGATCTTATATTAACTAAGTGGTACGCAAATTGTACTGATCGCTGGAGAACACTGAATTACAAACTAACTCAAGCTACAGCATCTCTTCTTCTTTTTGATGCACTTGATATTGTTGGACGAGCGGGAGAAGCAGCCAGGTTGAGTGGCGTCGAATTTTCACAAAGTTTCCCCGGTATAAGAGGGTCTCAGTACAAGGTCGAGGGTGTGTTACTACGGGCATTAAAAAGTCTACGTTCCTGACGAACGAGGATCAAAGAAAGGGAAGAAGATGAAGACAGATGTCTTCACCCAACAAACAAGTAATTCAAGCGGTAGTGGCGGAACCAAGTCGCAGTCACAATCCCCTTGGAAAGTGAGGAGGTCGAATATGGAGAAAGAGAAAATCCACTCTTTAGAAGATCGTCAGTATTTCTTTTTTTCTCCCTCACAGGATGATGTCAAAGAGCAAGAAGCTTTAGAAGTTCAAGCGTTGACTCTTGAGCCTCAATCAGGACATTTCACTGATCCTGTACTAGTCTGTGACTTTACTGCATTATATCCATCGTTGATCATTGCGTACAATCTGTGTTACTCAACATGTGCTGGGAAACTTGACTATCACAGTACCAGAAGGGAAATGCAAGTAGAAGGTAGAACGAGAGGAAAAATTGGTCCATTCGTTTATTGCGAACGAAGGACTGCCACTGTTTTGGACCATCACCTGAAATCTTTATCGAATGTTTCCCACAACGATAGAAAGCCGAAACCACCCAACTTTTCCCGAGATCGAGCCTACGTAGCACCCACCGGTACTGTTTACGTCTCAGAGAGTGTTTTGAAAGGTGTTTTGCCACAAGTTCTCGATGAGATGCTCACAACACGAGCAATGTTGAAGAAGGCTGCGAAAGAGTACAAGAAAAATGTCAAAAACTTGTCTCCTGCGATTCTACGGCAACTAGAAGCGCGTCAGTTGGCGCTTAAATATGTTGCGAATGTCACGTATGGGTATACTTCTGCCACATTTAGCGGGCGGTGTGCAATGCCACTTCTTGCTGACACCATTGTCGAGTGCGGGCGTAGGACTCTTCAGAGGGCAATGCATCTTGCCAATCGATGGGGTCAAGGAGTAGATCCATGGGGAAAGGAGGACAACAATTGGTTGGGTGCTGAAGTTATTTATGGCGATACCGACTCCTTATTTATCAGAATGCCCGGACGATCCTACAAAGAAGCTTTCGATTTTGGCGAGATATTTTGCAAGGCAGTTACAAGTCTTAATCCACCTCCCGTTCAATTAAAACTTGAGAAAGTGTACGTGGGATCGATAATGCAAACCATGAAGCGTTATTGTGGCATGAAATATGACTCGAAGAATCAAAAGAAGCCAACCTTCGAATCAAAGGGTCTAGAAACTATTAGACGTGATCAATGCGCCCTTACGCAAAAAGTACTGAAAGATGCCCTGATCACGCTCTTCAAACATGGACTCGAGGCCGTGAAGGAATACATGTGTCGACAGTGGTCGCTTATCTTCGCAGGAGGTCTACCTGTGTCCGATTTCATTCTTACGGGTAGAGTGCGCTCTAAGTATCGAGGAGGGAAGGAAGGTCCTGTGCAGGCCGTTCTTGCTCGAAGGCTTGCGGAAGCTGATCCCGGTCGCGTTATCCGGCACAAGGAGCGCCTGCCTTATGTCATCGTTGCCACACCAGGAATGACGTTCCGACTGAAAGATTGCGTTTTGACGCCGCTCGAACTTTTGGAACGATGGGATGCCTACAAAATCCATTCCGGGTACTACATTGAAAAGCATGTGAATGCTGCGTTGCAAAGGTGTCTGGGCTTGCCACCACACTTTGCTACAGTTGCCGACTGGTTTGCAACCTGTCCGAAGCCCCGTCGGCGCACACACTTCTGGCCAATCAAATCAAAACGAGCCATGATTACAGCATATTTCGGCAACGATGTTTGTTCTTTGTGCCAACGAAAGTGTCAAGCCGATGGAAGTAGCTTGGTGGTTGTTTGTAAGTCCTGCAAGAAAGATCGAATCAATTCCGTCCAATCAGCTGCTGCTACGATGAACAGAATCGAAAACGAGGCGAATGTTATCGCCAAGAAATGTTCGAAATGCAACGGGTGTTTCGAGAGTGCGGAAACGTTTGCAGTTGCAATCGAACAAGAACAAAAGCCGACTACTGGCGGCGTTTTCCGCGCTCTGCAACGTTCGAAAAACAACCTGACATTGCTCATGCCACTAGCAAACTGTGTTTGTATCGACTGCCCAACAACATACGAACGTCATCGGCTTCGAGAACAGAGCATTGAGGCCGAGGGTACCTATAACGCACTGACCACTGATTCTATCAGAAATTGGTGACTGAGTGGTTTATTTTCGACGGACCGATGCTTCTCCCTCCGTACAAGATCTACAGGTGTAACGTAATTGAAACAATTCGTCCAGATTCACAGTTTATTGAAACTTGATAATATTTTTTATGTTTACAGCGAATATGTGCGGTGAAGTTGTTTGCGTGTGGGCCTAGCCGATCGGTGAATCAATCGATCGATCTATCGGGATGTTCCACAATGGTGCGACAATATTGAGAGTGATGATGGTGCGGTGCATATAACAAACCAGCGTTCCAATCATGCAATATCTTGGATAGTGCGAGTTTGTTCAGGAAGTGCGACATGGAAGGAAACAAAGATATAGATGCGCCTTTGTTGTCCAAAATGCTTGCGAATAGCACTTCCTCGATCGCGTCGTGGTGGAATGAGAGTGTTGGCCCTCGAGAAAACTTCAAAAACATTCCATTGTGCTTGGTGTGATAGCGCATTTGCATGCCGAAGTACCATTTTTTCATCTTGTTAGCAAAGATAAAGAATGTAGCGTTCATTAGCGTAGCATTGTTTGCAACGTGAAACCCCATTGTCCTCTTGGATAAAGACTTCGAGAACGAGCCTTATCGTGGATTCTCAAGCTGAAGTATAACCAAACAGACGAGTGGCTTCCTCCAGAGAAGGAAGGGCCTCGTCGTTGATGTGGGTAGCGTCTTGGCATTTCTTTCGCCATAAATCGATGGATACCGCTCGAAATCTTTTTCCTGGAGGAACGTGAGAGTTACACGTTGCAACGAGAAGAGGCAGTTCGTTGTCGTTGTGCGGCCGTTTCTTGTAGCCGCTGTTGCTCGGGGATTCACGTTCTTGACAACTAGGTGTTGTGTCGGATGAAATCTTGTCGAGACTGCAAAAGCTCACATTGCGAGCATGGGTTGTCCTTCCATTTGTATCCTCCGCGGGAGTGTCGGATGAGAACGTTGTAGGGGCGATACATTTAACTCTGGATTGGAGGAAATGTTTCTTCTTGATCTTCAGATTGATGAACTTGAGGTCTTTTCCGAAGAAGTGGGCACCCTCCGAGGACGCGTCATCGGACGTGTTTCCGGAGTCGCTCATTTCTCCCTCCGAGGCTGAAACGGAAGCCGGAGTGGTGGAGGGCGTCTCAGTGACAGAGGGTGTGACAGACGGAACGGATGTAGGTCCTCTTGAGAACGGGAGAACGGGCTCGGGTGGCCTGTGCATGATTTGAGTCCTGGGTGCCAAGGGTGACGAAACAAAAGCTTTCTGTTGCAGGGGAGCGACCGGAGGAGAGGGAGATTCGACTTGTATGAGGGAAGGCTTGATCGTGTCGGAGATGGTTGGCCGTGAAGCGTACTTGAAAACCTGGGGAGAAACGAGATTGGACCTTGTCGGGGTCGGTGTGACTCCCGGCAACAGTTGTTGCTGTCGTGCCACGCTCTTTGTGGCCGACACTGCGGCAACGGCAGCGGCGTGGGCTTGAACGG
The DNA here is from genome assembly GCA_037355855.1 of Pseudo-nitzschia pungens. Classification (NCBI taxonomy): domain Eukaryota; phylum Bacillariophyta; class Bacillariophyceae; order Bacillariales; family Bacillariaceae; genus Pseudo-nitzschia; species Pseudo-nitzschia pungens. The sequence continues at coordinate 1,725,700 of CM074758.1, forward strand.
CGGCCTGAGCCGCTTGTGCTTGTTGTTGAAGACGCGCCTCAACACGAGGCTTCCAGTACCTTTTTCGGTTATTCACGAACCAGTTCGTCAGTTGCTTGAGCTCGATCTTTGTGTCTTTCATGATCTCCACCTTCTCCTGCTCCGTAGGATACGGGTGGGCAATGTGTTCGGGTGACATCATCCAGGCCTTCAGGTACTCCACCGTCTCGCTAGGCAAACTAGCGGACTTGCGTTTCCCGCCCGCTTTCTTCGTGGAGGAAGTGCTCGTTTTCTGAGGGTCATTCTTCTTGGCTGTGATGGAACCAGTCACGTTAGCAGTAGCACTGCTTGTCATCTTGACTAATTGGAGAGTTAGCTAAGCAATGCGTGTAGGTGATGGCAACGATTCGTTTTCCGTTAATCATCAAACTTGTGATGATGGATATTTACTGTAATTATTATTCCTTCTCTGAAATCCAGACCACTCTGGGACAAGAGTTTGATGTGTATGGTAAGATTGTGCAAAAACAGTACCAAAAGTCTCCTCTCCTTACGCTCTGCATTCTGCACTTCACGTATTTTCAAGATTTTCGGTCGCGCTTGCCGTGATCTGATTGACAGGTTCATGATGGGCAGGAGTAAAAACATGATGGGAAAGAACATTGGGTGCTACCGTCAGCGCAGCCTACTCGTGCTTTTTTCTCCAAAAAAATGCTGCAGATGATTGTTCTCTCCCAATACCTGAACCCGGATCTAGAAGAATGATGCAAATGCTTTCGAGAAAGCCAATTGGTTCCAACTTCAATTGTTTCCATTATCAAATCCAGCCAGCCGGCGAAACAGGCAACCACGTCACCGATATTGCGAATAATTTAGATCTATTTTTGTGATAGTCGGTTGAATACCAGCTGCTTCTGCTTTTCTGGTGAGTTTTGATTGGTTAGATTACAGGATCAAACAGCAACGTCACCGAGAAAAGTGTGCAAGATTTGTGCGAGACATCGATGGTTTCTGTGTCTTTCGTTGTGACAGTCTTCCTCCGATCCATAATTGACGTGTACGACTTCGCCTTACTGAAGTCTCATTCAAAACCATCATCGTTTTTTGGCAAAAAGAAGAACGAGCATAAAGGTTTCTGATCTTTTCAAGTACGTCACGTTCCGTGACAACATAATTTAGCCTCTTTTTCGTTGGAGCAAGAGGCGACGAGAAATAATTTTGATTGATGGAATGCTTCATTCGTACGTATGTACGTACGTACGTACTCGTATGTGAAGCGATTATACCGTAGCGAGAAATTACCTTATCGGTATGTAATACGAAGTAAGTCTTACGAAGGGTTTTAATTACGAAGCACGAATTATCTTTTTTGAGTCAGGACTGGGGACTCACAGTGTCGCAGAAATCATACCGGTAATATTACTCTTATGGTAATTAGTTACGGTAATCCGTAGTAATAATTGCACGGCGGTATGTAACAATAGTTGTCGGGAACACAAGAACATCCTATCTTTCAAAATTGAAAACCCTGTTACAAAAGAACGCTTAGTATGAAAACAACATTCGTAGCAACTTTTAACAAGTAGGGACCCTGGAATATTGAGTAGGAAATAAAGAGCAAATGTTTAAGACATCCGTTGATGCTTCATGAAAATAGACATGCCAAATAATGTACTACTACTACTAGTAGTAGTACTACTAGTAGGAATGTTATTGATTTGTAGAAACAAGAACTGCTACTAAGGTCCTGTTTATTTCAAAGATCATATTCTATAGTTTGTTATGTTCCTTTGCAATTGTATTCATTTCAGCTTATGTCTTAGTATAACTCCAAAGAATATTCTACATCTCGCTCACTTTTTCACATGTTCTTGTTGCGGTACAAATAGTAGAAATGGTCACCACTAAAAGTCAAGTATTTTTTGTTGCAATTAGATTAGTTGTGTTCGGTATTCATTCCTTGTGAACTACGAAAACACAAAACACCCACCAAAAATTCGCATTATTGGACATTCCGATGCTTTTGAGACGAGAATCATCTTCTTTGAGATCAAAATCGAGTCTTACTAGTTGTGTCCGACTATTGAGAGACTGGTGGATTGAGCCTTTTCAATGAGACATCGAGGATTTCTCCTCGCACGTATGAAACCAGTAGGTCATAAGTACAATACTTACTCGTACCCGTTAAGGCATAAAAATCTCGGATTTTGGAAAGCCTCGCAATAACCAATATCCCAAACGCATTGAGATCCTAACGTTAGGGTTCTCACAGAACGAAATCCAGATGACCCGCCGCTATCACTGTCTTGGCAGAAGCCTGTCATGGTATAACGTTTTCAGAATGATCAGCTTTCGAAGTATTAGTACCCTTGTATTGTCTGTCTTCTGCCTTCTGGGCGTCGCAACGGCAAGTTCAACCAAATACTTGTACGAGGGCAAGACGGATCATGTGAAGGAATACCGCCCTGAACGAAAGAAGCCCGAGCTTCTCTTTATGTCTGTCAAGGCACCGCGAGTTGTAGAGTTTTACAGTCCCCACTGCGTGAGTGCCCATTGTCAAAGATAAAACTGTCCGAATCGATCCACGAAAGAAAAGAACAAAAGCAAACTACAGCAATCTCACAGTGCTCTCTGGCTTTTGAAATATCCAGCCTGCTTGCCAGGCATTTGCCCCTAGTTATATGAAACTTGCGAGCAACACGAATAAGTTATATCCCGAAATTCAATTCTTTGCTGTTTCTTGTGACCACTACGAGGATGTTTGCGATCAGTACGATATCCGTGGATATCCGGCCATCCGTTTGTTCAAAGAAGGTGATGATCCATCCAGTAAGGGCAAAGTAACAGATTTCGACGAAGATCAAGCCGAAGGAAAGCGTGTACCAAGAAAAATTGCGGAGTATTTTGGGTTCAAACCGGGAGATGAAACTACGGTAGGTGAATATTTCAAGGACAGAGACGGGTCGTCGATTATTGATTTTATTTCTGATGCGAAATGGTCTCGTTTGGACCATTCCTCACCCACTCTCGTCCTTTCCCATGCTTCAGATATCGCAAAAAGGAAAAAATGACGATGGCGACAATTCCGTTCCAAAAAACAAAGAGATCGAGAATCCAAATTCACTCGCAGAGAAAGAACTGGGAAAAAGCAGTGAAGCCAATGACGTAAAGAGCGATGCAAAAAGTGAAGATGATGAAGCCGAGGAATCCAATGATGGAACGAAGAGCGCTGATGTTGACGAAACTAGCAATGATCTCGATGATGAGAACAATGACGATGACAACGACAATGATGACGACAATGATGACGAAGTGAGCAAATCAGTTGATAAGATTGAGAAGAAGGATGACAAGGGCACTGATAATGCGAACACAGATGAAGTCAAGGAGTCTGTCGACAAGAATAAGGAAAAAGGTGACAAAAGTGCCGGTGATGCGACCGATGACAGCAATGAGAAAGTCAGCAAATCAGTAGACAAAAATAAGAAAGAAGAGAGCAAGAGTACCAGTGATGGTAACAGCGATGGCAGTGACAAAGTCAGCAAACCGGTAGACAAAAATAAGAAACAGGATGACAATAGCCAGAGTTCTGATAAACATGATGACAATGAAGTGAGCAAATCAGTTGACCAAGACGAGAAGAAGGATAACAAGAGTTCTGGCAAACATGATGACAATGAAGTGAGCAAATCAGTGGACCAAGAAGAGAAGAAGGAGGGTGCTGGCAATGACGATGATGATGAAGTGAGCAAATCAGTGGATCAAGAAGAGAAGGAGGGTGAGGGTACTGGCGATGACGATGATGATGAAGTGAGCAAATCAGTGGATCAAGAAGAGAAGAAGGAGGTTGAGGGTGCTGGCAATGATGACGATGATGAAGTGAGCAAATCAGTGGACCAAGAAGAGAAGAAGGAGGTTGAGGGTGCTGGCAATGAAGATGATGATGATGATGATGATGATGGAGAGAGCAAATCAGTGGACCAAGAAGAGAAGAAGGAGGTTGAGAGTGCTGGCAAGGACGATGATGATGATGATGATGATGGAGAGAGCAAATCAGTGGACCAAGAAGAGAAGAAGGAGGTTGAGAGTGCTGGCAAGGATGATGATGATGATGATGATGATGGAGAGAGCAAATCAGTGGATCAAGAAGAGAAGAAGGAGGTTGAGAGTGCTGGCAAGGATGATGATGATGACGACGACGACGACGATGAATCGGCAGCCAAGAATCCCTCCTTCCAAGATATGACAAAAGCGATGAAACAGTTTACTCCAGGCACGAAACAGTATGCAATCCGCAAAGCGGCCATCGAGAAACGTATCCAAAAACTCGGTCGAGGACACAGACACCATCATTATCCAGATGCTTATACCAAGGCAACTTTACCTTTGAAAAAGTATGAGCCAAGACCGAAACTCCTTAACTTGAGAAAAATGAGTCCTGAAGAAGAACTGATATTAGACACGACACTCTCTCTGACTGTTGCTCTACAACTAGGAATGACCATGGGAATCCAGGATATCACATCCAAGAAAGCAATGAGAGACTGGTTGGATTTACTGAGTGTATCCCTTCCTCTGGAGTGGAATATCCATACATTGATTGATGAACTCCGAATGAATTTTCGATACGCCACAAACAGCAGGGACAACTTCCGATCGATCGTATATAGTTATAAGAAGACTCAACGACACGGATGGAGCAGGTCTTGTAGGAACGAAAAGGTGGGAACTGAAGGCTTTACCTGTGGATTTTGGAAACTTCTCCATGTTGTGACGCTTGGTGTAGCTGAACAACGCGGTGGACAAAATTTGATTGATGCAGGATTGGTGTCGTCGGACACAGTTGTATTTTCGCCGGCGTCGGCCGCAGATGTAATTCGAAACTACATCGATAAATTCTTTACTTGTCGGCCGTGCCGGGAACATTTCTTACAAACTTACGACGATTGCAAATTCAATAACAGATGCGAACGTTTGTCTCTGGACAAAAACGTAAAGGATGCTGCTTCATGGAAGGAACTTCCAATGTGGTTGTGGGAGTTTCATAACGATGTTTCTACCCGTCTCGTAGAGGAGAGAATCAGCAAGACATATACAAGGGGCGTGAACGAAGCAATTCGCCATGACAAAGTTGCAGCGATTTTTCCAAATGTGAAGAATTGCATTCTCTGTTTAAATGATGACGGAACGTGGAATCGAGCTCAAGTTTTCTTGTTCCTGGAACGTTCGTACTGGCCTGATTCAGAAACAGACCCATTGACCGACAAACTACTGCGATCTGAAAATGAAGATATCTGGAAATCCGTGCTGCTTTGGTTTATATCATTTCTTGTTGTTTGGCTGGTGTTCAAGTTGACTGCGAAGGAGAGCCTTGCCATACGCCAACCTCTTATAGCGGCACGACGCCTTATTACTCAGGGGAGAAATGGGAAGTTAAGGACTTATTGATCAAGGTAGCGTATCCGAGAACCTATGCCCAAACAAGAGATTACGTTTTCTTTTCCAGTCATTAGTTTTTTTATGTTGCAATATTTGTAAAATGAATTGAACTTTATGAATCAACAGCATCTATCACACCCGAATCAGAAGAAATCTTACATTGCAGAAAGTCGTTTCCACATGTAACATACTTCTGCCCTGGAGGAGACCAGGACTCTTTTCTCAGAAAAATGAACTTTCATGCTCTAGAGTACGTAACCATTACAAGGAATGGATGAAAAGGATTAAGAGACACTCTCAACATCACAGAGTGGTTTGAAAAAACATGGTACTTGCGAGCCTGACCCCTCCTTTCCTTTTGAAGTTTGGCTTCAGACCATTATAATGCTGTATCTAAATCCTTGCTAGTGCACAGTTAATTCGTAGAGTACGTACGGGTATTTGTTGAGAGTCATAAAGCATCTGTTATTATTATTTTTTCAATTTCAACATCTTGGCAGTCTCAGAAGCAGGGGAAGGGTAACCTTACGTATTACAGTATTGTTTTGTACGGAATCACCTGGATCAATAATTGTTGATCACTGTTATTACAATTTTTTTTTTAACAAACATAAATAATAATAATAGTAATACAAGTATTGAATACCGGCTCGTAGTCACAGTGGCGTATTATTGTTTCTCATGGAATGCATTGCTATTCGACTCTTGCCGTCTTTCTTTTAGGAATAAAAAGTGCGCTTCATAATTGTACTCGTAGTGTTTTTGTCGAGTGAATACTCAAATCAACATATGCCCAAGCACCAAAACGCTTACCGTCAACGGAGTATGATGCTTTGTTTTTGCGATCCTTTCTCAAACCAATGAACACAGCACGAATACAACCACACTCTGTCACAATATGCAACGGAGTCTTTTCTGTTTTGGCAAGCGGGGCATCCATGTCTTTCGTAACACAAGCCAGCTCTACTTGACTTGAAGAGTAGAAAACATTAGAATGAAGCGGCACTCTCTTGGTCTGTCCTGGCTTGCAACACTCTACCTCCTCCTGATATATTCTCTCAAACTTGACAGATGCGTGTCTTTGGATGGAAACCTCAATCAGAAACAAGATGGTAAACCGACTGATGTAGAGGGAAGCTGCTGCTGTCAGCGGGGCAAACACGATGGTAGATGTGGATAAAATCGATCCGGATGCGGAGGAGGGTGCTGACTCTGTGTCAAATTCCGAAGACGAAGATCCCGAAGATCCTGAAGATCTTTATTTCTATCTTTTTGACGACGAATCGGTGGTCACCGAGTTCAAAGGACCACCAAACGAGGAAGAGACAGAAGAGCCAGACTTTCTGTACAAACCACAACCGAATCGCATCCGGGTCGTCGAATTTTATGCACAGTAAGTGATTTGACGTCGTGTTGTCAACCACAAAACAGGAATTTTATGCGGCGCATTCAACTCTTGTCTGGCAAGATTCTGATCTTGCCTTTTTGATACATATTTTTTCTGGCAATGAATGCAAACGATAGCTGGTGTCCTCATTGCGCAGCACTTCGTCCCGAGTACAATGCTTTCGCGAAGAAAATGAAGGCACTCGAGCAAGAATACAACATCGAGGTGGACTTTTACGCTGTTTCTTGCGTCCCGCACAGAAAGCTGTGTAGAGAGTTGGATGTCCACAGTTATCCGAGGCTTAAATTAATCGTAGACGGTAATACCGTCAAGGAAGCGACAGACTTGAGTTCCGGAGACCTCCATCCATTTTTCATACTGCAGGCTATTGCAGAACAAACTGGAAAAGAAGTATCTGGCATCTTGGGCGAATTGGAAGAAGACAAAAAACAGAACGCCGACGAAGAGAAAATTGATCGCAATGAGGCGACACACGACAACTCGGTGTTTTGGTTGCCTCGAACGAAACGTGATATATACAATGATATTTACCTATCATTTTACTTTGCGATGCAACACGGTATCTTTGTGGGAAGAGATCCACCGGACAAGAAAGCGAGATATGCGTTCGAAAACTGGATTGTGCTTTTGAACGAAGTATTGCCACCTACCTTGCGACTGAAGGCCTTGGTCGCTGAAATTGCCCAGGAAATCGAGACAGTTCTAGATAAGGAAGGGAATCTCACGGAAATTTTGGACCGGCATCCGCCACCAAAAAAGCAATGGAGTCAATCTTGTTCACGGGGTAATTCAGCGATGGGATACACATGTGGTTTGTGGGAACTCTTCCATACAATGACAAGTAGGTGATCAAAAATCAATTTGCATTGGGTATCCAATGGTTTTTCTGTATTCTCATAAAACTTTTCCGTCGTTTTCTTTTCAACAGTCGGTGTGGTAGAATGGAACCTAGTGGGAAGCAAAGACATGTCCTACACTCCGATGGAGGTAGCGAAGATGTTACGTTACTATGTCAAACATTTCTTTGGATGTGAGGTTTGTAGAGTCAATTTCTTGCACGAATATGACAACTGTGAATACGGAAGATGTGATCGACTCATTACAGAAATCGGATCCCTCGAAGATTGGAAAGAGCTACCGCTTTGGCTTTTTGAAGTGCACAATGGTGTGAATTCGAGATTGATGACCGAAAGGGCTCAACGGGACAAACGCACGCCTACGCAACAAGATTTGAGGGGCGTGGAGTGGCCGGCCAGAACCGACTGTCCGTTGTGTTGGCATCCTGACGGACGTTTTGATCTGGATGCAGTGTATTCTTTCCTTCGACTTACGTATTGGCCAAAAGAACTGATCTCTAAAACAGACATGAAAGAGATCCTTTATGTAACTGGTAACGCTGTCAAATCACAATCGAACGAAAAAGAGAAGAGCACAGAGAGTTGGGTCTATTCTTTGGCAGGTGTTGTGATATTGTCGCTTGTTTTGTCAACAATTTCCTTGCGGGCTCAAAGATACATAAATATTCAAAGAACTGGGAAGCATAAGAAAATGGATGATGATTTTATATAGTTGAAATGGGAAAATGACTGATCAAATTTGTTTCACGGAGAGAAGAAGTTTACAAGAAACGGCTCGTGCTGACTGACCCTAGATTCTCACGTTGGAAGGCCCTCCTAGCAAATTACATCGAGACGTGTTTCTGCCGCACTGCGACGCAAGATGTTGACAAATTATAGCAATCGTTCAAAAACGCGATTATTTCAAAACCTTTAGAAACAATCGGCAACGAAAGAGAGGTCATGGAGTTTGACCCGATGAAGCACACATGCCAATCGATCTCTCCCATTCGATTTGAGATCACAATATGGGATAGACGCATTTGTATTCCTGAGGCAGTGTCCGATATTTGGACGGAATGTTGATGCTCGATATGACACTTATGTTAAGTACGCAATATTTCTATAATGGATTAGTCATTGTAATTCTACTGTGGATCCCATTTCCTTCATTTTTTCATTCGTTCCGACAAACGCAACAAGCATTTTACTACACGAGTGAGACGTGCTGCTTTTTCGTGGCATCGCGTTTCAGTCGTCGCAGGTATGCATTCCTCTTGTTGTAGTACCGATTCTTGATCATGTTGTCCGATCTACCGGGCAATAGTCTACGGATCTCGCTCCACTTGTTTCCCAGACGGCGCTGGCTTTCGAAAAGGATTTTATCTTCCTCCTCGGTCCAGCCAGTCTTCTTCAAGTTGTCGTCCAAGACATTTACATATCTCTCTCGAACATGTTCGCTGGTTCTTCCCGGCAACCCTTTTGCAATGTCGAGCCATTTGAATCCCTGGGAACGCATGTTGGTGATGAATTCATCTTCACCTTTTTGCCAATTGCCACGAATCACCCCGGGTTGCAAATGCTGTTTGGAAAAAGGTTTGCGAACGGGTGAGTCCAAATTCGTCGGAAAGGAAGATTATCAATCTTTCAAAACGCCTTGGCGACCACCAGACGGTTCGCTACACATTCGCTCGCACTTACATTTTTCCAGCGATTTTTGCATTGCGTTGCAGAACGTGAGTTCGAGAAGTAAGCCCGAGCAATGCGTACCCAATTGGTCGGTTTTCCTTGCTGCTCACTTTCCATTGCTAGTTTCAGGGTTTCATCCTCTCCCTCCGTCCAGTGTTTGTGCTTGGTTCCTTTGCTAGCACGGTGACAGTGGCTGTCAACCTCATCTCTATCGTCCCCCGACTTTTTTCGCAAAGGTTCCGGGAAGGACGCAGCATCCGAATCAAGCTGATGGAGCAACCAAAGCGATGGTTCTTGGAACGTACGAGACGTAGGGGTCAACGGCTTGGGTTCGACTTTGGTTTGTGATTCGTCTTCCAACCGTTCTTCGAAAAAAACATGTCTATCCAACTCATCCTCCTCATCGAATGTTACCTGGGGCAACACATCGGGATAATGTTCGGTCGTGATTTTGGTGTCGCTACGAGTCTGGACAGGAAAGGACGGATTGGAATCTTGGTCATTCCTGCTCCAAATATTTTGCGTGGCAAGTTGCTGGCTGTCCCCACCGTATCCATTGGTGCTATCGCCGGAAGCAATCTCCTCTCTGTAACCAACCAGTACCGACAAAGCCTCTTTCATCAGTTCCAAATCATTGTACTTGCAATCGGAACCGAACCCGTCGATCGGAATCACGTCGGTAGTTTCATCTTGCGCGAGAGACACGTCTCGAGTGGGAAAGGATTCCACGACCGGGGTATGACTCGGATTTCGATTTGCCTCCGGAGTAGGTGTCTGTGCGTTGTTCTTTTCCTCGCAGCGTTTTCTGTCCCTTTCGGCTCGATCGATGCTCTTCAGAGCGAGCTGCAGGTCCCTTTCGAGCCGATCAAGGTGGGCACTGTGATTTTCGAGTTCCATTGAGCACTCTGGTGGAATCTGGGGTATCAGTGGAAGCTATAAACAAAAAAATGTGTGTGTGAGAACAAATGGATTCCGAATCGATGCATGTGCATGTGTGCTTGTGTGCAGAATCGCACCGAATGGTGCAATTGGTGGTGGCGGAAACAAAGTGCACAACCCGAACTTCGTGGACGCAACGACTTACCCTATCGGCTTCGATCTGGATGCAGCCAGATTCCTTACCGACAACAATGGGAGAGTGGAAACCATCCCCCCCGGACTGGAAGCTGTTGTTGCTGGGACTGGGGCCTCCTTGGCCGAAGTGGTTTGATTGTTGTTCTCGAAAACACATCGATGTTTCGTTGTTGTTTTGTCCGACTCTCGGCATGATAGTTAGTTTCATGATTATTTGATATGTTTTTCCCGATTCGATAGGTATTTTTTTGTGACATTACAAGTATGTGAGAAAGAAAACAGTGTGATGATGGCAATGATGATCTCGTATCGATGAACTCCTCGGACGCAACTCGCTGTTGCGGTGTTTCTCCACCTCGTCCTCGCACTCGGATGGCATCCAAAACTATTCTTAGCTTCCACCATGTTTTACCGCCAACCTTGATTGGTTTCGTGCATGGTTTCGATTCACTTATTCATTCCTTGTTGGTATTCGCTTCGGCGCCGTGTTTGGTTTCACCTTGGTCCATCGCTATACAGTGTACATCACCATGGTTTCTCGATCGATTGGTTTTTGAAACCAAGTTTTGCGGAGAAAAAAAATGACTGACTGACTCGCGGCTTCACCAACCACACTAATACCGTATTACATTCTATTCAAAATTTGGCGTCCTCGGCCGGTCTGGGATTGGAGGGTTGGCGCGTTCACGACCTAGCGCAGAAACTAAATGATTTGTTTTTAAGCTTCTCAACGCTGCGCACTGAGCCGGCAAGAACGTCACAAAAAGTGAGCGACAAGAAGTACATAGTTTTTAAGTACCAAACTACGGGTATCGCGGGTGCTTATATCAAAGGGTAGTAAAGTAAGGCTTGCTTGTACTGGTGGCTTGGACCGAACCTTTCGTACCGTATTCTTCCAAGGGCCACCAAGGTCAAAGGGAACAGGGGTGACGACAAGATCGACAAGGACCATCCGTACCGCATCATTCTCGTTCCTCTCAACCCGACCTTCTCAAACGAATTCCAATTGGGAACAGAGTCGATCCGGAACCGACCAAGTAGTGGGTGAGTGAGTGAGATGTCGGATGCAATAGTTCATGATGTAGACGGGTTGAAGGAGGATAAGAGTTTCACGTCAGTGACAGAACATCAAGTAGGACTGCCGAACGACGAAGCATTCTACAGCCCCGCTGCAGAGTCCGGGCGCATCTGCACCTTGTCCAGCAGCGCCGACGATAGCAGCAGGATCGGGACCAATAAGAGTTTAACGCCGTACTTTGATGCGCGCACCGACGAAAGCAGCAGGATCGGGACGAACAAGAGTTTGTCGCAATACTTTGATGCGGTTGAAAGCGGTGATGGCTACTACGAGTACGACTACAACTACGACAACAACAACAACAACAACGACAACGACGACGACAACAACCACAAGCTACACCTGCCCCATCAACGAAGCGAAGCACTCAACGATGGTTCGGCTACCGAAGAGAAGAACGAACAGCAGTCGCAACAATCCGGAGAAGACACCGGCACACCGGCTCCATCCACTCGACGAATCCGATCCATTCACAGCGTCAGCTTCGAGAGTCCGCTCGGGAGTGGTCACAACAATCAGGCTAACATCGACTCTGTTGACAACCACACGAAACGATCCATGGACATACGGATGGATGGCAACCTCTTGGAGCTGCGGCATACCGAAAACGGAACGAACGCGACAACTATCGTTCGGCCTACCTCACCAGCTACACCCGCCACACCCGCAACGGATAACACGCATTCGCCACCCGTCATCCACTCGGCAACGACACTCTCCTGGGCCGACTCGGACGACGTCCTCGAATACAACGACGACGACGATGTCGAAACCCCCCCGATGGCACCCGAAGCGAGCAGCAGCAACCGGAACCCCGCTACCGGGTTTTATTCACCGGAGGACGGGAGCGACACATCCAACACAACGGGGACGCGGTTTCTCTTCGCCGATCGATTCAGAGACCTCTTCAACTTTCGGAGAATGTCCCTGGCGATCGTCAAGTGGATGCCCTGTTTCTGGTTGTGTTGTTTCCGGCACAACCAGCAGCTGCACGGAGCCGCCTTTTCCGACAGATTCATTCTGTCGCGCCTCAATATTCTGTCCTTCTTCTTCGCAGCGGGTCAGCTCGCGGCCAGTGTGTGGCTGTGCGTCGTCCTCTTTGTGGACGGCGCGGAGGAAGACTTTCGACACGGATTCCATCTCTGGAACAACAACGGAATTGTTGCGTTTATTGGATGCCTGGGGGTGGTTCTCCTCTTTACCTGCTTTTGGACCATACGAATCGTGAAAGAAGTGGATCTGGTGGGAGCACTTCGTTTTCTTTGGCTCTTGCTATGGATTCTACCGATCGCAGCCTTTCTCAACGTTGTTGCCTTTGATTATCACGGAGTAACAAACATCTGGATAAGTGAGTGAAACCGCCGTTGCAAAGGAGAACGGTCTGTTGTTTTCGCCTTCAAGCGAACTCACAATCTCGTGTGTCGCACATGTGTTTCTTTGTTGATTTGTCCGTGGTAATTCAGAACACTATTGGAATGCTGCACAGTTGTTTTATTTTAGACAGCGCTTTTGCGCTCCGAACACCGCGGAAGCGGAATGCAAGGTGAGTGTGCCCTTCCCCTGCTCGTGACGCATAGAAATGGCACCACAGCCATTTTTCGCCCGCGGATGACGAATCACCGAATTGTCGAATATCACAACGATCCAAGCGAAAATTGCACATGTCCTCGATAAGCCCGATTCCTAATTTCTGCGTTCATGTTTTGATGGATTGTAGGTGCCCATAAAAGAACCGCCTTTTCTCGAAGAAGAATGGTGTTTGGAGAACCATAATGCCACCGGGTGTACCGAGATACGAAACGAGGCCCAGGAAGAGACTCGCGTTTTTCTTTTGTACTTCTTTCGAATGCTTGCTTCATGGGGGTGCGCATACATGTTTGTGATGTTTCTAATCATTAAATGCCTGGAACGCATCGTTTCGAAACCAATGGTGCAAAAATCACGGGAAGTGAATGTTGTTGGATATCTGACGTTTCCGGTATTTTGCACGGCTCTGTTCGGGGCGGTAAATCTGTACTCTCCGTTATCATACCTGGACAAACTGAACGAACAGAGGTACGCACGAGTCGCGTGGGACGAATTCGTAGAAGTCGATAGATTGTCGAGGCCAAAGAAGCTCTTCTCATCTAACCCACTCAACCAAAACATTTCTGCTATTCTTTCCTCGTACGTGTTTACCTCGGTTCATATCAATAGATGGGTTGCATATTTGTACCTAATCGCGTCGGGCCTCTTCTTGATAGCACTTTTGATGGGGTGGTTTATCTCGACATTTTCGATTCGCAACAACATTGACAAAAAAAACAAAAGCAAGGCCGCCCTCATCCTGGTTGGAGTTTTGTTCTTGAATTTTTTTGTTTTGTTGACCATCGTCGTAACATCTATCATTTGGTCGCGCCATTTGATGCTTTCCGCCGATGAACGAGGAACCATTGCCTGCACGGTGAACAACAGCGAGTGCTCGAATTGCGATGTTGACACGGGGGACGACCGCTGTCCCGAATGGAATTTCGACGATATCACGGGCATCGTGCGTCGGCAATTGAAACAGAGTGCGATCTTGGCTTCCACAATTATTTGGTACAATATGAATGTGATAAGGCATGGGCTGAAGCTGAGAAAGCATTTGAGTATGTATCAAATAGATTATGTGTAGTATTGTAAACGTATTGTAAAGACGATCTAGAAGGTATTTGTCACAATAAATCGATGCTGAGTCAAGATCAAATTCTATCCGTTACTGTTATAAGCCTCGTATTGTTGCGATGATGAGTTTCTTTTCATCCGCAAATTGTTGATCCGTTGCTTCCTTGTCGGAATGCAGTGTCTCCAGGTAGGCACACAGTTTTTGACTATTGTCTCTCAGTATTTTCTCCACCTCTGGAATCTTGTTCGGATTTGCAACAAACACCTTGAAGACGTGAAATGCATCCAGGGTTATGTGGGGACTTGTGTCGCGAAGAAGCTTCATGACCAAAATCAGGTTCGTTCTGGAATTCACGTATTTGATCATTACGCTGTAATTGGAACGTGTCAGCAGCACGGTAGATAATATCTGCAAAGCTATTCGTTTCGTCGTGTAATTGGCATCGGTGGACAAGAGTTTGAGGTTGAATCGATGCGTCCATACGCTGTCGTAGTCTCGTATCAAAAAGGTAGCCGCTAATTCCGCCATCTCTTGCTGAGATTTCGCATCGATCGGAGCCATTGCCGTTGAATCGTTGTTGTTGCCGGTTCCAGCCGTAGTCCCAGCCGTCATTACCAACTTGATACTCTCCATGGCGTCACTAGATACATCAAAGTTCGGAAGAAGTGCATACCTATCTATGAAAGGAAATACAAATTGCTCCACCCGTCGCGCCGTAACGACCAGTTGGCCGTAAAGGCTGGAATGTCGAAAGCAGGATCGATACATGGAACCACAGTGCAGCACGATATCCGTGGTAGCATTGCTCGAGGATCCCGAAGATACGTCGTGGCCGTTCATGATTGCCGACAGGATAGCTTCAAAGTTCAGCACGACGTAGTCACGAAATTTGTTCATGACGGGAATATATATGTCTCGATCCGCACCCTCGAAGCCGCACACAAGAAGATAATTGAAAATAGCTGCGACATCTTTTCTGCTTTCGAATGGGAGAATTTGTAGATTGTTGATTAAGTCCGGTATCAAGCTCCCGAGATCCTTCGAGCTCGATGTGTCCGCAAGGAGTTCGACCGTGTCGAGGGCTACAGAGGGGTTTCCTCTCCGATTTGAGTTCTCTGCTTGTTGAGAGGTCACCCTTCGTTCGTCGTAGAGCAGAAATCGGAGTCGCGCCAGCCTTGCCGCCAAAGAATCGGAAAGAGATGGCGAATTTTGTGCTTGGCTCTCCCCGTCGGAAGGCGATAGAATAGCACTGAGATTCTCCTGAATACCATCGAGCAAGGATTTCACGTTCTTCTCCGAGTCGATGTTTTCCAACCCATCTCCTTTGTTGTTGTTACTGCTGCTTCCAAAGAAAAGGCCGCCGGAAAGCCATTCAAAGGGTTTGGGTCCGCCGCTACTGTTTGCACTCGCCATTGTGCTTCCTCTGTCTCGAAGAAGAAAATCCTCTTTGGTTCTTACTTGTTGGCCGTGGAAATAAGGCTAAACACTCTCGCCTTTGCTTTTGCTTCGATCTAATCAAAGTCTTTGCTCATTACCAGTACAGCTGCTTCTAGAATCATCCGTATACCGGTGGCCGGGTTGTACCTGGTACCTGTGAAAGTTGAAACAGAAACGAAGTCAACTCGAGGTATGATACCGGTACGAGCATTGTTCCCCATTGAAGCATGTGTTTGTTGTCGTAGCTCTTTTGATTGAATTACGGGTAAGGTTACTGACCAACTCGTACAAGAAATTACAGTAAGATTACCGGCCCAAAGCAATAACTATGACCGCTATGCATCAAAAAAGGGGCATTCAAAATTGAATTTTTCGAATGAATTAGGGGATACAGACAAGTCAGGGCACTGACCCGAATACAGTAAAAATTACTACGAAGTAATTGTAAGGACCATCCGATCGATGTCCGAAGGACGGACCCCCTGCTGTCGGTTTTTAATTACTACTTAGTAGTAGTAAGATTAACCTTACTTCGTACAAAGCAAGCATTATCAGATGCTAGTAGTAAATGAATGATACTGGTAGAGCACAAGTTTGATATCAGTTCAGCCAGATTCAAAGTGGTCTTGCCAGGGAGGGAAAAACGAAAGAAAAATATCTAATCACTGTATTTGTTGCAGTACTATTAGTAGTACTGTTAGTAAAACCACCTAGTAGTACTAGCCTAACAGAACATGAAGGCACTGCTGAAATCGTGCTTCTTGCTATTAGCTAGATATAGTTGTTGATAGATAGCATGTTTGGTGCCAGCACAATAACATGGTGAAGGAGACTGATGCCAAGAATTATTGGGATGTTTTGTGCGTTATCCACTGTGTTTACTTCTTGGTACATGAAGCCATCTGGACTGCTAGTAGTATTACTAGTACGTAGTACATGTATGATGCTCAAACCAATCTCTCCTCTCTCTGCTCTCTTGTACTGGCATGACATATCCCCAGGATGATTTATTTGATTCTGAACATATACCTCACCAGGGTCTCTAGTAGGAGCGACGGAACTTCAAACGAGTCAATACACCCCAAAACTAACACACTGACCAACACGATTGAAAGTTCTACTTTTAATTGCTTCTGTTGCCTCAGATGTATCAGCAGGAGTGTATGAAAGCATTTCATTTGTGTCTGGTGTAAGCCCTATCAATATTGCTATAGCAGTCAGGACAAATACTCTCTTCTTTCCCCCAATACTAAAAGAATTAGACTCTTTGAAAGAACAAATTGTTATCAAACTTTATAATCCCTTACACGTTCAAGGAATACAGAATTATTATTGTGCAAATATAGTAGTAGAATGATTCTACATCAACGATGATGCAATGCAAAATTCACAACTCGAACAGCATTGTAATATACAACATGATACATACATTCATTGTCGTCTTCCCTCTTCCTCGTTTCCATTCCACATCGAAAACATTCATTCTGGATTCGAAGTCAAAAATTCATCTTGTATTCAGTGATTTCTGATTTCTCCTCTGACGACAAACCTTGTCTTGTCTCGTCTAGGGACTGACCACCACAGACAGACCAAAATGCTGAGAGCATCACCTGACCGACATACAGCGCATCAAACGACCACCAATGAAGAAAGAATGAACTGAACACGATTCCAATTCACCATCACCAAATGATGTTTTCTCCATTTTCCTATTCTCAAAACTCACGAATTCAACATAGTCACTGACACCATCACTACACATTTCACATGATCGCACACGCTGTGAAACAATCGTGGCTATTTTCCTCTTCGTCATTATCTGTTTCGTACGCAGTGTTTTCATTTACTTTCTCTTCAGTTGGTATGACATCAGGTTCAGGTTCAGGCTCAGGCTCAGGCTCCGGTTCTTCTTCTTTCTCCGTCTCCTCGGCGACGGTGGGTTCTTCCTCCTCCTCAACAGGACTTTCCTCGCCTGCCGTAGATTCTCCTTCCGAAACCGGTTCCGGGGCTGGTGGTGAATCGGAAGCCGTATCAGGAATATCGTCAGTCTCTTCAAATTTTCGTCTGTTCTTGGTAGAAAACAGGCGCCGAAGGGATCGCGCGGGTGAAAAGGGTTTCTTGGCCGGCGATTTCTGAGTAGTATCCATGCCCTCCAATGGGGCTTCGACATCTTCGTCTACCTCTGGCTTCGAAAGTGATTTCCGGTATTGCTTGACGGCCCTGTTAACGCGACGCTCCGATAATCTCCATGTGGGATGTTCCGCGTTTATCTCCCTGGCGATGAAGTCCGCATCCAACTCATCATCGTGCTAATTTGTGGAATCGAGCGTGAGATACGTTAATGTATGTTGGAACAAGAAAAGATTGTCGTGAGTGTAATCGATGCATGTGGTTGTAACGATAACATATATGCCTATCACTTTATATATATATGTATGTATTACACCCACGTCTTCCAGGATCGATCCAACCGCGTCACTTAGGTCCTTCCCTGATGGGGCTACTCCTTTCATTAACTTTAAATCAAACATGATAGAGGGAAATGCGAATATCGCTGGTTTTGTTCCGGATGAGTTATTGAATTCATGTAGGTACCGAGACCATACCGGTACTCTGCCATCCAATCCCAAAAGAAAAAGGAGTTTTGTAGAAACGTTGCAGTTTGAAAGCCCGTTCTGACCCAGTTGATATTCCACAATACGACCGACACTCCGACCGTTCGAAGTTCGAATGAGGAAGAAAATACGAAGCAGTGTTTCTTCGGTCGTCGTCACGCACCTCCAACTACGTGTACGTAAGCCTACGTAGGTGATCGTAAGAAGAACAATTATCGAACTTGGAACCGAATTTAAACGTACGATGTGGTAGGGACTCGACGTAGAAAAGGTAAGGTTAACTATTAAAAAAAATATCATGAGAACGTACGAGTAAGCTACGTAACCTTAATTTGTACGTACTGTACGAAGGAATTTCGTTCAGTAATCTTATTCGTAAATCCACACGAATGAATCAATCTCAATCAAGACCTCCTGCCAGTAAAAAAGGAGGACGCTTGAGGGGGCATTTTCGAAAATGGGAAAATTGGACTATCAGGAGCGCAAGCTTGCGCACTCGGGATATAACAAAAGAAACTATCATCTGTCGCATGGCGCGCCAAAATTATCTAAGCCTTATATACGCCAATCTTGTAAAATTTAAGTCCCGTTCAAAGAACATCTCTCTTTGAAGTTGAAAATAGATGACAAAGTGAGATTGATTACAAGCCGATTATCAATACTTTCATAGAACCTCCTTAGGGCGCATATACTATAAGACAACTATCTAAAGGGCTGTGGTGGTGTGTCGGTCTGGGAAGCTTCTGCAGAAATTTTGGAAATTGCCGAAGGGTCCCCTTTTTTACTGGGAGGTCTCAACGACTCATCTCAATCGTCATTCGGATCAGGAGTAAGGTCTACCGGTACGAGTAACCTTACTCCTATTATTACTACAAAATTCATATCAGCTGTCCCCCGGTTCTACATCCCCAACTACTAATTTCTACGGAAACCTGGGGACAGCTGATAGGAATTCCGTAGTAGACCTTACTATTTACTGCTTCGCACGAAGTATTTTTTCGACAGTTGCGTCATCTTGGCATAGTAACCGTGATTTAACTAGTTGATAGAAAGAGGTCTGCTGGCCAATCGAGAAATTCGGAAACTTCGCCAAGTAAGCTAAGGTCTTACCGTACGACACTGAATTTGTAATTTGTTGAACAACGGCAACCGCAAGAGTAACCTTACGGTAACATTGTTACGTGTGCGTGTTCTTTTAGAAATTTGACAATTTTGCAACAAAATGTGAAGATATCCAGTATGTTGCTGTGGAGTATGCTAGTGAGTATAATGCTGGGTCCCTGGTGTGTAGGGATCTGCACCAGAGCTGCATACCTTAGCATCCAACAGTAACTGTCTACAGGGTGCCAGGCTCTTTGCTAAGCAGCAGCCTCAGCAACAGGCTCAGCAAGCTACTGGTGTAACAGGGTGCTATGGGATAGCTAGTATCAGCTCCGGATACCTAGTTCTAGCACCCCCAGCATACGGTAGTACCAATCCATTCATACCCGTGTGAATATTCTTGTCGGGTGCGGAAGAAGTGTACCAGTGCTACTTCTTTTGGATAAGAATAACGACGAGTCACCAGTATGGCTACTAGTAGTACTACTAGTAGTACTGTTTTGAAATTACTATTACTAGACTACTACTGAAAAGCTACACCGCCTAAGCGTCAACGCACATACCGCAACGTTCTTCCAATTCATTGCTACAATTTTATTGAAAGAACCTATTATTGTACACCTGTGTAGTATTGGTTGGTCGCTCCAAAACCTTCCCTTTATCACCTTGCAATGTCGTGCTTGTTGATGACTGTCATACTTTTCGGTGATGGTCAATACTTGCTATAATTCAAAGAACTCTAATCGATGGTCGTCCACCAGCAGTCATTCTTGCAAACGAAAACCTTCCTGCACCTCATCGTTATCGGTCTCGTTGTTGCCTGCTTGGTCTAGGGGTTTGCATATGGCTACTGGGACATTCTCGAGACCATCCTCGAGATAATTCTCGAGACAATCTTCAACGCCCAGCACAAATTCAGCTTCTGGGACATTCTCGACACCATCCCCGAGATAATCCTCGACACCCATAACTTCAGCATGAGCTTCATTATCGTTCTGGACCGCTTCGATATTTGCGATGCCCCGATCTCTGTCAAAATCTCCGTTCCAATTAGCGAAAATCGTAGCAATCGTAGCAAGTACCGATCGACGAACACCAGCAAGGATTGCCAGCATCGTTGCCGAAAATCGTTTAAAGATCGAAATTGTTATTGTAACGACGTTGATTCGTTCTGGAACGGATAAGAAATAATCATTGTCACGAGTTGGAAGATTGATGCGATTTTGTCGAAAGCGTAATCGGGAAAAGGTTCAGGTCAATGACGAACGTAATGATACCTACGGACACTGGGAACGGAAACGGCGCACCATCCAGCGGCAGCAATCACGACATTGTCTAGCTTGCAATCCCAGCAATCGATTTTTTTCTCACATCAACAGCAGCGCCAATTCGAACGGCAGTGGAAGCTACCATGCCTCGTCATATCATGCGGAATGACCCTATGTTCCGATCCCACATCATGTCCCGGTCGGAAGGCCTCTATCCTTACCTTTGCAGATACTCTACCTGATTGATTTTCGGGAAATAATAATGAACACATTCATGATCACGTACAATGCACGAGCAAATACAAGTCATGCTTTTGGGACGTGTCTAGAGAACTTGCTTCAACAATACGAAAAAAATCTTGGAAATACTGTGCGTATTGAATAAGGTTACCGTTGTTATTACGTGTACTTTTTCCCGTAGGAAAGAAATCCAAAGAAGACCAAAGAAGGAAGTGTAAATCATTTTTATTTATTTATTTTTTGCGAAGTTCGTACAATTCATTTTTTACGACTCAATCATTATTTTCTCACTCACTCATTATTTATTCATACACTCTATGGTAGCTACATAGAATACAATACATATGATTAATACTTCTCGATCATATTACTTGGTAGATTTTGTTTTCTCTCCCAAAAATTAACAAAAAATGAAAATGGGACCAAAAGCTTTTTGGCAATCGTGTTTGTGTGGAAAGATGGGACTTCGAAACTTTGCTTCAGTCGTGATGGGTGATGTCGTCTTTTACGAATGATGGACGTGTGTTTTTTCGTTTTTTCGCAAGTCAAATAAGAAGCCGAAATCGAAGATCGATTGTTTGGATTCCTACCGTCTCACTCCACTTTCGCGGTACGAGTATTCGGGCGAAAGGTTGAAACGAGAATGCAATTGTTCACTTGAACCAAACGCGACTGACACTCCTGTTAATAACATCTGTGACAACTTTCTCGACGCTCCGTAAGACCATCACGATAGAAAAAGCATCAAGTTATCACCCTGATACTAATATGGTTCCACAGGAAGAATGTCTTGTTCTAAATGGACAGCCATCATCAAATAATAATAGTAGTAATAAAACAATAAGGAGAGCCCGCAGCTTTCCGGGATTGTCCATGATCACACGTTTGGCAGCTGATGGGAAGGCGTCGGAGGTTGTGGTGATCTCGCCTCTAGAAAGCCAGAGAACTTTGAGTGAATCTGGTGAGGATACTGGATGGCCCCTGAGGTTAAAAATCAATCGATGGGCCCTATGGTTGTTGGCTTTTATAGGAGTTTTAATCGGTCACGGCACAGTATCAATCACTCTGAAACACAATGGTATCATTGCGAAAGACCTGCACGACATTGTCTCCGAGCGTGTATCGCCCGTCGCTGAGCGCGTAATTCCAGAACTCCAGCAGCGATTAGAGTTGTTTGAAAACAGGATGCTTGATACACTCGAAATGGCACGATTATATGGCTCCCAATTTCAATGAAACGCTTTTTTGGAGGAGGATGGATTCAACCGGGTTAAATCGAGAGAACATTGCCATGACTGCGACGACACATGAAAAACTACGTCCTGGCTTTCAACTCGCACAAAAATATGGAGCAGAAGGCAATTATCCCGTGGTAATGGTGCCGGGATTCATCACAAGTGGATTGGAGGTTTGGAAAGGCAAATCATGTATGAGAAATTTCTTTCGAGAACGGGTATGGGGAGGTCTTTCTTCGGCGCAGTATTGGCTTCGGGAACGCTACTGCATTATGGAGAACCTTGCCCTTGATCCGTTTACTGGAGGTGATCCGGAAGGTATCAAACTGCGATCTTCACAGGGTTTTGGAGCAGCCGATTTCTTTGTTGGAAATGATTGGATGTGTAAGTAACACGATCCAGTATCTAAAGGTTTCCCCATCGTCTCTTTTGTGACAAAAGATGCACTGCATTCAAACATTTCCACTAACATGTGTTTTGATCCTTTGATTGATAGGGGGTAACTATTGGGTATGGTCAAAGATTCTTGAGAATCTAGCGGATCTAGACTACGATGCCGACACAATGACTATGGAGGCCTACGATTGGCGTTTGGGAATGAAAATGTTGGAAGATCGCGATCATTACTTTACACATTTGAAGAACAAAATCGAAGTTTATCACCAAACGGCCGGTAAAAAGGTCGTCCTCGCGTCGCATTCCATGGGATCAATTGTTGTACACTACTTCTTTGCATGGGTTACAGAAAGCAAAAGACGAGGTGGAGGTGGAGGTGGAAAGAAATGGGTTGACGAGCATATCCATGCATATGTAAACATAGCCGGTTCTCACCTGGGAGTCCCGAAAGCTGCCAGTGCCCTCATGTCTGGAGAAATGAGCGATACAGTCTTTATGGGAGGTATCGGTAGTGTAATCGAACGATTTATTCCTCGCAGGGCTCGGAGAGATCTTTGGACCTCATGGGGGAGTCTTTGGGCGGTATGTGATTGTCCGCATTTGATTGTGCTTCAAAGGTTGTTTTTGTAAACGACTATGAAAAATCACCATCTAACTGTTTTGTATTCCTTATTTCCTGATAGATGTTTCCCAAGGGCGGTGATGCCCTTTGGTCCGTCGGAGCCGACTTTCCCCAGAAAGAAACCTGCGATAGCACTACTGCAGAGGATACCTGCCCGTGGCATCAAAATGAAATTAAGAAAAATCTGTTCGTGCTATCCCCTGGTAGCGACAGCGATGGAGGAACGAACAATCCTATCCACTGCAACAGAAATGATTTATTGCACCATGAGAACGAGCCAACCGTGAATCACGCTCTCCAACAATTTGCTTCCCGAGTGGGTCATACAACACAAAGCGTCATAGACTTCTTGTTGACTTATGGAGGTGGTCTCGGTCCCGAAACATCTCCGGCCAAATTGTATTCGTTCGGCCAAAACGAAAGAGAGAAATCGTCTAGCAGAACCTGGCATGACATTACCCAAACACCACTCCCCTACGCCCCGAAAATGAAGATCTACTGTTTGTATGGAGTTGGTGTAGATACCGAACGAGCATATTTTTACAAACGCAATCTGGGAGATCAAGGTCTGTTTGCAAACGAAAATAGTAGTGATGACGGCAGCAACATCACCCCAAGGGCTGCCGATCCGCCCTTCATATTGGACACGAGCATCGAAGATCCCGACGACAATATTGTGCACGGAATCAAGTACACCGACGGCGATGGGAGTGTCCCGCTCCTGAGTTTGGGGTACATGTGTGCTGGTCCTTGGCGAGACAGGAAATCGGGAATGAATCCTTCTGGCATCGAAGTCATTACACGAGAATATATGCACCGCACCGAGTTCCAGGCAGAGGATCCATTGCGGAAGGGTCCATATTCCAGCGAGTGAGTTTTGGCTGGGTTTGGTTTGGTTTGGTTTGTCTTGAACGAGTCACGACTCTTGTTTTTGGTCCTCTATCGTTTGCCTTGTCTGACCCGACACACTCGCGTTTTTCTTTTCGTCGCGGATCGCTGTACTCAGGCACGTCGACATTCTAGGGAACCACGACATGATGGAAGATTTCATGAAAATCGTTACCGACAAGGAGCTGGACTCGGTAACGGACAAGTTCGAGAGCGATATCGAGGGCGTCGTGCAACGAATCAGGGAGCATCCCGAAGGAGGGCTCCCGCACCCGAAAAAGGGCTGGCGCTGAACCAATGCCCCGGAGAAACAAACGACAAACAGCGACAATATCCCTTCATACATATATGTATAGTTACGTAGAGCATTTTTGGATCACCGCACTGTGTTGATCCGTGGCTTTGGAAACCCTTGGTTTGGACCAGTCCAAGGTGTCACCGAAGCCTTGCAATAGAATTGTAAAATATCCTAATAATAAAACACGGTTCTTTACGACACTACTTTATTAGCAATACCGCAATGCCCCACGATGCTGCTATCCGTGCCGGTGCCTCATTCGCTTTCCCTGGTTTCCGGTCCGTCGCCGAACCGCGTTGTTCGATGACGACGTAGTCGTCGACGCCCCTGCCGTCGGCACCCCCCATGTTCTTGGCGTCCTGGTCCATGTGCTTTCTGCACTTGAACTTGGTTCGCATCCAATCGTTGCTGCCATCTTTGTCGCCACCGTCGGCATCGGTCTCCAGGACCTGGCCGTGGTAGGCCGCAGAGGTCGCTCCCGCCGTCGCCGTCGTCGTGCCGGCTCTTGCTCTTGTTCTTGCTCTCGCTTCTGCTGCCGGTGGTCACCTTTTGTTGAAACGCCTTGAACCGGGCCATGGTCTCGTCTTCCCGCTGCTGCTTGCTGCTCCCCTTCTTGTTGCTGTTCTTGCCGGCGTACCTGGCGCGGCGCGCCTCGACGAGACTCGTCTTTTTGGCCCTCTTTTCTTTTTTCGCGTCCTTCGCGGCGGCGGGTTCGGGACGGCCGCGACCGGCGGTGCCGTTGGATGGCGGAATCGCGTCTCGCGCCGTTGCCATCTTTCGGTCGGCCCGAGAAGAAAACGCGGGCTGTTGGTGGGAATTGCTGCTCTTGGGATTCGCCGTTTCACCGTCTGTTTCCAACGAAGGTTTCGGCGTGTTTTGGGCGATGGGTGTTGCTGCTGTTGCTGCTGTTGTTGTTGTTGCTATTGTTGCTGTGTCTATTCTCGTCGTTGTCGTTTCTTTCGACCGTTCTTGTTCTTCTTGTGCAACCCTCGTTGCCTCCGCGGGCGCAAGCTCTTTGACGACCGACGCGGATGGGATGGATGTTTTGGCCGAAAGGGATTTGCTGTTCAATACGTCGTGGCTGCTCTGCATCTTTTTCTTTTTCTTGGAAACCACCCCACCACCGGCACCTCCTCCTTCGCCATCGCCATCGTTATCGTTATCGCCATCGTCGCCGTCGTCGTTTTCGTTCATTTCTTCCCCAAAACTCAGCAGGCTCGTGTTTCGGACCCCCTTGCGATTCTTCTTTTTGCGCTTGCGGTTCGAAGCCTCCCCCCCGCCCCCTCCCGTTCCCGGCGCGGTCGATGGATCGACGGTCCACGGCACGAGCGACCGATCCTGCGTGGGCGCCGGTGCCGGGAGGGCCGGCGGCAGATCCACCGCCAGGATCTTGGTCCGCAGAATCCTCGGCGCCTCCGAGAGGATCCGCGGCCGGAAGTTTCGGGCGTCGCGGTCGTCGGCCTCGTTGTGGTAAATGTCGGCCCGGCCGATCCGCAGGGCATTGAAGATTGTCGGGCCGGTGATCCCGCCGAAGCACACGTGCTTTCCGTCCAGGTGGGAGGCCTCGTCGAGGGTGACGAAGAACTGGGGCTGCAGCCGGGCGGTCACCGCCGATGGGTCGTCGTCGTTATCGCCGTCGTTGTCGTCGGTGGTTTCCAGTGCCATGGCGATCTGTCCCCGGTGGTTGAATCGGATGCGGCTGTTTAGCTCATACTGCCGGCGGGCCAGGGCCTGCGCCGCCTGGTGTTTCTCGCGATACCGCTTCGACGGGGGTTGGTTCCACGGATGACCGGATTCGTCGGTGTCGTTTTGATCCTGATCCTGATCTTGATCTTGGTTTCGATTTGTATTTGTATTTGGATGGTTGGCGGCGCTCTGCCGAAATCTGGCGTCCCCCGTTTGGATCAAAAAGTTCGGAACGATCCGGTGAAAGACGAGATTGTCGTAGAAGCCGTCGACGCAGAGCTGCAAGAAGTAGCGGACCGTGTGCGGGCACTCCCTGCACCACAGGTGGATGGACAGCGGACCGGCGGTCGTCTCGAAGACTACCGAGCCGCTGGTCTGCGGTTCCGTCGCGTACACCTGGCTCATGCTGATTGCGTGTTGTGATTGTGATTGTGCCGGTAATTACCGCAAGTACGGTAGCTGAACAGTGCGACGCGTGGCTTCTGTTGCAATCTCAATCGATGCAATCGTGTCACCAACGGTTTGTCCATTGTGGAGGGAGGATGGAGGATGGATCACATCACACGACGGAGAGATGAAACTCCAACAAGCATCACGAAAAAAAATCGCAATTATTACTTCGGGGGATTTTCCCTATTTCACAAAGGTCGTTGGGGGAGGAAGAGAATTTTCGCACCAGGACGAAAAGGTCCTTCACGACACGCTCCTGCTGGCTTCCTCGTTGCGCATTGGTGAGTAAAGTAACTTACCGTACACTAAGACTTATTCATTGTAAGCATCTACGGTACGATTACTTTGAACTTGTATGACCATGTTAACACAATACGTAGTACGAAGTAAACCTTAGTTACGAGCCAGGGGGATAGAGGCTAGAAAGGCTTTCCTACCGGGTAAGTTACCTGCACTCCTACCGTAGCTACAAGCCTTGCACGATTTAACCCCTAAAAATAAGAATTAGTAGTACGAATTTCTCGTACATTTACTCGTACAAGTAATCGAAGACATTTCAGATTGAGATTGATTGATGATGATTCATTCATTCATTCTCTCTCAAATCAAGATGGGGTGCAGCGAAAAGGTTCTCGTAAACCTTACTGTGTTGGTAAGGTTATCGCATGCCTTCCAAAGCATTCGTAACTTACGGAGAGTGTCGAATAGTAATTCGTTGAGGATTTTTTTTTTTGTACAAGTAAGATTTACCGGGTTCAAGTACACTCTTACCGGTACGGTAATTACTGGGACGAACTCTCGCTTCGTATTACGAAGTACAATTTTAAAATTACTCCCATTGCCTAAAAGACCCCGTTGCACGAGTGGATCTTGGGAAATCAACGCAGCAAAACAGCATTGCCGCAACACCCAACCCAAGCACGACACAAGCTCACCACTGCGGTCACCTAGTCATTGATTCCCCGCACAAAAAGACAATCGATCGATCCATTGATTGATTCATTGATTCATTCATTGATTCATTCATTGATTTTTTCATTCTCGGATTGATAGTTTGTTGTTGATACGGTACACCATGAAGCGACAGTCGTTGCCGGTGTCCACAACCACGCTTTTCGCTCTCGTGGCGGTCACCACCATGCTGGGAGCCACGACGGAAGCGCTCCGGCACAGCTATCACACGCGGCGCGATCACCGCGGGTTGATCGGTCCCCTCGGTTTCCCCTTTGGCTTTCTGGAGTCGGGCCACTACAACCTGACCGTCTTTGATTTTCAGCTCTTCGCCCCCAAGCACAAGCACAATCACGACGACGGGGGGACCCACGACGGCAAAGACGGCGCCAGCGACGAAGACGGCGCCAGCGGCGAGCTGCAATTGTCGGACGTCCTGGACAACATCAAGGGCGTCGGATTCGTGCTCAAGCCATTCGAGGACGAGGCCCATTTTTTTCGTTACATGGACCGCATTGCGGCGGATCCCGGCCGGTGCATCTTTCAGGACTTTCTCGACAAGACCGACTACGATGCCATGGACGCGTACGACGAGGACGATTTTACCTATTCGTTCGGCGAGTACGACGATTTCCCGGACTTTTTCAACGACGATGGCAGAAACTACGGGGATCGATACTACTCGGGCGACCAACCACGACTGCGGCTGAGGAAGCTCGCCGCCGACGTTGGCGTTGACGCTGACGCCGACGATGCCGATGCCGATGACCAGGGACTCGGGGAAGCCCACTACAACGAGGTGACGGGAAAGCTGGACGGGATCTTTCTGGACATGCTGCCCCGTTCGCGGTGGAGCCCACACGTGCCCTCGGTCGCGTACAACTTTGCAACGGGTGAGGCGGGCCTCTACTTTTTGATCTACCAGGTGTGCTACAACGTAGAAGAGGGCAGCGAAACGTACGTCAAGGACGACAACCTCTACGACATTCACAGCCGGTTCGAACTCGACTTTCACTTCTCGAACAAGGACATGTTCGGTCACGTTTCGTATTTGCCGCGCGGAGAGATGGTGAGTGACTCAGCAGGAAATTCCTATTGCCGTGCCGAAGGGTGGTGGAACGCTATTGTTTGGATTCGATTGCTTGGCGCACTCGTCACTGAACAAGAACAACAACAACGACAACAACAACGACAACGACAACGACATCTCGATTGGCCTCGTTGGTTTTCTTTCGTTCGCTTGTTCCTTTTTATTTATTTTTTATTTTGCTTGCGCAACAGATCTTGCCGTGGCTGTTTTTCCTGTTTTCGATCATGTACGCCGCGTGTCTCTTCGTATGGCAGACCCACATCCATCGGATCAAAGCCGGACAATCGGGGTTCTTTGACACCGGCGAGCAAACACCATCAACCACGACGACGACAGCGATTCCCGGCGGCAACACCTTCGATACACCCACCGTTTACCCAATCCATTACCTGATGGGGGTCCTGTTGGCACTCAAGTTTTCGTCGTTGCTTTTTGAATCGATTCGATTCCATTACTTGCGTGTCACGGGACACGCCGTCTTTTTCTCGGCCGTGTATTACTTCTTTGCCTTTTTGAAAGGAATGACGCTGTTCACCGGTACGTTGCGTCACGTTGCGTCGCGTCGCGTGGTCGTGATCAATGCCTTTTTGAAGCGCAAGATTGCTATGAACATGTCTGGATCTCACAATATATTCTCGTATTGTGCTTGTTGCATCCGATGTTGTGGTTTGGTTTGGTTTGGTTTGGTTTGGTTTGTTTTTGATCCATGATTTGCACACTGTGAAACAAACAACAGTCATTTTGCTGATTGGGTCGGGTTGGTCGTTTGTTAAACCATTTCTCAGCGAACGCGAGAAGAAAATGATCTTCGGAATCTTGGGCTTGCAAGTGATCAACAATATTGCCATAGTCGTGCTCACCCAAGAGACGGAGGGGGAAATAGCATTTGACACGTGGACAGCATTGTTGCACCTGGTGGATATTTTGTGTTGCTGCGCCGTTCTCATCCCCATTGTTTGGCAGGTGAATCAACTGGAAAAGAACATGGAACAAAACCAACACAAGAGCGGGGACGACGAAAACCGTGGAGAGGAAGAGGATTCCTTCATCAACAACAATGCCGACGATCACATTCCGGAAGACGAACTCGACGACGCGGGCACGGAAGAAGGCGACGAAACCCAACCGATCCCCGACGCACGCCTGGCCGCCAAGCTCAAATTATTCCGATCCTTTTACCTGCTGGTAATTGCCTATATTTACATGACCCGGATCGTGGTGTACTTGTTTGCGGCTACGCTCAATTACAAACATACCTGGATTCGGTTTTTCGTCGTGGAATTGACCACAGTTGTCTTTTACTGTTCCGTGGGGTACATGTTCCGACCAATGATCGAAAATCCCTACACGCACATCCGAAAACGAAGGCGAGGCAATGACGAAGGAGCAGCTCAAGTGGAAATGAAAAAGATAGATCCCAGCACGAAGACCGCCTTGGATTAACAATAGGGGGAGTCGGTCGCAATCCGTGCTCTTGGTTACGGGTACCTTTAAAAAAAAACAAGTTGTATCAGATTACATTATAATAGAACGAACTTTTTATGAAATTCGGCAGCGTCGTCGGAGTTGCCATTCACATATTCGTATGGCTGCAGTTGTGGTACGCTTCGGAATAGGGAAAGGGTTGAAACGGAACCGCGGAAAGTAAAGCCAGGAATGAGTACGAGTACGGCCTTGGTCTTGATCACAATTTGTGTCCATGCACACCGTTGTGAACTGACTTAGTTCACGATGTTTCGAAGTTCGGATGACACTCACAATGGCTGTTGTTGACAAGAAATAGGATGCGGCTTTGAAGCGCTCCATAATACTAGTTGTGGCATTCCGTCATCACTTTCATGCGACTTCCGCAACCTTAGTCGCATTGTCGTTTTTTGACGCAACGTTCGATCTACGAACTACTTCGTAACTACTCTAGTAGCGTAGCAAGACTGTGTTCTTTTAATTGATCTCGTTATCATAATAGGCTCATGAAGACTCTATCACATAAAAAATCAGATTCTGGTCTTCTCCAGACCGAGTTTCTCAACATAATTCCATTACTACCTACCGCTGGTAGTACATATTCTTCGGATCAATAAAATAATCAATTGAAGGCTTTTAGTATTTTCTCACGGAGCAATCCTCGAGAGTGAGTCTATGCCCACATGATGCTCTTCACGAGCTTTCCTTGCGAGTTCTTCAGGTCGAAAGTCAGAGGCAAGAAGTAGTCGGATGTTCCGTCGGGAGTGTTGATTTGGATACCACCCAACATGGCAATGTATCCGTTTCCTTCCATGGCACTGGCTCCCTTGGCAATGATTCCTTCCATCATCTGCTTTTGGGCATCGTAGAGGGCGTACGGAAGCTCGACGTTCTGGTCGGCAGCCATCAACAATTGCTCCCCGTAAGGCAACAAGGCGTTGTTGACGAATTGCTGCTGGGCATCGAGGGACTCGATGTTGGCGGGGGCAGCTGCCTCGCCCGGCTTGGGAACCATGGCTCCCTTGCGGACGTTGCCGAGTGCCGCCGCCGCACTACCGCAGCAGGCTCCGCCCTTGGCACGTCCTCGACGGTTGACGGTACCGATGCTGCCGAACGAGTCGACACCGACGTGGGGTCCGAACACCACCAGGCACGATCCGCCGTCGGGAATGTGGTGGGCCATGGCGCCGAAACTGGTGACACCTCCGAACGGGAAACCGGCCAGACCACCCATGATGAAGGGCTCGTCGAATTGCTTGGCCAGGGATTTCTCGAGGGGACGGTTGACTTCGTCGCAGCAGAGGGAGGTTGCTACCATGGTGGATGGTCCGTACCCGTACGGGGCCAATCGCTCCTCGAGTCGCGCCATCAGGTCGGCGTTTGTGAGGGCACCTGGGAACGCCATGTTGATCTTGGCCTTTGGGTCACGTCACAAACAATCGCGAAACAATCCAACGTTGAGTGCGTGCGTGATCGCTGCAGATCGCATCAAACCAGGCTACGTAATTTTGTGCCTCTCGGCCACTTGGCCACCGAATTGCATTGAAACTACCGTCGGTACGTACCTCGGGGATGCTCACGGGTTTCTCTCCAACAAGGCCTCCGGGGGAAAGGCCAACTCCGAGAGCGACACCTCCCGCGAACAAGGAAGCCGTTCCGGCGACCTTGACGAAAGTGGATCTGCCGAATCCGGGTTCATCTGCCGAAGGAGCCATGGCCGAACCACCGAGCTGCAAAGGTTGTCCAAGTTGATACTGCGATCCGGTCAGGGTCGAAACCATGCTCTGGCTTCGTGCGGTGTCGGGTCTGGAGAGGGGCGAGGTGGTGATGACATCCCCATCACTGAGAGTGGGGTGGCCCCTCACGCTGCCAACCAAACTGCCGTTGTCCAGAAGCTGCCACTGGTCAAGGGTCGTGACATCCAGGGAGGTGACCCGACGCGCCGAGGTTGATCGGGGGGCGGTGAATGCATTCACACTTGAAGCGCCAAAGAGAGCGGCTACTACACTAAGAGAGAATTTCATGTTTACAGATTTACTAGGTTGTGTGATAGTTTGGTGCAAAAGTCAGACCTTTTGAAGGATGATATAGCACGACAAAGAGTAAGGTCCTACAGAAGATATGCACTGATGATTGAATTTCAAGCGACAAAACCAATCAAAACACATCGAAAATATACTTGTACCGAGATCTGCAATCTGATGCAGACGATCAACTACGTCCAGCGAGGGTGATCGTTGACTAATTACCGTACTTGTACTGCGTTGGCACCCCTTTTTCATCCCTCATCATCTACAAAAGGCCTATCCTATTCCTGATCTTAATGTTCTTATACGTTCTCTCAACGCTTTTCTTCAGTAGAACTAGACGTGTACATGTTCTGTGACGTCACTCGAACAGCTGATGAAGATTCCACAGCAGGAAGGGGGAAAAATGGAAAGCTTTTCAACCCTAAAATAAAAGAACTTGAAACTATCGGTAATCTTAACATCAGAATGAGAATGGCAGGAAAAAATCGAGGACCTACGGTGACATAACTACCAATAGAGTAGGACTACCGGTACGTAAGTTACGGTAAGATCAAGAATAGGAAATACGTATGATACGGTACCTAAGGTTTAATTACGTCTGTGACAAGAAACAAACAAAATCGTAACCTTAGCCTTACCAGTTGCGTGTAACTAACCTTACTTCTACTCAGTTCTGTTAAAAAAGAGTAATTTCTCAGAGATACTGAATAAGGATTAAGGATTACCTTACTGTAAGATCGGGGAGCACAAGAGGATAACTAGAATAGTACAGGTAGTATTCATAATGGTATGGTACTTGTACTCACACGTCCAACGGAATTGCTTCGGAACTGTATTCGCTTCCGCTGTATTCAGTCCACTCGGTTACTATCGATTGCTACTTGTGCTGTCACTATTTGGACGTCACACGTGCTGCAACATGATTTTGAGCTAACCCTTGCATCTACATGATACAGCAGAAACGACAAATTTCCATGAAAGTTGATCTGACTCCTTGATTTACTGTCCAGATTATTTCGAATAACAATTGATTGCTTTGTTTGCTTCCGGTGAAATATATTATTTTTGCCAGAACCATGCAATGAATGCGCCCGTCTACTATAGTATCTATATCCTCAACAGTCGAAAACCAAAGAGCAGTTTGTCGACAACTTCTCTGATCGAGACCTGCTCCAGTGTCGCCCCAGAAATTTAAAAAGGGGATACAGTTTAACTTTGTTCGTTCGATGCCGCCTTCCTAATTAGCAGCCAATACTTCGCCCACCAACCATGATCATCGTAGCTCTTTTCCAAAAATCCAAGTTCATAACCAGCACAAGCCGCCGCATGACCATCTCTACTCTTTTTATGAGCTAATTCTGCAGTGAAAGCATTGGTTTCAATGTGCATGAAAACGTTCCCTGGCTGGAGCAGACTTGGTTGTTGGCTCCATCCAAAGAAGATGATGATTCCACCAGCATGCAATACACCATGATCCGAATCAAATTCTTTTGTAGGAATCGTGTAGCATGGACTACCTCCCTCAAGAAGAATTGCTGATTTGATCTGGATGTCTTCTCCGGTACCATTGATTATGCTCGCTGCGATGCATCGACGAGAGGATAATCCAGAAAATACTTGACCCCAACAGCTTACGAGCGTCCAAGCTTCCTCGTCGAGATTCTTGAAGAAGTTTGGCATGTCGCTTCCCATCCTTTTGACACGCCCAAAACAACTTTCGATGAGATCAATTTCGTCTTTGATTGTACTGGCTAATTTCTTGCGTTCATTGTTGCATTTGCCAAAAATATACCTCTTCTGAGGGAATTTTATGCCCGGAATGTTACTCATAGATACTTCGAAGTCTTCGTTGCTTGGTACACTGTATCCCTTCAGCTCGGCTAAATTGCTTGCAGCATTTCCCATTTTGTCTGACTCCATAGTCAACAGAGCTTGGAATTCAGCAACTTCGCGTTCTTCGACAACTTGGAAAATAAAGGGTTTCAGTCCGTTTTGACTAAATACAACGACACGAACCCCATCGTCTACTCGCCCAAAGTGACTGATTTCTTCCCAGCTTACACACCAAGCTTCACGGGATGACCGGTCAATAGCCCATAGGCATTGCTCGCTTGCGATTATCAAATGACTAGGTATATACACGTGACCAATGTAAACATCATCGTAACTTTCTCCTCCTGTGACGATTTTTTGCGCTTTGGCAGCCTGATCGTCGTATGGTCTTAGAATAACACAATTCGGTTTCTTCCCGGAACGACTTGGTAGTGCTCTCCGCAAACGCTTCGGGATCTTTGGCTGTATCTGTTTCTTACTCGTCGCATCAGAAACGTGATTCATTAGCAGAGCAGCAGCGTCTCCGACACCCACTACAGGTTTGATGATCGCTCCAACCACAGCTTTCCCGACGCCTTTCACCAATCCTACGGGACCGTATTTTGATGCATACCTCGTGGGCTGCTCGACAATTCCCATAGCGCCGGACTTTACACCCCGCGAAACACTCGCCGCTGCTAAATACATAGAATCTTTGAACTTTCTATTAGTAGCACCCCGACTCATTGCATCAGTCAGCATTCGCTGGTGCGCTTTTCTCTCGCCGATAAAATCATCATCGGCACTTGCCAACGCCAAATTATGGTTAACAATTTCTGCAACATTCGCAGCTAGAGATAGCCCGCCAACGAAAACACCGCGTGCGAGAGATTGCGTACCAGCTTCGAGGCCTTCAATAAATTGTCTTGGACCATGAACGGCACCCTGGATTGGTTCGTAAAAAAAATCTCGAACACCTGTACCGACGTTGGAAATAAAATCCGCGGGAGCACCAAGAATCGCCAGACTTCCTAGTATGGAAAATATCTGTTTTGTCAACTGAGAGGAATAGTGGACGCCAATCACTCTAAGGAGAGCCTGTGGAGACTCGAAAACATGTGCAACAACAAACGAAGTAAAAGTCAACGGTGCGTCTGCTATACTTGCCATACCACGAAGAAACTGGAAGAGCAGTGATACTTCATTTCCGTCGTTAAATTCCATCCATTCCTGCGAAAACGTCAAAGCTATTCGAACAGGGTGAAGATGAAGCTGTTCAAAATAGAATCGTCCAGAATTTGCGGGGTAAATCATGGACTCAACATCTGTTGGTGTAAAGCGGTCCGATTGTGAATATTTCATCATCCCAATAGTTAGACTTGAAACGAAATCAGGCGCTTCTTCGGCGGTATCAATCTTGGACTTTAGGACCGGTTCAAAAAATCTTGCAACATTCTCTGCGGTTCTACGGTCAAGGGAAATGCTTACTTCAAGCATTCTGAAAGCAGCATATCGAAACACATACGTATTACTATGTTCCTCGAGTCGTCTCACTGCCGACAAGTGAAGAAATGGCTCTCTATGATCGTGTTTTGGACAGAAGATCAAGACAGGATGAATCGATGATGGCACATGATTATCGACCTGCAGAGTTTGTAGTCTGAATTCAATTTCGTGGTAACCCTCTCTGCTCTGAGAGAATGAGGCAAAAATTTTGTCAAACTGGGCCAAAAGAATTTCTCTCCCATGCCGACCAGAGGTTGCGTTGTCGATCACAGATATTGAGACCGACGGAATATCAAAGCGTATGCTCAACGCGGCATCCTCAATGTCGTCATATAATGATGATGATGATGATGCTTCTTTCTTTTTTTTGGCGAGTTTATCGATGTTTCTTTGCTTCAGACCAGCTAGTTCAAAAGAACTAAATTCGGCTACCTTTGTAGAGTGTTCGGCCTTGATCTGACACACAACCTGTTGTTTTCCCAATCTCATGCTGCTCGAAGATCCCATGTTATCGATTTCAACCAGAACTTTTTCACTACTCTCGTCGAAGGCCTCCGATTCGTCATCCATACATGACCATTCCAAAATTCGAGGTTTCTCGGGATCATCGAACCCCCAACAAGCAACCTCCCCGCTTCGTAAAACCCAAACAAATTCTTCAAGTCGATCAAGCCCAAGAAAAGAGCGGACAATAGGGGCGATTTCTCCACCACACTCAAATCTATTGTGTCGTTTCGAATTTCTTAAAGTTTTGGGCTCTGTTCCACATGTCGCAATCCCATTAACACTGTCATCGTTCTGTTCTTCTTGCAAAGGTTGGCGACACAATATTGTGTAGGGAGTGCGGTTCCTTAGCAGATAGAGGGGGTCGGAATTTTCATTAGCCGACCAAATCACAATAACAACAGCGGAGTTTTGTTCCTTCATCGCAAGCCGCACTTCAACTTGAACAATCATAGGTTTTGTAGGCAGTATTCCAACAGTGGGAATTCTAATTGACGTTATGCCGATTTTGTCAAGCTGAATGCAGCCATTAGTCCAGCACTCGTCATAATCTCCAGTATCTTTCTCTTCCATCGTTGGTGTGCCCAGTCTTGCCTTCGGAGGTAGAGACTGTCTTTCCCAATGAAATGGTACAGATGATTGAGATGGAATCAACATTACCGATTTCAGGCATCCATCTTGTGCAACGACAAGTTCACGCTTCAATAAATTAACTATCTGATATCTGGGGAGAAATGTTATCAGTTTGGTTCTAGCAAATATCCCAGGGCAAACTGTGACACTTATCGCCAGCTCAAAGCGACGGGGTCCACCAACTTCATCAACCGAGAAAACAGTTTTCGGTAGAACATTGGAAACGTCCATAGGACTGGTCCATTTAGATTTTACTTTTTTCTCTCCCTTTGAATGTACTCCGTCCTTGGGAAAAGCCTCTATTGACATTGCAATCTTTTCTTTTCGAGAAAAATATAGTGACATGCCATTCATGCCGACGGACCATTGGTGACCTTGAATTTGTAAATCTTTCTTCATCGAGGGGTGACCGACGTTGTCATTCGGTAAATAGGATCTTCTAGAATATTCAGTATCAGCAGCAGTTCCCATCAAGTCACTAAAACTCTCGCAGAATCGGCATCCAAATCCAGTTTTATCAAGCACCCAGTATTGAGAATATACACGTAACGTAGGCGAATGCCCTGCTTCGATACTTATTATCAACACAAGAGAATCTCCAGATTTTCCCAACCGATCAAAGTGAACAGTGGTTTTGAATTCCTCTACATAATCTTCTGCATCCCCCCTATCATTGTAAAGGTGGATTTCTTCCTCAGCTTCAGAAGGTCGCCAAGTGAGCGAATTTGCTTTTCGATTCACAATTCGTTGCCACGCAGACCATCGGTACCCCGGAACTCGAAGGCTAATATGAGGCTTGGATCCAGGATTGAGAGCTGTGCACTTTCCTTCTACACCACTAGCCACTTGCATAGTTTCCACATTAGCTATCCTAAATTTCTTCCCACGAGAAATCACTGGCCTATTGTCAACCTGCCTTCTTTCGGAAGGTCG
The DNA here is from genome assembly GCA_037355855.1 of Pseudo-nitzschia pungens. Taxonomy (NCBI): domain Eukaryota; phylum Bacillariophyta; class Bacillariophyceae; order Bacillariales; family Bacillariaceae; genus Pseudo-nitzschia; species Pseudo-nitzschia pungens. Next base: position 1,763,009 of record CM074758.1, read on the forward strand.
AAGAACTTCTCCCAGTTGGCATTCCAACTGACAAGGAAGGAGATTGATGATCTTTAAGACTGGTTCGACGTATATGTTGACTATTCCCTTCTTACTTCTTACATTGAGGAGGAAATGAAGATGTGTTTCCGAGACATCATTCAACGCGATCGATGTACGAATCAAATTGTTTGAATTGTAACTGGTTGGTAGCATTAAATTGCGATCACTTGCGTCAAAATCTTGAAGACTCGAGGAAGAGCGGTTGGATCGTTTCTTTGCAAGACGAAGATAAATGCCGGATGCAAAAAGTATAGGCACAGGCAATTCTTGGTTTGGCTCCGCGGAACCGATCAACTTTTCTTCATTCCACGATGGACTGTACACAAAGAAGAACAGAGGTGTTGATGTTGAATTGTGGATGGTAACATGACTCTTGACGTCAATCTTATAGTTGCCCATTTCGTCGAAGAACGTCTTCCAGACAATTTTCAAAGGTCGAAGCGGGTCGTTTAGAGGGGGTGGTTTGACGATTCGTGTCCTTGTCCATCTACGACGACGGCACGAGTCACCACGGATATAGAATCGTCTCACTCTTGTGAATGTCTCAAAATCTGCCGAGTATTCGTATCCATCTGCATCAGAAGACTCCTCAAACTCACCCGACACATCAACAGTCCAGTCATTTACCCACATCCAGTTGTTATCAGGAAGCATCACTCGCTCACGAGCCAAAGGTAAAATGCATGTCATGTCAGTCCATTCCGGCGAATCATTTTTGAGATAAGGCCTCAACCAATTGCTTTTGAGTGGTTTGCATTCCTTCATTCGCCTTGTTGGGCTATTGGGAGGAAAATTCTGTGCCTGATTTTCATTTTCGTCCTCGGCACCGTCATGTGCTCCTTCTAGACCATGAATGCCTTGAGTAAACCCAACAGACTCCATATTGTAATCCTCTTCGGGAGACCAGAAGCTAGAAGACAAAAGATCTCTGCCTTTGTCGAGGCTATACACATCAACCGTGCTTGATCTCAAACGTTGATTTTGCATGCAGTATTCCACAACGGGTTCTGCATGGTAATACGCGTAAGATGGTGATGTTGAATTAAATGTAAGCTGACTTTGATCGTCGTGCTCCTCCGTGTCTGCGTTTACTTTTGAATCCAGATCGTTTTGTAAATCGTTTTGAAGCAAAGAATCTGGTTTTAGGATATGAATTGTAACCGATTCGCCTGATAGTGATGTGACTGGAAGATCCACAATGGTGTCTCTCTCTCCGATTGTACTTGTCGACGAAGGTGGAATTTTCAGATAGAGTTTGGCAGTTTCCAAGCTTTGGCTTGGATCCAGAGCATCAATAATCGAATCAAAGGTAGCGTGGCACTTGTCTTTTATCAAACCTGGGCCAATGGAATCAAATTTCACGGATTTTCTATTATTTCTTTCCTTTGGTGAACTTGCGACATTGATTTCGATGTCAAGACCAGTAAAATTTCTCACCTCCAATGAGTGAGACTCAGTAGCCCTTCGCAGTCCTACGGTTGATAAGACGGAAGGGGTTAATGCGTAAGAAGTTTCCTTACTCCTTGGTTTCTTGAGGGATTCGATATCCAGTTCGGAAAAGTCCCTTAGAAAGATTCCAGTTAAATTCAACTGAATTTCGTCATCAGTAGAAACATCTAAAATCATTTCATTGGGCATCTGATCGACCGATAATTTAAGCGGGAACGGCTCTACAGCATACTCCCACTCTGATACCTCCGAATTGTAGAAATCAACAGAGATGTCAGTGACACACTCTCCCGACAAAGCGGAAACGCAACCATTTAATCTACATTTCAACTGATTTAGGTTGAAACTCAAAAATTCAGGCGCTCCGTATTTGGATTGAAATGTTCTCAAAACGACAAATGAAAAATTTTGAAGTTCAACCCGGATATTCGTCGCAATCCCGGTACCTTTCTTCTGGTACTTCAAGATTGATGATAGCGGCCTTTTCTTCTCTTTACCAGTCCGTTTATCCTCGGGTTCCTTCGCGAAACCCTGAATTCCTTTTAGTCTTTGCCTCATTATTTCGACAATACTTATCAATATAGACAGATCGTTCGGAGTAAGAGATGATCGCAATTGCTCGCAATCAATCGAGATGTCATTTGAAACTGGGCAACCCATATTCTCTGTAGCATTGACAAGGCGGAATTCTGCTTCGGAAGGTCCAATCATAGGAGACGATTGGGCGGGTGACATCTTCTCAAATTCTGTGTCAACACTTCCACAAAGATTATCAAGGCTGACATGCAATGTTTTTGACCCGCTAGCATCGGCGTTTTCGATACTTTGAAACATAACTAGCGCATTCGAAATAACTTGAACCACTGCAAAAGAGTATGTTTGCCGAATTTTGCGCGCACTTTTGTTTGCGGGGCTTGAAAATGTCGGTCTACCGGCCAAGATGCAGCCATCTTTAACCGTTACTTTCACAATAAGGCTCGAGTCCGAGGGGCGTTTCTTGTTGGCATCACTTCCATTTGATTTTTGAGTTGAAATCTGAAATTCACCAACCTCCGAAGTACTCGCAACCGATATTGCTGGAGATGGAGGTCTAGTTGTATCCACTTTGTTAATATCTAGTTGTCGCGCCTTCCTTCCCTCTTCGTGAACTTTACGTTCCATTGCACGCGTTATCAACTGCACGAGTTCTGCGATCTTTCGTATTCCTTTAGTGCAGTCTTTAAGAGTTGTGGGTGTCACTCTCAGAATAACTGGCTCAACGTCGATTTCTACATCATCGAGAAGTATTGTCCCATCATGCAATACGTTCACACTTAAAACAGGACATTCATTGGCAGCACTAACACCTCTTTCGAGAATTGAATATTGTGATTCGCAAGCGTCGTGGCGATCCATCATTGGGATGTATTCGGATGGAGCCTTCAGTTGAACAATTGACGCATCAGCTGCTTGCAGTTTGTTCGTTATTATATCGTGGTTCTTAGTTCTGTCCCAGCACAATTTGAAGACTTCTACAACGTAAGTTCTCGTTGGTGAAGCAAACTGGCCGAAAAGTGTTGTGTCGTGTGACTCTATACTTTTGTCGTCCGTAAAATTCATTTTCGAATGCCCTTCTAAAGCCATTTCAATTTTTTCAACAGTTAGTGAGAGGCATTGGGGCGTTGAATTCCTTGACTTGAAATTCCGTGCAGCTCGCTCATGAATTTCATAAGTGGATAAAAAGGCTTTCTGATCTTTGTAGTGTGATTTTCCTTTTGAAGAAACGCGCCCACGTGCACTAAGAAGTCCTTGTGAATACCATTTCCCAATAGCTCGAGCAAGTACCTCTGCATCAACTAGGTTCAATGCAATGGTGGTAATTGCGATATCTAGGAATCGAACTGATCCATTGTACTTCAAAGACTCCCCTGACGCTACTTCTGTTGCAAGTTCCCGTTCTTGCATACCACCCGCAGCATCGATCTGGAATGGTCGAATGATTGAATTCATTCCTTTGTTCGGAGACTCCACACAGACATATGAAAATGGATTTGACATCCTGTTTCTTAATTCTGCTAACTGCCATCGAGAAAAATTAACTTGTATATCACGAGCTTCGAGACTCCATGAAACATCAGATTGACTGTTCTTTTTGTCGTACGAGAATCGCAAATTTCCAGCATCAAGGAAGAGCGCACCATCCGTTCCTTCTGAGAGCGGAATCCATATTTTCGGTGCAGCAATATTCAAATGTATCAGCATTGTTGACTGCGATAAGAATGCGAGCTGAGCTTTCCGAGCAAGAGGAGTTGCGGCGTGTTTCAAATGACTTGTCAACTCAGTTTGCATTTTCGTAGATGGTGCCCCAAAAAATTCAGCTACAGCATCGAAACATTGACGTGTCCACATCAGAGTAGCGGGGTGGGCAGAAAAACTAAGTTTTGTCGACCCTCTTTCCCTGGCTGAGGCCAAACGACAGACAATCCCGGGAGGAGGAAGGTCCATGAAGGCAGTCGCTTGTCTGATGTTGTCCGCAGGAAACGATGGAGTTAGAGCAAGGTATTCGGAAAGATCTGAAAAATCATCATCGTCTCCTCTTGGACTTGTTTTCGGACTTTCTGGTACGTATACTGGGTTGATCGAAAGTATCGTGTTGTTTTCGTCACTTTTGGTTTGGCAGTTAGTGGCTTGAAATCTGGTTACATCAAAAAAATAGTCCATCTTGCCTCGACCGAAAAATTTAATGGCGCCTATTGTCTCAGATTTCAATCTTACAATTTCTTGATTGGATGCCGACAAGAGCGTGACTGAGAACGCGATGTGATAAATTTTGAAGTGAATGAACCAAAGTTTCTTCCCCAGTCGTAAAGTCATAGCTTCTAGCAAAGTCAAGGGACCTCTTGGTTTCTCAATAGGCGGTTGTGGTAGTCTAGACTGAGACGAACTCTTAGACGTCGGATGAGGTTCTATGATTGGCACAAATTCCATTTCACTCATGGATCTTGATTGGCTTTTTGAACGACTCCTATTGAAAATTCTTGTCAAACTGCCCCGACTTAAAATTCGTCCACGAGAAGGGGATGACCTGTCGGAAAATCTTTTTTCCTTCCTTGCCTTTTTTTTAGAGCCTTTGCCACCATCTGCATTGATCGTATCTTCGACATATTCTCTTAGTGCGAGCAAATGGAATGACATAAGTGCTTCAATCGGCAACAAATCCTCCAACTCTAACAGTTCCGAACTCTCTGGTTCAGATAATCCACGGTGGAATCCAGCTCCTTCGGTTCCCTTGGCTAGTTTTTTTGTAACCAATTCGATGTAACGATCTCTGTTGCGAGTTATTAAAACTACGTCGTTCCATGATCTTGAGTTTGGTCTTGTGGTTATGCAGCCAAACGCGTATTTCCACCATTCCCTTGGATTCACCAGAGGTGATTGTGTGGGTCGCTGACGTAACATTGTATCGAAACGTCGTTGGGATAGCATGGCAGATTTCAATTTCGTATATTGGACATATTGATGCGGTCTAAGTTTGAAATTCCAATCGAGTGGCAAAACTTCGAACTGGCATGAGATCGGGCCTGGTTCCGTACGATTACTTGTTCTCTGTCGGGCTTGACCAGAAACGCCTTCGAATACATATTGATGAGATCTCTCTTCCCGAGATTGGCTACTTCTAGTGTCGACGTTTTGATACCTTCTATCTTGACCAATCAATGATTCTCGGACTTTTTCGCCTGGCTCCTGCTGCGACACAAGCGATTCCATGGCTGTTGCGATCATCGAGTGAAACTTTTCAGAGGAAAGCCGGTGCCCTGGTGCTTTGACAAGTTCGCACTCTGAGATAAGAAAGGGCGTGTCGTCATCCCAATACATGCTGAATTTGTTCCAGGCGTGGACCTTATTTTGCCTTGCGTCGTATGGATTTGGTCCCAAGTGATCGTTATCTGTCGTTTGTTTTGTCTTCTCGTGACAGCCCATTTCCCACTGTTCATTAGCCGTTCTTATGACAAAGGAATCCAACACAATTCCAAAGGCAAATGCTCTTTGATCATATTCGTACTTTCGCTTTCGCTTGTAGTTTTTATTCCGATGATCTGGATGACAAAAATCCAAACCTCCTTCGAATACTTCGCAACGAAAATGAAGGTCATTGACACTCAATTCCAAATTGCGCATCATCTTCTCTCGTAACCTCACTTTCCAATCACGAGCAAGCTGCGGTAATTCTCCTGGCATCCCATCAGCGGAATCTGCATTGCTCAAGAAACTGCTATTCAAATCTTTAGACGCTTTTTCTTCGTGATCCTGTCCTGCATCCTGTTTATACTGCAGAGCAGTGCTCTTCGTCGGATCCTCGTCGTCGCTGCTTTCAAGACCTATCTCATCCAAAAAACTCCTTCCCATCAAGTCTTCAGAATGAAAACTCGATTCTGACGTATCTGCCAATGGGTTGTATGGATGGGATGATGACGCGCTGCCAGATTCGCTGGTCACACTGGTATTTAAGGCATTGCCACTTGGTCTCGACTGTTTCCGTGATTTTTTCTTTTGCTCCCGTTCCACATTTCTGACAGCACGAAGAATGCGTTGAGATATTGGTCCTTCTCCAGGAATGCGTCCTTGCAAATAGTTTTTTTCGAATTGCATCAATTTTGTTCTTTTTGACCTCGTCCGTAACGTGCATCGTGGGTCCAATACATTACCAGCGCCAAATGATAAGTGGGCAGTGGCCGGCAAAAGAGGCAAACATAGCAAATGAACCCCATTTAATTCAATTTTCGTTTTTTCTTTCTCGATATTCCTTAGAGGAATACTGATGTCCATAGATTTGGCCCAACAACTGAGAATTCCAAAACCGGACAATCCCATCTTCTGAAACACATGGCCACCCAACACATCACCGTCTAGGTGAACATTTTCGAGTTTGATTTTGCCACGCAATGCGGCAATCTTTATTTTATCTTTATCGATGTTCAAGACATATTCTCCAATTACTTCCTCTACAGTTTGAACGAGAGCTTGCTTTGCCATTTTATTTCTCTCGGGAATGGTATTTACTGAGTCGAAACGGGGGAAGAACGGTAACTCGAGTGTATCGATTGGATTCTCTGCCAGAGTTCAGGTAGGTTGCAAAGATTTCAACCGATCGGCGGTACAAAGCGAGAAGCTTAAGAGAGGTGGATATCAAGTCTTTCAAGTCGAGTCGACGAGTTGTTCATCGTCAAATAATAATAATATTGTCCATAGGAATACTCGTACCGTACACGTTGGGAGTGAAGATATTGAATTAAAAAAAAACAAAAAAAACAATAGAAGTCGTTGCTTCTTTTCGCAGCCCGTGTGCTGATCTTGTTGTTGTTGATCATTGGATTGTTGATGTTACTACGAGTCCGATAACAATTGAGACTGGTCGATTATGAGCCAAAAATTAACCGAATATTTATTCCCGAATCAAAACCGAACGGAGAACATACCAAAAATAAAAATTATTCTGTAATAGAGAAATTCCTCTAACCCTTCATAGTGTGCTGTTTTGTTAGTGGAAATCCCTTGTTCGAGTGCCTTACTAAACTCTCTATAAAAATCACATTTTTTGACACCACAGTTCTTCGCATCAAATAACGAGAATACAAGACGAGAACACGTTGACCATGGTGGTGGATCCGGCAGATACCAGAGCCAAAGCCCGTAGCAAACTGCAACTTAGCAGGGAGTTAGGGCAACAGAGGCAGGAGGGGCCTCACCCTAAAAGAGGAGGAGCTCAGGGATATCCAGTATGGCGTCGACGAGAGATACTGGAGGATCACGAAGCAGGCTTACCTGTACCTGGCGAGAGCAACACTCTTCCGGTGGAAGAAACAACTTCAACCCCGACGGATGACTGGCAACAAAGACAAGACAGAGCTGGTAGGTGCAGATTTGACGCTCCTTATGCTCTGTCTCGTTATTTGGCCACAGGCAACGCTTGACCAGATGGCAATGTTTATTTACAACGAGGGGGGAGGGATCTACAGCAAGCAGCTCCTCTCGCACCGATTACAAGAGATGAATGTCACACAAAAGAAAGGCAGCATCGAATCTTACCGGGCTTACACTCCCACCAACAAGAGGAAGGAATGGTTGTTCTGGAACAGACCATTGCCATCTGGCGTTGCTGGCATCCCCAGAAAGAGACTTATCGATATCGATGAGTTTGCCATGGAAACACGAAGACTGAATCGCACCAGGGCTTGGACAGTTAGATTTCGGAGAGTTCGGAGTATCGGCAACTACGCGAAAGGGCAGAAACTTACAGTGATTATCGCTGTGGAGGCTGGAGATCCCACTGTACCGGCGTTCCCGGCGTTCCTTGACAGTGAGCTTGCGAGGGGCAGGTTTGGAGGCAGATTTCTTGCTGAGAGCCAAAGGGGCCTTTTTGATGAAGATAGACATGGTTTCAGAGCTAATTTGGAGGAGATTTTAGTGCAGTTGCAGAGGATTCCAAGGTAAGTACTTTCAATCGATAGACTGAATACTGTGGTGGATTGTCGAGTCTCCGGAACAAGAGGATTGTCGTGTCATCGATCGATTGATTGATCGATTTCCCCTCACTGCTGAATTCCTCTCTGCTTCTCAGCTCCGCTCTCTCTCTCTCCACCAATGACGCAAGATCAACACCCCCCATCCAAGACAGTGGCAATAGTCAGCAAGTGTGATACCATCTTGCTCTCGATTGTTGTTGTGGATAGAGCCACATTTTGGAAGGCCGATGCACGGAAAAAGAACTTTTGCGAACACCAAAAATAGACGATTTTAAAGAGTTTAGTAAGGCACTCGAACAAGGGATTTCCACTAACAAAACAGCACACTATGAAGGGTTAGAGGAATTTGTCTATTACAGAATAATTTTTATTTTTGGTATGTTCTCCGTTCGGTTTTGATTCGGGCATATTCGGTTAATTTTTGGCTCATAATCGACCAGTCTCAATTGTTATGGACTCGTAGTACAGTGAGCCAAAGGGGGAAAAAATGAAGCCGTTACGAGTAAGAGTAGTTATGTCAAAATAATAATAATACAAAATACATACTCTTACTTATGAGGATACGGATTCCTAGTATTTTTACTATCTATGATCCAAGTGTTCCGAGTGCCGACTAACATTTCAAGTCACGCTTCGAGTTCACGAACAAGATTTCGCATTTCATACCGACCATCAACCATTATTCTTTGTTCGTTCTACCGGTACGTATTATTTTTTCAGAAGAAATACAGTTCAGTGAGTGGAGACTAGAGACGCAACTGGTACTCGTACGAGTATCTGGATGAGTAGGACTAAACACTTACCTTCTGATGGACAATACAGAGTGACCGTTTCCGCTGCATGTTGTATCGAATCGATCCGATCGTTGCCTTCACGCCAATTTAGTGGGTTTGGGACGAAACAGACAACGAAGGATTCACTCTGTCAACTCGAAAGGAAATACTTGCTCTATCACTAGTGCGGACGATGACGGAGATAAATCGGATTGGAAACGAAAGTAGGCAAAATGGTAGCACCTCCTCCAGCTCGTTTTCTGACATTATATGGCAGTCCGATGTGACCAGTAAGGCACTCCCAATTACTGTGAATAACCCCACGGTGGCTTTGCCAAGAGAGGGTCTTGAGATAATCCCAGATTTCCTCTCTGAGAAGGAATCGCAAGATATCTTGCAGGATGTATACTCTAAAAGAGGAGACGATTTCTTATGGGAGGGATTCGATTTGCGACGTAGAGTTCTAAGGTTTTCTCTTGTGGACGATGACGAGAAAAAAGATGATGGCAACAAAAATAGCGGTCTCCCACCAACCCTACGATCATTGGTGGACCGAATTCGACAAGCTGCTGATCGGTTCGGTGAAAATCCCATCAGAGAAGTGACTATTGAAGAGTATCCCGAAAATCAAGTGTCCCAGCACTTGAATATTGCCAAATCCATAGCAACTACTTTTGAAACGCCTTCGGTATGTTCTGCCTGCTGTTCGGGGACTCATACCGACGATTTGACATCATCACAAGTAGGTTGTGACTGTTATATGGCCTGTCTGCCGTTGACGGTACCTTTAATTGAATACGTTAACCGACCCAAACGACGAGAAGTAAATTGCTTCGAGTTACGCTCTCCCCCCGAGAATCACAATACTTGTTGGGTCATCCCTAAATCTGCTCTGGTTGTGAAGAAAAAAGATTTTCTTTTTCATTGGCGAAGCCGTATTGTAAAAACGGCATCAATGGAAGATGGGAACATTAAGATCACTCCTGATCAGAAGCAAGAGGCTTGTAATCGGATTGTGATGCTCAAATTCTACGGCTTAACGAACCAATTGGCGAAGTCAGCTGTCCCGAGTAATCCAAATTTTGGATATGTACCCACACAGGAAGATGAAGAAGAAATGGTGCGTCGGAGATCTTCAGCCATGCCAAAGCTGGAAGATCTTCTCACAATCATCGTAACAACATCACCTGTCAAATCGAATCCTTCCACGGAGCTCCTAGAGAAAGTATTTGAAACATTTAAGCAGTGCGGGGAAGACTTCGCCTACAAATGCCGGAAAATAATTGTTTGCGATGGCTGTCGACAGCGGGATGAATCTACCACAAAGAAACATACGAACGATAAACAAAGCATGCGGAATGGGATTGTAACTACGGATCAGAATAAAAATTATTCTGCCTTCAAACACAATTTGAAACAACTCTGCCATGAACTCCATGAATCACCCATTCCATCCCCTTTCAATCACACCATAGTCCACGAACTTGATGTTCGACAGGGATACGGATTCGCCTTGAGGCATGCATTGAGAGAATGTGTAGATACCCCCTATGTCATCGTGATTCAGCATGACCGAACGTTTATGAGGCCGACGCCCGTTGCCGAAACAGTAAGGGCTATGTGGTATAATTCAAACATCAAATACGTTGGGATGAGCATGCGGAGCAATCTCATGATGCGCGACCAATTTGTTGGTCAATATGGTGGATCATATTCCGATGAAATGCTAAAGTGTATACTTCGTCCACCAGAGTTGCAATTGGATGCTAGTAAATATGGTCCTGACAGCGAATCAACCGAAAAAGTCGACTATGGAGAAAAGGGAGAAAAGCTTCGCGAAAATTTGCTTGCCTTAGCAGAAACATACAGAGGGTCACAGCAGCACCTTGATAACGCCGAATGGCTTGAAGCGTCGCAGGTGCCGAGTGATAAGTGCCAGTTGTCCCTCACACCAACCCTCTTCTGGTATGATAACGTTCATGTTTGCGAAACGAGTCACTATCGTGATTTTATATTCGACCCCTATTACAGGATGGTAGTGAAAGGGGGCTTCGTCGAAGATAAGCTCAGTCCTGTCATCAAAAGGACGGTAGAACGCCTTGGTCTCAAAGAGGGGCATTCTCGCTTTGGTTGTTTTTTACTTGACGATCATTCGGGAATGTTTTTTACGGGTCACTTGGACGGTGGCAGCTATATGACGCCTGAACAGAAACAGGAACTCATCGACAAGCACAGAATTGCAAATGCCAACAAGAAGAAGAAGAAAAAGGGGAAGACTAAAGAGACTACGTAGCGACTGAAACGATTTGCAGAGGTATCTAAATTGATAAACTGCGATAGTCATTGATAACCACCAGTAGTTCGACAAGGATGTCGATTTCTTTTTTGCTCCAAAAAAGGATCATGAATGATCAGTGAAAAACGCTTCCGTCGGAGAAGTTTGTGAGAAAGGTTGTTATTTGCGTCTATCATAATGGTATCAAAACTGAATTATCATCTACAATTGTTCAATTATCTATGCACCTTGTGAAGCGGAATAGATCCCAATAAATTCCGAGAAAAGAATCAAGTGCTAGAGTTCGAGTGTGAGTAATTCTGCAGTTTCAGTCGCTTGTTTGCTTCAGAGTCACCGGTGATGAAATGCGATGTTGAAGGATTGAATGTATTGTTCCCCGAAACCATACCACCTACGCCGAAAAGTCCAGCTGTTGAAAGACCCCCAAGTCCTCCCGTAAAAGCATTAGCAGCATCCAAGTATGCAGGGCGCGGCTGTTGGCCAAAGTTTGCACCACTCATATGCATATTCATAAGATTTTCAGCAGCAGTTACATTTTGAACAGAAACGGGAACTGAAGCGGCAGGAGCAGATTTGGGCTTCTTCGGCTGATTAAATTTTCGCTTTCGAGCATCGACAGTTGGGTCGTTATCATGAAGCCGGTCCCAAATACGGGCGAAGAATGCCTTCTGGCTCCCAAATTTCATTTTCGCGCGTTCTTCGTCGTGTGTCTTGCGAAGCTTCATTAAAGTCTCGCGAACTTCCGTCGGGCACTTGCGACAGCGCATCATATGATTTTTCAGGACGTTCAGTGTTTTAGATGTGTCAGATAAAGTCTTGATACTTGATGGAAAAAAACGCCCCGAACCATATCCTCCAAAGCAATGACGGCAAGCTAACCCGGGAAAACCTGGAGGAAGTCCTTTTCGTTTTCCGAGACGATCTGCCTCGGTGAACACACACATTTGCATCTGACGGAGAAGATAATACGAAAACTGTGTCGCGACCTTCTCATCCTCGGGAGTCACTAAGGGAGCAATGGTCGAAAGGCGTTGTTCAGCGAGTCGCATGTTGTTCAAAATCGCCTTTTCTTCTATCGTAGCGCCCGGGATGTTTGAAAATTCATCAACTGCATCTGCGCTTTCATGATCTTTCGAAGACCGAAATCCCCCGCCAGATTCCTCTCCTTGGATGGAATCTGTGAAATCATCGGATTTTCCATCTGATTCTCCCTCTATAAGGGCATTACTATTTGAGTTGAAGAATGAATCATCATTTCCTCTCACAGCACTGTAGTTATCACTAGCCTTCTGTTCCGAGGTCAGACTAGGAAGAGGCGGAGGTTCCGAGCTCGAGAATCGAATCCCTTCTGGCGTATCTACTAATCCTAGACTCCTGGCACTCTCCGCCCAATATTTCTTTGAAGTACCGCTCCGAGCATCGTCTGATTTCAATGTTTCGTATCGTTGCATGATATCGGGTTTTACCGAAGTGCAATTGTGCAAGTGACGCTGCAATAAATTCATTGTGGCGTTATAGATAGAAGAGACGCTTCGAAAATCAGAGAAAAAAAAGAGAACAATAGAATGGTGAGCGGCACAAAGAACCAGCAAAAATTCAGAGTTCCGAGTTCAAAAAAGTACATACCATGTAGGGTAGTAAACACTTCCTCGTTCCCGATGCACAGGCCCTATCTCTGAGTTATGGCAATGAGGACATCGAATACCAACTTGGCCAATTTGGATAGGCTTTCTTTTCCCCTTCGTGGGTATAGCAACGTCGATTTTGGAAGCCGTAAATACTTCAACGCAATGCAGTCGCACGAAACAATGAAGCGGAGTGAGCCAATCCTTGTCCGCCGGCAAACCCAGTGGAATTGGCTTCTTCATGACAGTAAAGCCTCCATGACTCTGAGTTTTGTTCAACGGACCGGATGAATCATGGGAATGATCACTGACACTGTTTTGAGATGATGCAGGATTGCTGTTGCTTATTTTGTTTATTGAACCCTGTTTTGATTCAACTTCTTGGGTAACTCCTGCCAAGGCGCCGAGAAGGTCTAAGCTACCGCGGCGCTCATCACGATGGACGCCATTGTTTCGTCGCCATTCGTTTTCGAGTCTTGTCTTGCATGCATTTTCGCAGGCAATAGCCTGATCGGCATTCGTAAAGGCTTTGGCATTGCAAATTTTGCAGACAAAAAAGTTCGTTCCACTCCCTCCGTTGGAAAGCGTTGTTGAGCGATCGCGTTCCCCTGACGACGCTGTTGCTTCCATTTCGGGGCCTTCGAGAGCTCCTACTTTGCCCCCAAACAAAGAATGTCTCCGTTCAAATGGAACATGAGACTGATTTTGCCCGGAGATTCCCCCCTGTTGAATTGATTTTTGCATCTCTTTCATTGCTTGTTGTCTCTCCTCCATTGCGCTCAGCAGCTGTTGACGCTGTAATTCGAGTTCTTTTTGTTTTCGCTGCAATTCCAGTCGTTGCTCCTGCAATTTTTTTTGCCGGAAAGTATTTGCACCCATATTCGAATTCAGCGAATTATTGAGGGCCATCGCGGCGTCGTTGGCGGCAGGGCCACCTGCATTAAATGTGGAAGGATTGGTACCACCCGTCATAGCTTGAGTGAGCCCCAGTTGATGCATCAAGAATTGGTTCATAGGCGACATTCCCCCCGACCCATTCCCATTCATGTTGAAACCAAACGAGTTGTTCATGCCTTGTGGTTGCATTCCCATAAAGGAATTGGACATCCCCATTCCACCGCTATTCAAGAGGGTTGAGTTCGTGTTGTTCGCGTTCGCATTCATTGCTGCATGCGTCGATCCACCCATCATCGAGAGCCGGCGGTTTGCGAGATTCTGCATCGCGGCGTCGTAGACCGAGTCCATTGATCCGCGGCGAGCCATCATCCCGCCTCCAACGAGTCCCATGCTCATATCCATACTAAAGGGATCACCCCCGAGGCCGAGACTGGATCTGCGTGCAAACATAGAGTCCGAGAAGGGATTTGCAAAACCAATGCTTTCGCGCCTCGGCATTTGCATCATGCCAGTGATCTCGTGGCTTGCAAAGTTACTGCCGTCTTTCATATGCGACAAATCGGTTGTGTTCCTATTCGCAGATAGTATGTCTCTCGACTGCAAAGAACGCATAGATGAAAGTTGAGCTTCAGCTTTTGCGATATTGTTGTCATGGTCAGCTTGGGGATGGTTGCTAATGCTCTCGCGACTCTGCATTTGCATCATGCCAGTGATCTCGTGGCTTGCAAAGTTACTGCCGTCTTTCATATGCGACACATTGGTAGCGTTCCTATTCGCAGATAGTATGTCTCTCGACTGCAAAGAATGCAAAGATGAAAGTCGAGCTCCAGCTTTTGCGATATTGTTGTCATGGTCAGCTTGGGGATGGTTGCTATCCATTTTTTAGAATCCTTTCGATCCGAAGCACGAAATTGCTGTGCGACTCAGTTGCTCTGTTTCTTGTTTGCTCAATCAATTGTTGCCTCTGGGAGTATCTCGTATCCGAACTGTAATGAAAGTTAGAAGGGTGTATTTTGTCATCAGTTAGGGCCTGATATTATTCGTGCGCTTACAACTGGGAACACAACGACAAGTACTGAATTATTATTTTTTACAGTATTCGCATGACATTATCATTCGACCGGTCGCTGCGATTGTCAGTTCTCAGAGCGTAAAATGCTTAACTTTTTTCGTCTCTCGTTTGGGACTGCGACAAGCGCTACCTACAAAAATAATATTGCGTGGTCATAAAGTCTGTTGGTACAAGTACTGGTAAATGTCGTTCGATATCCTGATACTACGACACTGCGTAGGGCACAAAGTGCACGAACCGGTACTATCTGCGACTGCACATTCAACATCGTACAACTACAGGAATGTCTCACTTGAAGATTTCAATACCACGATGAAGTTACCGGTAATTACTAGTAAGTACCGATACTGTACGTCACGGAAGAAGCAACGAGCATCACTGATAAATTTGGAGCAATCATGTGAAAGCGAACATAATCCTAATTCGTGTCGACGATTATTGTTCAACTCACGATGCAACATGAGCTCATTTATTGTGCGCAATTCTTCTATCCATTTCAGCGAATCATCATCTATGGTTTACTGCGACCAATTCACTTGCACCGTCTCGTCTGGCCGGCTTCTACTACTACCGGTCTGTAGGGTTTACGAAGTAAAATCTTATTACCTCTTACTAGTAGTTAGTACTAGTGATGACTGGAGCTGCTGCCATCTGGAGCGGGGCTCAATGAAATCTGTGTTAGGCGGAATGATCATTTTAAAATTTTTTGGCATGCCCTCAAGTTTTCTTTTTCGCAACACGGAACCAAGAGTCTGTTTCTTCTGTCTGTTCTAGGACAATACTAGCGCCCCCTTTGTCCGATTAGAAGTAACCTTACTATGCTGGAGGTCTCATCTCTTATTATTTGCAATTTGTTGGTTGAGAAGGTTCTGAATGAAAGTCCTGCCCTTACAAGAACGTTAACCAAATCTATTCAAGTTTGATATGGTGGTAACCTTACCGGGAAAGTTCATGCCTTCCTTTTCAAAAAAATAACCTTGTCGACGATGTCCTTCGTAGTTTTTGAGTCAAGTGAAGTATGAAACAGAAAAATAGTATCCACAGTTCTCTTGATTCTTCACTTCAAGAAGGAAAAAGTTATTCAGCTTCCATCTCAGAAATATTCCAGGTTGTAACAGCAGAGTGTACTGAAGACTCTGTAAGAGTAGTATCAGGACTAATCAAAATGACAAATGAAGACTCAAAATGAAATGGCCCCTTCTTTCATCTCACCAGTACTACCTGAAAACAAATTCTTCGTTTCACTATTTGTCTGTGGCAATTTCCATTCTATCTCATGTGAGTTTTTTCAAGCAGCTTTCCCTCTTTTGCTGTTTTAGGAGTTGATGCCGATCTCCCTATTCCACTTTTATCTTCTCTTTTCGTCTCTTGGGATATGAGACAAACCAGAAACTCCCAATGTATAGGATGGCAACTTCACACCTATTCCTCACACGTCCAGAACCATTAGGTTTGGGATATTTTGAACGCCCGTCTCCTTCACAGACAATGATAGGTGCTGCCTTCATATATACCCTATTCCGAGTTTTCTCATGAGTTTCGAGCTAGGAAACTAGATGTAATGAATCCATCTTATGGATCTTATGGGTCAAAAAGAGAAAATAAGTTCATCCGCTATAAATGATTGATTTTGGACCGAATAGATACTATGTGTAGTTGGAGTGAAGCCAATACTCTCCAGATCGATTTGCAATCGATGAATGGCATCGATGATGTCGATCATTGGTACTTAGAAGAATGAACAGCCACGACTTCAAATGCCGATTTAGAAAGCGCCAAAATTCGGTGCTGGAATTTTCTGATGAACTTCCTCATTTCAATCGTAGATCCGTTGCTGTAGAATCAGTCGCCACGTTCACACCGTCCGTGGGGAACTTGCAACGTCGCAAGAGTAGAGTTTGACTAGGTTGGACCAACGTGAAGACGTCGCAGGTGATGACAAGGGCGACGATGGATTCGCACTCTCATTCGTTTTCTCGTCGGTGTTCATAGCTGCAGTCTCTTCACTCTCCTCTTCCGACAACTCAGAAGCAAAATCAACTTTCCAGACTTCGCAGTTGCCAAACTTGTAATCCAATCCTAGCATGGCCTTAAAGAATTGCGAATGGCCCACTAGTGCAATCGTCTCCTCTGGCTGTTCTCCCAACCATCTTTCAAAGTCAGAAATGCGCTTCAGGAAGGTTTTACGATACATTGGTGTCCATTCGGCAGGTGTCTTTTCCAACAACAGTTCCGTCTCGGTTACCCTAGAAACGGTGTCGGCTCTCTTTTCTTTCGCTGAATTATCGGAAGATGATGATGCAGTCATGCAGCCGAGCATGCCCTCGCTCGTCTGGCGAGCACGCTTGAGAGGAGAATGTACCACCAAGGAAATCCCGCTCGATTCGACAAACTTTTCCTTTCTGAGCTTCTCTCCCATATGGGCGATCTGATTCGCACCGATTTCACTCACATCGGAATCGACTTGAGCAGAAACATTCAATAGTTCGGTAGAAGCCGATACATCTGCAGTGTTTGGGACGGAGAACTTCTTCAAGCTCTGAAAGGTTCGGCACAATGCAGATATTCTCCGATTTTCTTCCGACTCGGCGTGACGAACAAGAAAAATAGTCTTCTTTGGTGGAGAAACGGGCGTGGAAGATCCAGCGATATCGGCTCGTGCAGTCATTATCTTTGTGAGAAGTATGGCAGAAAGAAATATGGTACCAATATAGATGATACGCTTCATCCGGAGTCGAATTTGTAACATCGGTGTGCTCGATGG
This sequence comes from Pseudo-nitzschia pungens, assembly GCA_037355855.1. Classification (NCBI taxonomy): domain Eukaryota; phylum Bacillariophyta; class Bacillariophyceae; order Bacillariales; family Bacillariaceae; genus Pseudo-nitzschia; species Pseudo-nitzschia pungens. Next base: position 1,780,430 of record CM074758.1, read on the forward strand.
TGAAGATTCTCAATTCGGAGTGGAATTCGAAGTTTTTCGCGTTCGTCGCAACAAAAAAGAACGTTCAACGCCCGACTAACTCACGACATTCCCAACTCACCCAAACGTTGTGGATCGTGCGAGGGAGGGGGTCATAGCTATCAATTTTAGTCGTCCATCGTTTTGTATTACAAGGACTCGTTATCGTACGTAAGTTACCATACGAAGTACACGTAATCTTGTTCCTGAAATCAACAATCGTACCGTGTACGGTACAGAACAATAATAAAAAAATACTTCGTAAACCTTACCTCATCAAAACAGGCAAATCGTATCATCTACTTCTACTATCTTGAATCTACATACCGGGTGTACTTGTATCTAGTACAAGTTGAAAGTGCACACAACTTCACCCCTGCGCCGGTACTTTGATCTTCCATCACGAGAATTAAAAGAATAGACTACGAGTCCTCGTACTCGTTCGTTGCCCAGGGGTGACTCTCACTGAGAATACATTAGGAACTGAAGACATCACCATAACGATTATCAAAGCTATTACAAAGGCTCGTAAAGGCCAGGAAATAATACTTTATTATAATTTGAATACCCTGTACACGTACGTGTACGTGTAGTGTGGTTCAAAGCGAAAATTTGAAATACTTGCAAAATGGTAATTCTTGAATATTTCATGGCGGCAAGCGATAGGTCGCCTCTAATTAAACTGGTACAGCCGATTCGATGGCAGGCAAAGCGTTCTGTTTCCAATTCGCATCCCATCTTGTTCGCCCCATCAATTTCCTACTGTATCTTGCGAGGTCTCCAAAACCATGCGGTGGCCACGCACCAGGATACTTGTCGAGTGGACTCAAAAGACAGAGTAACTGGTCATGCAAATCAGAAATGCTCTGGAACGTTCTTCCATTAACGTCATCCTCTACAAGTTCTTTGAGACAGGGAAAGTCGAAGGCACACACAGGCACTTCACAGCCAAAATTGTCCAAAACTTTCATAGGAAGGTCAATGCCACTGGTGGAAGTGTGAAGAGAAATTCCAACATCAGCGCAAGCCAATAGCCGTGGATAGTCGGCAGGCTCAAGCCAAAGCGTCACAATGGCAATATTTTTTAACTTGAGCATCGAGATTTCTTTCTGATAAAATCCCTTCAGCGGACCTTTTCCAGTCACAGCTACTACTACCTTCAAGGATGACTGCAACTCCGATATTGATTTGTCAAGTCGTGCGAGCGCTTCTAAGAGGACTCCAAAGTCTTCATCGGGAGTCCACGACGTGGAGCTTGTGATAAGTGCAGGGCGATTGCTCCGAGGAGCATAGTCATCAATGCTACCATCCAATATTTTTTCAGTGAAAAGAGTTTGGTACGCCGGATCCAAATGTTGATACCACGAACGAGGGCATCCGGCACAAAGCTTTCCGTGTAGCTTTGTAAGCAGTTCATGGTTGTCTTTAGCGGTGCGAGGGAAGAACATGGAACTGGGACAATCGTGCAACACATGAACTTTGGAGGGGTTTACTCCGAAGTGGCTTTCAATGAAATTTTTCATGGCACCGGTCACGCACAAGTGAGACGTTGCCAGGGGTGCCATGATTCGCTCATAAATCTTCGCGATGTATGCGAAAATTATATTGTTTTTGGATAGCACTAAAGCAAACATATGATGATAAAACATATTAGGAAACGATGGAACGCCTTTTCATTTTCCTCCACATTGCCAGCTCGATACTTACTGGTAAATCCCTGCATAATTTCATTTCCATTCGTTAAAGTCGTGCAAGTCGTGTTCCGAGGATGGACAATCAAACTTGAGTATCTACAATCTCTACGACATTCCACGCAACGGAGTCAATAGCAAGAATTCAAACAACCTCAATTTTCGCTTACCAGATTATGCCAATCAATAATGAATGCTGGTCTGTAGCCCTTTGTGACAGCAGTGAGACGACAGTAAAAATATACAACTGCAAGCAGGGGCATTGCAGGTGGATTTTGGACCAACACTCCATCAACCCGTTTCATCTTGGAAAGTCCGTTTGGCACTGAAACCAAGAGAGCATACAAGAGACACAAGAAGAGACTGAGGATTCGCCAGACCAAATATACTGGGAGGCATTTCTTTATTACGTCTGGGGATGGAACAGAGAATCGAACCACATTCAATCGGTCGTCAGTCCTTTCTTGCAATTCAGGTATCAAGTCCTTGAATCGAATAGTTTTGGAAAAGATCGAAGAAGAAATCAAGTAAGCAACGAAAAGCTGATCAATATTCCATTTTTCTAAATTCAATCCTTCATTCTCACCTCCCCATTATACCCAACAAGCGAAACAGTGTGGCCTTCCTTTAGAAGTGAGTTCGCATGGTATTGCATTCGCGGAGACCTGCCCACGTCACCAAGTACAACAACTATGATGTGAAGCGAGCGTTTCGCCGTCGGATCGCTCTCTTCCATGCTGATAAGGTTTTTGTGGCCTATTATTCTCAGCGGTTTATAATGTGGTATCACAGGATCATTCGTTTGGTGTGATGAGGTGTCACCGACTTAGGTTACCACCCTCCCTAATCAAAATGCTTTGACAAAGTCGCCAATCCAATATCCATCCTTGTGCCGAAGACGTGGGTCACGAAGAAGACTTTCCAATGTACTAAGCTTGATTTTAGATTCATGCGCAGTGAGCGCAATTTTTCAATTCGTGTTCTCCCCAAAAATAGTTATAATTTCAAATTATTCCATTCCCACTTCAAAAATGAATTTGACACCTCACAACAAACATGCCAACTATCTCAACCCCTCATCGATATTTTGACATAAAGTGGATCCCAATGAACTCTTTTCGAAATCATATACGAATAATATGATCAATGACTTACAATTCACTGCACAACCCAACAAGAATATGCATTGGTGTCATATTTTCGAACTAATTTGTAAATTGTGGACTGGATTTATTCAGATGCATCTTCCATACGTTGCAATTTCGACTGACTTGGGATGAATGGCCGGCACCTAGTGTGATATTACTATTTGGTAGTATTGCCGCATTGTTGTTTCCTCACGACATTCTTGGTACTTCCTACCTCATCGCTGTTTTCAGTAAAGATTCTGGATATGGTATTAAATACAACTTCTTGTTTCTTTTTCGAATAAATATCATGGGTTCAGAGTGCACGCAGAAGATTTCCACGCGAGGATTGGATGTTAATTTTGTATGGTATTATTGATAGAAGGAAACTGCGTTAACAATTCTTATCGTGTTCACGCTACTCCAAGAGCTGTTCCAACCACAGCCATTGCAATACCAACAACGACCAAAAATAAATAAAGCATGCGCTCCATTATAGATAGTTTCGGCCAGAAAAGCTTCAGATAAGCTCCGGCGGGAAAGATGACGGAGACTGCCATCGTGCAAATCATTCCAACCATAGAACATAGGACGCTGAAAGAAGGAACGTAGACAGCCACGGCTAAGGCGCCGAATAGCAACATAACCTTGATTACAGCACCAACCACCAACATGGATGAATCGCTTGAAATGTAAGGGGCAACAATTTCCTCAAAACCCATAGCCAAGGGAAACATCGTAAGAGTCAGTTTGGAAAATGCAGTCAAGATCATAAGCCAGGTGAGAATCTCCATTGCCAGGGCTGCTGACGAGTTCTGATTCAATGAGAGTGTAATTTGATCTAGAACAAAGTCTCCAAACATGGTGTATCCGCTGAGGCCAATAGCCGTGCACGCAGCTACAACAACCAAAAAAGTAACGTCCACTACCCGTTCAAATTCATGCGGCTTCTCCATAGAGATATATATTGACGGAACAATTGCATGCCCAGAGAAGCAAAATGCCACTAGACCAAAGGCCGCTGCTAATCCACTGGCATTCCAAGTTTGATGATGAGGCCCCATATCTTGAGAAGCATCCAAATCCGATTTGGTTACAAGCTCCTCTGTGATATCGCCTTCGCGAAGAAAGGAGAATACTACCGCGAGAACCACAGATATCGTTGAAATTGTTCCAAGCAAACTAAGATAGCTCAAGAGACCAGCCGTTCGAAAAACTTGGTTTCAAGTAAAGATCGATGAACATTGAGTCAACAATTTTTGTGAGAGAGATGTTGTCAATCCTTTTTCGAAATTAGATATTCTACAAGTCTTACCGATCACAGGCAGGGCAGAAAAAACTGTGAATCCGAGCATGTGCGTTGTCACAGAAACCGAAGGGAAAAGTTCATGCATGTGGTCCCCAATAGATACGATGAAAATAGATAGGCAGGAAAATAGTTCAAAGTACAAAATGATTCCAAGAAGAACAGCACCTAGATCACCAAACGCCTCTCGTGCAATATTTGGGAACGACCGGATAGGTTTTCGCATGCGCACCACTGGATCTGATCCAAGAGAAAGCTTCGAATCAGACCCTGGATCTGCGAACAACGACAGTGGACGCGGATCACCATTGAGCTCTCTTCCAATCAAAATTGAAGTCTTCCAGCAGACAGCGGCAAAGCTTATAATTGCAAACGTGCCACCTAAATAGCCGGCCTTTGAGTATGCATATGGCAAGCCGAGCAACCCAACTCCCATGAGAATATTCGCCAAATTGAAGACACACTGTAAAAATGTCGTCTTTTCCTCCGAAGAAGGCTTGCTACCTGTTTCCCCCTTTTGCTTTGCAAGTATTTTCTTTCTGTACTCAGCAGCTTCTTTTGCCTTGGCATCTAGATCCTTTTGGGCCTTAACTAATGGTACAAACTTAGCCTGCGCTTTGAGATGAGCTTTGGTCGCTTGAAAATCCATCCCTCGAATATTCCTTTCCTCATCCGGAAATGTTCGGAAGGATCGTCTCGGTTTCGGGGGCACTAAACTACTGAACTCGGGTGTGCATGTACTGTTTGCTCGGTTCTTTGTGGAATTCGCATGATATCAATGTTTACGGATGAATTTGCAAATGGTGAATAAGGATTCAATGAAAGAAAACGAGAAGTTATTCGAGACAAACTTACGAGCATTCTTTTTCTAATAGCCAAGGGTGTGTTTCCTGGCTTGGGACTCTTTGTCAAGTCCTTAGCTTTCTCGGCCTTGATTACAGGAGAAGCAAGAAGAGAAATAGCTCGTTCAAAAGTAGCGGGCCACGGTGCATCCATTTCGTTCCATAGAGCAACGTCCTCATCTGGCGACGTGTCGCTTGCACCCGAGTCGTCCGATGGCTGCAATTCAGCGTCATGATCAATCAATCTTGTCGATTCGCTCAATTCTGCCCCAGAGCCATTACTGGTTATATCGCCTGCTGTTGAATTCGTTGAATTCATTCTGGTATGCTCTATGTTGTTTGATTGTTGTTTTGATTATGAACTGTTTGTCGACCGATTTCGATTGCGCAGGCCATCTGATATTCGAATACGATTATTCAATCAAGTCGTCGCTCGTTGGAAAATGCAACACGAGAGGATCTCAACTTCCAAAAGACCTTACCGACACCATTGACCACATCCCTCAGATTCCTTAACGGTAGCAGTTCTCTGATCATGCATGAAAGATCTTCACGAAACAGGACTAAGGTACCGGTAGAGCCAAAAAAGACTTCGCAAAAAAGAAAAAGAAATAAGCCTGAAGTGAAAAATCAAAAAATGGTCCCTTTTGACTGGTCCCTCTGACTTTGCAGTAACGTCTTGAAAACAAGAGAAGATTGGCAAGTTCCTCTATGACGATTGTTTAGTGTCAAAAAAGAATGAAAGTGACAACAAGAAAAGAAATCGTGGTCATTGTCAAAAAAGTAACCAGGCAACATCCAGTCCCTCATACCGGTAGATGAAAACATACGATTAGTCGTTGAGGGCGGTTACCGATGCCATCACTCTTTAGAAAAAAAATTAGATCACATCATCATAATATTAAAATGAAAAATCTCTAGAGATCAAAAAATCACAACGCAAAATAAAAGCACGGTAGGCAAACTTGCGATAATTGAAAAGCAACCACAAATATGGATTGTGCTGATTCTTGAATAAATATTGCCCAAAACAGTTTAGATAGCAAGTTGATGCTGGTTTTTTTTGGCTCATCTCAGGCACGTTGACATCTGGCTTCATGCACCAGAGGAAGCGATTAGCTCTAAAGTATGTCTAAAACCGACTCGTACACCAAGAATGTCACTGCTGCATTGGGTGCTACCCTAACCGCATTGGGAATTGCCCCTTTGAAAAAACAGGATATGCCTTCTTGCCTCCACATTTTTTGCATTGTGGATACTAATCCAGCGTAATTTCGTCTGACAACTCGAACATCCCCGGTGTTTGTAAGCTCAATGGAGCTTGAAGGTTGTTGTATCCGTGATTTCACGACCTGCATTGGATATGTTATTGTGCTTGCGGCCCTGGAAATGTACGCAAAGAAAGGCATAAAATTAGTCCATCGCCATTCTTTATTTTCCCTTTTCCGATCAACATGATCCATCATTCTTCCTTTCATCAAACTCTTTCTCGGCTTTAGTTCTTGAAAAACAGAATCAGAACCTGGGACATTCCATGGACACTTACATTTTTGAAACTGCCCCCATTGTCAAGTACCCCAAAGAATCCTCAAAGCGTTTCATAACAGAGGATGATTCGGTGGACCGTTGAGCCTTGGCATAATGAAAATGTTTTCGTAGAAACTCGTACACTACAAATTGTACCCCCCCGTGAGACGTCAGCAACAGCGCCGGTCCTGTACCCTTATAGAGACCCACAATACCCTCCGATCGAAATATTTTCCGAAATGCGTCCAAGAATCCGTCGTAGCGAGTCACGTTTTTGACATGGAGATGTTCGGACGTTCGTTTCATCTGCAGTTGCAACCTCAACTTGATCAGCCAGATTGGATTCGTTACAAACACCATCACGGCACCCGAGGCAGTTCCCAACACAAAATTATCCCATGCGTTCAATGTTTCGGCTTTTTGTACCTGTTCCCTCGTTGTTGCACCGGCACCATTTCCGATCTGCTTGCCGTTGGCACGCTCCGGGGTACCTGATTGATTTGAAGTTTCGCACTTGCTGCTTCATTGTCTCGTACACGAAAAAGAATCCGCCCCAGCTGACCGCAGATCCAACAATAGCGGGAACCAATCCCTGATAGAGCCCTCGGACTCCTTCGTATTTGATCACACCCCGCAACATCCGCATCGCCCCCAGCCTTGTTTGGGGCTTGAGCTGCTTTTTCGCCGGAGATCCATTCTTTGACACAGCAACACCGGTGCCAGTTTCGGATGACGTCGTCGCCGCTTTGGTAGTTACTCCTTCGTTGACCTGCAGCCTTACTTTGATGTTGTCGAGTGGCAACAAAAGTATGGTGCTCACGGCCCCTCCCGAGAAGCCGGCAACTCCAGATTTCCAAGAACCTTCTGCTTTCTTCTCCCGGCTTGCAGCATTAGCCGTCATGGTGATTCGATTCCCCGAGAGGTCTCGGCTCAATACCACCAGAAAACGAGTACTACTGGAAGTCGAGAAGGATGGTGATTAAGATTTCTTTTGCGGTTCCTATTTTCAGTCCTTTTCTCCCTGCCCAGATTCCGAAAGCGATTCCTTCTGTGAGATGCAATTCATTCGACCAATGAAATAATGGCAGAGGAAGCAATCTGTGTGAGATGTTTGAATGATTTTTTCCGTCGGTCGTTTCCGTTGTGGCTCGTGGCTCTCCCTCCATTATTCTGTTACAGGTAAACCTTACACTTTTTTGTACCGGTATGTTGCGTTTTCTTTGACGATGAAAAAGTGAGTCATGAACGAAAACAGGGTCCAAAACAGAAAACTCCAAACCGGGACTGACTGACTCGACTCGAAAGCAAGGAAGTTATCGTACCGTACCTACTATGGGTATCCATAGTACGTGTTGTCTTATTAATTACTACGTAGGACCTACGGTGCGGTACGCTAAGCGATATCCAACTGCGCACGAGAACCATGAAACATGCAAGGGACAGACTCATTCAATCACTCACTCGAGACCGACGACGACGTGATCTTGTGATATCAGAGGAGCTACCGGTACCGGTAAGGTTCAGCCAACATTCACTTTTGAAATCACTCGACAATACCGAACATTTCAGAAAGAGATCGTTTGTGATCGGCCATCGAAATTGCGGACAGCTGTAACAACCACTAGACTTGTCCGGATCGATTGACAATAGTTCCGAGATGTCCACTCTTTCGTTGCTCGTAACCCGGCGAGCCTCCCAATTTGCGACTTTGGTCGTCCGGAATGCAGCTCTCCCCTCCGCATCAGCAGCCGTAGCTGTAGCCGGGGCGGCCCCTTTCCCATCAACGGCGTCGGCTTTCCAGTACCAACAAAGCCGAACGGTTACAAAGAAACGCATTCACAGGCAAGAAAAACGCAAGCGAAAAGAGGAACTCGCTGCCCAGGGAATCTATCCTCCGAAACCTCAAAACTATATTCCCTTGGATACACCTGTCCTGAATGCCGTCTCGAAAGAAGAACGGCACGCCGATTCAAGACGTCAGGACGAACGTGCAGCCCAAGAGCTTCAGGAAAGGATGCAGTTCCAGAAGGACAACAAACCCGAGCTCCTTCGATTTGGTTTCACGGACTCGAGCGACCTCGTCATAAGCGACCGCGTCAAAAAGTTACTGAATTTGCACAATGGCAACCAGAAGGAAGTCGTAAAAGCGCAAAAGCAACAGGCCATGGAGATCTTTCAAATGCGAGAAGGTGACACCGGGTCGTCGGCGGTCCAAGTAATTGCCCTGACCACACGCATTCAGCAAATTCAAACCCATTACAGCAAACACAAGAAGGACAAACACAGCAAACGCGGACTGGATGCGCTTTACGTTCGACGACGCAAGCTCTTGGATTACATGGAGAGAAAGGATTTCGAATCGTATCGCAAAGTTGTGAAGACTTTGGGCTTGAATCACTAGACAGAACTTTGGATGCCGCGAAAAACACAAAAAAGAACATTAAACTTTTCAAGTCTCTCAAGAACAGGTTGTGGAGAATCCGCAGGCAAACCAATGCATTGGCATTTCTAAAACATAATCGCGAGTTGTGGATTTCTTTCTTTTTTGTTTCAAACTTTCATTACCAGCTAATTAAAGTATGTTCGTAGAGTCGCACCAAGCGATGCACAATGTTTTGCAACATTACTTGAGTCTCTTCGACTCGATCATTGCCCAGTTCACCCCCTTCCTTCTCGTTCTCTGCGGAAGCAGCAGCAGTGTATTGTGCTAAAATCTCATTCAAGCCCGCTGATCCATCGCATATCGACAGGAGCTCGCCCTCCAACTCGTCGAGGAGATAAAACCATTCTCCTCCCCCCTCGGAATGCATGGGTCGATCGGGCATGCGCACGCGAGTTGTGGTGACAACCTGCGACTTGTCCATTTCGTCCTCGTCGGCTTCGAATGTGGTTTCAAACGTGGAAGGGCCCGTCCGTTTCGGACACGTGGGCTCCACAATGAATTCTTGCTCCCGTCGATCGGTCTCTCCCAAAAGTGCACGGAGGTCGGCTTTCTTTCGCTTGATGACATAATCGCCCATGACGAGCATTTCGATCGATCCCATGGAACACAAGAAACTACGAATCGCATTTTCGGGACTTTCTACGATTGGCTCTCCTGGCAATGTATTGAAAGAGGTGTTCAACACCATGGGGACTCCGGTGAGTTCATAAAACTTGGTGATCAGCCTGTGATACAACCGGTCTGCTTCGGGTGTAACAGTTTGAAGACGAGAGGACCCATCCACGTGGGTGACGGCAGGAATTCTTCCCCTTTTCTCTCGCTTCACCATAGCCGTTAAGCTCATGAAGGGACTAAAGTTGTTGTCGTCGTATTCGTCTACCTCAAACCAGTCCGAAACATACTCGGCCAAAACGCTGGGAGCGAATGGACGGAATGATTCTCGCTTTTTCACGTGTTGGTTGATGAAGCGCACGAGACCCTTCTTTCGTGGATCGGCCAGGATACTTCGATGCCCCAGGGCACGAGGTCCTAGCTCGGATCTTCCCTGATAGAGCGCAACGACGCCTCCGAGCTCTATTTCCTCCACAAGCATGTCAAGTCGGGTGCCTTCGTCACGGACGACATCTACTTCCAACCAGGGCATCGCCCCATCAATGGCGGCCTTGATGGCCGTTTCCGATGGGTCCGGACCGAGGTACGGTGAGATTGGATCCTTCCAAATGGGTGGGCGGGTTTCTTCTTCCTCGGCACTATCGCTTTCTTCTTTCTTCAATGCGTCGAGAATCTCGTTTCCAAAAAGACCGTAAGCGCAGCAGCCAACAGCAATTCCATCGTCTCCTGGGTATGGAGAAATAAATGTTTTCTTGAAGCCTAACTCTCTCGATAGCTTTCCATTCAAAACCGAATTCAGTCCGACCCCGCCAGCAATGCATAGATTTTCTTCGCCCGTGACCTCTTGGAAATGCTTCACAAAGTCGATAGTTATCTCTTCGATATCGACCTGTATGCGATGGGCAAGAGAGATGGCTTCGAGAGCCACCTTTGTGGGAAGCCTGGCGTCGTTTCCGCTCTTTCCTTCGCTGTTGTTGTTGTTTTCCTCGCTATCGTCAAAGTCATAACGTCTTTTTGGTATCAGCTCACCTTTGGCGTCGAATAGGTCCCCATCCATTCGTGCTATGAGAGGCATCCCCGTGATGACATCCGTGTTCTTTCGGAATTTTGTTTCCTCGTCTTCGGAATAAAGGGTGCCCTCTAATATGCGCCTGGTTTCTTCCTCGGGTTTCACATCCACGGATTCATCCTCCGACAGGAGCGAGGATTCTTTTCTCTTCCAGGAATGGATCATCCACGGAGCCAGCCCCATGACCTTGCCACAGGCATTCCAGTCACCAAAGATATGGGAGGAAGCTCTGGAGTACAAAGCCCCAACACTATCCATGTTTTCGAAACCATGATTGTAGAGTGTGGGAGGCGAGCGCTCCGGAGTGAAACGCTTGAAGATGGGCTTCAAGTCAATGCCATTCGCCTTTTTCTCGAACACGTAGACACTTTCAGCTTCTCTCCAATCGAACGGGGTGTATTGTGCCTGTTCGGCCAGATCGCTCGGAACGCAGTCAAAGGCGAAGCCGTCGTCGTTGTCCTTTGACGGAAAACTCATGTCGCTGACGTATGTTGGATCCTTTGTTTTCCTTGCCTGCAGCATCGTCCTGTAGGTTTCTCCCATTCCATCCATGACTACGACCATTCCTTTGTCAAACGGTGCTTGTGTCGCTGTCGAGTACGCATGGGCCAAGTGATGGGACAATTCCAATTTGTTGCCATCCCCAACGACATCGAGTAGGTTGAAGTCGTCGTCATATTCGTCACCTTCATTACCCCCATTAATATTCAGTCCTACTTCCCATCGCATGTGCATCGGATCGTTTTCTAAGGGCAGTATCCGATGGTGATGGTTGTTCATCACAACTTTTTCGACGGCGTCGTCGTAATCCAGATCGAGGGCGTCGAGGCAAACTTCTACCATGCTGGCAACGTTTCCGGCATCGTGTTTTTTTCGCGACAAACGTTCCTTGGAAAGAGCAAACAGAACCTTCCCCGTCTTGGCGTCGGCGGCGCAAAGCGACGTATCGTGCGTGTACTTGTTGAGTCCAATCACTAGTTTGGTATCCGGAGGGCAGCCAAGGGAGGAGATCTCGTCGGAACCATATGGGTTTTCCGAGTCTTCGTAATAATCCAATTCGAAAGGAGTGGAGAAAAACGACTTGGATTTGTAACGCGTTGGATTCGGACTGTTCGTATTCGTTACCCACGCAGTACTGTCACGAAGGAGAGCGACGACGACCGACAAGCTCCACAGAATCCTCGGATTTGTCATGTTTCTTTGCAATGTTCGAATGAAGCTATTCAGTGCACTAGTGGTGCTGTCACTCACTCGGATTTGTTGACTGTTCACAATGAAGTGGAATTCGGTATAGCGACACTCAACTCGGGATCATACCCGAAAAATTGTGATGGACCGGATTCGGAATTGATGGATTATTTTTTGGCTTGATGATGATTCATAAAGTCGAACGTGTGCCGTACTAAGTTCAGATATCTCATACGAACGTTGCTGTACCGTAATTACGGTATGGTATCCAGCGGTTCCTACCACAATCAGTAATTACTTTCATGCATCATTATTCTGGACCTGTATCCGATCACGAAAAGGATTTTTGAATTTTTTTGATGGCTATCGTATCGGCCATCACAACATGAGTGAGATGCGACGACAGCAAAATGAAACTAAGATAGAACCGGATTGATCCAAATCCGATCGGGGCTGGTCAGCATTCGAGCGCATCACTCACTCCATCTCCTCATCAAAAAACCAAGAATAAAAACTATCTTTGACCTTGTTGAAAATGACCCCAGATTGCTTATTTCGTGCTTTCTCATCGCTTCGGGGATTCGAACGCCGAGCCTACACCGATCCAAACACCTGTTGTTCGACGGAAGCGTTGTAATATTCCGAAACCGAGTTGTGCTCCCACCTACTACCACCTCCAAGTGACGAAACTGATCATACAGAAATAAATAGAATCGAACGCATATCCAACCATGGTTCTGTCCACGTCCCAGGTCACCCTGAAATCCTCGCAGCTCAAGGCCGTCTATCGGATGCTAGCATTCAATGAGGATGTTGATGTCGTCGAGGACGATTTTTCATTGCCTCCCGCTGGTTCCTCCCACAATCAATGGAAAATCTTGATTTACGACCAAGAGTGCCGAAGTATTATTTCACCGCTTCTCAGCGTGAGTCAACTCCGTCGGCGTGGTGTCACGTTGCATCCTGTTGCTGAATTCCGAACGAGAGCCCATCCCGGATGTGCCCGCGGTATACTTTTGCCGGCCGACCAAAGAAAATCTGTCGATCATTGCGCAAGATTGTGCCAAAGGACTCTACGGGAGATCTCACCTGAATTTCGTGACGAAACTCGATCGGCCGCTCATGGAAGACTTTGCCAAACTCGTCGTACAATCCGGGACGCTAGAGACCATTGCGGGAATGCACGATCAGTACTTGGACTTCGTCTGCCTGGAACAGCAGCTTTTCAGCCTGGCAAAGAAAGACTCTTATGCACTTTACAATGGATCGGGAGTCGACGAACAAATGATCGAGGAGGCCATGACAGAGATCGCATACGGTCTATTCAGTGTTGTCGCGACGCAAGGAAAAGTGCCAATCATTCGTTGTCCCAGGGTAAGTTAGAAGGCACGGAATCGGAGCTATGGATATTTTGATTCCACTGCGGAGACAACTTGGTCACTAATCGCTTCTTGGTGCTATGACGGCATTCGGCATTTCTTTCTCGACGGAACGTAACAAAATTTTGTTCTTGTTTCTAGGGTGGTGCTCCCGAAATGGTAGCTCGCAAATTAAATCGCATGATTGCCGAGCACCCTACTTTGCTCCGAAATAAATCCAGTGGTCTTCATCGGCCCCTATTAGTTATTCTTGATCGTAATACCGATTTGATTACGCCAATTCAGCACACATCTACCTACCAGGCACTAATTGACGACATGTTGAGACACAAGGCCAACAGAGTGGAATTCGACGTCACCACGGACACCGGCGGCAAACGCCCGAAGACCGTTCAAAAGAAGTTTGATCTTGATCCGGATCAAGATCCCTTCTACAGTCGCCATAAATTTCACCCCTTCCCGGAGGCCATTGAAAGCAACGGAATAGACCTGCAGGAAGTGACCGCCAAGGAACAATCCATTCGCAGCAAGGCGACTGGCAACGAAATACCAGACCCATCCTCCTCTGCCAGTGATCTTGCCACAGCTGTCGACTCCTTGCCAGCCTTGTTGGAGCGAAAAAAGCAATTGGAGGTTCACACTAGCATTTTACAGGCGGTAATGAATCAAGTCGCGGCACGAGACGTCCCTCAATTTTTTGAATTAGAAACCTCATTGGCGACGGGTTCCTACAAGAACGACCCCTAACGGTGCCAAGAAAGAAGTCATGCAACTGGTATCGGATCCAACAAAGGGGAATATCGATGATAAACTGCGATTAATCGTCGTTTACGTTTTGACGACCAATGCAAAGACCGCCGATGTCGACGAGGTAGCTGCTGCTCTTCAACAGGCCATGGAGGGGACGGGGGACGATGGCAAACCTCGACTCGACAAAAATGGAAAGCTTCGACTTGAGATGGGTACCAAGGCCCTTGCATACTTGAAACAGCTCCGTTCTATGAACATGTTGCCCTTATCATCCGCTTTGCAAGAAATCGACTCCGGTTCCGCTGCTGCCGGCTCGAACGTTTTTTCCAGTGTCTTCAACAAGGCCACATCTCAGGCCACCGGACTCTTGGCCAAGGCAGCCGACAAGGTCTCGTCAATGCTTGGAAAAAATCACAAACATTATGCTACCCAGGTCGTCGAGAATCTGTGCGAAATGACACCAGGCACAGAAGATGATGACTATCTCTATTTGGATCCCCGGGTAAAGGGCGACGTCGATGTCCAAAAGCTTCGCACCATGAGTCGGTCCCCGGTGCACGAGACAACTGCATTTGTGATCGGTGGTGGATGCTATTCGGAATATCAGAACTTGCAAATGGTTGCAAACGAACGAAGGACTGTAAGCTACGGAAGCACGGAGCTCTTGGACGCGGGTGAGTTCTTGGCACAACTCGGAAAACTTGGCTAAACAGATCGGTTGAAAAATAATAATAACAGACACAGCTTAGAAAAGTACAAAGTAAAATTTCTATTGTAGAACAGTCGGCCATCTTTCTATCCGGGACGGATATTTTTTGATGGGAAAACAAAATTATAACAAGCTGGTGTTGAGCAGGATCCGCGATGTTCTATCCGAAAAATAAAAAATTGAACGCGCCCAGACCCGAATTAGCTCGCAGTTTCAACGTCCGTTGGATGCAATGTGGACCACAGTTATCGCACGGCGACCTTCGATTCACCCGATAAGCTTCTCCTTGACTTATTCATTGGTTGCACGGAATTCCTTTGGCCAGCAGATACAACATGGTTATTCACCCGTTCTTGCCTGTTGCCTTCGCAAGTCCCTCGTGCCGCGACTGTTGTTTGCATTTGCTCCTCACCGGAATAGAGGGCTTCCAATGATACTGTTTGATCCACAAGGGACTTACAGTTAAAACCATTGGAACTTGTTGTGGGAATTACTTTTTTCCCATCCGTCACTCGTGTACTCTTGACGAACGAAACAAAGTCTTTCCGCTTCATTCCATGCGATCCAATATCTCGCTTGTATTCCATATCCATCCCCAGATCCCAAAGCTTAAATCCTAATTTTGAGAGCATGCGCCCTAGACTCACTAGTTGAACCGAGCCAGCGCTGTCCTGAGCGGTGAAACCTGTGAGGCTAGTATATATACTTCCGACTGTGTAGCCAAGTTCCCCGGCCGCTAGTTCTCCCGTATCTTCATTCCAAACCTCAATGGAATAGAGACGGACTGGCGCTGTTTCTTGTGTTTTACTGGATGAAAATGATGTGGTAGGATTGACGACGCAATCCACTTCACCGGCGTCGTTGATTTTCTTGAACACTCGCACCAGATTTGGATACAACCAACACATATGGCCGTGCTGTTTGTGGCACCCTTCGACGACTCGATCGAAGCTTTGGTTCACTGTAAGCCGAAACTTTTTCGATTTCTTCCGTATAGACTTGGAGACATGCAAACCCTCTGGTAATGATATCACGGACCGTTCGTAATGCAACTTTGGGACAATGAAAGTTTCGCTCGCTATGGGCAAGAAACCCTCCATCATCAATGCTGCTAACAGTCGATGATGGTAGATGAGAGTGCAGCAAAGTTCACCGCGATATGGAACAACATACCGTTTCAAATAGTCGGGGATCCATCTCTCTATTCTGTCGTCACGCTCCCTGTATTCGTTCTCAAGATCTTGACCGTTCGTCATCGTCGAGTCTTCCATAGTACTGTATTATGAACTTCCGAGAAGGTAGAAGGTAACCTTACGAGTAGCACGATTAGCGATTAGTTTCTCGTTTCGCGTGCGAGAAGACACGAAGAACGAACAACGCTAATCGTGTTCGTACGGTAAGATCTTAACCTTACTCGTATGTACAAGTACCAGGTAGAGCGTTTCTCGCAAGAACGAAATACTTCGAAGCAAGGTTACTTTATTTGTACTGTAGCGTACTGGTGCTGTGCTGTACAAACATGCCATAAGTCTTACGCAGTTCATGGAGTAAATCTTATGAGTAATGAGTAACCTTAACCTTAAGGTTACAGAACCATACGAGTAATACTTTGAAGTAAGACTCACTCACTCGCAAATACAGTTGCCATCGGGGACATTGACATTAACATAAAAAGGGTTCTCATTTTTTTAAGACTTGCGATGGAGAAATTTCATTAGACGTGATTGACTGTGGATTCATTCCCGGTTGAAGTGCGTGTACGTTTTCGAAGAACAGTGAGGTTGGGAAACAGCCGCGTGTATCATGGGTCCGACGTGAGAATAGCTGGAAGTCCATCACGACCCTCAATAACGTATCACCAACCTCACACAAGTGTCAAATTGGCTTGGGAGTCTGTTCTCACTCAAATTGTTACTGTATCCGTTGCAACAGGAAAGAATAGCCAGCAAGGATTCGAAACAACAAACGCACAGAATGAATCTCTCTATCGCTCTTTCCCTCTTGCTTTCGGCGGCACCCACCGCATTCGGTTTCGCTCCGATTTCTTCTTCAACCCCTTCCACCACAACCTTGAACGTGGTTTCAGGAAGTGCTGGTACCGGAGAAGGATGGATCGAACCTTCGGCTCCTGTGAACAGCGAAGCCTCCCTTAAACTCACCCTTGAAAAGTCTCTTGAGGGTGCAAGCTTTCAGAAGCGACTATCTCTCCTAGGATCGACTGGATCCATCGGTACCCAGACGCTAGACATCGTCGATGCGTGCCCCGAGAATTTCGTTGTCGATGCTCTGTCCGCTGGAACGAATTCGAAACTAATGACCGATCAAGTGTTGAAGTACAACCCAAAGATTGTGTCTATGGCGACAGAGAAAGCCGCCCAAGAATTGAAATCCAACTTGGAAGATGCTGGAATGAAGAACATGCCCACAATCCTGCATGGCGACGAAGGTATTTTGGCGGCGGCCACCATCGATACCGCCGACACTGTTGTCACTGGTATTGTCGGTGCCGCTGGATTGCTACCCACCATTGAAGCTATTAAATTGAAGAAAGACATCGCCCTTGCGAACAAGGAGACGCTCATTAGTGGTGGGCCCGTTATTAATCCGCTCGTGAAGGAATATGGTATCAACATGTTGCCTGCCGATAGTGAACACAGCGCCATCTTCCAATGTTTGCAAGGCGTTCCCGAGGGTGGCTTGCGACGTGTCATCTTGACTGCTTCCGGTGGAGCTTTCCGTGATTTGACTAAGGATGAACTTTTCAACATGTGTCGGGATGACCCTCGTGCCGTACAGGCCAAGGCCACGACTCATCCAAATTGGGATATGGGTGCCAAGATTACCCTTGATAGTGCCACGATGATGAACAAGGGGTTAGAAGTGAGTGTAACGGGTATTTCGCCGTTTTTCGCTGCTTGCGTTGTGACGTCTATGTATCATGAGTTCTGCCGTGTGGTATACTTTCCCTCACATTTAATCCTTCACCAACTATAAATTGGTCTTGACGGTGTCTTTCCAAACGTTAAGGTTATCGAAGCGCACTACTTGTTTGGGGCTAGCTACGACGACATCGACGTCGTTATTCATCCCCAGTCTATCGTTCACTCTATGGTAGAAACAAAAGATACTTCCTGCATTGCGCAATTGGGTTGGGCGGACATGCGACTTCCATTGGTCTACTCTGTCTCGTGGCCTCACAGATTGGAGATGCCTTACAAGCCTTTGGACTTGGCTGAGGTTTCTCAAATGACCGTTTATGAAACCCGATCACGAGAAGTACCCCTGCATTGCATTGGCGTACGAGGCAGGGCGGGCTGGTGGTACAATGACAGCCGTACTCAATGCTGCTAACGAGGCTGCCAATGAAATATTTAGGAAGGACGTCGGACTAGGCTTCTTGGATATTCCCAAGCTCATTGAGAGTGCTATGGAGGCTCACAAGGACGACCTCAAGACAAAGGATGTTACGTTAGATGATATTTTGTCGTGTGATGAATGGGCACGTCAATTTGTCCTTGAAAAAAGTGAGACAATGAAATCAGAATTGATTCTTCCGCGTTAATCAATCATCATATCGATTTTTGCAGCTCTCAGCTTCATATCTTTGATTGCTGTTTTATTGTACTTCCTTCGATGGCCCTAGGCAAAACAATGAGAACTGGTCGAATTATTGGTGACGTTGGTACTAACCCGAACAAAGAAGCAATTTTTTTGACAGACCTTACAGAATTATAAAATTAAATGCCCTACTACTCGCTATGCATGCACTTTCAACCACGACGTAAAAAACTGCTAGATTTCGGTATGGCGGTAAAGCTGTTTAATCTGATACAAGTTGCGAACTAAAATTTCTATTGAGGTGGAGTTTCGTGTAAAAACTATCACCTTCTGCGTAAAAAATTGGGAGGTAGTCAAACACTGCTAGGTGCTTGAAAAATTGTGTGTTGGGACTAAATGGAACTGACTTTGAATGTGGTAGAAATCTGTTCTCTGTACGTCGATTTAACAGCTCAGAGGCATTTCGAGCGACTTGGTGGCCTTTTGCGTCACTGGACTGCTTGTAGGATGTCTCATGTGGTCGCCCCAGATTGGTGACGCAGACACTTGCGAATTTTCGTCGATATTTTCCATACCTTCGATCGACACAATACTTTCTTCCTTCCCAAACGAGTTGGCTCTTTCGAAAACTGGTGCAAGCTCGTGGCATGACTCTTGCCAACCCCCACCTCTGGCTGGAGTAAACTTCAGCACTGTGTGCATCGGTACCTCGATTTGCATTGCTGCTTCCACAGGCGACTTTCGAAGGTAAGCGATGAGCATTTGCAGCACCGAAACATGACTTACGATTAGAGTGGGAGTCACCTGTTGCTCGAAGTCAACTACAACTGATTCCAGGCGATGAATCAAATCTTTGTAAGATTCGCCTCCGGGAAATCTGCGGGCAAATGAGGTGGGACAAAACAGATGTATGTAAGGCTTTTTTGATCACGAGAAATATGAGAGACTGCTTTCTGTCCTTGTGGTAATAAAGTCGTACCTAGTGTGGAACGGATCTTTTTCCAGTCGACTATACCATTCGGGATATGTACTTTGAATTTCGAGTAATTCCTTTCCAGCAAAGTCCCCTTTGTCCATCCTTTGATGAGTATAGTATGATATGATAAAATTAAGCAATGCGTTGAGTCAGTAGAACCTGCATAGAGATATTTTCGGTCCGTCTTTCGTTGTACTTGATCGCGAGTTGTTCGAATCAAACTATGCTTTCAAGTTCAACATGGTCGTGTCACTTACGGGTTCAAAGTCGATAATTCATCCACAGGAAAATCGTAATCATCCCAAGCAACTGTTTCGGCCGCTCGTGGCATTGTACTGCTAAAGATTTTCAAGGGAAAAGGAGTTCCTGAATCCACGTGGTTGGGATATGCACTTGCAACTCCACTGATCGACGTGCCAGTATTTGACATGTCACAAACCGACGCCCGTCTCGACACGAATTGACGGGATTCCTCGGAAACGAAATCGAAGAGCGCTTCGGAGAACCTTTTGCCTTGGGGACCCAGTTTGTCTCCTCGGATTAATCGTTTTTGAGTATGATGTGAAAGGTTTAGGAAATCTTTAGTCCCCTCAGCCATGTTGACACCAGTTACGTAGTCATCGCGATCTGTAGTAATGTCCGATAAAGTTTGTCCTGGACGGCATAGAAAAATCGGTCTTGTTCCGATATGCCAAGCCATCAAGGCAGGGACGATGACCTTCGACATGCGTCCATATATGTGATTGACCAACAATTTCGTCGATAGATTGAAAATCTTGATGTACGACAGAGAATCATCTTTGATAGTCTCATATTGTTCTTCATATTTTCTGACACGTTTTTTGAGGTCCTCTATAGCCTCCTTTTCGCCCATGCCGACGTAATCTGGTGAGTTGGAAGTTTTGAATCGAAAGTTCTCTAGCAAGAGTTCTTCGTCGTCGCAAATGGACTCAACGAAAACAACCCCAGTTGGCTTGCCCGGTCGCTTTGCGGGATTTGTACATTCTTCCAGAATCCACCTCCGTCTCTTGTCGGTACTGTTTGTGGCATCGAAAATGGCAATTCTATCTCTATGCTCTCCATCGGCTGAATGCGAAGATCTCGAGTGCTCACTGCGAGAAGAAGAACTATGTTGTCTGCCTTGGCGTTCGGTATCTGGTTCTTCCTCTCCGTCAATCCATCGAAGCATGTCACGCAGCGCCAACTCGGCCACTTCCTCTCGAAGTGCAGCGGCCCCCTTATTGTCAGCAGCAAAAAAATCTGCGTCGCACGCTCCACCCGAAGCCTTGCGCCGATACCTTCCCACGTTGAATATTTTACAGTGACAACCGTGCCATTCCAAAAAACTCAGCAGTTTTCGTGCGACGAATGATTTTCCGCGTGCTGGCAACCCGACCAATGCGATAACGAGTCGGGTGGAATTCTTCGTCAGTTTTCTTCTCTGTTCGAGTACCAAATCGGCAAGATTCGAAAGGAGATGTTGAGTGAGCAGATGATCGATTGAGACAGAGACACGACAAGAGATCGCTATCGTTTCACTTACTGCTTCCAAGCGATTTATCACCAAAGCCGTGTCAGTCGACGCTTCGTTGCTACCAGAATTATAATAATCTTTCGCGGGGGATTCTGAGCCTGCCATGTTCTTAAATTCGTCCCGACGTGCCTCGTTGGCTCTTCGTCGAACTCGGGATCTTACAGTGTTTCTTAGGTTCGTGGCGTTCGTTGCCTTCGTAACTTTCCGTTTTTCTTGTTGTCCACTTTCAGTAAAATGTTATTGCTGAGGTTCTTTCGTGTTTGTGTATTTGTGTGTTTGGATGTATTTTCTCAAAGTTGTGAGTCCGGCGAAAGATCTCGCTTTGCTTGCCATCAACCAACCTAAGGTGACGTGAAACAGATTTCGGCGAGTGGGTGGTGGGTGAGAGGTGAGACCTTTGGAGTTGTAACAACATTTGCGGTATGAATCTAAATTCCGAAACTGCAGTGATGGCTGAATTCCGCTTGAACACATCGAAAATTTGAAAGTACGAATGTACCGGTAGCTTTTGAATCTTAGCTAGTTCGTACGAAAATCGAGAACCCCTCCACCGGTATCTTACGGTATTACGGTAATGCAAGAACAGGAGACTTACGATTTTCGCAAACCGAGAAAGGAAAATGGGATGAACCAGTCTTGTTGTTTCACTGAATGAATGGTTGTCAGGAAGCCTACTTGATGATATGGATGTATTACCTGACGGTCATACATGTTCAATCCTTGTTCATGTTCAGATACTGCTGTATGCTGTTGGGTCAATGCAACTACTAGTAGTACTAACAAGCTCCTTCTTTTTGTCACTACTACTACTAGTACTGCCTTCCAGCACTCGGTTTGGTTGAGGAGGGAACCAGCATGTGATTCTTGCAATGACTGGTGATCTGGAATATACTGTATTGATTATAATGAGATTAAAATATATATTGTATTGTGACACGGTCAACTACCAGGAAGAAAGGTTTGTTGAAAAAGTAGGAAAAGGGATGTGACCAAACATGATGATTGTTTTTGGTATCTCATTCAAAAATGCATTTTAGAGCAAGACCCCTTATTGATGCTGCGGCGGTACAACTAGTAGTACTAGTGCTGGTTCCTACTACTAGTATTGCTAGTAGCACCACTCCTACTATTAGTAGTTGTACTACTACTAGTAGTACTATTGGCAGGTTCTACTGTGCTTTATGTTCTTGGTACCAGTTTCAAGTTGTATCATGGATCAAAGTTGAGGTATGTAAAAGCTCTGGTAGTCTGCGAGACTGCTCTAGACGTAGAGTGATATCATCTCTTGGGTTTGTTACCATGAGTTTCAGTTTCGGACGAACAGTAACCTTACGTAGTAACCTTACGGTAAAACTATTCGGTAAAACTACAAGTACGAAGTATCATTGAAGGAATTTTTACGAAGAACCCTAATAGACCGTTTTCACCGCGGTGAGGGACGGACGCTCGATCGCGCATGGAGGATCATCATTCGTTCATTCATTTTCGTGATTGCTCCCCTAATCACATCATGATTCGTATTATTGTTTTTCATCACTTTGTCTCCTTTCTTGCACCTCGCGCAACCAGGACGATGCAACAACAAATAAGTTGGACCAGCAATTATTTAGGAGTACTTGTGCAAGTCGTCCCTTTGTCGCTCATCATTTCGATTCCTGCAGTTACGAGAAGAAACCAATGCCTGCAAAGAAAAGTTTACTGATTTCATACTGAGAGCATCAAATAAACGGATTCGCTTGTCCCTGTCGAATAATCTAAATTTCGGAAGAAGGGACACACTGGTTTCGTCATGAAGCGGCAATTTCCAGGAAATGCCAATAATCAACGATGCGATCCTCGTTTTTCGGTAGGGCGGGGACGTGGACGTGGACCAATGAACTCACCAGGAGGCTTTGGTCCCGGAAGGGGCGGTCCTTATCGGGGGGGAGGGCTTCCACCAATGAATGGCGGCCGCGGGGGTGGTCCCATGAATGGTTTCCCACCGGGTGGTAGAGGGCCGCCACCAAAATTTTTTGGACGAGGAAGACCGGGGATAGGTCATCATCAACCTTACCATCGAAACCAAATGCATCCTCCACCACCATCTCAACACGTAAATCACAACACCCATGGTCCACCCGGACCACCGCCAATGAGAGGGGGTCCTCCTTCCGGAATGATGGGAAGAGGACGAATGAATATGGGGCACAATTCATTTCATGGTGGGCGGGGAAGAGGCAGAAACAACACGCCCGGAAGAAATCCGTATGGAGGAAGAGGTAACGTTCAACAACAGAGGTCTCCCCCGCAACCGTTTAGAGGAGGTGGACCTCCGCCGCCCCCGGTGCCTCGTTTACCACATCCATCCACGATGAATGGCATCTCTCAGCCATTTAAACAGCATATGAGCCCACAATCACAGCCATATGGTGCCGCACCAGGCTTGTTAGGAAGCAACCAACCACAACAAGCTCGCAACGAATTCCAACATCAGCCGCAGCATTATCAATTACAGTCGCAGCAACCTGGTCCTCCCACAGCATTGCCATATCAGCAGTCACAAGCGTTGGGATACCAGCAAGTCTCAAATGCTGCTCACCAAACCCAGAATCAGCGACTGCTTCCTCCGGCCAACACGGCTCAATACCAAAAAAGCTTGAAACAACAGCCGGCTCCACACATTTCTTCATCGCGTGACAGTTCCGCAGCTGCCATGGTAATTCCTTCTGCACAAAAAATCGAAGATGGTTGGAAAGAATATACAGCACCTGGCGGGATCAAGTATTATTACAACGAGCTTTCGAAAGAAAGCACCTATGAGAAACCTGATGCTCTGAAGAAACTTGAACAAACAAATGGTACTGCTTCTACTACGGAAGCTGTCACAGCGTCGCCGTCCCGCAAACGCACTTGGCACGAGCACGAAGACGCGAGTACTGGCAGAAAGTACTATTCTGATGGGGTGACCACCACATGGGAAAAACCAGACGGTTTCGTTTCACCTGAAACTATCGTTGCCAATACATCTTCTGGTCTCAAACGCGAGGAACAAATTAGTCACGAAGGACCCACCAGTAAGAAGAAAAAACGATCACATGTTATGGCTTCAGCGACTGGTGGTGATGGTGCCAATGTTGATACGTTTGCAAGCAAAAAAGAAGCCGTCACAGCGTTCAAAGGGCTTTTGTCGGACAAAGGAATATCTCCCACCCTGAAATGGAATGAAGTAATGAAGATGTGCGAAAGTGACTCACGATGGGATTCTTTCGAAGAAGTCCTTTCTATGGGCGAGAGACGACAGGCACTAGCTGAGTATCAAACGAAGCGATCGAATGAAATTCGAAACGAGCAGCGTCAAGAACGTATTAGGGCAAAGAAACTCTTTGGGGAGTTGCTGGCCGATATTTTGCCATCGGTTCCAGGCTTTTCAGCTCGCACTTCAAGATTTGCAGACGTTAGAGATGCTCTATCGAAGGACGACCGATTTTTTGCCGTAGAGGAAGAGGGGGACCGCGAGACTCTGTTC
Organism: Pseudo-nitzschia pungens; assembly: GCA_037355855.1. NCBI lineage: Eukaryota > Bacillariophyta > Bacillariophyceae > Bacillariales > Bacillariaceae > Pseudo-nitzschia > Pseudo-nitzschia pungens. Next base: position 1,804,664 of record CM074758.1, read on the forward strand.
TTTGACTTCTGTGATGATTTCAAAAAACGAGACGAACGGAACAAGCGAAATAAGAAACGGGAAATACAAAAATCCTTCGTATCTTTCCTAGAAGAGAAAGCAGAAAAAGGTGCTCTGAGGTACACCTCGACCTTGGAATCATTCTTACTGACTCTTTCGGACGAAGACAAAAAGGACTCTCGCTTCGCAACATCTCACGAATTTACCGAGTCAGAAAGGCAGCTATATTTTTCTGACTTCATCATTGAGTTACAAAAAGCAGAGGACGACAAACGGCGCAGAGTCCAAGATGAGCGTCGGCGTGCTGAAAAAGCTCAACGTGACAATTATCGCGAACTGCTCCATGCTCTGGCCGTGAAAGGCAAAATCTTGCCTTACTCACGTTGGAGAGAAATCGAAGAGTTTGTAATACCAGATGACTCTTTCAAGCTGGTTGAAGAACAAGATCGCGGTACTCCTCGTGCACTATTTGAAGTATTTGTCGACGATTGGGACGAAATGTATCGTCGGGAACGATCCTTTTTGCTTCGATTGCTTCGTCCTCCTGGGAAACCCGATATTGTTATATCGTCGGGAACAACTTTTGATAGTTTCAAAAAAATAATAACAGGAGGAGGCCGCGTACTCATCCGAAGTTCAAGATGAAACTTCTCGAATCATCGGTAGGGCGGATCCCGTTTCCAGTGCTCGAATACTCTTCGACGAACTCATTGCTCAATCATCAGGTCCCAAGAGACATGGAGGTCCACGACGGGGCTCAACGAACGATGATTCGAGCGAAGATGAAGGAGAGATCATTGAAGATGGAGAAATCACTGACGACGACCCAAATGGTGTCACCGATAAACAATAAAGTCAGGTATCCTAACTACTCCAAGACAGAAAACTCATTCCTCTCGGTCACAATCTGCAAATCGCTCTTGTTTTCAGTCCTGGTAGTAATGTAAAAATAGAGATGTCTTTTCGACCTCCTTGAAGACTAGTTAAGTTTACATATGCATTCGCAAAACAACTGCGATAGGACAAAGCATGGAAAATGAGGTTGCGACAGGGCCTTGGAAAAAATGGAATGTAATCACGATGGAATTTCCATGGATGCTTTTGGATTGACTTTCAATCCTTTGCTCATTTCACTAGTTCTCAAACCATCAAAATACTGCAGTAACCAACACTATTCTGTGATGAGACATCAAACTGATGTGCCATTCTTCCAATCTTTGGCTGAATAAATCAAATTCATGTCACTACTACTTCCAAAGGTTGGCATGACAGTCCCTTTTGCAAAGTCAACATGGCTGCTGTCACATCATCTAGTGAATACCAAGTAGACTTCAATATTTTTTTGAAAAAAAAAAATTGCATAGTTTTTCCAACACTCTTCAAAGCGCAGAAGAATGAGAAACACAACCACGTTCGATGCATTCGCATCTGTGATCTAAATTACGATACTTCATTTTTTAAAAATTCACATACACGGGAACCGTACCGCACCGGTAATAATATTACAGTAATTACGGTACGGTATTTTGGCGTGGCCTGTCAGAAACTGGCAACTAGGAGGTCTGATGATGATTTTCCTTTTGAATTGTGCTTGAATTACGTCGTCGTAGACTAAGTCTTACTTCGTACGAATTTCATTAGTACGAAGTAATTACTTCAAATTCGTATTCGTTACCCATTACGTTGAAACGAGCGCGATCTGACATCACTTTTTACGCGCACGTTACACAGCTCCGGGTTCCTTGTCGCTTGAAAGGGCGCCACCGATCACTGATACTGTGAAACTTACTCGTGCTCGTAAGCCGATACCGTAAACCTTACTGTTCTCCTCATACTCGTTGTATGGGGGAAAACGAGGAACCCGATAGAAAATTATATTTTTTTATCCTCAACATCGCAGTCTTGCTGAAGTTGATTCAGCCTACGTAGTCGCACAACAAAAGCTGCTGCGTAACTGCTTTTGCTTTTGGAAGAAACCTCGTTCACATTGGGATACGATTACTTTCCAGAATCCTCATTATATCATAGGAATAACGAGAACACAATTGTTGGTGGAAAAGAATAAAATTTATTGATTTCAGGGGCTTCCATTCACAACTCGAATCTCATCGCACAGTGGACGGTGGCTCTTGACAAAGTCTATTTTAAAATTGGATAATAACGAATCGACGGCGAGAAATCGATTGGAAAAGGAAGTCGAAAAAAATCGTAAAGAGGGTGCGAGATACGGCACAAGGATCATCAGTCGACTCGAATAAAACGTGCGAGCGATAGCATGACGACTGAAGGAACATCTCGACATATTGAAGATTCTAGGACGGACGAGACCACAGCGGCAATTGCTTCTACCAAGAACTTCCAGGATGAAGTCCGACAGTGGTTTACCGCAATGTCTCCAGAGGAACGTGCCGCCGCACTTGGATTTGAAGACAAGGGTCCCATGATGGCGACTCTCTTGGCAACGGTTACAGGCCGCTTTTCATCGTGCTGCTCGACAACATCACACAACAACGACGGCAACAACAGTCCTAGGGGGCGAACAAACTCCGGCACCATCAACCAAGACTCCGCCCCCACTTGTTCCTTGCCCCCAAAACCGTCGACGGACAAACTTAATTTCAACGGTAAGTAAATTATCGCGCGAACATTCAAAATTTGTTTACGGGGGACGTGAATTTGCACGTCAAATTACTGGACGTAAGAATCATCTTCGTTCAAGACTCCTGCATTTTTTCGGCAGATGGTTGGTTTTGTGGCCTCGAGATCTCCACTCCTTCTCTGTCACAGTAATTAACCTATCCACCCACCAGCTTTCGCTCGTGTCCCCAGTGAACTGTGCACTGATTGCCAATGGTCTGAACCCTGGCTACTTCGGACAACAGAGACTCTCGAAGACTATCAACTACAGTGGCGATTCTGAACGAGGCAGCAAATAAGCTGAAACGTACTGAGCGCATTGAGAGTCATCCACTCCTTCGCCGTGGAGTTCACCTTCGCCTCCGATCCCGTTCACAGTAGGTCAGAAAACTAACGCAATATTGTTTTTGGCTCTCTTTGCTGTTTCATTTCTGTGAAACTATAACTATGCCTTCGACAGAAACTTATGACTGGGAAGCAAGAATTGCGCTTGAGATCATTGAGAAAACGTGGGAAGAAATCATGATGGTTGGAGAACCTAATACGTCGGGAGTCAATCAAAAAGAGTTTGTGAAAAACTCATTCAAAAAAATCGAATCCGAAACGAAAGATGAACTTCCTGCTGGTGAAAGCACAATAGACAACAAGGATAAGAAGATCGTTGCTGAGAGGGGGTCAACAGATAGCGATTCCGGAATGAAAACCTGCCGAACTGAAAACAATATACTAAATGATGGAAATCACAACGAGCTTCTCTCAGACGCTTATAGGATACCTAGCGACGGCGTTGATGTGGAAGGGAAACCCGCATCCGCTGATAAATTCAATTGCGATACCGAAGTAGCCGCTCCGGCTACTCTGAAGTCTTGCGAGACCGGGAAAGAGGACGAAAAGGGAAAAGTAGAAACCAGCGAGGAAGACGTTGGCTCTTCTTGTTCGTGGGGGGCAAATGGTGAAAGCAGCGATGAGTGTACCTCTCCACGAGAAATCGCTCCTGTGGAACCTGCCATCTCATCAACAATATCATTAAAAACAACATCTGCTATAAACGGGATCAAGGGGGATCTGGAATATCATTCTGACAACAACAATAGTAGAAGAATTTCGGACGTCATGAACAATACACGTTGTATCTTTCCAGCTGCTTCCGAAATTTTAACTACTGCTACAATCGGGGATAATACGAAATCACACGAGCTACAATATCAACATCAAGAAACACACAATCACCGACAAAAAAGACAGCCATTCATAACAATAAACCCATCCTATCTCAACTCTGTCAGTGGCGATGAACTTCTCGTTGCATTTGACGAGATAATGGCCATGGCGTGCACCAACCCTATTTCGGATGACCCTTGTTCATTTATTCTACCCGAGGAAGCAACTTCTGCTTCCTGGTTGGATCTTGTCCGTTCTTACGCGACCAACGACGCCGCTGCTACTGATGCTGCCAGATCAATACCATTGTACATGCTTGTGTTGTGCCGTTTTCAATATTCTCTTGCGAAGGCATACGCGGAGCGCACTGAAACACCAAAAGAGTGCGATGATGACACTGGAGGAAAAGAGAGGAGTTTTCATAAATCTAAAGCTGATTGGTTGTCGGCATTGATGACGAGAATTGGTGAGCTCGAAAATAAGCAATCAACTGAGATCCAGCAAATCCGTTCCAAGCTTGAATCAAATCTACCACAACCCGGGAAATCAAGCGATGGTATTAGTGATAGCAACAAATGCGACCTTGAACAATATCTATTGCTTCCGTTCTCGGTACTGACTAGGCATTCAGGAAATGAATCAGAGAGACCTGTTGACTCGGGGAAAGGTGCCGATCCAGCTATGGGGGTGTCGGCAATAGACGGTAAGGTTTCAGTGAAGGGCGAAACTCCTTCCGATAATTCCCAAGGTAGCAATGGCAACGGCACAACCGGTAGTACAGAACAAACTGAAATCGCAAATCATAACAGCAGGAACCATGCCTCGAACACATCATCCGGTGGTGGAAGAAAAGGGAAGAAGAAGAAGAAGAAAAAGGTAGGTTTCATTACGAAACGCTTAAAACGTTTGGATGGTTAGACTGTTCATAGACTCATCCAATTTTTGTGTTCTTTTGGATTTACAGAAGAGAAGGGCAGGCACTTCAGGGAACACATCCACAAAGCCTCAGATTTCCAAAACAAATGGAGAAGTAGAAACCAGCGAGAAAAGTGAAACCGAAGAAAAAGCACATGAACCCGAGACAACTGATAAAGTTGAAAATGGAAACATGGATCGAGAGAATGAAAGCTCTGTTTTGAATGTTGTAGATAGTAAGGATGAGTTACATCCAACGCCTTCTGAGCATCCGTCGATGACCCCTTGCGCCATTCGGGATGTTGATAAGTCCACGAAAGCTGCAACCAACTCGGTTGAAGAAACAAAGGTAACTGAACCACCCAAGAAGACTGAAAAAGATGAAGGAAACGATGTAGATGGATCGAAGACAGATGGGTTTGTCAGCAGTGCTGTACCAAAGGCTAACACTGCGAAGGAACAATCCGCAGCGCCGAAGAAAGAAACTCCTAAAGATATCCACAGTGGCAACAACGAGGACCACCAAGAAGAACAGTGGGAAACAGTCGAAGTCCGACCAAGAGGAAGGAAAAAGACAAGCGATAAGGGACACCACCAACGTCTTGGTTCACAAGGCAACTCAGGAAATTCAAATGGACAACATGGTACGAACGGAAAGAAAAAAGCCCCTAGAACCAAGGAGACGAGGGCTAGGACCAAGACCCGCAAAATGGTGAGAGAGATTCTTGGTGGCGTGTTAGATGCCGTGGAGGAAAATGTACGGAGGAGGCGGAATGCTAGCAGAGAACGCGCGCATCTCCAAAGAAATCAGTCAGTCAGTGCATCTTCGAATAAAAATTCCACCGTTCCGAGCAAAAAGAGTGGAATTCATGTAACACCTCAGAACTCAAAGCCTCAAAAGAATCTTGGGTCGTCCTTGCGGGATATTCTCGTCAGAGGAAACTTGAGCAACCAGAATCAGCAAGCTAAAAACACTAATCCGACGAAGTCGGGTCCAACATCATACTCAGAGCGGGCAAAATCACTTCTCAGATCCGAAACAGGCGAAGAAAAGAAGGTAATGCAACGAAAAAAGAGCGAGAAACCGAGCCATATTACAGGATCAAAAACAAACAAGGCACTTAAGGCGGCTCGTGCTTCACCTGCTGATCAAAACACGCTTCCCACAATTGCGTCGACAAACTCGGCTTTCACCGCGTCTGTGACCAACTTAGCGTTGCGAAAACAAGGAGCTGCACAAAGTACTGACTCCAGTGAAAGTGGAAGTGCCGAATCCAAAAAGCTGAAGAAAACACCATCGGAACCGACGAAATACGTTTCTCCTTCGCCTCCTTTGCCTACTTTGTTAAGCCCTGAAAATAACAACAGTTCGTCGTCATCAGTCGCATCCAGTCTTGATGCCCCTCATGCAGGACACCACGGAAACAAACTACACCAGTCGGATAACGATGTTGGTTGTCACTTGCTGAATATTTGTGACCGACTGTCGACCGAAATAGACGTTTTTATGAAACGGAGAGACGCTGCTTTGGCGGTACGGAGACAGGAGAGAGGACTGGTATTGGCAGCGCTTGAGGAAACTCTAGGTCTTATTTGGCCAGGAAAACCTACTGTTGAACTTTATGGTAGCTGTGCTACAAATTTGGACCTTCCTTCCTCCGACCTTGATGTTGTTGTCTGTGGACTCAACAGGCCTTGTGTTGATTTAGATCCGAGTCCAACCAATACGCCCTCTGCGGCCTCGAACTCTCCGGGTACCTCTAGCCCAGTAGAAAATGACAACAATAAAGAAGATGTATCACCAGAGACCGAAGTTCGTCAGGATGTGCCACCATACGTATCTGGACAGCGGTATTCGCAGCATCAAATGACCTCATACCAAATGCAGATTATGTATGGACATATGAGCGTGAATGGGGAGCGTGTGCTCCGTTTGGCCATGGAACTAGAACACCAACCATGGGCAGTTCATGTAAAGCCGATCCCCACTGCAAAGGTGCCTGTCATAAAGATCTTAGCCGACCCAACAAGGTTGCCAGGTGCCGCCATGAACGGCAACGTGGACTGGCGTGTACAACAACCCATGCATGGGCAAACTCATCCATCCATAGGTCCTCATGGTCGTTCGGAAACTCACGAGTCTCGCCATGGAAATCAGACACATATGTCACACTACGGAAGTCAACAATCGTCTCCCATCTGGCGAGGAGCAGACGTAGTCAACGGACTTTTGAATGTCGATATTACATTCGAAGGTCCAGAGCATGGAGGAATTGGGTCAACAACATTTTCAAAGCAAGTAGTCGAAGATTTTGTGAACGAAAGTGAACTCTCTGCGGAATGTACTCCCCAAGTGCAAATGCTGATGGTATTGAAGGAATTATTGGCTCAAAGGAGAATGAACGAGCCCTTCTCGGGTGGGCTGAGTAGTTATGCACTACTCTTACTAGGGATTTCCATGATCAGAGAAAGAAAACTCATTCGCGAGGAACTGGAGAAAACCGAACGTCAGCGGCGAGTAGTTGCGGCAGGAGGAGGAAATTCAGCGCCTCAATCAACTCAACTGGGATCAATGGAATCACTCCCAAACGATGCGTCACAGTCTACGCTCGTAAAGAACCAGAACAAAACTTTTGATACATCGAAACCCCAAGAGACGGAGCAGAAATACTCACAAGTAGTATCACAGCGAATCGGAAGCGCACCGAAAAGTTCAGTGACACAAAAGGAACAAGCGAAGAACACAGCATGGAAAGAAAAAGCCACCAAATCAGAGCAGGCTAAGCAGTCGAAAAAAACAGGGGCAGCTGTGGCTCCCGCTTTGTCACAAAAACTCAAGATTTCCTCATCCTGGGCAAATATAGCACGAAATAATTCCATTCCCTCTAATCTTTCTGCATCAGACAAGAAGCAAGACGACCCTGACAAGAGTTCTGAAACGAAATCGGGATCGGTATCAGATGTTCAAGATAAGAAAGTACCGAAGAAGCCTAGCAGCTTTGCAGACGCAGTAGCAAAGGGCAAAACCGTTTCTGTTGCACCTGCAACGTCAACTAATAAGAAAGATGCTACGGTCAAAAAGACTGAAGGAAAGAAACGATTTGACGGACTACTGGATCCTCCATCATCGAGGTCAAACAAACATAAGGTAGAGAAAGAGCAAACGGCGACAAAAACGCAACAAACGAAAGAGAACGGAGACAATTCCGAAGACAAAAAATCTCGCACAAATGCCCCCTCTACGTCCAAGCAGTCGAAGGGTCTTCCGGTGACGTCGGCAGAATCCAACATAAGTTGTTCTCCTGACTCGTCGGGATTTCCACAGGGCTTTCATGATGTCATTGAAGTATTATGTTCAGGCGAAACTACGTCAGGGAAACTATTGATGCATTTTCTGTTATTTTATGGCCAGCATTTCGAATCACAATCCACTGCCATTGACTACTCAGGAACTCATCAAAGAGATCCTTCTAATAACAATGGGTACTCGGTTCGATCGTCATACATCCTTCGTCGAAATGCTGGTGCTTACGATCCTGTAACTGGCATGTATACAGTAGACCCAATTGTTGTATACGATCCATTAGAAGGTGCCGAAAATAAAAATGTGGCGCGCAGTTGTTTTCAATGGGCTAGCATTCGATGGGTTTTCGCTCAGTCTTACATGACGCTATCGAGTGCTGCTGAACAAAACGATGGTGATGGAACAAGGAAGAGAACAACGTCTGGTGCTGCGGAAGGTCCATCATACGGCCACGACGAATCGGGTAACGTTGTCGTTGACCCGTCATCTCCGCTCTTGGAGCTATTGCTTTCATATTAAACTGCTTGACATACACTGACTAAAAAAATATAATACATTCGCCCATTCATCACCCATTCGTCATCTTAGTGGTCGACGTAGACAGAAACACAATATTGAACTTGTCAAGCGTCGAAATCGGTGTCAGCAAAAAAATAATAATAACACGAAAACTTCGTGAAACATAGAATTTTCTCGACGTTCTTGCTGGCACCCAGTTTCTTATCAGAGGGTTTTAGTTTCTTTTGTTACTAGTAATTACCTTGTAGTAAGGTTAATTTTACCGGTACATCCCAACAACACCTTGTTTTGGCTCAAAGTATGTGCCGTGGTTTGGATAACAGAAGCTGCGCATTGCATGTTGGTACGTTGTCAGCAGTACTTCTGCAGCTGTTTGATGGTCGATGATAAGTAAAAGAAATGATGAACGAGGTTGAAGAAATCTGATTGGTGGATACCCTCGGTGTACGATTGAAAGCGCATTTTTTCGAGGAATTTCTCTTCTCTTCGTTCTACACATTCTGTTCACGACGAGCATCACCTTTGCGCGACAAACAATAGAAAACGACTTTCTCGCTACATATCGGTACCAAACAGCATTCCAAGCAGCAAACCCAAAGGTAATTCGCGTTCATGAGTGTGGACCTAGTCAAGAGGTACGGGTAACATCTTCTTGTGTCATTTCTCTGGTTAGGGAGGAAACACATCGGCAGAAACGAATCATTACTTACCACCGGCATGAGCAACCGGCGGCAGAGTTCAAACACGTGAAAAACTCGTGCACAGAGACACAGTGGGCAGATGTGACATCTGTTAACCATCAGTTATCGAGTCGAACTAGTCGAAACCATAGTTGAAGTCGGATCCGACTCTCACATTTTTATCCTCCCCTCTCTCGAACACAAACAACCATTGTCAACTTCCCATCGTTTCGCGTTCTCTGTTGGTCCTGCCTTTCTTAATACGGTGCCGAAAACGAGAAGAGGGTATCTTGGCATATGGAAGGAAAGAGGCATCTACCGTCCAATCTGAAGTATCTTGGTCTGTTTTCTGGATGGTTTTGAGCAAACGCAAAGCAGGTGTACTCATAGTTTGGTGACATGTCGCCGTCGAGTTCCCGCAAACCTCTCGAGGGAGATCCTGCAACATACGAGCACGTTCAACAAGCACTGTTCAACGCTGGTAACAATACCGCGAGCGGCAGCAATAGCAACACTATCGAGGCTGTTATTGGTGCAGAGGAGCGCAATCGTTCGGGGAATATCCATTCAAAACCTCCTTCCAGTTCGAATACGGACGCGAAGTTCTCTAATGCCAGCGTCGAAGAAATGTCTCAAGCTAGCTCTTCCAAGGCCGATGTTGATAAGCATTCGAAAATGATGCCAACATCCACTTTACCGCTGATACCACCACCAAGTCAGCAGAAGTATATCACACAGAACCTCTCTGTCCGATCAAGTGCAATCTTTTCCTCAAAATCTGGATCAAATGAAGGTTCGACTGTCGCAACCAAATTGGAAGGAGCGACTCCCATCAAACCAAGACCAATTCTGATCGGCGTAAAAGAAAGGGTTGCTGTTACATCTGAGGGAAACAACAAAACATTAACGACTAATGCGTCGACTGTTTCAGCTGTCGTGCAGTCGAATGAGACTCCTCCTGTCACTAAAATAACAGAACGGAGTTCCAGTGCTCCGTCAACGAAAAACAAGGGAACAGCCCGTCGCCGTGGCAAATGGACAATTGAAGAGGAGGAATATGTCGCTCGAGTGATAGAAGACTTCAATTCTGGTTATCTTAATGCGCCGGCGGGATACACTCTTCGAAGCTACCTCTCCGATAAGCTTCAATGTGACCCTATGAGGATCACCAAAAAGTTTACTGGTGAATCTTGCATAGGAAAGAGAGTTTTCCATCCTGCAGTAAGGAGTGCTGCAAACGCGGCAGCAATTGATAAGGCACAGGTCTGTTTTGTTGTTGTTGTTGTTGTTGTTGTTGCTTAATGCTCTCGTAAGACCAAGTCGGTCAAAATCACACCTAACGCAATTGCTGCAATTTCGTTTTCTCACTCCGACATGAAATCTTTCTCCAACGAAATAGACTGAACTTGATGCGCTCGAGAGGCGGTGGAGACGGCGCCTTGAGATGCAACAGCGTGAATCAGCAAAGAAAGCAGCTGCGTCGGCGGCGGCTGCAAGCGCTGCCAGCCGAGGTGCCGTCACGGTGCAAGGGGTTCCTGTTTCTATGCTAGGTGCCAGCTCCCATAGTCCCGCCGATAGTCAACTGCAGCGATCGGCAGTGACCCAAGCCGCAACGTGGCTAGATAGAGCTAATGTCATTCTTATGGGGAATATTGACAACAGGAATGAAACTAATTCTTCGTTCAGAGGAAAAACCTCGAACGAGAGTACCCAACAGCACAGCTCTACAAGCACGCAAAGTAGTGCGGAAGACTCTTTGGAACATCAAATGAAAGAAGTACAAAGGTTAATATACGAAGGACCAATCATTCAGCAGACTACTGCCGGTTTGCCAAATTTACTGCTTCATACATCCGCATCAACAACTGTACCTTCGTTGCAAATAACGACACAAGCGAAAGCCACCGACACAATACCAGGCGCAGCCTCGACTTCTCCTCTCCTTGGTACGATGCTCAAACCCTCTTCTTCGGCTCCAGTATCACCCACTCTTGAGCCCGCTGACAAACGAATGCGGACGTCAACTTCCGCCGATTCGGATACAACAGGAGCAGAGGATGCAGAAGCATTGGTTGGCTTTCTCAGAAGTGTCCGGGCTTCGGCCGCTGCGGGACAAGAATTGTAGAGCGATTGGAATGACTTTTGTTCGATCGGAATACCGCAGCTCCACGACAAAATATCTCACTTCTGCACGGTCATACCAAAGTCAGTCTTTTTATGAACCAAAGTGAAAAGAAACGAAACGGGGTTACGATTACAACTGCATGCACGAGAGTACTTGGTTCATTGCATTCTTAAATAATTAAAATGATAGCTTTTCTAGCACAAGACGGCTTTCATGAACTTTTCGCAGCTGGTTTCTTCCGTTTTGGTTCCCAACGCCAAGTATAATACAATATTCAAAATGTTTGACAGCCGGTATTTACGTCTATATGCTACTGAACTCCAATTGGTGGTATCTGACTGACTGACTGATTCATTATTGATTGATTGATTGATTGATTGAGTCGTGTCGACTAATGCGGCGGAACCGCGATCCCCGGTTTCGACTGCGGAGCAATAATGACGTTGTCTCTCACGCACTTGAACTTCGCGCCGAGCCCGACGATCTCGCTGTCGTCACCGCACCGATCCCACGCGTCTCTTGCCATGGGCGACACGATCCATGCAATCACCATCCATTTCACCAGCCAGTTCAGCCATTCCGCATAGGGAAAACCGGGAGCGTTTCGATCGGCGGCGCTCTTGGGCACCCTGGTTTGCCTCGTCAACCTGGCCAGTTGCGCGTCCGCCGAGGCACTCAGGGCATTGAAACGGATCCCGCTCTTGTCCTCGCCCTTCAACGGCAGATCGTACGGTCGCGCGGCGATGCAGGTCACCGGGAATTCGTGAACGTTGGGAAACTGTTTGCTGACCCTCCACCTTGGCACGTCCCACAGATAGATGGTTCCGTCGGCGTTTCCCAGAGCCATCGTGGTGGCGTCGGCCGACATGGACATGGCGGACACCGGATGCTCCGAACAGACCGTTCGTTCGAAGCACTGGTACTGGTTCTCCTTGTCGTCGAAACCCCACTTGGACAAAAAGGCCTTGCCTCGTTTCCCCGACGCAACCGTGTATATGAGCTTGCCCTCCAAATCTCCAAAGGCGCATCCCCGCACCATGACGGTCTGTATGCGGTTCTGTCTGTTCTTGGGTGGCGGTGGTGCCCGGGGGTCCACGATGCTGCACTTCAGGACACCGATGCACCCGTCTTTTTTCCAGACGCGGGCCGTCCCGTCCTTGGAACTGGACACGATTAGATCCATTGCTCTCGGAGCGAACGTCACCGCGCAGATCGGCTTCGTGTGACCCACGTCGGGACCCTCGTCGCAAACGTAGGAGGGCAGCTCCTTCACGCGGTAGTCCTCCACGATTTCGTACACCTTGATCGATCCGTTCTCGCAGCCCAGGGCTATCGCGTTGGCCATGGCATTGACGCCGATCGCGTGAACGGTTGCCCCCACCGATAACTCTTGTTCCAGTTTTGCTTCCGGCAGAGAGTACACGTTGATCTTCGTGCCCAGCGCGCAGAACAAACTGATCTTGTTGGTGATCGGGTTCTTGGCAATGCTGATGGCCACGCCCAATTGATCGCCCGTCTCGACAACGATGGGTTCGTCGTCGTTCGAACCTCCCTGGGGCTGTTGTTGCTCTTGCTCTTGCTCCGATCGATCGGACGATCCATCGGAAATCTCGATGTAGAGCCTGTTCTTTACGCCGGTGGCGGCGCTTCCTCCCCCACCGCAATACGCCACGATGGACGTTCCGTTCCCGGGGTCACCGTACCAGTGCATACCGAAAATCGGAATGCCGATGGCATCGTGCCGGGACGGTGGTTTGAGCTTGGACGGCATGGCGACTGCGACTGCGGCTGCGAATTTGACTGCGGCTGCGAACGATTACGGGATTTTGGTCGGTTGGGCGGTCGGGCGGTCGGGCGGTCGATCGATTGAAAGGAGATGATAATATTATAATTATAATATATGAACGAATCAAATCGTTGTCCAAAAGCTTCACCAATGTCTAATTGCTTTCGGTTTGGATTGCTCGTGCCATGGTGAGTTGGATAACTTAGTTGATTTGTGGCATTTTCAAAAAACAATACGAAGCAAAAAATGTTCAGTCACGTTCCCACGCCTCCATGTTAGTGGCCACAGATACCGTATGTGTCGTATGTACGAGAGGTACCGTATGAAGCTTTGACTGCTTCGACTAGAAACTGCTGTCGTCCAGCTTCTTTCGTGAACCGCACTAAAACACTGTGATGAATAGTAGTAGTAGTAGTAGTAGTAGTAGTGGTAGGATACAGTATGATTAAAATATCATCCAGTATCAATCTCCCTTTGTTTGGTTTGCTTTGTACCGGTATGTTGTCCAAAAGAACACCAAACAGAACCAGCTGGATCAAACAACTCATACAGGTTTTGTCAGTATTGCAGCATTTCTTGCTCCAAAACAGCACCAGCACCACCACCACCAGCATCAAGAAATCTTCCATTGTAACTCCTGGACTCCTCAAGCGAGTAGTAGGATTATGATCATTCACAATCCTACCAGTGGAAGGAAGCAGAGCTTGACAGTACTACTAGTATGAAATGCATCGTCAGCAGCACCATCAGAAAATTATGTTTCTTTTGTACTACTATTTGGTGGTCTAGAACGGCGGCGTCATTGTTGCCGGCACCATTCGAAGGCGATTGTGCTAGGTCGTAGTCAAGAAGGGTGGGATTTTCATCGCGCGCACACACACACACACACACACACACACACATCACAGCCCACAGCAGCTCCCTCCCTTTTCTCCTTTCGTGGTCTCTTTCAACGGTTGTTCTACTATGATTATTGCGTGCTGGTGCTTTTCAGTTCTTGAATCGTGCCGTACACCAGTACGGTAGAGGGTTTGATCGTACACGACGTACGCACGTGTTGTACTTGTGTGTAAGATCTTACGCGTTCTTGTACTTGTACCGTGCGATTACGAATCGCGCCGAATTTCCTTAGCGGTTGGCCTTGTCACAGTTGAGGCGTGAGGCGTGAGGCGTGAGGCGTGATCCGAGATGCAGGCAAGGATAAGAGATTCTCAGAGATACCTTACCGTAAATTACGACAAGACTGCAATGACAGACAAGTAAGTTAAGGTTCATTCATCATCATCATCATCATCATCATCACCTCTCGTTATTTGTTCTCATCTGGCATCGATTGTTCTTTGTACCAGGCACATTGCGGGTTTCGAAACCGAAACAAGAGACTTCAAAGAAACGAAATAATAGACAAGAAACTGCGGTAACACCAAACGGACACACAGACCGCCCCTCTTTTTTGCGATGCCGGCCCGCATGCGAAGAGGTCGAAGCCCGACCCCATACGGGGACGCCACCAACGCCGATATCGACGCCCGCCGCGAGGAAGATGATTCGATGATGGACGAGGACGACCAGCGAGAACTGGTGGAAACCCTCCAGCGGGAAGCCGCGGCGCAGACGCGCTTCTTCCGAAAGGCGTTTGGCTACGGAATCGGGGGAATGGCGATGGTCCTGTCGCTGGTCTTTCCCCTGCTGTGCCCGGACGAATGCGGGGTCGACCGGGAGACGGCGGCGGCCTGCTGGATTCATTCTTTGCTTTCCTTTGCGGTTCACGCGCGCACGGTCCTTCCCTTCTTGTCGGAACCATCGGCATCCAAAGTATTGGCGTCGACGTCGACGTCGACATCGTCCGCGATGCTACCGGACGCCGTCGATGTCCTCTCGCAGGCCGTCCCGATTCTGATTTGGTGGGGCGGATTGTTCTCGATACGCGACGAGGATCATTTTCACCTGGCGTTGCTCATTGGCAACTTAGTGACCTTTGTCGGGGCTCGGTTGATGCGCTGGGACATGCGGGCAACGGAGCTGGCTCTGGAAGACCTGGATGGTGCGCGCTACAAGCACAAGTCGCTGTAGAACAGAGCAGAGCAGAGCACGCTACACCGCACTACACTACACTACGCAACACCACAACTTCTGGTGAAGACCGTGGAGCCGCAACCGCCATTGCGATATTGATAACGAAGAGCTCTGCCGGCTGCCACGGAGGCGGAACAAATAGTCGGTCGTTTCCTCTCTCTGGAGATACTAGATCCTTTCAGTTTCGAAGGCTACATACCACAGTTTCGGCCGGATGTCCACAAGGGAATGATCTTCCTACCTATTTACCATGACGAAACACATCTCGGAGAAAACGAAAAACAGCAAATTCGGTAAGGTTTTACGGTCTGTTTCATCACCACCACAGTTTTGTCCATGCAAGCCATGAATCATCCACGACTGGAGCGGCATTGGACGGATGGATGAACCAAATGACGATTGGCCGCACTCCTCAACGAATAATAAGATTCTCTTCTCACGGTAGCAACAAGTCCGAGATCATCTTTTTTTAACGCATTTAGGAAATCCCATTTGTTCGACAGAGAATTTGTTTGAAACATGTATTATTATCAACAAGTATTAATAGTGTATTTTCGTCATCATGTAATACGTACTGCGGAAACGACCCGTGACCGAGCCAAGCAGTGCAAGCGTGCAAATTGCATTCCGGTGATTGGCGACCGGAAAGCAGAGCCACCCAACATCCCCACCACACAACCAAACCCCTTTTGATCATAATTGCCACACCACGGCACATCACAGCACGGCACAGCACAGCACACCTTCACGTTTTGCTCGTCCCGTCGCATTTCGTTCCGTATTTCGTTCCGTATTTCGTTCCGTATTTCGTTCCGTGTTTTGCTTCATAGTTCGCTTTGTATTTTGCTTCGTTCCGCCTCTCGTTCCGCCTCTCGTTTTGTCTCGTCTCGTCTGGTCCGGTCTCAGACCGAGATGTGGTTGCTCACGGCCTGGACGGCCGCATCCACCGCCGCCTGGTTGGCGGCCTGTGTTTCGGCCTCTGCCGCCGCCACGGCTGCCACCGCGGCTTCCACGGCGGCGTGCTCCACCACGTGCTGCTGCTGCTGCTGCTGCGGCTGCGGGGGAGCCACCGGCACCGGTGCTGGTACCGGGGTGTGTTGTGGTTGTGGTTCCTGCTGTTGTTCCATGACGGGAACTTCGGGATTCGCCACGGCAGGAACGGGAACCACCTCATGGACAACCCCGGCAGCATGCTGTTGTTGTTGCTGCTGCTGCTGCTGCTGATGCAGCTCGATGGCCTTTTCGGCGGCCGCCAGGAGCGAAGGATCCTGCGCGGTGGGTGATGGAGGAGGAGGATCAGCCGCGGCGGCAACGGCGGTCATGGCGGCCACCGGCACGGCGCCGACGACCTCGGGCGCCGCCACCGTCGCTGCCGCGGCCGCCGTCGCAACCACCACCACCGCTGCCGTCCCGTCGGCGCCGTTCCGCTCCTGGGCCTTTTTGCTGCGGGCCGCGGCGGCGCGTTCCCGGCGCTTCCGGTTCTTGGCCTCCAGCTGGGCCGGGGTCAGTCGCTGGTAGCGCTCCCGCTCCAGCTTGGCCCGCCGCGCGTTCCGCTTCTTGGCGTCGTCACAGGCCAGCGAGTGGTACCGCTCGCGCTCCCGCTCCCGGCGGCGCTGGCGGGATCCCTCGCTCTGGCGGTGGTACTGCTCCCGGCGCTTGGCGTTGTAGGTCTGCCGCTGCTCGGGCGTCATGTTGGCGTAGCGCTGGCGATCCTTGAGCCGGCGGGTGGCCAGCTGGTCCTCGTGGGAGTGCCCGGTGCCGGTGCCGCTTCCGGAGGCCTTTTTGGAGGGCGGGTGGGGGGCCTCCTCCTCGACGGTCTTTTCGCGGTAGCGCTTGCGGCGCTGCTCGTTCTTCTTGTTCTCGGCGTCGATCGCCGCGTCCATGTCGTTGACGCCGACTCCGACGCCGACGGGGACACCGAGATGATTGACGCTGACGACGCCAACGTCCATTCCATCGGTCTTGACGGATGCGGCGGCCACCGCCGCTGCCGCAGCGGCGGCGGCGCTGTCGTTGTTTCCGTCGGCGGCCAGGGCGGCATCGACGGCCAGCTGGACGTCCCCGACGGCAAAGACGGCGGCGGCGGCTGCGAGTGTGGATTTGAATGTGAATGTGAATGCGACAGAACAGGCGCGCACCGGTAAGGGGTAGGGGGAATGGATTGGACATGTGGATGTGCATGTTCATGTTCATGTGCAGGGAACACGGAACAGAGCAGAGGGGTTCAAGAAATCGTGTGAGAGAAAGAAAATGGACGCAGAAAATGGCACAACAACCATCGCATTGCATTGCATTGCATTCCATCGCATCGGTCGGATAGCATCGACCTCCTCATTCATTTCATTTCATTTCTTTATTCATTCATGCATTCGTTCCAAGTGACCGACTCACCCGCTTCGGCAATCATGGCCGAGGTGTCCACGTCGGTGGGAACCTCGGGAGGGACCATCTGGTGGGCATGGGTATGGGCGTGGGCGTGATCGGCGAGGGCTTCCGCCACCGCCTGCTCGGGAACCGCGGCCGCGGCGGCAGCCGCGGCGGCCACCGCTGCAGCCGTAGAGGTAGCCGCCGCCTCGTCGTCCGCAGCGGTAGAATGCGTGTGAGTATGAGTGTGCGTGTGAGTGTGCGGGATGCCCTCGGCAGCGGGTGCGTGGGCGTGAGGGTCGTGCATTTCGACGGGGACTTGGATCGGAACCTGGACCGGCACCTGGACTGGTACCGGTACTTGGACCGGCACTTGGACCGGTACTGGTACTGGTGCTTGCACTGGTGCTGGTGCTGGAACTGGATCTGGAACTTGGACTGGCACTTGGACTGGCACTTGGACCTGTAGTTCATCCTTGGGTTGTTCGTGTTCGAGTGGCTGGTGGTGAACCACTACCTGCTCGTGGGTACCGATCGTGTCGGCCATTTGGGTTGTTGGGAGTTCTTCCGCCATCTTCGTGGGGTGAGCTTGGAGGGAATCAATCAATCGATCGATCGATCAATCAATCAATCAAAACGAATTGGTTTGGTCCGGATTGGATTGGATTGGATTGGATTGGAGTTTTGCTTGTACTCGTATCTATCAATCTCCAAAGGTATCCTGTCGAGATCGAGAGGGATATTGTGATGCCGACTTGATGGGTGTTGTCTGTCTGTCTTCAATCCATCCACCGCTTTGTGAAAGACGGAGGTGTCTGTTGTATGTCCTTTGTGAAGGAATGTTAGTTGTGTGTCTTGATGTCGTCCGTTTTTTTGTTGCTGGCTGCGGGTTCTGTCCTTCACTTCGTTCTCTGTAGGTGTAGTCGTACCGGCTACAGGTACTTGTACGTGAACGTGTACGTAGTAAGTGTTGTGCATTAAATTTTTTTGGAGTTCTGTCCTTCGACGTTGTTCGCTGTCGTCATGGTCCGATGGTCCTGATGCAGGGGAGGATTTTGATTGTTGAGATGATTCTTGACTTTGATTCGCAGGCATGCCTGCTGCGGATGAGTGGAAGCAAGCAGGTTCCCTACCGTACGGTAATTAAGGTACGGTAACTTACATCTTCAAAAAAATAGAGGATGCAATGCGTTCGATTTGTACGACAACGATAGGTGGTGTAACCTTACCGGTAATCTTAGGTAAGGCTTAGGTAAATCCGCCAGCAAGCGAGCGGATACGGTCAGGTAATTTTGAGTCCCGGATAGATCTTGACTGGTCTTGCTCATCAGGGATGTGCTCTGTCCCAAGGATCATGATCACTAGTACATGTACCGTAGAACAACAAAAGCATCCATTGTTTCATGACTGTATCAATGGTTAGAAGATTTTATAAGTTGCATCATCTTTCTTCTCGTCTCTTATGTCATCAACTACTGCAACCATCACGAATCAATCATCACACGAAGAAAGACTTCCTGCTGCTGCTGCTGCTGCGTGCTGAAATTCTTGTTCTAATAGTATTGAAAATGCTTCTCTCAAAATATTTGCTGGTGGTGGATGGCTTCTGGACGAAAATGAGCTTCATTCGAAGAACCAACTTGCTGTAGGAAGCAAGCAATGGTCGTGTATTATTATTTTATGGATTAGACCTCGCAAAAAAGCAATCTATTTCGCAGATTCCAAAACGCATTCACAACATCCTCAGGATGATGGTGGTATCTCCTGCAGTACTGACACCAGTAAGTTACTAGGAGATCACGACACAAGAACTTGGAGTGCGGATACTAGCTACTATTCGTAGTACTACTAGTATTGATCATAATTTCGAAGTATCTACTAGTAGTAGTGCTGCTGTAACCAATAGAAGGAGACTCTCCGAGTTCATCGCTTTCCGAAATCGAGATCAAACGCAAACAGAAACGCAGCAACAATGTTACTACTAGCTTCTTCGATCCTGTGCACGTGTGGACAAAGCGATCGCAGGTTGCAGCAGAACGGAGCACGGGGGGCTGCCACCAGCAACCGGGAAACCGTTCGCGGCTTTCGGAACGGGAGCCCGCGGTTCTACTACGGCACGATATATTCGGTTCCGAAATACAGTTGTGGTGGTAGTAAAAGGACCTATTTTGAATTCGGTTACCATTCCATATCCAATGTCAAAAAGACGGTTGCCCTTTGAGACATCCCAATACTGGGCACCGTACTAACTTCAAGCCCCATTCCGATTTCCGTCGCGAGTCTTGGCGGCGCATGCCTGCCGGAGCTGCAATTTCCTTTCGGTTGTGCCAGCACTCTTACCGGATGATGCCGATCGTTTCGGTCGGGGAGGCCCTCTCAAGTGATGAAAAGCCAATGTTCCGCGAAGCAAGTAAGCGACGGGACGTAAGAATAGCAACAATAATGATAATGAATCCAATCGATTCGGACAAAGTGTGATCGCGATCGCGATGGTGATTGGGATCGCCCGCTTCTAGTCCACATCACGCCACTGCCACCCAGAGGTGTTTCGCCGGCGAAATTCACTCGGGGAAACGGTTCGCTTAGCTGCTTTCGTGGAACGAATGATGTCGAACCTCGTGTCCAACAAACTCGGGACTCAAACGGGACAATGGCGGTGTTCCTCGGGGGGATTCATTCGTGGCAAGCCTCGCGGTACCGATTCTGATTCCGATTCCTTCCGCCCAAACCATCCGGCTCGGTCGATGGTGCTTGTAATTAAATGTTGATAAAGGCCGGTTTTCTTCGTCCAATCGTCGGCACAAGCACGAGCAATCGACGCCACAAGGAAGCAAACCCCAAAACCATCCAATGGCGTGCCCGATCCAGCCAAGGAAGGGCGAATTCTTTGCCACCGGGAATGTGCTGCAGCAATGAAATCAGGACCAGTTTGCCAAAAAGGGCCAGAAACAAATACGTCGGCACCGCAACGCAAATTCCGTAGGGTTTCGGACGCCGCCTCCTCTGCCGCCGTTTGTCGAGTTTCTCCGCCAATCGAACGACACTGTCCGTAGACGATGACACGGAAGAAGGTGCTCTCTTTCCGTAATTGTCGATTCGTTCCTCTCTTTCTTTCTCTCGTTCTTTGCTCCGAACGGTTCTGAGGGCGCGTCGAAACGCAATGAAGGGATTCGGATGGCCGTCTCGTTGGCGACCCTGCGGAGGATACGAATCGAGTGTTTCTCCTACCCACCTGCAACCAAAGGTGTAATGGAAAGCCTCGGGAGGTCTAACGCCGGAATCCTTGCTTTTTGGATGGTCATCGTTGGTCCTGTTCTGCGTCACAAATGTCGCGGCTGCTACCGCGAGGGCAGCAACGTCTTCTCTTCCCACCAGCGCCGGGCTTGGAACTCTACCGGTGCTCGAAACCTGAACCGACGTCGTGTTGGCATCGCGCTCCTCGTCCACCAGGTCTCCCGGTCGCAAAACCACGGTTTCTATCAGGCTGCTTTCTTCCAGCAGCCGTTCCGCCATTTCGTGGTATCGAAACACGAGGGAATGAACGGCGTTTGCAACCACCGGAACAATGTCCCATGGGCGATACCCCACGCACACGTCCGAAATCCGAATGAACCGTATGCGAGGAACGTGGATTTCTTCCGGTTTCAGGCCCTCCGCCTCGGCCACGGTCGCGGCGGTTGCCTCGCGACGAAGCTGCTCCCGTTCGGCGTATCCCAACGCCTTTCGGGTCGATGCATAATTGACGTAATACGGATGCCTTCCGTCTTTGCACCAGGTACTGACGTCGGCCTTCAACAAGCGGACAAAGGGTCTCGCGAGGATGTCGTGCCAGAGATGTGTGCGGCGGACGGATCCAACGCAACTTATGATGGTAGTGCAATCCTTGATGGAATCTTCCAGGGCTTCGTTCACGTCCGGGAGCCCATTGTCGTAATCTTCGACGTTGTTGCCGTAGTACAAGGACGCCGATTCGGCTCTTTCTCTCCACAGACGGTCCTCTTCGGTGTCCTCTTGCACAAAGCCAGGCAGTTCCTCCGGTGGCACCAGGTTGCCTTTGACGATGGTGAGTTTGGGACCTCGAGGGTTGTTGTTTCGTTTCGCAACAACGGGCATAAATTCGTCTTCGTACAAGACTTTCGTGGCCTTGTCGAAGCTTCGAACAAAGGCCACAACCTCCATGTCGACGTCTCTCATTTCCATCAGTTGGCGTATCACGTGTCTTCCGATTCGCCCGGTAGCTCCCAGCACCACAATCTTTGGCTTTTCGGGAATGGATTTTGGTCCCAAGAAATCAAACGCGGTTTCGGTCGGCGGACTCATGAGAGGTCTCCGCCTCATTTCTCGTTGTTTCTCTCGCTCTGGTTCACTCTCCATTCCCATGTCATCGTCGGAAGGACCGTAATAATAAAGTCGACTCGTGGGTCGTACCCGCCGATGATTCTTGATACCGGCAGCGACAAACAACGCCGACGGGATCGTCTCGGGAGCACTGTCGCTGCGACCAGATGGAGTGTACAGAGCAATGCTTTCTCCAACGAGTGACAAAAGAATGAGTATCACCGACGACACCAAACTCATGGTAGACAAACAATAGAAAGGTAGGGTTTCAACGGAACTCAAACTTTTGTTACTCTGTTGCTTTCGGCCTAGATCACTATGTCATAAGCTGTAACGACAGGAAGTGAAGTTCTTGTCGTTACGAGTTACCGGTATGACAATGTTGCAATTGAGATGATGAGATGATGTACGGTACGGGTAAGATCTTAAAAAACCTCATGATACACTTGTAATGATTCTACCGTCACGGCCGATTTCAAAATTGTTGGTGAGGCGAGCAAGCGTGAGATCTTAGGAGACAGAGCTGATGACAATCGGAGAATGATTGATTCGAATCGAATTCCGAATCTCACAGTCAAAAGAATCGAATCAATCGAAATTACTAGTATTACTACTACGAAGTACTTCGTATCGTACAAAACGTACCAGTATTAGTCTATCAACTTTTCATTATGCCCTTTTTGAACGTTAAAAGCCGTTAAACAGTCATCTATTTTTTAAGGTTTCCCATCAAATCACGAACATTTCAGTCGTGGAAGGCCGTTGGACGCAAGCTTCGAGCTTGGAAGCAACTCGAAATGGACAAGGATCGAAGGCATCAGCTTGTCGAGGCAGAATAATCCCGCCAAACAAGACGATGGCCGAAGAGGAAAAACCGAACTATTCATACCATACGAGCACTGGTCTTCACCGAAAAAGATTCCTATCGTCTCCGGTGATTCGATGAAGCAAACTGCACTAGGATTTCATTGGTCGTCGGAAGGAAGCATTCACGGCTTCTAAGCACAAGAGACACTCGACTCCACCTGCACCGCCAAATTCACGATTGACGATTTTCTGGTCATTAATCTTTTGCCCACAGTTCCAATGGCGTCGGGTAGCGTCGTCGCAAAAATGGAGTCGGTCTTATCGACCACTCTCGCCGATCTTCATATACGAAACGAAGTGGGGGGGTGCATCCAGGATATGTTGCTGGACATAGAGACTACTCACCACCTGCAACAACAACTCGAACTCGACAGCACACAAAAATTTCTCGAAAAGGTCCAAACCGAGCAACAGGCAGTCATTCTGGAGGCACACGCGGAACGGATGGAACGATACGAGCGTCGAATCGACGTGGCGGATCGATTTCTGGTGGAGCTATTGCAGGTCAATCGCGAAATGAAGGAGCTGCTGGAGTGGAAGGAAGCACACGAATACAAGGTTCGGAATTACGATGCCGTTCTGGCCAAACTCGCACAGACCGAGGAAGAATTGAAGGAAGCAAATCGGGTTAGCTACGGCGGTGAAGCCAGACCACGGCGAGCAGAGGATGCGAAACCTCCACGAAAAGAGACAAAGAAAGAGACAAAGCAAGAGACAGCAACCGAGTCGTCTTCCTCAGCGGTATCCGAAACTGCGGTGGACAAGACGGTATCCGCGGCCGAATCGATACCGGAACAAACTCCCGAAAAGCCGGTCGGATCGACATCATCGGAAGCAGCGGTAGCGGTAGCAACGCCATCAGAAGCAACGATTGCTGAAAAAACAGAACCAGACAATTCAGAAGCTGCAAGTTCGCCTTCAATCGATGATCAGAAACCAACTGCGGAGACGGAACAAGGCCAAGATGACGATGCATCACCTGCCGAGGAAGACCAGAAACTACCGGCCACCGAAACCGCTGTTGTTTCGATTGACACAGAAGCCGACAGCAAAGAGGACATTCCTACTCTCATGACACTGGATGTGGAATTACTGATGAACATTTTTGGATTTCTCGATGCGATGGATATTTTGAATACAGCACAAATCAACGTCACGATGTACAACAAAGTCGATAACATCTTTGGAATATCGGAAGACGGTCAATCGCCCCCTGTTCCAACACCGCCGCCGCCGCCGCCGCCACCACCACCACCACCAGCAAAATCCAAAACAGCAGCGTCTAGTTCTTCTGCGAAGCCGGCAGCGGCAAGGCCGAACTCTTCCATGAAACCACCTCCACAAACAACCGCCGCCGCCGCTGCTTCTACGACAGGTTCAACAGAATCATCAACTGGTGGTATGGGCAAGGGTTTGTTCTCCATGCTACAACCTACCACGACGACCAAAGCCCCTAGTTCGGGACAGACGCAACACTCACAACCGCTCAATGCGAAGGTAGCTCAGTCCATGGCGTCAAAATTATCAGACGCGGAATTGGCTGCCATTATCACCATGACCGACAAACTGTCGAAATTGGAAAAGGAGGGACACATGCTGAGAAACGAGAAGGAGGTGCTTGCCGCAAAACTAGACGGAACCGAAGGGGTCAAACGATTCTTGATCGAAAAAGTTCGCGACATCGAAGTCAAACTGCAGCGTTCGAGAGAAGACGAAATCAAGGTCACGCAACAAATCGCTTCCGACCAAGAAGTGATTGCCTTTTTGGACAGCCGGGTACAAGAATTAGAACAACAAACCGAAATGCTGACCCTGGAAAAAACGGGGACACAGGCCGGCTTTGATGATCTCAAGGTGTCTACCTCTAAAAGGATTACAATGCTTAGCGACATGCTCAAATACGAGCGAGAAAAAGTCCGAGAAGACGAAAGCGATTGGAAGGCAACCAAAAAAGTGTTGGTGAAGGAAGTAAAGAGCTGCCGAGCGCAAATTTTGGCTCTGCAGGCCGAACGAGACGGCCTCAAGGAACAAAATGATATGCTGAAACGAGCTATTGTCTCAACTGGTGGAGGGGGAAGTCACAGCATGAAACATCACGGCGGAGGCAACGGAGGGAGATAGTTCTCCCGGCGCTACATCTCTCTTCTTTCTCTTCGACTCGTATTGATGTAAAGGGCAATGCAATTTTTTAATGAGCTGTAAATAATGTATTTACAGAGACCAATCACTGATTCAGCTGTCTTTCGAGAAAGCGAGTCACAGCAGTGTCCTCTTCAACCTCTTTGTCCCGTAGGGTCCCCGTGACCATATTATAGCGTCGATTGAAGTCAGAGTTATTTTTGTTCCCATGACTCCCTGCGATTATAGCTTCCACACCATCTAAAACGACTGCTTTCAAGGCTTCATTCGAATCGCTGCCATTCTTTTTTTCTTCGCGGGACAAAAACACGAGGACGCGAAGGAACAAGTCCAGCATGTCGTCGATTGTTGCCGTGAA
This sequence comes from Pseudo-nitzschia pungens, assembly GCA_037355855.1. NCBI lineage: Eukaryota > Bacillariophyta > Bacillariophyceae > Bacillariales > Bacillariaceae > Pseudo-nitzschia > Pseudo-nitzschia pungens. The sequence continues at coordinate 1,829,933 of CM074758.1, forward strand.
TTTATCCACGTTTGTATCCCCGTTTGGCGTGACTTTGTCGTTTCGCGGTGTCAATTGTGTCAAGCCTTCCCAGGGGAACTCGGAAAGACGGATTCGGCACAGAATAATGGAAATCACTGCCGTAGAATGGACCGATGATGAAGCCTTGTCAAGATTGAATGCGTGACCATCTGGAAAACTATTCATTTCTATCCATAATTCGGACAAAACCGTCTTTTCCTGTTCTGGATTGCACAACAACAGGAGTATATGATCGTTCGTCTGGACATGATACATCCAGCTGTGGAACCACCTAGCACTGGGATCGACCCGTGCCAATACTTTCTGAGCAAGGAAACCTTTCTTCGAACGATCGTTTCGCAAAAAGAGCGAAAGCATACGGTTCTCCATATCTCCTGCTAAAACTTCCGAATATTGATCCCGTTGCATTATATCTACCCACATGTCTCTCCAATTTTGAACCAAAGAAGCCACCAGACACGACTCCTGTTTTTCGTCTATGTCCAAGGGATCGCATGTATCTTCTAATTGCACTAACTTGGCCAGCGTTTCGAGCAGATTTTGACAGATGCCGTAAAGGAGAGGGGTGTACTCAGAGGAAGATCTTCCTTGGTCAAACCATTTTCTGTGTAAAGCGATAATATCGAACGCAATCTCGGGAGACTGAAGAGTCGATTCAGTTAGATCGTTCTGTAGGATGGGACAAATTTCGTTCCAATCCATGAGCAAATCTTCCAAGTATTTGACCTTTTGGAAGACCTTCAAACGTTCTTGAGTTGACGAAGCTTCCCGAATTTCATCCAACGAAACGGGCAATGCGAAGCCGCCTTGTAACTGATCGAATAAGGAGAACGAATTGCCGGTGCTTGAAGTTTTTTTGGAAGATTTTGTTTCCGAGGTTTCTTCATTCGTGCCGTCATTGCAGTTCTGTGCGTTCTTTGCTTTCCATTTTTGTGTAGCTCGACCAAATGCTTTTTTCAATTCTTCGGTGTCATCTGGAAAGGACAACTCGGAAAACATAGTAGAGAAAGAGTCGCGGAGATCAAGATCCACCCTTTGGACGTCAGCATCGACTTTTCCGTTACAATTCTTGTCACCAAGACGCACGCTGACTGGTCCCCGAGGATAGGCAATAGACAGTTGCTCTTCCAACGAGATGGCCATCGCTTCAATACGTTCTTCGCAGAGGTTGCCCGTGTTCCTCATTGTTAAGATGATATTCGTGCAATTTAGAGACTAATCAGCGGCTTCTTTCTTGTGACTGCATCTTCATGGTCTGGTCGACACCAACCACTTCTGTTCTTGTTGTGAACATACGATACTCCTACCCAGAATTAAGCAAGTGCAGGGAGAAAACCCAACAAAAGCAAGAGCTTCTGAAGAACCCGAGTCCTAACCTTACCGTACAGTAACAGTACAGTGCACGTAGTAGTAGAAGCCACGGGGATGATTATTCACAAAAATTCTGTTGTGGTCTCTACCAGAATGTGAAATGTGCCATTTTCACCCACATTACACACCACAATAACAATGCAAAAATAATATGACGAGATGCCTTTTTCTAGAACCAGAGCAAAACCAAAAGCTTCAGTGGCTGACCACTGCTACAGAAAAATTGAAACAGCAGTGTCGTCTGGTGCAGTACTAATTATTTGGTTTATGACAAAAAATAATTCATTCAATGAAAGCCCCCACTAGTCACTGTGTTTTGATTGCCCTTCACTTTTAATGACAGCATCACAGTCAAAAACAAGGTTTCTTTGTGTGTCTCAAGATAAAAACTGAGCAAGAGCTGACCAGATGAGGAGCTTCATAAGATTCTAGCTTATCCTCCCAGTTAAAATTGCAACGAAGAATATAAATCCAAAATTTAGAAGCAAAAATCGTCATCGAGACATGAAAATCATTGCATCCTATCTCGAATGCTTGCTTGCATACAGCAATCTTCTTGAGAATAGCAAATGTTTGACGTGTGCCAACCAATCAAAACTCCAGCGCTTGCATTGAAGCTATGGACCCATTCCAGAATTCGAGAAAGACCACACGTATTGTATTCTTGGAACCAAAAAATATTCTGCAGTAAAAGCCTAGAAAAGTAAACTCTTCTAATGTACTACAGTACGTGTCTAACATATTGCTTTTTCTTTTAAATCATGACATTTCATGGAAGAATTTGTGAGAAGTAACCACTTGTTCAAATTATTGATTGAAAATAGTTCTGCTCGAAGTCCCATGACTATTGCAAAGTTGCGATTTCACACAGAACCTTTCATAGTTTAGAACGGCGCGATCGTATTTACATGTATTATTATGTAAGAGTAATTTCTCGAACTCCGTTGTATGTGTTTCAGGTTACGAATACCTCACCAAAAGGTTCGATTGACATCGTCAGCAAGCAGTGAAACATGGCATTACTTAGCGTTTCGATCAAATACTAAGATCCATAGGATCTTTATTTCTCATCATTTGCAAGAGCGTCATGAAGTTGTTGAGCTTTCTTCCATGCGTTCTCCTTTGCGGTTCTGGCATTGATTGCATACACGCCTCTCATCATTTCATCGTCCAAAATTCCTTCTTGATACTGAAGATCTTGTTCCTCCAAAACAGCGTTTCTTGCAAGGGTCCTGTTCATATACTTGAGTTGCCTTCCTTTACCAAATTTATCATCAATGCCAAGCGTCGTGAAGTCTGTGTCACTCGATCTTTTGTTCAGAGCCATATCTCGGACGTCCTTCTTCAATTCCGTTTTGCGCAAACGGTGATCGTCGGCTTCTCCCCAATAGTCAACGATTTCGCCCACGTCGTAATCACTCACTCGGCTGATTTCCAAGACATCTTCAATCGATCTCTGGGATCTGAACTGAACCCCACCCTGTCCTTTCGTCGTACTTTTGTTGGACTCCTCGTGGCGGTCGCCGAATACTGCACTCTCACCGAGACTGCATATCCCGGAATCAGCAAAATTCTGAGCATTGGAGGCCATGATGTTCACTCGTTGCTACGCTCTTAACACTGACCCGTGAGAAAGTAGCCAAAATATAGTTTTCGCAAGGTTGATCTTTTATGACAGAACAACTGTCGTTTGATAACAGGTGATGCAAAACTTCTTGTTTTTTTAAAAAATACATACGGTGCCGGTATGATTACCGGTACCGGTACCGGTAAGATTACCTTATCTCTCACTCAGATGTCGTGACTGACTCTCGGTTGTGCTGCACAGCGCCGGGTTTGAAGTTATCTTCCACATGGATCCTACCAGTATGGACTTAACGTTATTTAGGGGCAGCTATAATTATTTTTTTAATATTTTATTTTACTACGTACGTGTAACATTTATGGACCTTTCCCGATAATGATTGGAACATTGAGATCGCGAAAACATAAAAAATACTACCGTACGCTCAAAATTGGACACTTACATTGCATACCTCACTTAACGTTTCGGTTCGTTTCTTTCCGAAAAGGCATATCCAAACATTCCATAGCTCCAAGCAGAATCTTTTCTCGAATGTACGGTACTTTGTAAAAAGCAGTGCATGATGATTGGGCATAAGATAATTTTGAATTCCTTCTCTTCTTTACTCAGTGCTTGGGATAAGGTTTACCGGTACCAAATGGAACCTTTTCTATGCTTTTTCGGTGTCGAACATCATCCATTGTTCGATCCTATTAGGCTTTATCTTCAACAAATAATGATCATTGCATCCTTCTCTTTCCCAAGAAGAACAGAGTCGACATACTACGGAATTCCTATCAGCTGTCACCAGATTTCAGTAGAAATTAGTAGTCGGGGATGTAGAACCGGGGGACAGCTGACAGGAATTTTGTAGTAATTTGTTTTTCCGGAGTATTTATCGGGTAACTTAGTACGTATGCGACACTCCCGAGAGGCCAGTTCGACCACGATACCAATACGCGAAGTTTGAAAGTTGATACTAGTACGTCGTAGTAAGGGTAAGACTTAACCTCACTTGTTGTAAAGCACCCGGTGAAGACTTGGCATCAAAGCTGAGCCAGTAGTGCCAAAGTATGGAAATAGCACTTGCTTGTCCATGTCCCAAAAATAAGATCTTCGTCTGCCTTTCGACTCTTTACTAGTTGCAGTGTTAAATTATATAGTAATAGTAGTAGTGCTAGTACTTTCCTAAAAAATAAGCACTAGTAATACTAGTAGTACTACACTACTAGTATTTCTCTGGATACCTGTCTGACATGTGGATCTCCTCAGCAGTGCTCTGGTTCTTCTTCCAGACTCATCATCATGTTTAGTACTTTCCAACTCAAGGTTACTTAATCATTTGATTTAAGATTTAATAATATCATCACTGCTGGCAGTCAAAATTCTTTCCAATAAAAAGCAAGAAAACAAAGAAATTGAAGAATCTATCCGTAACAGTTAGTAGCAGCTTTGGGAGATTTGCTTCCTTGACCTAAATCTGCTGGCTAGAAGTAGAATGATGTGGCATTGTTGTTGCAGGCTAGTACTAGAATAGTTGATTGCAAGAAGAAGTAGATTGCAATGTGATTGCATCCACAGAGAAAAGGAGTCGATCTGTGCTCTCCCTGGTGGTAACCTTAACGAATTCTCCAGTTTCATACGAGTAAGATTACCTTGTAGTCCCTATGTTTACCAGAAGAACGCTTTCCAGGTTTACAAACTCTTCAAGTTTTTGGGCGACAGCACCCTACAGATCATGCATAGCTTCAATAAGGTTGAGGATATGGTTTTCAATAACTTTCAACAACCGCACGAAGCTACATCCGTGTCGAAAAGAGGGACCATGGCCCACGAGCACGGCAGTGAAACAGAGTCGGTGTGGTAACCTTAGTCATCACCACAAGTTAGACGAACCGCATCTTTTCTGCAGGATTCGTTAGTGATTCTCCAACCCCGATCTGATACTCGTTGAAAATTTTCGCTCGGAGGTTTGAGAGGAGCCATCGTCGGGGTCGGAGATTTTTAGGAGTTTTCTTTTCTTTTTCGGCTCCTACAAGCGATGAAGCAAACCACGTCGGCCGCTTGGATAAACCGCGTCGGCCGCAAGTATACTGTGTGAATAGAGTGCAGGCAATATGACAACCGAACCGAGTAGTTCTTCTGGCAGAGAAGAAGAGGAGGAGGAGGAGTTGGATGTCATCCCGGAAAGCATACTGTCGCTTTCCAAAGACGCTCGATACATTCGTCAGTGCCAAGAGCTCCTGCAAGACGCTCTTTCGGCCCTGCTCGAGCGAAAGGAATCCTCCCTCGCGTCCGATCGAGGCGATCCCGAGCGACGAGATGAATTGCGAAAACAACTATCGTGGTGGATCTCGTGCATCCTGTACCTGCTGGTGTCGATCAAGGCGGGTCGGACCATCGGAATGGAGGCCCTCGGACTTTCGTTCTCGGACCAGAATAGCGCTTCTGTGGGGGAATCGGAGCGAAAGACAACCGTGGCAAAGACCGCTCGGCTGGGACGATCTCTCTCTGCGGGTCTGTTCCTGATGTTGGCGGCAACGGGTGGCGTGGCGTGGGACTACATGAGAGAAACACAAAACTTTGGCAACGACGACGATTGTGGGGACAACCCGCAACAATCCCGGCAGCGCCTCGAACGGCTTCGGGGCAGGGAGCGGCGGCTGCTTCACGAACGGCTTCGCCAACAAATGCTCGCACGCGCCTCGAATACCAGCGGTCGAACTCCGACTCCAGTCCAAGAGCAATCGAGTCCGGCAGGACGAGACACCGAGCAGCACACCGGAAACGGTGTCGCTCGTTTGTCTCCGTCCGGGCGTTTCTTATCCGTGTTTCGAAAGCTCTCCAAGGTGTGTGTGGCGGACTGACACCATTCGGTTTCTAGGCGGAAAGGACGCGACGAAACGATTCTTCTTGGCGACTCGGTCTCTTCTCGCAAGCGTTCTCATGCTTTTGTTTTGCGTGCCTTGCTCGGTAACGTCTTTGTTTGTTCGGTTCCAGTTCCTGTTCCACGTTTATTCCTTTTCGGATGGACCCCACGATATTGTGCAGTCCGACGCCGAGGGCAACGAGAACAACAACAACAACGGGAACATCGAGAATAACAACAACAACAACAACGACAACGGGACGAGCACGCTGTATTCCGTCGCGCTGTGGATTGTTCGCTTGCACCTCGCCCAGTTTTTGGTCACCGGCAACTATCCCACTCTGACGCATCGTGTTTTGGGGCTCCGGCAAAAGCGCGACCGAGCGGTGGTAGCCGGAGGGACGAAAGGGACGACAGCGCCCGCTGCCGCCGCCGCCGCCACCACCTCCACTACGATTCGGTCCCGACCCAACACCGATCGCATCATTGGCCTCGTCATTTTCCTGCAGGCATCGACGGCACTGGCTCGGACCGCGTCGCATTGGTTCGCAAGGGCAGCGGCGCACTACCTCGAGGCCCGCGCCGTTGCCCGCGCCAGGAACAGAGACCCCGCACACCGCACCGAGGTCACGGATGCCGAGCTCCGAACCGCCCTCGAGGCGATCTTTGGGAAGCAGCAGTCGCAGCAGCAGCGGCAATCGCAGCAGCGGCAATCGCCATCGCCACCGAATGGCGCCCGGCTGCGAGCCCCGCGATCGCGCGTTTCGGCAGCGGCGGTTTGCACCATTTGTCGGTCGGATCGCAAGCACCCGGCGGCTCCGACGTCCTGCGGGCACGTGTTTTGCTGGGATTGCCTGCTCCGATGGATCTCGACGGTTCGTCCCGAGTGTCCACTCTGCCGAGCGCCGTGCACCGCCAAGGAAGTCCTCGCCCTGCACAATTACCGGTACGAACCCGAACCCGGGGGCGGGACGCCGGGCTCCCTTCCCGGGCAATAGCGAGTCTGCGTTGCGTTGCGTTGCGATACGATTAACGATGGCATGCAGCTACAGTACGTTTGTTGGAAAGAGACAGGAACACTCCGTACTAGGGTTTGAGAATCCGCAAGGAACCCATCAACTTACGGCTAACATTCAGTAGTGGGCACTGTAGACCCCTAAATAATCAACACTGTCAAATCATTCATGTAGTATTCAACGTTCTTGGGATTGCAGGGTGTTGGCAGCTGGGTTACCATCATTGCAATTTAGGGACTCGCAGCGTACAGTAGAGTCCAGTACATTTTGCTTCAGCGAAATTGTTACAACCCCAACCCGAGTTCGCACACTCCACTAAACTGAAAGGCATGTTTGTGGATGATTGATCGGTTCCTTCCGCCTTCCTTCTAGCTAGCTAGCTAGCTAGCTACCCAGCTAACTTGCTAACACAATTCATGCCAAAGGGGTTCCTCCGCTCGGATTCCCACCGGCGGCGACTCGTTGTTGTCGCCATCGTCGTCCGCCGCCGGCGCCAGGTGCGGATATCGGGACCGGATTAGGTCCATGATCCCCTCGTACACCAGTCGGTTCCCGCTGTCGCTCAGATGCAGGCCGTCGGACAGGTGCCGCCGAAAGTTCTTCTTGTCGCTGTCGCCGTCGCCGTCGTTGTCGTTGTCTCCGTCTCCTCCCCCCAGCAACTCCCACGTGTCCAGCACGGGGCAGTGGTCGAGGGACGCCGCGGCGGCCTTGGCAGCGGCCCCGTACTCGAACGAGGCCGCGTTGGTTCGGTCGAAGTGATCGTAGAGGCCCAGCTCGGTCCTCCATCGCTCCTCGTCGACCGGGGGCGGGGTGAGGACGATGATCGGCACCGGGTCGCTTTCCGAAGACGAAGAATCCGACGTGGCCTCTCGGATTCTCGTCAGGATTCGCTCGAGATTGTCTCGGTACTCATCCCTGGGAACGTGCTGCCGGCCGCTGTCGCTGGTTTCCGAGGGAAGCGCGGCGTCGTTGGCGCCGAAGAAGACGGTGCAGAACAGGGGCCTGTTCTTGTCGTTGTTGTCTTTGCTGCTGTTGTTGTTGCTGTTATTGCCGTCGCCAAAGACCCTCGGAACCAGCTCGAGGGCGTGCCGGGTGTTGTATCCGCTGAATCCGCGGTTGAGAACGTCGGCGCGTCGCTGGTAGGCGGAACTCAGGAGGGAGGCCCAGCCGATGCTCACCGGTTCGCCGAGCGCCGAGTCGCCGTACGCGAACTGGGTGATGGAGTCCCCGAACAGAACAATGGGAGGTCGAATCCGCACCATGGCAATTGAATCTCGATTGCGCGCAGTGCAGTAGAGTATAGTGCAGTACAGCGCTCTACTTGCGAATTGCGGCTTATTCGTTTCCACGCACGATTGGTACTATGTACCGTGCTATACTCGATCTCGAGGATGGTGCTTCGTCGCTTGTCGGGAACCGAGTGAGTTGTCTGATTCCGAGGAGGGCTTGAGAGGATTGAATTCGTATTCTGTATTCGATGCAGTCCAGATTCGAAATGGAAGGAAGGAGGAAGATGATGATGCCAAATATGGATTTTTTTGTGTCTATTACAGTATTTGCGATGATTGATTGATTCGTGAGATCTTTTTCCGAATTGTTGTCACGAATGAATGAATCATCTCAATCATGAATGTATCCAATGAAACGTGATTTCAAAAAAGAATTTTTTGGATGCTTCGAGAAACTAGTGAGTTTTGCGTAAGAGTTTTACGTAATCTTAGTCTGTGTACTGTGTACCGCGCAGACGTGAGAAACGTAGGACAGACTGGACGGCGCGGACTATTTCACGTCCGACGTTGGATAAGGCTTTACTACTGCTCAGCCGATGCTACCGGTATCATGATTCATACCGGTTCATGTCCATCCCAATCAACAAGTGTTGCTCATGAAGTAAGAAGTACCGGTACAGTAGGGTAATCTCGTTACTCTACGGCAACGGTGCTGGAGACATTTTCTACACAACAACTACCGATAACTGACTGGGCATCAGATTCACGGGCACAGCTCACTAGCAGTAATCAACTTACATCACCATGGCCACCGACCCGACGACGGGGGAAAGCTTCACCAGCGGCAGCAGCGGCCCCGGCCGCCGGCAAGAAACGCCGGCGAGCGTCTCCCAAAGCCACCACTGCCGCGAAAAAGCCGGCGACGACGAGGGCCAGAAAGACCAAAAAGACGGCGGCCGCGGCGAAGACAACCAAAACAACAACCAAATCGACCGTCCATATCGCAGAAGACGACAACACCTACAACAGCCGCGAGCAGCACTTCCGGTCTTCCGGCCATCCCTCCTCCCTCCCGCGTGCTGCTGGTGGACAACGGCGGGGACACTCTAAAATACGGCTGGATGGACACGAGCGCAGCCACCACCGGATCTTCTTCGTCTTCTTCCTCCACTCCATCGGCACCAGTCGCAGTCCCAAACTCAAACCCAAACCCATCCACAACACAAGCCCCCGGTCCGCCCGCACTCCCTCCCCAATGTCTCGGCGCGCCTCATGCACCAGTTTACAACTCTGGTGGGCGACGAACTCACCACCAAGGTGCAGAACCCCAACTCGCTCGTGGCGCGGACCCGATCGACGGAACGCGGGATCATTTGCAACCTGGAAAACCAGACCCGGGTCTGGAAGCGCATGCTGGACCTGCTGGGGGTTTCCGTCCCGACCCACACGGTCACGGCCAAGTGCCTGGGATGGAACGTTTCGTCCGCCTCGGCCAAGAAGAAGAAAAAGGCGGCCTCCATGGCTTCCAGGTCCAAGTCGGCTTCGGCAATGGCAGCCCGGGAGGCCGTTTTGCCGGATCCCAAGATTCCCTCCCACTTGATTGGCGTTGTCTTGTTGCTGCCCCCGCACTGCCCCCGGATCTTGCTGGACCAGATACTGACGGTGTGGATGGAAGACCTGGGCGTCTCCCACGTCGGCTTTGGGATTTCCAGCGTCTGTGCCTCGCACGATCAGAGCCTCCGGACGCCGTGGAAGACGAGTTGCACGGTCGATCTGGGCTGGTCCTCGACCCTGATCGTTCCGACCTTTCGGAACCAACTCATTGTGCCGGGGGAAAAGGATCCGAAATCCGCAAACACCACGCCCGCGACGACCGAGAACGACCGTTCGCCGCATGCCAATCGGAGGCAGGCACATGGTCAACATGCTCAAATATTACATGAGCTACCGGCAATACAACCTCATGGACCAGGGATTTCTGATGCGGGACGTCTTTGAACGACTCTCCTACCTGTCCCTGGACATCAAAGCCGATCTCAAACTCGCCAGAAGGAAACCCTCCGGGCGGAGGAGCTTACGATCGGGATTTCGTCTTGCCGGATTACACGAATACCACAAGGGGAGAAATACGAATCCCGCTGGCGCTGCAGAGGGATCTCGAAAAGGAAGAGCAACAAAAGCGGCGGGAACAAGACGACGACGACGACGATGACGACGACGACGACGACGAAGAAGAGGAGGACGAAGACTTTGAGGGCAATGACCACGATGATGACGATGATGATGCAGGGGACGACGATGATGACTTTCGGGAGGAGACTGCCAGTGGCAAGACCACCACCAAAAAATCCACCAAGAAGCGCGGCAAAGGCAAAGAAAACAGTGACGACGACAACGACAACGACAACGACGACTGACGATGACGACGACGAAGAAGAGGAAAGCATGGAAGCAAAGCGCAGACGCCTTCTGCGGGAACGCGCCGAGGAAGAACGACGCAAGCGGGAGCAGCAGGAGGAAGAACAGGTGCTCCGGGTGTCCGTGGAACGCTTTGTGGTCCCGGAGGTCCTGTTCCGGCCCATCGACGCCGGCCTCCCGTCCGATCTGGTGGGACTGGCGCGGGCCATTGTCGACAGCGTCGAGGCCTGCCCGGAATGCTACCGTCCGGCACTCTACCGGACGGTCTATCTGGTGGGCGGCGTGGCCAACCTGCCCAATCTCGAGGAGCGGCTCGAGCGCGAGCTGAGGAGCCTCGTTCCCAGCGAGCACGAGCTGGAGATTGTGACGGCGGACTCGCCCATCGATCGGGCGTGGTTGGGAGCCAAGGCGCGGTTCGAGGCCGAGCCCTACACCAGGTACACCGTGAGTCGCCGCGAGTGGGAGCAATCGTCCAAGCGCAAGGCGTACACCAGGCTCCTGATCGAAAACGGGGGGTTCTATGCGTAGATTATTTTGGTTGATGGATGGATTGATTGATTCGATACAACTTGCCTGGTTATCACTATTGCGTCGGTTTTGTGATTCAACCAGAATGTGGTTCGTAGTATGAATGAATCGTTAGTTCTGACTCAAGTGCCTTACAATGGTGTGGACCTTCAATGCTGTTGAGCTAACATTCCAAAAATAATCATAATATTATTATTATTAATTCTGGTGTGTTCATCTACACGGGGAATAGTGAAACTCTTCTTCTGAGATAAGATCGAGAAAATCGGGACTTGAAGTAAGCAGATCGAATAGATATCCCGGCATTTTGGTATTAACCTCAAAACTTGAATTGGAATGAGTTCGGACGATCCATAACTAATGGAGCATTAAGAATTTGGACATGACTGGACACGAACTCAGCGAATGCACGGGTGAGTCACGGTTTGCCAACGATTTCGCGCCTACCCTACCTCCCTACGGTACCGCATAAGGTTACTCGTACCTGTGCCTGTAATAATACTTTTACTGGTAGAATACGGTAAGGTTAAACCTTAAGATTACTCGTACTCGGACCTACAAATAAGGCTTACTTTTGGGCCCGTCGCAATAGTACCGGGTAGTAATGGTACCATTCATGTGTTCTAATGACTATTTCACCACAACGTCACTTCTGCAGGTTCGTTGGGCATCCCGAGCGGCCCAATTGGATAACAGTGACGAATGAAAATGATGTTTCGCAACAGTTTTGCATCATGTGGACGTTGGAGCACCCAAGGTGAGTGGTTCTCAGAAAAAATAGATTCTAAACCAGATTCGAGAGATCCCCGGAACGTTAGACACTGTCTCACCATTAATAAGAAACAAGGAGCTGAGCGCATTAATTCTTGATACAGCAAAACAATTGTAGAGATAGTAGTGAACATATCTGACCTCAACCGACATCACAGGTGACAAAAGCAAACTATCGATCGTAGAACAGGCCGGCGAACGTACTCATTAGATGCATAACAGAAAGCAACGGATACCTATATTTCGAAAACGAATTTCGATCACCTTCATATCTAAAGACATTACTCCCGGTTCTGCTCCTTGAGTCGATACAAAGGCAATGGGAGAAGAATTGAAACATGGCTGCAGAATAGGTTGCATCACACTCCTGCTATTGACAACATGTTTATCCTTCCAACCCGGTCCCAGAATTCCTTTGCCGAGGCCTGGACTACGATGGCGATACCAAAGGACGCCATCATCGAATTGGAAACCACCGTATGAATCGATTGCGAGAAACACTTTGCGAAACCTGGTGCCCTACGAGCCGAACTCAACCCCAATTTTTTCCTTGAGAATGAGCAACGAAACATCCTCGAATCTGAGCGGGAACAACGGTGATAAAAGTGCAGGTGTGAATGAAAACAACAACTTTGTCGAACAACAATCGAACAACATAGAGATCAACGGTGGCGACGCCAATTACATCGAAAAACAGAGCATAAGCTATCAGTTCAAGGTTGCGAAGCACTATTTTGAAGAAATGGAAGACCGAAGTGGAAAGGACTATCGATGGATCAAGCCTTTGGCGAAACCGGTTTCCCATGTTATGATGTAAGCCCGGTCACTTGTTATTTTGTGTGTGTGTGTGTGTGTTTGTGTGTGTGACCAGGTCTTGTATGGATGGAATAACTCATATGTTTTTCATGCCTTCCTTACTCACTCGTCCAATTGCAGCAAGGATATCGAGAGGCGGAAGAAGTGCTACGTATCGGACTGGACAGATGGTTTCAAAAATTTGAAAAAGGTCATTCCGGCGGTTTTGTTTTTGTATTTTGCTTGTCTTTCGCCGGCAATAAGGTGAGTGAAAGTTGGAGTATCGCATGCCGTTAAGAAATGTGAAAACAACTCCTTGTCGAATTTGCGTCTCACTAGTTTCACAATGGGACTCCGTGTATTCTTCGGTTAGTTTTGGAACCATTGCATCGCAAATCACAAACGATTCTATTGGCGTCGTTGAATTCCTGTTGAGTGCCGGAGGTAGCGGAATGGTGTATTCTATTATTTGTGGTCAGCCCATGGCTTTTATCGCGCCGACTGGACTTACGCTGGCATTCATATCTGGTTTGTTTCGGTTCTGCACGTTGAAAGGACTTCCGTTCTTCCCTGTGTATTCATGGGTAGGTCTATGGACGAGTTGTTTCTTCACGCTTCTTGGTCTGGGTGGATCGAGCCAGCTGATTCGCTACTGCACTCGGTTCACAGATGAGATTTTCAATGCCTTGTTGAGCATTACTTTCATTTACGAAGCTGTCAATTCCCTCAAAAGAAGCTTTGTGAAGGCGGACCCCAACAACTTGACAACACCATTTGTGGGTCTTGCTATGGCACTATCAACGTTTCGGGCCACAGACGAAGCCTCTGCATTTGAGTCAAGCAAATTTCTGAACCAAACTATTCGCCGATTCGTCAAAAACTTCGGCCCGGTCATCATCTTCATTGCAATGTCGGCCATCAACTCCATCCCCAGCGTCGCCAAGTTTAATGTGCCGACTCTGTCAGTGCCTGATCACTTCCAGCTTGCTGGTGGACGGAACTTCTTCATCCCCATCAACTCCATACCCAATCGAGTGAAACTGCTTTGTAGTCTCCCTGCAATGCTATTGAGTGCCCTTTTCTTCATGGATCAAAACATCAGTGTTCGCGTTGTCAACAACCCAGACAATAAGCTGAAAAAGGGACCTGCCTACAACTTGGACATGGTGGCTTTGGGTCTGATAACAGGCGTTCTCTCCGTTCTCGGACTGCCGTGGATGTGTGGTGCTACGGTACAGTCGATGAATCACGTCAAAGCTTTGACTGACAGTGTATACAATCCAGAAACGGAGGAAATTGAAATTGTGGATGTGACCGAAACCCGATTGACTGGTTTCCTGGTTCACGCATTGATTGCTTGTTCCCTCTTGCTACTGCCAGTGGTTCGTCTGATTCCGATTCCCGTCGTCTCCGGTGTATTTTTGTTCTTGGGACGAAAGCTAATGAAGGGAAATTCGTTTCTGCAACGGATTCGCGACACGTTCGTGGAAAAGAAACGCCTGCTCGATGACAATCCAATTCGAATGCTTGGTAGAAAACGAACAGCCATTTTTACAGGGATACAGCTTTTGTGTTTGATGGGACTCTGGGGCTTCAAGGAAAATCCATCTACAGCAATATTCTTTCCTAGTGCAATTGGAATGTTGATGGTAATTCGGAACTCTGTGCTACCGAAAATTTTTGATGAAGAAGAACTGGTAGAACTTGGTGATCCAACACCTCAATTACACATCAACGACGGTGTTATATGATGTAAAAAAATTGCACTATGGTAGTGTTCTTGTTTGAATAGATTATTATCTAAAGCAAATTTCTTCAATTTTAGTATTGCCTGTACTGTGTCAAGCGCCAAATCTGTCGGCAAGCGCTGAAAGGAAGTCTTGTTGCGTTACTGCCACTTCGCCATCCCGATTCAAATCGACGCGGCGCATTGCAATAAACGCGGCTTCACGACAAAGCCCTCCTACATCGGCACCCGTTGCGCCTCTCTCGAAAAGAGCCAGCGCTAGGTCTTTCAAATCGAGACATTTGGCCTTTGGAATTCTTTCCGTGCGGAGCTTCAATATTTCTTCCAGATCCGATGCATCAGGATTTCCCATGTGGAAGTGTTCTTGTAGTCTCCCCGGACGAAGCAAGGCAGAATCCATGCTTCGGATTCGATTGGTGCAGGCTATGACCAACACTCGACTCTTTCGTATTGCACTGGATACGCCATCCATTTCGTTGAGGAGCGTTGAAAGGATGCGCGACGAAACATCGTTGCTGTCATCCTCTTCTCGATTGCATGCAATCGCATCAATTTCGTCCAGGAACAATACGCAAGGCGAGACAGCTCGTGCTCTCGCAAACAAGGATCGCAATAGTGATTCGGAACCCCCGAGCCATTTATCCAAGAGATCCGTCGCTCGGACCTGAATGATGGGTAATCCGAGTGAAACGGCCAAACACTTTGCGGCCACTGTTTTCCCCGCTCCACTTATCCCATGGAAGAGAACCCCGGGAGGTGGCTCCAACCACGACCTTTCGTTTTTCTTTATCTCACCGGTCGGTGATTCGTCCAAGCCTTGCAGAAAATATCTCCACGGAACAACAACCTGTCGATAAACGCTTTTCTTCAGCAACGGGTAGCCCGCAAAATCTTGCCAACTCCACAGGTGGATCTCCTTCCAACTCAGCTTTTCGTCGAACAGAATGGGTTTGATGACATCCAATTCCGACAATTGCGACGGAACGGCCGACTTGATTGCCTCCCTGAGATCTTCCCACTCCAATCCCGGAACCGGCACACTGCCGCGATCGTCATCGAGTTCGCGCTGCCTGGCGCGAGCCTTCGTTTTGGCGTCCCGATAGATCCTCAGCAAATCTCTGGGAACGCATCCCGCCGTAGACGACGCCAACGCGGGAATCCAGTCGTTGCGGTTTGCACCGGGAGCATCGGCGTTGGGCATCGATCCTTCCCCCCCACCGTTTTCGTTTTCGTTTTCGTTTGCCAGGATTTGTTTCCACACCTCGATCCGTTGCGATTGCGTCGGTTGGAGCATCTGGAACGTCTTTTCGAGACGCCCCGATTTGGTGAGTTCCGGGGGCAGGTTCGCAGCGGACCGGGCGATGCCGAGTATGCGGCACGACCGATGAAAGCGATCGATCGCCTCGACGAGAGCGTTCCGGACCATCATGGTCTCGGAATCGGTTCGGACTTCGTCGCCGCTGCCTTCCGGAGTTTCCAGGAGATTCAGATCGTCGACGATCCACAGCCCGCATCCCCTCAGCTTGGGAACCAGCACGTTCTCCAAGAGGTTTGTCTCGACGCTGGCTCGGAAGACCAGATCTTGAACCGAACAGTAGTAGTAGCAAGCATTGGTTTCGTTTCGGAGCGACCGCCGGTCGGCACCGGCACCGGGTGGTGGCGTCGTTGCGGCGTTCGGCGGTCGAGGAACGGCGCGGCCGTCCGCGAAGCGATGCGCGATGCAAGAGGCCATCCGAGATTTTCCCACGCCGGCGCAACCCGTCAGAAGGACTCCCGTTGCCGCCGAGGCGTCTCCGTGGACGCGAAAGACGTCCGCGATTTCCCGGAGCAGCCCCTCGTATCCCGGAACGTCCCGTTCCCACGCCATCGGCGACGACGACGACTCGTCGTCGTCGTCGCTCGGCTCCCGATCGGTTCGGCGCGATTCCCCGTCCGGCATCGGGGGACCCCGGATTCGACAGCGATAGTCGTCCGGGACGTTTTCCGAGAGTCGATAGACGCCGCGGCCGCTTTCCTCGCTCGGGGTGTTCGACCCCTCCGAATCGTTCCCGTCCGGATCACCGAGGAAGGTTACCCTCGCGATCACGTACCCGTGCATGGTGGACAGCAGCAAGACGGATCCTTCCTTCACGATCCGCCCCTCGAGGGCCGCGGCAACGGCCCGTTCTCCCCTCGTCGCGCATCGATCATCGAAGCGGTGGTTGTTCTTTTTTTCGTCGTCGTTGTCGTCGTCGTCGCGGGAGCGCTCAAGCCACGGAGTGTCGTCCTCCGCGTACACGCACGAGACGTGAATGCGGCTCCCTTGTTTCAGCGTTCGAACCGGTACCGGGCGGGCTTTCCACGAGCGGTTGTTTGGGCCCTCGTTTCGCGGTCGCGTTTGCCGCTCCGCCGCCGCCAGCAAAATGGATTGGAATTCCAGCATGGGCAACGGAGCGATTTCGACCCGTGTTTCTCGGAACCCGGCATCGCTGTCGCTATCGCAATTGCTATCGCTTTCATGGACGTTTTCTTCCCCTCCCACGAGACCATCGGTGATTGTCGCGCACGACGCATGATGCAAAAAGAAAAACATCACGGGATGCAGTCGAAAGAGACAGGTTGCGGTGGACGATTCCCGACCCGCTCCATCGATTGTTCCGCTGTCGTTTTCATTATCGTTTTCATTATCGTTTTCATTATCGTTGCCGTCCTCGCCTTCCCAAGCGAGTCTCGAGTCGGACAAGACGGGAGAGGGCTGTACCACGAACGGCTGCACCACGAACGAAGTCAGGGGAAGGACGGTCTGGTCATCCCCATCGTCTCGGGAACAGAAGACATGAATGGCGGTCTCTGCGTTTCTCGAACCCTTGCCACGTTTCCAATGGGTCCAACCACGAAGAGTATTATTATTATCACTGTTCTTCTTACTGATGGGTGTCGTCGGAACAACCTCCGCCAATTCCAACCAGCCTTCGTCTCGTATCATAGTGTTTGTTCGATGCTTTCAATCCGGTAACGTCAAGTATTATTATCGGAATGTGCTTGGTATTGGTCAGACTGCGAAACATCGGCGGGGGACGGAATCAATCAAAATTGCTTTTCTATTGCCTCGCAGACCCTTTGTCCATTCGCATTCTTTGTGGTATGCGTATGCGCTCTTAGTTCTCGGTGAATCTTTTTTTCTCTTTCGATCTTCTCCTCGCAATCGACCTCGTCGGTCGTTTCTAAAAAGCATGAAATGGTTGGATTGGAAGCTATACTGGAGGCATATAGTGGAAGATTGAAGTTTAACTGGTCGTCGGCTTGTGGAGGTGATCCTCAATCGCCCATCACCCATCACCCATCACCGATTACGAGTATGGTGTGAAAGAAAATTGCTCGTTGCTCATTCTGATCGTAACCTTACTTGATAGCATTCGTGATTGGATTTGTTGCAATGGGACTCACCAAAATCCCCCTTCTAACCCCGAATTTCAATAAGGTTACAACATAAGATTTTACTGTACCGTACAGTAATCTTACCGTAACCTTAACCTTACCGCTTTCGTTGTCAAAATCAAAACAAATTGATTGATGAGATGATTGGGATGAGATCAGTAGTCTTAACATAATACTTCGTACTTCGGATGAAGTAACCTTACGAGCATGAGATACCGATAGGACTCGATCCAAAATCAAAACGACTTGTACCCAGAAGCCGGAACTGTAAACCGCACACGGCGCAAGCAGGAACAGGAACGCAACATCACGCATTGATTGAACATCGCACGAAGCTGTCCAATCCAACGGCGCTGCTCAGATATCGTTAGTCTTCCTTGTCTTCCTTGCATTTTCATTAGAGTCGAACCCGGATGACTGCATTGCTTCGATCGATGGAACAGAACCGAAGAAGATAGGCAGCACACACGGGAATGTCGGCCTCGTAGCACGCGCAGCAGTTGTAATCAGCAGTTTTCAACAATGTCGAACAAAAACAAGAAGATGCCGACCTTTTCCATCGGTCTCAAGGCCGGTGTCGATGTGAAGAAGGCTCTCCTGAAATCGAAAGATCCGGCCGAAACGATTGCCAGCTACCAGAAGACTCGTTCCCTCCACGCCATGTTTGCCAAGGCGTTTGGAACAAGAACACAGTACGAAGTGGAAGAAACCAACAGCAGCAACAACAGCAACAACAGCAACAACAATAACGCCAACAACAGCAACGGAAACAGAAACGGAGGCAGCAACGCAGCCAGTGTCGAATCGTTGGATACGGACTCGGTCATGAAGTTCCTCGGACACATGGGCGTTTCCCAATACCTCGTTCACAAACGCATCGGCGACGCGCTGCAAAAGGAACTGGAGAACGAACTGCGAAAGGTAACGTCGGAGCAAGCCTTGCTGCACCTGCTGCAAAATTGTTGGCAGTACGCGGTTTCCAATGCGGAATTCCGACCGATCCTGTGGGCCGTCCTGAAACAGCTGGGTGCCAAGACGCCCCTGGCGGTCCTAAAGAAATTGGCGGAGCGGGAGAAAAAGACGGGGAAGCTGAAGCACGCCGATATTTTTCGTCCCCTCCCACCCCTCCTGAAGCGATTGGTCTGGGAGGCGGATTGGGCGGACAAGGTTCCCATCGCCAAGGAAAACAGCGCCGCCGTCAATTCCAAAAAGTACCTGCAAATGGTCGAATCGACCCTCTTGCACGAAACCGTCCAGCCGCTCATCGAGAAATACACCTCCACGCCCCTGCTGGTGGAATCGGCGGGAAAATTCTTTGTGAACTCGGTCACCGAGCGACGGGTCCTGACGTCGGCACGGCGGGCACTGACCAACTCCGTTTCCGTAACGGCGAGCGCCAACTCGAACTCGCCCAACCGATCCGGGGCGGCGCAAGTCCCTGCTGGCCACCAAGCCGTCGTCGTCGTCGTCGTCGATCGCTCCGGGGGGAGCGACCACCGGCGGCGGCGGCAACGCGCCCGAATCGCTGGCCCGGGCCGGAAAGTCCGTCTCGCAGATCCGAAACATGCTCAGCGACCTGTCCCGGGGAGCCTCGTCGTACCGGCCGAACCTGCTGCACGCGATCCTGTCGATTCCTCATGGCGCAGCACGGTGCGCGGGCCCCCATTGCCACGACGGGGACCTTCCGCGGGCTCCTGGCGGGCCCGGCCCACCTGCACTGCACGCTGGTGACGGACATTCTCCTGTCGTCGGGAGGTCCCCTGCCCAAGCAGTTTGTCCACGTGCACGGCCTGGCCCGGGCGCTGGACGATGCCGTCAGGAACGGATTCTTTTCCGACAAGGATCTGATCAGGGTGCAGGAAACCCTGCGACTCGTCTACGAAGCCGAACCCACGATCGAAAAGGACGGCGAGAAGGACGGCGGCGGGGGCCCGAACGGCGGCGCCGCGAACGGAACCAACAAGGGAGATCCGGCGGATGCGGCCTCCAAGAAGAAAAACGTTCCCAACAAGTCCCTCATCCGGCAGCTGAACCAGATCATCACGGCGGGCCTCGCGGAGATGAAGGACTCGGATCCGCAAACCCTCTTTCTGAATCCCGTCACGGACGACATCGCGCCGGGCTACAGCGATCTCATCAAGAAACCCATGAGCATCGTCACGATGGAAACCAAGATCGACAACAATCAATACCACGACATCAAACCGTGGGAGGAGGACGTCCGTCTCATGTTTCGCAATTGCGTGAACTACAACCGCGGACCCAGCGGGCAGTGGTTCCGCGGGGAGGCCAAGCGCCAGCAAAAGGTCTTTGTGGACGAGATTCTGCCGAAGGCCAAGAACCTGTTCAAGGTCGAGCAGCAAAAACGTAAGCCCGATGAGGACCTGGCGGAACTGAAACGCAAACGGGAGGAAGAAGAGGCCAGGAACAAACCGAGGATCAAGCCCCTGGAACCGGGACGAAAGAAGCGCAGGATCGATCCGCAGGAACAAACCCTGTCCATGGCGGCCCTGGCGTCGATGCTCCTGGCGGATCCGTTCGTGGTGCGGATCCTGCTGGATCGGGTGCTCCGCTCGCTCCGGACCCAGACCGCGAGGGGCGCGGCCATTCCGGCCGAGCACAGGGTCATTCCGTCCGTCATGCAGCTCCTGTACCTGGCGCAATTGTCCCCCCAGATCTGCGCCATGCGGGGCCGGCAATTCATCGTCTTCGACACCGGCCTGGAGCTGCCCAAGACGATCGACGCGGTCGAGAGCACCCTGCCCTACACGTCGCTCCGGCAGTACCTGCCCATCATCGTTCACCTGCTGCGGGACGCCGATCTCGACAAGCGCCTCGCGGTGGGCGGTGACCTGCACACGGTCGCCAAGTCCGGGCTGCCCCGGCCCGAACCCCCCCGGATCCCCACCGGGACCGAGGGTTCCCCCCTCCCGCAGATCGCCATGGCGCTCCTGGAGGGCGCATTTGTCGGCGTGTGCCTGCCCGGAAACTCGCAGGATTCGTCGCTGTCGATCAGCTTTGCCAAGTTCTCCAAGACCTTTTGCGAGCTCGCGCACGGGAACGTTTGCAACGAGGTCGCCTTTTACAGGAGCCTGGTTCCGGTCATTCTGCGGCACAAGGCCCGGTTGAACAAGGCGGTCCGCGACGTGATTGTTTCGACGTGGCTGGATTGGTTGAAGACGTCCGTTCGGGGAGGCGGCGGCGTTGGCAACGGCGGCGGCAACGGCGCCGAATCATCCGCGAGGGGTTCGATGGACTCCCCGGCGCACGAATATCTGATTCGTCTCCTCAACGAATGGGCCGGCGGTTTTGGCAACATTCTCATGCCGAGGGATTTGCTGCTCAGGGTTGCGACCGAGGTGCTCGAGGTGGTGAACGAGACGGAGGTGCTCCCGGAGCGCAAGTTGTCGGAGCTTTGGAAGAGGGCCAACAACGGCAGCGGCGACGGCGACGACGACGACGGTTCGAAGTTCGGTCCCGTAAAGGAGCAATACGAACGGTTGCTGGGCCTCTTGCCCGAGACCCACGCGGCCCAATGGAAGCAATCTGCCGGCATCGAAGCGACGACCGACAATGGCGACAGCGAAAACGAGAACGAGAACGACGACGACGACGACGAGGCGGTCAAAATGGAATTGGACGGTTGAAACAACGTCTCGGGAACCCGATCGTTCGGTGCGGAAAATTTTGCGGACGATTCGCGAACGCGTGTCCGTACCGCGGTGCGCGTAGTATCGCAGATCCTTTTCCATCCTATTTCTCGAATCATTCGTTTTCCGCGCAATGCCCACGACGATGGCTAGAGTCCACAATCCACAATATTATAATACGAAGTAATATTTACTACACTAAATAATAAATATTACGATGGAATCATTTTTCTGTTTGATTCTTAGCCGCCAGCTTTTCCATCACGATCATCAGTATCATCACCATGGTCATGGTCATGCATCCCTTGGCACGGACGCCCGGAGGCGGGTCAATCGAAAGCCCAGCGTCCGCCGCCGGTTGGCTTCCATGGGAGTGATGCGTTTCTTTTTCTTGGCGGGTTTCCGATCCTCGGCTTCGTAGAGGCCGAACAATGCCTCGAGAACCTCGAGCTCGTTGCTCTCGTCGTTTCGTCCTTGCTGCCCCTGGTTTGGTAAGCGACCTGCAGCACCTCGAGGGCTTCCACCGAGGAGGAGGAAGACGACGACGATGGTTTCGACAACTCCAGGGCCTTTTCGGCCGAGCTCACGGCCCCGTCCGCGTCCTTGGTCTGCAGTTTTGCCGACGCCTCGTTGCAGAGCGCCTTGACCAGCCACTGCAGCGCCGCAGCGGTTCCGTCGTTGTCGTTAATGTCATTGCCATCTTCATTGCCATCTTCGTTGCCGTCGTCGTTGCGCCGGCGGCCCGCCAATTCCATGGCCGCGTCCGTCCCCTTGTCAATGCCCAGTTTGTACTTTTCGAGGGCATCGGCGTACTTCTTTTTCTGGAGCAATCGGTCTCCCTCGAGGCAGAGGTCGATTCCCTCCAGGACGGCCCTCCGATTGGGATCCAGATCGCTCTCCTCCCCCAGCGAGAGCAGATCCAGCAGTTTTTGGTTCGTGTTCAGCTTGCGGTGGCTCTTGAACCGGCCGGTGCTCTCGGCCGTTTCCTTGGCGACGGGTCCGTTCCCGCAGAGCGAGCAACAGACGCCCGGGACGACGGTCGTCGTCGTCGTAGTAGTAGTAGTAGTAGTTGTTGTTGCTGCTGCTGTTGCGGAAGACGACGAGGATGCCGACAGCGCCTGCAGCTTGAGCAGGGCCTCGTTGGCGCCGTCGGCGACACATCCCGGCGAGAGGCAAATCTCGATCGTTGTGGTTTGCGCGGTCGATGCATCCGTCGCGTCGGCGCTGCCGGAGAGCATTGTCGTCGTCCTCGCAGCAGCAGCAGCAGCAGCAGTAGCAGCAGCAGTCGTGGTCGAGAACGGTGACGCCACATTATTGCTTGTCACCAATCTTGCTCGGTGACAGCATGTCTCGTCGTGACAATTCTGCCTTCTCCCCAAAGCAAAGAGCAGCACCGAGGAAAGACCCTTCATCAGCAACATGATGCAAATTCGTCGCCGTGGTTTTCGTAATTTTCTCGAGATCCTTCCTTTCCGCTTTTTGTTGTTTGTCGGCGACGGATGGAACTTTGAAAAAAATAATTAATAGAAGTAATGATGATAACGACGGTGTGACGATGTCAGATGGCATGTGAAGCATGAAATCGACGATCGCCTTTTTCCTTGGAATGAGAAAAGTTCTTTTCGAAGTTTGAATTTGAACCAACAATAAAATCGGAGTTGAGATTGAAGATTTGGAAGATACGAAGTAAGGTTAAGACTTATTTGTACGGTACTTCGTAAATCTTACCTCGTAAGTTCCGCGCAACAACATTCTCTGTGATGTGTGATGTGCTGTGTGCTGTGTGCTGTGTGCTGTGTGCTTTGTGCTTTGTGCTTCATGAAAACACTAAAGCTGTTCCTTAGAATTGTTTGGCGCGCCCATCGAAAATCGAGGAATCAATGTGGTCCTTCGGTGCATCATCATTCATCACTCATCATTCATCATTCTGTTCTTTGTTCTGAATCTGCCGAAAAGTGACATAAGACATCTTCCGACGTTCCGTTTTCATTCATTCTTTTTATTCATTCCTTGTTGCACTCGAGAGTCGTACAAGGTCCGTGTTGCAGTCCGACACAACGACGAATCAATCCGATCACAGAACGGCACCAAACAAGTATCACAATGGTCACCATCCCAATGGCGCGCAGGCCGATGCTGCCACACCAACTCCTCGAAAAAATGGCATTCGCCGGTGGAAGCCCGATCGCGAACGGAGTCCGTCCCTGTCGCCGTCCCTGTCGCTATCGGCGCCGGATGCACATTGGACGAGACCTGCCCGGTGTCCCCCGCAACGAGAGGCCGCCGGGCGTACACTGAGCTCGCACTCGCAGTCGCTTTCGCACTCGCAGTTTTCCGCGGGATCCCCCATCGACCCGAGCTATCTTCCGCGTCGACGACCGCGTCTCCGAGGCCGTCGCCGGGGGCCGCCCCGTCTGCGCGCTGGAGAGCACCATTGTCGCCCACGGCATGCCCTTTCCGGAAAACCTCGAGCTGGCGAAGGAGGTCGAGGAGATTCTCGAGGAACACGGGGTGGTGCCGGCCACGGTGGCCGTCAAGAACGGCGTCTGCCGGGTCGGCATTTCGAGGGACGAATTGGAGGACCTGGCCAGGGCCGGGGAGGAGGGACGTGCGCAAAAGTGCTCGACGCGGGACCTGCCCGTGATTGTGGGGCGGGCGGCGGCGGCGGCGTCTGCTGCTGCTGCGGCTTCGGAACCGGCGCAATGGGGCGCCACCACCGTGGCGTCGACCATGAAACTGGCGCACCTGGCCGGAATCGCGACCTTTGTCACCGGAGGCATCGGCGGGGTCCACCGCAACGGAGAACTCAGCATGGACGTCTCTTCCGATCTGACCGAGCTCGGCCGGACCCCGGTGGTGGTGGTCAGCGCCGGCATCAAGTCCATCCTGGACATACCGCGGACCCTCGAGGTGCTCGAAACCAACTCCGTCCCGACCCTGAGCTGGCAGGCGGACGAATTCCCGGCCTTTTTTTCCCCGGCCTCGGGAATCCCCAGCCCGGCCCGGGCCGATTCGGCGTCCGAGATCGCCCTCGCCTACGCGGCCGCCCGCGGGCTGGGACTCCGACAGGGCATGCTGGTGGGGGTGCCGAACCGCGATCCGGCGGGGGAAAGCGTCGAGGCCTCCATCCGATCGGCGCTGGAAGCCGCGGAGGAACGGGGGATTCGGGGCCGGGACGTGACGCCGTACATTCTCAAGACGGTCGCGGAAACCACGGGGGGAGACAGCCTGAGAAGCAACATGGCGCTCGTGCGGCAAAACGCGAGGGTCGGAGCCCGGATTGCCGTTGCGATCGCGGAGCTGGGGCGGCGGCAGCAGCAGTAGCAGCAGCAGTAGTAGTAGCGCACTACGTGCAGCAGCAGCAGCAACAGCAACAGCAGTCGGTGCCGATCCTATGTACCCGTTTTGAGAGCCTTGTGAGCTTGGGTAGGAAGTGAAAAGGAAATCGAAAGTCCAAACAAACAAACGAAAAAAAAGAATTATTCAGCACAGAACATTACATGGCCTGTCTATGCCACTGATAGCTTTCCTTAAAAATATCATCTATAGTTCAGTGACATCGTTCACACCACCAGCACTCGAGTTCTGTACGTCCGACACAAGGATGGCACCTGCTCTAGGTAGCTGCCGATGATTGAGTATAACTATAGACTAGTTTGTAATATGGTTTTGTTCCTCATGTCAAAAATGATTTCAACATGAATATTATTATTTTGAATGATTTTAAAAATATCTCGAACTTTATCTGAATCAATCGATGTCCGTCCTGCAAAATCTTCCAAAAAGCTAAACTAGTCCCTGGAAAATCTTTCGTTGCGTGAAAACGCTGCATCATCGTCAATAAAATCTGTCATTCTTCATCATACCGTATCAATCTCAATCAGTCGACTCACGAATTACCGTTCCATTACCCTCGACGGCTCGATCGCATGGTGCTTCACCGAAGATGATAGTTGCTGGTACTACCGGTTGGCCAGTGCACTCTCCCACCAGGACCACGCATCGATCCCCGTCGGCGAATGCATCGACCGCCTCTTCGAGACGGAGAGTGGATGGAAGGAAATCTATCAATCAATCATCGGTGTGAATGGCGCAGAATAGACTAGACTAGAATCGAACAGAACAGAACGCAACTTCAACACCCAATCGACTGCGTTTCAAAAAACAATGAGGGGGGCGACGGTGCGTCGTTTGATTCTCGTGGCAATCTGCATCAACGCGTTTTGCGAGTGGCGGGCAGTGACGTCGTTTCCGTTTGGAAAGAGCTCGGCGGTTTCGTTTGCGTTGGAATCCACAAAGAATGCGGATCGGATCATCGACGCGACCCTGGACCAACCCTTCACCAGCACAAGCAAAAGCACAAGAACAAGCACAAGCACAAGCACAAGCACCTGTAGTTCGACAACCCACGACGATTGTCAAATCGGCAGCGCGAAAGAGAACAACGAATCCAGATTGTCGTGTCGGGTTTTGGGATTTTACCCATTCCCGACCCCTCCACCCAAGGGACCCTTGGGATGGCTGCTCAAAGACACCCACCAAGCCATCATGGTGACATCGACAACATCGAAATCGAAATCGAAATCGAAATCGAAATCGAAATCGACATCGACATCGAAATCGACATCGACATCGAAATCGAAATCGACATCAACGACACACAACTCGCGGAAGCAACGGACGAAAAAGACGATCCTGTTGTTGGATTTCATGACAAAGGGTGGCGCTTCCCATCCGGTCTGGTACGACGAACTGGTGAAATGGAACGTGTTCTTGGGCGGGAACATCGAGGGAGAGATCCGGCTGAAAGTATTGGGGAAACAACGAGAGGCGCGTGGGAGCGCGATGGCGACGATCGCCTGCGCAGGGAATGAAAACAACAGAAACGACAGCTACAGCAACAACAGCTACAACAGCAACAGCAACATCACGACGGCTTGGTGGAAGGACGGGCTCGGATTGGATCCAGAGTCGTCGTCAGTGACGAAGCGTCTGATCGATTTTGCGGAGTCCTACGATTGCGAAATGAATCTGTACCGCAACAACTGTCGCATGTTTGCGGCGCGAATGGAACGAGAGGTGCATCGCTTGAATCTGGAGGGCGAGAAAGACCACGACCGAGATTGGTCCTATCGGTACGAAATGGTGGTGGCCGATGTGCGTTGTTGGTTGCGGATTTTGGGAGCTGGCGTGTTTCCATTGTTGTATCCGTCGGCGGTAGTATTACTACTGGACGAAGGGTGCTGGAATCGATGATGATGGTTCGACACGATGGCAGTTAAGTTCCGTGTTACTCTATATAAGGTGAGAACCAATCGACACCTTTCGATGCATTCTGTGTCAATGCTTCGATTGTCTTCGCTCATATCAATATCAACGATTGGATTAATGAATACACCGTGAAGGTAGCGATTCAATTTCTCAAAAGATTTCGCTTAGGTAATTTTTTAAAAATTAGTTGTATTGCGTTGTTAGGCATTGCGATACGTATCTTCTTCGAACGGCAACCCCTGTTGCCTTTGCTATTATTTATAAATGTCTGTTTTTCTTTCGATTCTGTACACTTCATATAGAGCTGCCTTGGAGTAGCTATCCTCTTAGCTTTCGATTCCCCTCTTATTTTGTTGTTTTTTCTCTTTTTTTTGACAAACCTTGGAAATGCAATACGTACACACAAAATTCATGAAAAGACATAAAAATTACATAGAAGTTTTTGGAACGTTAACCCCGGCTGACTTGTTTTTTTGTGGTTCCATTTTTCCTTTCCTACAATTCATCCACAGTTACCTCTTCCTCGCCACCGATTACTTCTTCTTCACTAATTACTTCTTCTTCGGAAGAAGTTTCTTCGACCTCAACGACGGGCTCTGGTTCCTCAACGACTGCGGGTTTTTCAAAGACATGAATCGACCCACTTCCTTTGGCACCTGCGGCACTCAAATCGAAGACCGACGTCGCGTACCCAAGTTTGTTCAACGCCAACAAGGTTGCCAGGAGGAATATGCACGCCACGACAAAATTTTCGATACCACGCTTTTGTCGGTTCTCGACCATCTTTTTGGAGACTTCGACCTCCGGCTTGGTTTCGGCATCGGCATCGGCATCTGCATCGCCGGGTTTTTCGTCTGCGGTCGCCGGATCGGTTTCGTCGGTGGTCGACTCCGGGGTTTCCACGGGGGCTTCTTCTTCTTCTTTGATTTCACTAGGTTCAGGAGTAGCAGTAGAATCATCTTGAGATTCCTTCTTCGGAGTCTGCGGGTCTAGGTCCGGTGCATATTTGTCATCGACTTCTTCCTCCATTTCATCGTCGTAGCTCGGAGCAACCGATATCTTCCGAGGACTGCAAAAGCCCTGCATGAGCTTCGCGATGGGGTTTTGTTCTTCCGTCATGTTTGCGGTTTTCAACTTCCAAGATGTTCGTTGTTTGATTTATTGTTGGATGAAAGCAACTGAGATAATGCAAGTTGGATTCTCAACTCTAGTTGGTTTCGTCAAGGGTGGGAATTAGGATGGGTGGTGTGTGTGCCGATGCACTATGGATCAGTCTTGATTGCAGTGCAGAACGAAGACATCTCGAAACCGGACGAACAAACAGAAGAAACGTTCTACCGTTGGTTTTTTGACTACGGGGTGCCGGTAGATTGTACACATTTGCAATCACAAAAAAAGGAAGAAGAACTAGTTTTTCGAGACTTGAAGTGAGAATTTCGATGTCATCTGTTTTTAGAGAGAGGGTTTCATATTGTAAACTGCCCATTAGTCATCAAAAGCGGTTACCAAGCGTAGTAAGGTCTTCAACTTCCGTTGTCATCCAACGGACCCGAAGCTCTGTATTTTGAACTCATTTTTTGGACGGAAACACTGTTTCTTGGAAATCGTTCCTTACGGGATAAGTAAATGTACACGTAACGTTGCTTTGAAGTACCGGTACGAAGTACGAAGTAAGGTACAAGCTTCATAATCGAGGATCCATCGCTCTTTTATTATTTTCAGCTCCGATGCACGTGTGGTTATGATGGTTCATGCTACCATCACGAGTACTGTGGTAAGCGTGTGGAGTTGTAAGTGACCGTAACGTTTTTTTCGATGATTATGTAACTGAAATAACTGTATTTACCGATTACGACATAAGATCTTACCTCATTTGTGATCATTTTTAATGGCTTCCACAGAATTAAGTGTTTTTCACTCGTTTTTAATAGTTCACTTTCTCGTAGAACCCTACTGCGAAAAACTTTTTTTGACCATTTTTTCACTTTTCTCCACCCTCAGACTCCCTCTTCTGCCGATGTAAGAGCTACGGTACGTTCTAAAAATGTTATGCAATTCTAATTTTTACAACTCCACTACCCACTACGTACCTAATTCCCGAGAATCTACCGCGTCCCGAACTCGTTCCCTCATCATCTCAAAAAATGAACACAACGACGAAGAAGAAGTCAAGAAGTATGTAAGGTTAAGGCTTTCTTACTGGTGTCGTCATCGGTCAGTGAGAAACATCATCATCGAACGTCGAACCTGCCCGCAAGAACATACCGGTAGGATTAAATAATCTTGTTGTCATAATGCAACGAACGGAACCCACCAAAAGCTTCACAATGTTGTCCCGAAATCAAAGTCTTCAAGCAATTCTGCCATTATTGTGCATTCTCCTCATTTCGATCAGTGGGGTTGAATCATTCCAGGCTGGCCCAAGATTGACGAAGAACGATCTATCGACATCCTCAGTTCCCTCCAATCCGTTACCTTTTCCTTCTTCGTCATTGGCGACCGAGTTGAATGCCAAGAAAAAAGTTGTACAGGAGGAACCTGAGAGAGAGGAGAAAAATGCACTCGGATTATTCATTGTATACATGACACCATGGAGAAATCCAAACTCGATTTTCGTCTACATGTTCGGAATTATCTACGCTCTTGGCAAGTATAGCGAAGCCCAGCACATCGCGAGAGACAGTGGCCTCTTGTAAGAAATAAGCAAAACTCGCAATTGACCGACACAGAGAACAAAGCGATAGAATGCTATGGCTGTACAAGATTCGATTCATTACCACAATGGAAAGAAAGCATAATCATGGACGACTGCTGCTGTGATCAGCATATGCACCTACGACATACTTCCAGATTATTTTTGGAGTCGCCGTACGGGGTTTTGGGTGTACCTAATTTTGTAGATGAATTTTAATATGCCATCATTCGAGTGCACATCTCTAAGTTTTCGACTGCCGACTGTACACGTAGAAACCGACATTCTAGTTGGGATAATGACATTCATCAACGCATTTCAAATTCTATTCCTATAATAGTAGTTAGCAATATATTTATGGTCTAATCTAAAGCTTCTCAGGCTTCAAGACGAGAACACCCTCCCACGAAGATCCCGCATCCAAAGTGACGGGGTCAAATTTGACAGATTCGACGCAAACGAAGTTGTTGAATCCCATGCCTTCGTCTCCGTAAGGGTTCCACAAGACAGTGTCTTCCCAGCCGGCTTCGTTCACAACATTGAGGGCCTTGCCACTTCCGGTGTCCTTGAGGACAGGGTCGTTGACTCCCTTGTAAACACGGTCGTATTCCTCCGTGATGGTAATGCTGCTTCGGTCTTCGGTCTGCATCTCACCACCATCGCCGGCCAATTTGTTCAAGAACTCCTTGCCCTCGAAGGATCCGCTGATTTCCAGGTTCTCCAAAGCGGAAACGGTGAAGTAGGAGTGCAATGCGGCTTGGAAGTCGAACGAATCTTCCGCTCCGGTGTTCTGGACGTTCATGTTGGTCTTGAGTTCGTCGTCACCCAATTCAACAGAGAATCGGCAGGCGAATTCCTTGTCCCACATTTCCTTGGTGTAGTCTGAAGGGAGCATTTCGAGTTCGACGGTTGTGTCGGTCGAAGAGACTACGGACCAGTTGACATTACGGGCAAATCCGTGTTGTTGGATCTCACCCGGTCCGAACTAAGAATTAGGCACAAATGCGCGGCGTTCAACTGTTAGATTTCAAGAGAGGATCATTTCGAACGATAAAAATTCCTTTGAACGATAAAAATTCCTCGACAATTGGCAGAACAACAGAGACGTGAAAGAGTGCTCACCTGAGGCCAGCAGTGGGAAAGACCTCCAGAAATAGGCTTCGATCCGTCCATCTTGGCATCCGGTCGGACGGCGATGAATTCGGTTCCCTCGGCATCCTTGAAGGATGTCACGACACCTCCGAACAAGTAAACCTCGGCGGAAGCACCCGACTCGGAAACGAGACGAACGTACTCGAGACCCTCGTCGTTTGTCATCAAACCGGAATCGGCGGTGGCGACCGCAACGGAATCATCGAGACCACGCTTTTCGGCCCATGCGGTGCGGCTGGCGATCTTTTGTGCTCGTCGGGAAGCCTGCAAGACAACAGAGGTTCGGCCGGAAGAGGGGCCTTGGACGGTGAAGGCCGAAGCAACCGAGGCGCACGATGCGATAGCAGCGATAGAGGCAAGCGAAAACTTCATTGTGGATTCTCGTTTTTCTTTGTTATGGCGGAGACGCATGTGTTCCATGCAGTTCCATATGAAAATACCGCACACCGTACGAAATCCTGTGACACGTTCGGGATGAAACGAATGAATCTCAATCTGAATCAATGAAAGATCTACGTTCCGTATGAAGAGTACGAGCATCACGGGGAGCCGTTGACGATGATTTCGATGATGATTGAGATTCGTTGTTTCGGGGGCGTACGTACGCGTTTTGTCCGTGACTCACGTCTTATCAAACGCGATTCAGGAAGTGGAGGTCGAAGTGGTCGATTACGAAAACACAAACAATTTTTCCACTCGTGTTTGTTTGCTCAGGATCTGGGCGGCCTCCTTGATCTTCTTGGTTCTAACGGTGTCATGGTGGTGAGTTCCGAGTAAGGATACGATAAGGTCATTGGTCGTGTACGACAGATCGATCCTCTTTGTTGTTGGTTTGCATCCTAAAAGCTTTCACTTCAATCCCCAACGACTCCGCTCTAACTTCTTCCTGGTCTTTGAAAAAAAAAAAGGACAAACAACGCCAGAAATCGAAACGCTCACATACCAAAGCATTTTTTTTAGCACCAGTACCAGCGCCATCGCATTCCCCATTCCACGCTCCGCTCCGAATCAATACATACCACAATGACCGACGTCGAATCGTCTGGCGCATCGAGAGGAAACAGCAGGCCGAACAATCCGTATTCGGATTCTACGCGGTCGAGTTCGCGATGGGATCCCATCAACGTGTTGTGGCGAACGCTGTGGATAGGTGTGTCTCTGCACCTCTTGCATCGCATGGATGCCTACCACACAATACTGCACTCGCCCGAGGTTAGCCACGGGTGGTTCAAACTTGGACTCGCCGCCAGTATCGGTGAGTTTCGCAACGAATTCGTTCCGGAATGGTGTCTATAGACACCGTGATACGAGTCTCTCATGCTTCTGCCGTCCTTTGATTCGTGTGCAACAATTTCTTTATTTATAAAAAAAAAATCTGCCAGCCTTGTTTTCGATCAAGGGATACGTCGAAATGTACACGGGCAAGCTGAAAAAGCAGGAAGTGAGCTACAAGGCGATCCCGCAGTTGACCCACGCAGCGATCTTTTTCCTATTTCTATCGGGAATCGCTTTTCACGTTGCACTCTGGCCGGTGTACGGGGCCAAATCAATGTTCATTATGTTCCTGGTGGGGGCGTTCCTGCTGAATTTCTGTCTGATGTTTCCGACCATTGTTCAAAATATTGTCGCAATCGCGGTGTTCACCTTTTTCCTCCAGGAATATCGATAGACCGGAAAACGCGCAATCGCGGCAGTCGGCATCTAGAGAAGTACGTACCAAACAGTCGGCATGACATGGGAAATCAATCCACTCGAGAGGTTTTCGTGCCCGCGAAATTGGAATCAATCATTCACACGTGGTGTTACTAAATTCGACAAAAGCAAAAGCCGACTTGCGACCTTGGCACGACTAAATAGAATTTGTAATTCACGATAGAAGAATAAAGTTGTTGAAAATTCAGCTGCCTCGAATCGCCACAAACGGAAGATCGAGGAGCAAGTAGAACCATCAGCACTGTCACCGCAGGCAGGAAGAAAAGTGCTACTACTACTTCGCAATTGCAGAAAACGACAAGATCCAATTTGCATCACTTCGTGATGTTGCTACATGTTGTTGTTGCTCGATGGTTGTGAGGTGCGCATTTTCTTCTTGCCTTTATTCACACACCGTCCGGTGTATTAGAATGTTTCAAATGAAAAACTTCGGTGCAGAAGTTTGTGCAGAAATGTTGGAAAGGATGTTGTTGAAACAGAGAGAAAGAACAGTGAATCTTGTCAATTGTCTCGTTGTCTTGATCCAAAGCTTTGAGTGTTGCGAAACTGGGTATTTACCAAAATTGGTTGTTGGAGTTGGTAAGATTACTACGACTATTACTAGTAATAGTACTACTAGCGATGAGGCCAGCAGCAGTTTCGACTCAACTTTCGTGCTGCGTGTGTTCTGGCGGCCATCGGCGGAAGGTCTTCGACCTTCCCATGAAATTAGCGCATCGATGAGATCCCTTGGTGTTTCTTGTCCAAGAAAGGAGTGACGTCTTTCGCCTCCTGCGTCAGCTTGAAAACCTCACCAGCAGTGACAAAGATCGATTCCAATTCAATCCGATGTTGTTCGTCTCCTTCTTGTTCCTCAAATGCCACTTTCTTGTTTGAAGTTCTTGTCCCGCTGGCTTTCAATGCTGCTGTGTTTGTGCTTGCATCCTTTGTCTTCAATCTGCCATTATAGTACATCTAACAAGTTTCAGTGCAATGGTTTCCTGTGCACTCTGTTGGTCAGTCCCTCCAACTGCTCTTGAAATTCTCAAAATGATGCCAAAGGAGGCATTTAAGTGTGACCACTCGTGTCAGCTTGCGCTTCCTTGTACTTGTACCAGTAAGATTTACCGGTAGGAGTATGGATTGTGAGTTTTTTGTGGACCACCAGGTCATGAAGTCGGTCTGTTTGTACGACCGCGCTTTAAGTCCCGGTCTTCTTAGCAAGCACGATTGCGAAATACGGTAAGTTAGGCCCAAACATCATCTCTCATCTCCGATGTTTTTAGTTTCGAAGGCTCATACGGGTAGCCTTACGAGTATTTTACCAGTACGTTCATACTGAATCGAAATCGAGAAGGCTCAAATCAGGCCCAACCCAAGGCGGAAAGGGAATTGGATACCAAAGATTGATGGCCAAGAGTCAAGAGGGACTACGGTACGTACGGTATCAATCAAGCAAGGAACGAGTTGCCATGAAAAGCCAGAAGCCAAAAGGACGGATCGATCGTTCATTCCATTCCGTTGACGGAGGGCAAGGTTACCTACCTTATCTGGTATATTTCTTGCTGCTCGGTACACGCAGTAATTACCTTGCGTGTACTCCAATCGCTCTACGGTATTGACGATCGATCATGTCGCGCAAGAGCGGACAAGATCAATCGGCCTGGCAGATGCCATCGATTCACGCCTTTGTGGGCGAGTACGGACCCTTCAAGGCGAAAGGATTTGGTCCCATCGAAGACACCTTGATTTGGCTGTGCAACACCGCAACCAATGACGACGACGACGAAACGACACGGCGGCACGCCATGTATCCCCTGGCGGCTCCGATCCAGGCGGCGTTGGTTCGACAGGCGGAATCGAGATTTGCCACCGTCTTGGTGGTGGACCTTCGCGACGTCTTCGAATCCCTCGACGAGTACCGCGAGGCCCTGGCGAAGGAGGAAGAGACGGTGGAACTCACCAAGGCGCTGGGCAAAAAGTTGATCCGGCTCTTCCAAAAGCTCCTCCTGCACGGGGTGGCCATGGCGGCCGAGGGAGACCTCTGTCCGCTGCTCCTCAAGGTGTACGAGGCCCTCGAACGCATCGATGCGACCTACAAACTCGAGGAAAACAACACCGTTTCCGAGCTGTGGCTCTTGCGGCCGGAACTGTCGAACAGATACGTCAATGCGCAGTGCGTGGTCGAGGAGGGCGCCCGCCGCAGAGAGCATCCGGTCCAGCTCAACCTGGTGTACCCGTCGGGGGCAACCAACAAGGTTTCGGTTCTCAAGGCCTTCTTTCCCAACCTGGGGACGGAAATCGTCGCCGACGGTCCCATCCGCAACTGGTGTACCCTCGTTGCGCAGCGCAGGGACGCGAAACGAACGCCCAAGGAATACGATCCGGAATTTTGCAACGACCTCGGAAAGATGCTGTTCGCGTCCGAAATGAAGGTCGAGATGAATCGGTATTCCAAGCAGTACGAACGAAACTGCACCGAAATGACCCCCGACCTGTTGGAAATTCTGGAACCCGAGGACGACGAGGACGACGCCGACGGGGACGCGGCGGGATCGATCGATTGGTCCGCCTGCGAGCACCACGTCGGTGGTCTCCTCCTGCGGGGGAACCGCTGCGTCCTGGTCCGATCGGTGGATCGCGAGTGGGAGGGAATGCGGATACCCTCCGTGGTCCCCTTCCCCGGGGAGACCCCCCACGAGGCGGCCGTTCGGGCCGTGGAGGAATTCGCGGAGGTCGATCCCTCCGAGCTGAGGCCCCTGCCCCTCGTTCTCCCGGTGGCCCTGTACGCCCCCAACGGCCGGCCCGTTCGGGTCGACCTGTATCCGTTGTACGCGAACTCCCCGCCTCCGGGCGAGGTCGGGGACGGGGAAGACGAGGAGGACCCGTACGATTGGTACACATTTGCGCGGGCCGTCGCCAAGCTGGATCCGGCGTCGGCGTCCGGTCTGCGGACCCTGGCGCTGGCTCTCCGACAGGCGTCCCGGGTTGGATTGGTCCCCTCGCAATGGGGCGGGGTCTTTGGACAAGAATGGCGAGATCCCGCAGAAAGCACCACCCCGGCGGTGGTTGCCGGGCAGTAGACGGTTGTCGTTTTTGGCGGCGCTAGAATAATATTTGATTCCGTGAATTCAACACCACCACCACCAACAACAACAACTACAGTACCCGACTTTCTCCCAATTTACGAATTGCAGTAGTTTCGTTTTCCTTTGGCAGCCCTCGGAATCCAAAGCTTGGTCGAAACGGCCGAACAAATCTCGAGGCCCATCATCATCGTTGCGATCAAGAAACCCAGGCGAGATCCCGAGTTTGGATGGTGCGAACGCGATGCATCCCGATGCTGCTCGGGCGCGTTTCGTGTTCGAGCAACAAGCAAAGCAAACGTCCCGACTCGCGTCGCCTTGCTGCTGAATGAATCAATTCGCGAGCAGAGAGGTTGCGACACTCGCACCGCCACCCCCTTCGGATGCATCCTGCAGCGCGCAAGGAGTTGGATGAGTCGAATAACAACTCCTCTGTTAGTGCCACGACACTAAGGGCACTTCTCAAACCAAACCACCACTCTCAGATCCCTTTTGAGTGTTTTCGTGCCCGATGTCGATAATTTGGGCCTCAGTTAATACACTATCATAGTACTAGAAGAAGCATGGTTGGATTTGGTATACGAAACTACTAACAGGGGACCTGTAGGCACGGGTGAAGCCCTCTTGGATTGTGGGATCTCCGGGGATTAGTAGGGAAACCCACTCAGAACGAACACGTCGTCTTCGCTTCAGCCAGTAGGTAGCTGCTGCACAGATAGTATCTTCTTGTGCGAAGAAGAAAGCTTTGGAAAAGTACGGCACGCTACTACTAGTACTGCTGATAGACATCACACTTCCGTGTCCGCACCTTCTTGATTCACTTCCAGCACTTTGGAAAAGTAGAGGAGGCAAGCAAAGCTTCACTTTTGCATGCATCACGATATCGTTTTCAAACTCGATCACAAACCCGGAGATGAATGTTAAAAATCTAGTAAGTACCAAATACCAAAACAAACAAAACACCAGCAAATCTTGCTTGCATCTCTTTTGTGTGACGATCGACATAGGACACCATGATTACTGGTGTTTGTACATCAGAATATCATTCTGGAGTCTCCTTTTGACACCATGCCAGCACCAGCAGTATCGTGACACCAGGCAGCAGAGATTTGTCCTGCCAGCAGGGTTTTCTCTTCACCACCACCACCAGTACTAGTATCAGCACCAATTGACACGCCAAAAGAAGAACACCACAAGCTGAACAACAAGATAACCCAATCATCTACGTATTGTTTCCCATAAATAAAAGTGGCTTGGACAAAGAACCTGACTCCATGGAGTGGAACATGTACTCATACAATTACTAGTTGTCCCAACAATCATTCTGTTTACCGCACGACGGCGCCCAGAACAAAGTAAGATACTACGTACTAACTAACCTTAACTTACTTACACTTCGTATTTTTCTGGTCTAGACTGTCTGTCATCTGTCCCACGAGTCCTGGTTGCCACCGTTAATCACTTGTTGATTTCGATGATTGATTCGCCCGACATAAATTTTTTTTTTGTTCGAAACAATCATCTCTCGAAAAAGTCTATCGATCTTGACATGAACATCATCCATACCACCGTCCACTGCCCTGCAACGAAAATTGTAAAACGCGACTCCTTCTCTTGAGATCGATACAGAATCATCTTGATGGTGAAACGGCGACAGATATTCATGAAACCGCTGCGACCGCTGTCATCGCATTCGAGACTGCTGCCGATCCCTATCTTCTCCGCCGTCTTCATTTTACTCTGCATGTCTGTTCGAGTGTCGCAGTCCTTTTTGAGATCGTCTTGGAGCACAAGAAGATTCATTGGTCGTTTCGCTACGACGAGTCCAACAAACAGTGCCAACCTAAGTGCCGACACGAATACGAACACGAATACGAATACAGATACACGAATGGCCGATCGTTCGCCACCGATCGTCGTGGTGATTGCGGGTCCGACAGCAGCGGGGAAAAGCGATGTGGCGGCACGAGTTTGCTCGCAACAAAAAGGCATGATTGTCAGCGCGGATTCCGTCCAGGCTTACCGGGGGGTGCAAATCGGGGCCAACAAACCCAGCACAGAGGAACGGCAAGAAACGCCACACATTCTCATCGACGTGGCCGATCACGTAGAAAATTACAATGCCGCGGAGTGGAGAGAAGACGCAATCTTTTGCATCCAAACTTTGCTCGGTCCGCGGCAATCGAGAGCAAGAAAACAGCGCTACCACTCCCTCCGCTGATTCGAATCGTCGGAACGAAATCAAAGAATACATACACAAATCACGGCTCGACAAGGGCTACACCGGCGACGGTGGCGGCCAGGAACAAGTCGAAAAGATCCTGCCCGTCGTTTGCGGTGGCACGATGATGTATCTCCAATGGCTTGTTCATGGCAGACCCGATGCCATGCGACCGACACCCACGGCTGTTGATCTTTCGTACAAAACCATCCGAGAATATCAGGACAACGGCAACGATTACGAGGGAGCGGTGAAACATGTTTCGTCATTCGACAAGATTTTTGCGGAGCGGGCCCAACAATTGACAACGGGTGACTGGTATCGATTGCGGAGAACCCTTGAGATTGCTCTGACGGTCGAAGAAGAAAGGAAAAAATCACGGGACAAAAGTGATTCCAGCTCTGGTGTCGATAGCCTAGTAGAAAAACTGTATTCGGGTCAGCGAGAGGGTAGCCTGGCATCGTTGGGCTTTGACGTCCGGTGTTTCTTTCTGTGTCCCGATGATCGGATGAGCCACACTCGTGTTGTCGACAAAAGGTGCGAGCAAATGTTGACGAGAGGCCTCCTCAACGAGACGACAGATTTGAGTTTGTCGGGACGCCTGCCCGAAATGGCCGAACGAGCAATCGGATACCGACAAACATTGGATTATCTCAATCGGGAGCACAAACCAACAGAAGGGAACGAAGGCGAAGGCACTTCGAAGAAAGAAGAAGACGCTTTTGAATTTTATTTGAACGAGTTCACGACGGCGACACGACGGTACGCAAAGAAGCAAATGGCTTGGTTCCGAAAGGACAAAGAATTCATGTTTATTCCGGTGTCGCTCAAACTCGACAAACCGGATCGCGTCGATGCCGCGGCAAATGCCATCAATCGGTTGTGCCGGCTTTCTAGAGAAGATTACGAGAACGAACTGTTTGGTGGTGACGAATACAGTATCCGGAAAGACGAAACGAGAAAATGAAGAACAGGGGAAAACCATGAAGTTTTACACCCCCGAGAGGCATCTTCTGACACCTGGTTCCAAAGAGTATGAAAATGTTTTGGCCGAGGCAAGTTGACTGCAGGACAACGTGTCCGGGCAAACAACGACAAAAAGCGCAGTAGAGAAGGTGAATCGAAGTAGACTTCCTTCGATACAATTTCAACCCAGGGCTCTCGTCTATAGAGTAATTATTCTTAACTACTTCTACATTGAGATCTATCTTTGCTTTTGCTTCGATCATTGTAGATCGTTCGATCTTTCAGACTCTGTACTAGACAATGTATGTACTGTAGGTAGGCATATACCGTGCACGGCATATCTTTGATTCATTTCAGTCACGAGTTGATTTTTTGGCACGAGTAATACGTTCGTTTTATTGGCACGAGTTACGTGTTTGTGGAAGGATTTCTTGTTTGGGGTTTGGTATGACGAAAGATTCAAGTTGATAACGAAAAGTGAACATGATGTACGACAAGGTACGAAACAAAGTAACAACCGAATGCACCGAGAACGTTTGAATCGGCTACGATGACAATCAATGCACAGTGGTTGAACGCAACGCTACTGATCCTCGCGTCATGCATCGGTTCCCAATCGTGGCCTATGGTGGAGGGCTTCGAAGGCCCGAAAGCCTTTCGTGCGCGTCGTCCGCGTCGTATGCGGCACGGCTTTCGGCGGTCCAGCTCCGGTTTGTGGAGTGCGGCAAACGACAATCGCGATAGCATGCGACGGATGTTGGAAGAATCCTGGAATACCAGCAAGATGGGGAGGGTGCCAGCCGATCCCGAGGCCGCGGCGAAGGAAGCCTACTCGTCGATTTTGCGAGCGGCGGGGGCACGAGCCGTTGCCGAGGGCGAAGAATTGGTGGAAGAGGACGACATGTCGGGAGTTTTCTTTGTCGATCTTCTCCTGCCAGCATACGACATGTCTCTGAAACAAGAGGGTGTGAATCTTTACGATGAGGTACTCGCCGTGGAATATTGCATCGCCCTATCGAACTTTTTCAAGGGAAAGACGGAAATCGTAGTGAGGGACGACAGCATAGTTCGAACGGTTGCGAAAATACTAAAGGCCAGGGAAGAAAGAGAACTGGAAAAAGCGAGACAGGAAGAAGCAAAGAGAAAAGCCGAAGAGGAAGAGAAACGAAGAAAGGCGCAAGAAGAGGAGGAAAGAAGAAAAACCGAGGAAGAAGAAGAAACCGGTGAAATGGAAATTGTGATTAGTGACGGTGATTTTGTGTTTGGTGCCGGACCTCTCGATGACGAGACCGATGAGGCCGAAGATGATGAGGAAGAAGAGAATGTTCCCTCTTTTGAGTCGGAAAGCGATGAATTCCGAAAGAAATTGCTGGCAACCTGGAATGATGATGTCTCGGACCCGACCCCCGAGGGTAGCACGGACATTCCTCCTTCCGAAACATCAACAACACCGACCGAAACCCGGACAGAAACCGAAACCGAAGCACCTGCCATCGCTCTCAGACCCAAACCCTATCGACTCGCGAGTCTCTTTGGGAATGCCAGGGTCATCGAGGGACCGGACATGGCATCGGTCGTTGTGGGAGCCGTTCGCGCCAACGCCCTTCCCGCGGATGACGAAGACAACATTATCATTCTGAGCCCGAGGGGAAACGACGAAATGGTGGCCGTGCGAGCACTGGTCACAAAATACGGCACCCAAAAGAAAATCATTCTGGTCAATTGCCAGTTCCAACCCGTTCCGCGAGAATTGATGACGGCGGAGACGGTGTACAGCGTCCTCCCGCTGGCCGGAAAGAAAAAGACCGACAACAACAACAACAGCAACAACACGCCGAGCGGCGACGAGCAACCCCCTCCGAAAATCGTGGTCCTGCGTCGCTATCCCAAGGGCTGGGAGATATTCGTCGACGTCGGGATTGGATACGAGCTCGCAGAGACGGTTCCCGTGAACAATCAGAACAAGAGGGGCTTGCCCACGGATTTTATTGCAAGATCGGTAACGAGACATCTCGACTACGTGGCAAGGAGATGATTCGAATAATAATAATAATGATAATGATAATAGTGAATATTATTTTTAGAAGCCTTGCAGCCGAAACGGCGAGAGAAATCACCTGGTCCGTATACAGTCTTCAACTTCACCCCTTTCAGAGAGTCCGACCCCATCAGTGGATGAAGACCAAACAAAATGTAAGAGAATCACAGAACAAAAAACAGCGGAAGGGCAGAAGATTGAATATCGAAGAAAGGTAGTGTGGGGCTACGTACCGTTCAACCAAGCTGATAGAACCGCAATCTCATAGGTATAGAGAGGAGGTGGTTGGAGAGCCGCCTCAAATTCATCGCGAGCAAGGAGATGATTGGAAACATACTATCTTATACGTACGTCGTCATTGTTCTCTAAGCATAGTCTAATTTATAGTATTTTTAAGTTACAGGCATTCGTTTTCGTTTTGTTTCATATCGTTCCCGGTCGCGAGTTGACTTGCGATCAAGTCCGACGTTGCAGATTTTTTTTTGAAAAGACGGACTTTTGCAATTTGCATCCGAGGAACATTCTTCGATTACCCGATGCCGTACCCGCCATGCCGCCGGCCCTTGCCGGGTTTCACGCCAATGGGTTTCTTGGATCCCTTTTCCCCCTCGATCGTCGCAAAGGCCTTGGCGAGAGATTTTCCGAGCGCCTTGGCCTCGCCCCTCGGCAATTCCCAGGACACGCAGTACGGCGGCAGTTGGTAGATGGGTCTCGTTTCCCACGGACCATCGTTGTTCTCGTTCTCGTTCTCGTTCTCACCATCCGAGCCGTTCGTTGCTGCATCAC
Organism: Pseudo-nitzschia pungens; assembly: GCA_037355855.1. Taxonomy (NCBI): domain Eukaryota; phylum Bacillariophyta; class Bacillariophyceae; order Bacillariales; family Bacillariaceae; genus Pseudo-nitzschia; species Pseudo-nitzschia pungens. The sequence goes on from CM074758.1 coordinate 1,871,233, forward strand.
TTCCGTTCTCGCTCGGTGTTCTATTCGTCCACGATTCCGAGCGTCATGGAAAGATCCTCGGAATCCGCGCCCTCCGACGACGGGTCTTCGTCGCCCGCCGTGCTGCCGCTGCCCTGAAAGACAATTTCTCCTCCCTCTCGCAGATCGAGGCACTTTTGCGCAACCTCGTCGAATCCCTTCGGATTCCGCAGGGGCGAGAGGTCGCACACGAGCTCGTCGACACCGGTGCTGCCCTTGTGCAAGACGATGGAGGCCTGGCCCCGGGCGTCGCAGAGCGACCGATACGTGTTCAACAGGGGAGCCTCCCTCCGCTGGGACCTCCACCCCGATCCCTCCGTTTCGAGAAATCCCTTTTTCCGGGCGTTCTCGAAGAGAAACCGCTCGTCGGCGTTGAGCCGGTGGGGGACCCCCCGGGACCCGGTTCCCTTCTTCTTGGCCGGCTTTCCCCAGCTGATCCGCTCGACGTCGTTGACGTCCGGCCGCCAGACGTCCATGCGGGCCTCCCAGAATTCCCCCGCCCGCTTCTGGACCCTCTTATTCTTGGATTTTGTTTTCGCGAACAGAACGGTTGTGGAAGCGCAGTGTCGTCGAACTGCACGGGTGCTCTCCGACAGGCCATGGAATGCCATGGCACCCATCCTCGATGCCGCGAGGCATCGGCAAACAGATGGAAAGAATCCTCATGCTTCAAGTGTACCGGTGTTAGCCCAACTGTATGGAGTGGTTTGCAACGATCCAGTTTTCTCCGAAGGATTTGCTAATCGGGGTTCGTACGGTAAGACCTTACGTCTTGTTGTTCCTTTCGTCGGAGTTGGTGGAACGAATCCTCTTTCTCGCTGACTTGCAAATTGGCCATCACACCCGATGGCATGCCGAGCCGATGATGATGATTCCATGATTCCCGTGAGATCTCACCATTGTAAAATTTGATTGATTGAGAATGAGGTGTCAGCGGTCAGTCACAGTCAAACGGTCTGATCAGCAGTGGCGAATTATGTTCTTCGTTTTAGGATTTAAGGATTCGAGGGGTATCCGGGAACTTTCGATCGGTTCGCCTCGTTTCTCTCTCTCATCAAAACAATCAAACCCGGATCGGGAGGAATTTGTGCCAGCGCATAAAACTGGTGCTAGGATTGAGGATAGAAGTAAGGTTAAGTTACCGTACGAACAAACATCGTAGCACCAAGGAAGAAGAGAAACAGTGGACGATGCATGATTGAAAACGTAATCCGCCGAATCAAAATTCAGGGCTTGGTCGTCCGTCCATATCTCATCAGTGACCAACAGATACCGGTACGGTTAGTGTAGAGTAACGGTGATACGAGCTTATTACTCACTGTATCACAGCAATCTATCTTTGGAATCGAACATTGTCATCGGAATCACACTCCATACACGCACTCGGCAATCGAATTGGACACGTTCGCTTCAATCAAGCGAATCCATCCTCAGAGCACAACAGACAGAGGAACCGAACCAACAGGACGCGGTCAATACACGCACTGAGAGAGAGAGTCATGGTTTGGGGTGCCATCAAGAACGCCATCGGATTGGGAAATCCCCTGGACATTCTGCCGGAGGGTCCCACCAAGCTCCCGGACTACTTTCCGCTGGAGCCCCGGGGGTGCGAAAAACCCGCGCAGCAGCTCTTCCGGTGCCTGTCCAAGGAAGCCACGGAAAAGGCGCGGGACATGGAACGGGTCGGCTTTCACAAGTCGTATTTTTCGGACGTGGCGGTCTCCCCGGCAGACCCAAGGGCGGCGGCGGTCGTGGCCCAGAATCCCGACAACCCGGAATTCCCCAAGGCCGACGACAATCCGCTGGACGAGTGCAAGCTGTTCATTGCCAAATACATGAAGTGCTGCGAGCGAAACCTGCAGCAAAAGAGGAATCGGTTGCTGACAGGAAACGGTGCGGGTTCAGGAAGAGTATCGATATCAGGGACCGGGATTGTCGAAAGAGGAATGAAGAAAGAAAGAAAGAAAGAAGGAGAGAAAGTAGCAAACGCCGTCGTTGGTGTGGTCATCGCAGTCCAAACGCTCAAAAACAGTCGCAGATCTCACTATCGCTTTCGTGCCCAGAATCTGCGATGTTATGTGCAGAAAAAAACCACAACGATGATAGCACTATTGATCCATTAACAAACATCATAGAAAATCTCTCGATCGAGCGCGTTACGAGTAGAATAATGAGTGGCAGACTGTTTCTATACGAATCGTGCATTTTTTGGTTTGAATCCCCCTTATTTCATAGCATTGTTGTTGAGTATCCAATCCGCGCGCTCGAGGATTGAGATCTGCGACTTGTAGATCCTGGCAACCGCGTGAGACCCCTTGCCCCGAACGCCCTCGGTCGCCTGCGCGCGGGTCAAGAAACGGATCTCTACGATTTCGGGCAACCCCGCGAAGCGTCCGCCGCCGTCGATTTTCACGACCCCGTCGACGTCGAACCGCGAAACGTCGAGATTGGGCGGAGCGGGCAGGAGGTAGATCTCCAACAGTTTTTTGGTGGACGTGACCCCATAGAGCGTGGCCGTCACCGGGCAACGGCTGCTCTTTCCCCACTCCCCCCGCTCGTACGGAAATGGCAGGCTGCTTTCTTCCTCGAATTCCCTCACGGCGGTTTCCTCGGGTCGTTCGTTGATCTCCGGGGCTCCCTTGAAGACGGTCCACGCGTTGCCCTGAGGTATCAAACCCAGGAGGTATTCGAATTCTCTGCTCGTGCGAACGTTGTGGAAGTTTGATTCGTTGCCGAACCCCCCGGATTGTTGTCGGTAGAACAAAATACCGTACGACGTGGCATAGCTCGGTCGGACCACGAGTTTGTGGTTCAACCAAATCTTGGAATTCTTTTTCCACTCGTATTCAATACCGCACCCCGGGCGAGATTTCTTGGTTTCGTTCGTGGCGTCGCGACCGATGATGGACGATGGAGCAGTCGACGCTCCTGTTGCTTCCAGTTGTCGCTTTTTCGACGATCCGCCGTTGCCAATCGTTCCCGCCGCGATGTTCATCACTTCCTCGTATTGTAGTGGTTGATGTTGTTGTTGTTGTTGTTGTTGTTGATGATGATGATGTTGATTGGACGTGATCAATGTGTTGCGATTTTCCGGATTGTTCTGCCTGAGGAATGCAGTCACACTCACACAAATACCGTAATTACCGTATGGTTTTCAGTTTAGCATTATTTTCCTTCCATCGGATGGTAACTTTTCAAAAAATACCGGTACCGGTAAGGATTACGCACGAGGACGATCGTGGATGGAGTTCCCGCGAAAAGGCGATGTTCGGTACGTCCGGCGTACGGCTTCATAAACTGGTATTGACAATCATCTTGATTGAATTAGAAGATGAGAGTGAAACACCACTTGAAGAGATTTGTGTTCCATTTTTACTGATTGTACAGTATTACTATCATGGATAAGTTACTTCTACTATGTTTTTTTCACTCCTCGGATGTCAAACACAAGGTTAATTTTTAGATAGATACTCGAATACAGTATTATGCAGCTCTGAAGTAGTACTACTAGTACTAAGGAGGAGGGGGCAAAGACCTACGGCATATGAAGAAGTGAAACGCAAACCTAGGATCTTACAGAAGCACAGGAAAGATGTTGCTGATGCGGATACAAAGAAGTTTTTTTGTTGTTCATATTTTTTAGTAGAATAACAGTATAAAATTAAACATGGGCATTACAAAGTTCTATTCCGATGGGGATCGATGTTCTGCTTATCTCGGTCGAAACATACTGACTACGTGTACCCCAGCTCCAGGATTTTCTCAATAAGACTTCTTCGGCCCATTATGTCATCGGGGCTTTCTCGTTCACCACCTGCGACACCAACGGAACTCTCCATTCGCAAAATCCTTCTCGGCCCATTCGAATCGAACCTTATTCAAATGTGCTCCAGCTCGACCGTAGATACCGGATAATTCCTGTCCCGATGCTGCCTCAAACAGTTTGACATCGCCTCCTGTTCCTCCGTACCACGGAGAGACCACCCCATCCCGGGTAGTGAATCTCAACGCATTGGTATGCCGATCATCGCAACGAATTTCGGCCTTGACTATTGCATCCTTTTTGGGCACACGGAAGGTCGCTCTATCGACGTGACAAGCCGACGTTCCACTAGTATGCTTGCCTCCAAATACATCGGATGGATCTGCTTGGTCATAGGCGAGCTGAACGGATTCTATGAATGTCCTGCCGTTGGCGTCGGTAGAAGTGCCCAAACGAACTTCTCTTACTGTCTTTCGAGATAATTTATCTGCTTTGAAATTCATAGAAGACGCGGAATGGAGCGGGGCGTGGAATTGAAATGGCTGCCCCCCCGCAGCGGTCGAGCGTTCCCCTCGGCAATCCATTTTGTTGTAGCACTCGCAAAACACCGGTGGTATCATATTTTCTCCGCACACACGTACGCGACGCCAATCAAAAGAAATCTCGTTCAACAGCGCACCGCTGTGCCCACGAATGCCGTACAATTCCTGGTACGGACCCGCATGGCCCGTTTCCAGATCACCTCCTTCCCCTCCGTACCAGGGAGAAACCACTCCTTCGCGGGTCGTAAATCTCAGGGCACGGACCACCGAACAACGACGGACTTCGGCTCGGACAATGGCATCCCCTTTGGGCACACGGAAGGAGTATTCGTGGACGTGGTGTTTGCCGCCAAACACATCGGAAGGATAAAACTCGGAAGAATAATCTCCGCGAGCAAGGAGCTGAATGGATCCTACAAATGTTCTGCCCTCGTGGTCGGTGTGCGTAGTCATGTGGATTTCTTTAACCGGACAGAAACCATATGTTTGAAAACTCGAGCTAGAGCCTCGTACTTTCGTGACTTCAGAAAAGAATCGGAAAGCCGACCCTCTTTCTCCATTCCGGTCCGAAAGCTCTTCGTGAGTCATTGTCTTCGTGGAGTCAAAAAGCAGCAGTGATTTTGTTGCTGTATTTTGTTTGTGTTTGGTTTTGTGAGCTTGTTTTGAGCTTTGGAGCAATGGTTCGTTTCGTCATCGAGGAAAAGCCGATGTCTTGTTGGAACGAAGTCGCCGCTACCGGCATTTGATCGTGCCCGTGCAGGAGCTTGGAAAAAAATTTAATCGTGGATGAACTCGGATTGTTCTGCTGTAGGTCGTGGACACAAATGAGGCAGGCGCTAATAACAGCAAGATTCTCAATCAAAAACAATGAAACACAGCGATTTGAAATGTAAGGTTACGTACCGTAATCTTACGATAGACAGAAAGGCTTATTCATACGTAAGGTTACGGTATGTTTCTTCGAAACGTTAACAATAGCGATGGGCAGACCACGTTGTTGTATCGCACCTCTCTAAAACACACTACACGTACACGTAAGATTACCGTACGGTACGAGAAAGAACCTCTTTTTCTTTTTAATTAACAAAATACCGGGAGTGTACAGTAGGAGTTCAAGTACGAAGTAACCTTACTTGTAAGATCAACTTCGAAACAACACTTATGCTCTTGAAACTGTCACAACATAAAAACTACACACCGTCCGGCATTAAAAAAAAATGTTGCCATGGTGGAGTGAGTGGGTTGAGACCCCCCGTGATCAAAATTTTCCGCCTCGTATCGTTCTCGTTTCGTAAATGGTTGAAAAAGACTGTCGGTGCAAAATGTCATCAATACTCTTCTCGGTGCTACTAATTATCAGGAACACATTCTTAACTAACCTTACTAGTAGAACGCACGATTGAGTTCATTTTCGAGCTTATTCCGAGGCTGGTAACCTTAGTTCCCTTTGAGAAAGGGATTGATCTACTACTAAGCTTTCTTCATCCTTGCAAACTAGCAACATCGAAAAGCAACAAGAACACAAGCAACCCACTGACTCCGTTCACCACTGCAAAACCAAAAAATGTCATTGCGGTAGGAGAAGAAGAGTCTCGTCTTCTATTTAGATAATAGTAGGATTGCGTTCATTGACAGAGCAACAATGATTTTGGTTCGAGTCGTTTGAGGGTTCCTTTCCTTTCCTTTCCTTTCCTTTCCTTTCCTTTCGAGGTAGTAGCGCGATTCACCCACGGAGAACCCAGTCGTGTCCCGCTGTATCTCACGTTTGGTGTCGAAGCCACTCTCTCGCATTCGTATGCAGCAGAGGCTTTGTCACCTTTTTGAAAAACAATAAGGAATGAACCACCAGCCATTGGCTACACGTACACGCACATGCACAGTACTATCATTCAAAAGCCGAAAACGTTGCCAACCAAGGGTCTCTCGGTCTTCGTCCCCATGGTCGCATAGCAAACCTGGACTTTGGTATTAGCGGTACTGCGCCTCACTCGGTATACGAAAAGAAGAATGCGCCGGCAATCCTTTTGCGCTGCAGCGGGAGCACGGTCGGTCGGCCGCTCCTTCGGTCGGTGCGATTCCGACGGCGAGCGGTTTTGTTTCTCGGCACTACCACTACCGTACCGTACCTAAGCGCTCTCTCCGTCGCGGCGCCAATGGTGCGAAATCACAATCGCGGCTGCAACGGGCAGAATGCAATAGCGGCAGCAAAAGGCAAGAAGATCCCGTTGCGCGAGCGAAAAACGAGCAAAGAATGAGACCACCGAAGCGCCCCTTTCGTTCGCATCATCATCGTCATCATCATCATCATCATCATCATCGTCATCGATCGTCCTTCGACCAGCGACCGATGATGCGTCCTCGCTCTCTTGGGACGGCGGTGACGCATCGCGACTATTCGTATTCGCACTCGCGTTCGTGTTCGCACTCGCGTTCGGACTCACCGGGGTTGCCGCCAACGAAGACGCTTCGCTCGATTTCGCTGTCGCCGCCGCCGCCGCCGTAGCGGATTGCACCAGGCGACAAACGTCCCTGGCCAGTTTCTTGTCCGTCCTGGCCCGGAGTTTCTTCTTGCGCTCGATGCCCGCCAGCATCTTTTTTCCCCTCTCCGGTTTTTGGCTCTTTCGAACGAGCTGCCTGGCGTCCGACAGAGCGTTCTTCCACCTGGACAGGCTTTCGTAGGCCTTGCACCGCAGCACCAGCGCGGTCTCGGACGTTACGGGGAGGAAAGCCGGTGTTGTTGTTGCTGTTGCTGTTGCTGCTGTTGTTTTTGTTTCGTCGGACGCGGAACGCGATTGTCGTTCGCGTTCTCGGTGGGAAGCTAGTGCCAGGACCAGTGTGGTCGCCAGGACGGCCGATTTCAAATACTTTGGCCGGTTTGGATTGGCATTGGTTGTGGCATCGTCCGTGACATCGGCGAGCTGGAGCATGCACCGGGCCAGGTTCAACAGGATGCGCTCCTGCAGGTCATTGTCATTGTCGTCGTTTTCGTTTTCCTTTTCCTGCGCCACACTCAGCAGGACCGACGATTGCCGGATCGTGCGTTCCTCCCCGTTGTGGGTCAGCGTCACGTCGATCGTCGTTGCGCCCTCTCCGCCGTTGTTGTTGTTGTTGTTGTTGTTGTCGTCATCGTTGTCATCGATGCAATCGACCTCGGCAATTCTCGGAAATCCGTCGATCGAGACGACGACGCTGCCACCGACGGACACCGAGCTCGACTCGGAGAGGGCTTTTTCGTAGTACGGGGTCGCGGCCGATGCGTCTCCCAGGCGCAGCAATTGGTCCCCCTTTTCCTTCCACTCGGCGGCCGTGGAATTGTTGCTGCTGTTGCCGCCGGCATCCCTTTCGACGGTTTCTTCTTCAAAGGGCAGCAATTCCTCCACCAGTCCGACGTCGACGGTCGTTTCGCCCCGATCTTCTTCGGCCCGAACCGAGTTGGGCGCGATCCGGAACCGACCGGAAATCGGGACCGGATGGATCGGTTCCCAGAGGAGGCACACGAGACTCGTTCCACCGGTAGGATGTGTATCGATATCCGCATTCGTATCCGCATTCGTATCTTTATCCGCATTCGTATCTTTATCCGCATTCGTATTCGGTTCGCCGGACGCAACGGTTGTGACGGTGGCAACCATCGCTTTGCATCGTTTCGATCCTCGCTTGGCGCGAACCACCGATCCCACCGCCACCGGACGATCCTTTTTGCTCTTGCCGCTCATGACGATAATTGATTGTTCCCCGGTTCGAAGCGGAGCGTCGACGCGACAGAGATGATTCGTGTTGATACTATTGTTGTGATACGTGCACAAGTGGTCGACGTTTGAATTGTCACACAACTGACTGTTGTTGGACCTTTCGCGTTGTTGTCTCAAAACGCGAGGATGTCATTTTCAGTTTTTGGACGATCATCCAGGAATTTTTTGGGGAATCCGACTCATTAGACTCAATTCGAGGTTGCGCGAAAACCAATCGTTGTCCTCCATCATGGTTGGGGGTTGGAAGAATGAAAAGTGAAAAGTGAAACATTTCACTTCATTTTTCTCACAGCTTGGTGGAGTTGGAACCAAGAACAGAGACTTGCGTTGGGTTGGACCGGACTTTTCTGGACTGGACCGGACGAAACCGGACCGAAAGTGCAACCATGACAGTGGATAGCGACAGCAACCCGGGGACTGATAGAGATGTCGTGCACGAGGACCGCGGTGATGAACCGAACGCGAACGCGAACCCGAACACGAAGATGAAAACGAACTTGAACTTGAACGACGACGACGACGACGACGAAAAGAAAGACGGAGACGACTTTCCCGTTGCCAATCCATCCGACGACGATCGATCTCGTCCCTTCCAAAAACAAATGGACGCCGCCAACGAAATCCACGAACGCCCCGCGGCCGCAACCATCGAAACCGACCCGGAGACGAACCCGGAGAAGGAACTCCACATCGCTCCCATGCTGGATTACAGCAAGCGGGAATTCCGAAAGCTCTTTTCCATTCTCTCGAAACGGCTCGTCCTGTGGACCGACATGGTCGTCGACGAGACGATCGCCCACTCGGAGCGCCTCGACGACATCCTCGAACCGGACCGCGACCTGCCCAATCGCCAGGTCTGCCAGATCGGCGGCAACAGCCCGGAGCTCTGCGGGGGGGCCGCGGGGATCGCCGGCCTGGTCTACGGGTACGACGAGATCAACCTCAACGTCGACTGCCCGTCGGACCGGGTCAGCGGGGAGCGGGAATTCGGGGCGATTTTGATGAAAAAAATCGACGTGGCGGTTTCGGTGCTAAAAGGCATGCGGGAGAGCCTTTCGTCGTCGTCGTCGTCTTCCAAGCCGGTCTCGATCAAGTGCCGGATCGGGGTGGACGATGACGACGATTTCGAGTTCATCGCGGCCTACATCGAGCGAATCCTGCCCGTGTGCAACCGATTCTATCTGCACGCCCGAAAGTGCGTCCTGAACGGCCTCTACAGCGCGCGACAAAACCGCAGCATTCCCCCGATCAACTACCCCCGGGTGTACGCCCTGTGTCGGAGGTTTCCGGGCGCGGACTTTTGGATCAATGGCGGGATCCGGAGTGAGTGCAGCGCTTGGTTTATCTAAATCACCGTATCGTCACCGTTGCCGTCACCGTTGCCGTTGCCGTCACCGTTGCCGTCACCGTTGCCGTCACACGTGCGCGCCAGAATTGTGTTGCCGCCATGACTCCCGTGCATTTTACCGGTGTCGGATGCCGATAACGGCAACGGAGTGAATGAGGTGACGCGCACACGCAACGACTTTCAACATTCATCGATTGCGGAAAAGGTACGACTTTCCACGCCTTCCATCGCTCGCTTGCCTCACATTCCGGTCTCGTGTTTTTTTTCTTTTTCTTTTTTTTTTGCTATCCCTCCCGCCCCAGACCTGGCGCAAGCCCGGAGCATCTGCTACGGGAGCGGCGCGCCGGAGCACCGCGACGTCCACCACGGCGAACCGCCCTGCCAAGCGTGCGGGGTCCCCCACGGATCCTGCGTCGCGCCGCCCTACGAAAGGGCGCCGCCCAACCTGCGCGGGTGCATGATGGGACGGGCCGCCATCGACAACCCGGCAATCTTTTGGGACGCGGATCGATACTTTTACGGGGAAGAATCCAATCCCTGCTCGAACCGCCGGCAGGTGCTCGAGCGGTACGCGAGCTACCTCGAGGAATTGTACCCGAGGCGCTGCTGCGACGACAGGGACGACGTGACCACGCACCGGATTCCGGTGCCGGAGATCGAACCGCTCCGGCCGTATTGCTCCGTCTGCCGGGACGAATACGAGACGGCGGGAACGAGAACGAAAACGGGAACGCAAACGCAAACGCAAGCGGAACCGCGGCCGCGACCGGGCGAAGGGAAACCGGCGGATCCGCGTTCCGGGGGCGAGCGGAAGAGCGCGAGAGCCAAGATTTCGAATCGTTTGATCGGCCGGAGCCTCAAGCCCGTCCGGGGCCTGTTTTACGGTCTGCCGGGCGGAAAGGTCTTTTTGCGGATTCTCGATCGCAGCGGCTCGCGACCCGGCCCTTCGGAACTGCGGCCCCGGATACATGCTGCGGAGGGTCCTGCGGGAGATGCCCGACGAATTGCTGGACCGAGACTTTGCGCGCTCCGAAGAGTGAGTCGTCGTCGTCGTCGTCGTCGTCCGCCGCTTCGACGACTTGCCGCCGGGAAGGGATCGATCGGGATGGTTCGCGGAGTGCGGCGCAGTTTGGACTACTGGTGGAGTCTCGTATAGCATACGAGTACGGTTGGATCGTGGCTCTTGGGCTTGCACCGGGGAGTGCAAAGACAGAAGGCAAAAAGAATGACACAGTACAGCGGAATCCAACGACAGGATGAAGGAATTGACTTTTTAAATTTTTGGCTATATCGTTCTGTATTGTTTATGCAATTTTTTTTAAATACGTTTAAGATGTCCGTGTGATGATAACATTTGTTTATACCCCTCTGCAGTTGGGGCTAGCCAACCAAAAGTCCTCGGTCTTGCTGGACAGCGCCGTTCGGCGGGTGCCGTCCTTCCCGCACAGCTTCTTCCACCGCTCGTGCACCTCGGCCACGACCTCCAGGGCTCCCTCGACCGATCGGGGGGTCTCGCTCGCCAAACTGTTCACGGGCTTTCCGTCGGTGGTCTTGTAGCGCTTGAGCCAGTTCTTGAGCAGATCCAGCGTGCCGGGCTTGGCGCGTTCCAGGTCGTCCATCGTGCGCACCGTCTTGGACAACGGATCGGTCGTGGCGATGCACAAAATCTTGTGGTCGGTTTCGCCCTCGTCGATCAATTCGAGTTCGCCAATCACGCGGCAGGGCGTGATGCTTCCCATGGCGAGGGGCGTGTCTCCGAGTTCGATCATGTCGATGGGGTCGTTGTCGCCTCCGTATCCCATGGACATCATTTCGGGGTCTTCCCAGGTTTGGGGGATCAAACCGTAATTGAAAAAGGTCGTTCCGTACGAGTAGTATCGAGGAGATCCGTCCTTGTTGGTGTCTTGCCGAATGGCGTTTCCGGGATGCGACTTGTCGACCTCCATCTTGGCCGTCATGTACATGGGAATCTCAGTGACCATGTTGATGATGGGGGACGTCTCGGATTCACCCAAAGGACGAAGAGGAATGTCGTGCCACCAACTCGCGTATTCGGTCGATGTCATCGAAAATGTCGAGAACCCAAAGTCTCCGACCGTGGCCGTGCCACCCGCCGCGGGGGCATCGGTGTGGGGCTGCGACCAGGGGGTCCACCGGGTCGTATCTTCGATGTTCTTGTAGTAGTCCACGACACCGTCCCATCCCTTGGGCACCATGAAACCGCTCGGGACACAGTTCGCCGCCACCAGGTCCGTTGGAATGTTGTCGGGTGCACAGGGCACGGCTCCGTTGCGGGCCAGCAATCGCATCTTGCTTCCCGAAATACTGATAAAGTCTTGCATGCGGGACTCATCGGGCAGCTTCATGACATTGTCGGTGGTATCGTACATGACCTTTACAAAGGAAAGCATCTTCATGTCTCCGATGCCAGGGGAATTTTGGAGGACGTATCGACCGTGGTTTCCGTCGTACAGGTCATCGTCGGGATGGGCCACGGCGTTGGGAGATCCCTTCATTCCGGCGGGATCGCGGCCCACCACAAAATAACTCGCACCGGCACTGCGACGGGACTTGGCGTGGAATTCCACCTCGGTTGGACCGGCGTAGACCATGGGAGACGGCCAGATGGCCATGACCGTCGTCTCGGGATCGAGACCACCGGGGTGGGAGACACCGGCCTGGAGAACCTCTTCGTGTTGCTTCACGCGCACGTCGAGTGGCACGTCGTCCGATTTGGTCCATCCTCCGAGGGGACTCAACCAGAGCACGGGTTTCTTGTATCCCTTGCTTCGGAGATCCTCTCCGGCCGATTTCATCAGGTAGGCATGGCCGGCGTGGGTGGGGTTGCGCGTTTGGAAGGCGTACACGGTATCGGCGCCCTTGTCCTGGAATTCTTGAATCAACTCGGTGGCGGTCTTTCGCCACTTGTCCAGTCCGTCGTTGTATCGGATTCGATCGAGCAACTCGATCTCCCCACCGATCAGGTAATCTCCTCCCATGTAAATGTTGTGGATGTACGGATGGTCCGGATCGATCACACCGTACATGCGCGACACGATTTCTTCCTTGCGATTCTCGTAGATCTCGACGTCTCGCATAATGGCGACCGTGTGTCCCATTCGCGTCACCAGGGCAACGTCACGCTTGCCGGAGGTTTCGACCCGCCCCTTGGTGTAGTCACTAATGGAGAGGGTGATGGGAATGGGCATGCTGACGCGATTGCGGGGACGATTTTCGGGAAATTTGTTGAAATCGGTCTTGGTCTCGAGTCCGGAGCTGGTTTCCGGTAACGTTGAACGGATCGATCAAGACACTGTTGAAGTGAAGGGTCTCCAACAGAGTTCCTTCCCGCATGAATCCCTTGAGAGGCGCCGCCCATCCCTCACCAATGGTCTGCAACCAGTTCAAATCAATGTCCGTGATGAGCACCTTCGGGAGACTCTCGGCTTCCAGTGTGCGAGCCGCCTTTTTGTCGGCCGGCACGTGCAGGTCAACGATTTTGTCACCGTCGGGATTGGGCAAGCCCGGGGGTGTCACCTTGGGCGCTCCCATCAGGATGCCATCCATCTCCAATCGCTTGAACAGCTGTGCAACGGATTCTTCGATCTTCAACTCGTGCGTCTTGAGTGTGATCTCCGGGTTGAGGGGTTCTTCGTAGGGGTCATCGATGCAGGTAAAGTGCTTGAGTTCCCCGGATTTGACCCGGGCGTATTGTCCCTTGGGATCTCTCGCAAAGAGCTCGTCGACCGGAACGTCCAAAAAGACCTCGTAAAAGGGGATCCCCTGGTCCTCGTGGCGCTTTCGCACCTCGTCTCGGTCCTTGCGGTAGGGACTGATGAGCCCGACCAGGGTAATGACACCACTGTCCGAAAACAACGTCGCCAGCTCTCCGGTGCGACGGACCGATTCGGCCCGGTCCCACTCGGAGAATCCCAGGTCGCGGTTCAATCCGGTGCGCAGGTTGTCTCCGTCGAGGCGGTACACGTGCTTTCCGTAGTTCTTGACGAGAATGTCTTCCAGCGCCGTGGCAATGGTCGTCTTTCCGGCCCCGGAGCATCCGGTCATCCACAGGGTGGCTCCCTTTTGTCCGAGCGCCGCGTACCTTATTTGCTTGGGAAGGTGACAGGCACTCTGCGACTCCCCGGCCTCGGCGGCGGCGCACTCGATAATGTGCGGAGGAGTGTTGGCCAGCGCTTCCTGGCGGAGACGACCCATCAAAGCATTGTTGTCCTCTGCGGAATCGGTGGTAGCACTTACACCGGCAGTCGTAGTCGACGAGGATGCCGTGGTTTGGGTCGGTGCGGGTTGGTACACGGTTTTGACAATGGTTTGGGGTTCCGGGCAATCGCAGCCGTCCTCCTTGGGCAGAGCGGCGGCAGCGGACACGGCCGACTCGGTGGGACTCAGGCCCGTCGAGGACGTCTGGATGGGCTGCGTCGAAGCGGGGACGGCGGCGTTGGGCGGCTCGACCCGGAGACTCTGCACCTGACCCCGGTTGTTGCCGTTGAGGTTGTTTCGATCCATCATGACCTCCTGGTTGACTCCCGTGCGACTCAACACATACACAATGGCCAGCAGCACGCAAATTCCCACGCACATCGGCATTCGTTCCTGGATGAGTTTGTCCTCATCGTCGGTGGTGGTTCCGCCGCGGTTTGGATAATAGCCGGCACCGGCCCTTCGCCGTTGTTCCTCCTGGAAAGGTTTGGAAATAAAAAAAAACAATGGCAAACGAAGAACGACAAAGGAAAACCGAAAAACGAGCAGCACGAAACACGAGAGGACATTCAAAATGCGTGAGAGACTTTTCGACGGGAATTCGATCGGAACTCCTCGGACGATCCAATCGCTGCTGCGTCTGCCTCGACGATTCGGTATTACCGAGAAACTATCGAAGCTGTTTTGATTATCATCACGTACAATGGAGAGAGGAGCATAAGCGTACTTGGCCATGGTCGACAATCGGCAGTTATAGAAGCACTACGGTATTCCACTTCCGTACGGTGAGTTACTTCGTTCGAATGTTGCGAAATCTAATGGAAAGGCTTTCGTTCATCGTAACTCTCGTAACCGGAGGGAGCAATCGATGACTTTCTTGCATTTTTTTTGGGTCCCGGTGCCGTACGGTAATACAGCGTTGTTTTCCCACCCTGCATCCAACGACAACAAAAAATGACGCGTATGCTCTGTAATGAGTGTACTGTACGGTACATACAACGGTCAATTCGCGCACACAGAAAGGGGTTCAATTCATATTCATAAATAAGGTTAAAGTTAATATCCACATGTTGCTAGGTCGGTACCGTAGAGATTGTAAAAACAATCAAAATCATTCCCCCGAATCTGTCTCGGATCCCTCTTTCTTCTTCTGACCGTTTTGATTTTGAATTGCAGGTTGCCGGTTCAAACTTCGAACCGGTCTCTCGTCTTTCATTTTTTGATTGAGAGATGCAATTATCACCCTTGACCTCGGTCGAAACCGCCACACCATCGGCGATCGAACGTCAAGCACCGCAGCACAGAAGGATCCCTCCCAAGCTCACGCACGGTAATGAATACCACGCGACGATGACACACCGGACGCAAACGCCATGACTAGTCGGTGGGATAGCCTAAAATGCGATCGAGAAGCGGAACCGGGGGGACGCGGCAAGCATCAGGACTCCCGGAGGAGTCTGGGAAGCGGAGGCGCAGGCGCAGGCGGAGGTGGGAGCGGCGGCGGCAGCGGCGGCGGCAGCAATCGATGGGCGGCAACTTCTTCCCGTTTCGAGGGACACAAGCCCAGGGACCGCCAATCGCGCCGCCCGAGATTTTCCGGGGCCTCGACAAAGTCACAACAACAGCAGCAGCAGCTACGCCAATCGCAGCGCCCCAGAGTTTTCGGAGCCGTGACAAAGCCACAGCAGCAGCAGCAACAACAACAACAACAACAACAACAACAACAACAACAACAACAACAACAACAACAACAACAACAGCAATCGGCGGTGGCCGAACGCGACGCACTCGTTGATTCCCTTAAATTGCACATCGCTCGGTATCAATCATCTGTAGATAGCAAGACTCGGCAGCACGAAAAATCGATTCTGATTGAAATTCTCTCAAAGCTATTCCCGGATTCGTCAACAAAGACCGTCCGGTACGAGCCAGAAACGGCAACGGCAAGGTTGCCGTCATCCCCTACGGATCCAGAGCTCTTCGCGACGCTTCTAACAATGCTCGACATCGATATCGACGAGAAGGAGGCGAATCACGGCAATGTTCTCGACGACAAGAGCCATTTGCGTTTGGTAGTGGCAAGGAGCATCGAATCGTTTGTGAGACAAATTTCCAAGGACAGCAAGGACACCAACCAAGACGGATCCTTACTCTTTGAAAGCTGGACCAAGTCTCAAATCGAAGGAGGGATCACAACGATGTCGTTTTACTGCAACGAATCCAGGGAGAGAACCAAAACGACGGATACCCATGCCACAACTTCCTCGGTCAAACTAGAGCACGCATCCCCGTCACCAACGCTCGCGATGATAGGTTCGGCATTGTTGGTGTCTCTCGCTGTGATGGTGAGGAGTTGTGCCGATCGATTGGCTCCGGAATGGACAGCGCGAAACGTCGTTGGGACGGTGTTCCTTCCGTATCTGTCATCGTCGTTGTCGTCGTCGTCGTCGTCGTCGTCGTCGTCGTCGTCGCAATCGTCGTTGGCAGTAAGACCCGAACCAGCGACAAGCCCTGTCGTTTGTATTTGTGAGGCGCTGATTGTCATTTTGGAGCGTCCGAGCCACGCGTCCGCGATACTTGCGCCCTTGGTAGAAAGTGTCTCGATTCTTTTGCCGGGGTGTCATTACAACGAAGAACAAACCACGAATCCGCTCCGGCAAAAGTTGTTGCGATCGCTTCTGTATCGTTTGGAATCACCAGCTTCCTCAGGCGAGTCTAATGGATCCCGAATTCGTTCGACTCGAAGAAGCACCGAAGAACTTGCCGTTGTGTGTCGCACACTCTCGGCGTGCTTGGATGCGATTCGAAAACTGAGAAAAGGAAACGACACCGATCATGGTAGTCAGAACAAGGCGGACGTCCAGATCGTAATGAAACCACTCGAAATGTTCCTGAGGAAGATTATAACCGAGTGTAACGATTGCGACAGCGATCTGACGAAAAGGTCGTCCCAAAAAACGGTAGAATCCAATGCACTGGTGATTGCATCACTCAATCTATTGCGAGCCTTCATTGCATGTTATCCAAACGAGATAACGGGACTGGGATGGAAACTCGTTATCGAGGGCGCAAACCAAAGCAACAATTTGGTAAAATGTCAGGTTTCTATTCTCCGTGGGACTACGCCGACGATTGCATCGTCGTATCTACCATCGATTGTTGTTCTACGCAACTGTATTGCGATGCAACCACATATTATCGATACTACAGCCGTGGCTCTCACCATGGAATGTCTGGCGGACTTCATTTCGGCTCTGCCATGGAATAGATGGCTCCAGCAAAGTTCGTTTGGCAAATCGTACCAAAGAAACACGTCCGGTTTGTACAAAACTGTCGTGAATGCCTTGTGCACGCTTCTCCAAATCGCAAAGGACGCGTTTGAAAGTTCTGGTGACAAAACGCTGATGAGCGGCTTGGGACGCCTCATAAAAGCATTATTCCTAGAAATTCCTTATTGTGACAGCAAGTTAATTCTCACCGGAGTAGAGCTGTGGAAATCCGTTTCGACGACCATTCGGAGTCGCTTCAAACCCGTGGATGATGCTGTTGCTACTGCCGGGAACAAAGACAAACTAAACCTAGCATTCGAAATCTTGCAGGCCTCGTCCGGAGGGACGGTTACTCCGCAAGGCCATTTGTGCGGGATGTCCGTGCCTCTTCGAACGTGGTTTCTTGGGGACGATCCGTTCGTGGACGTTTTTGTGGCAGGATTGATCGAATCTTTCGAATATGCGGACCGGCAATTGGAGTTGGCTGTCAAGATTTTGTCTTGCGTGTTGAGAACGCTCCCCGATGTTGCATTGCAAAGATGGAAGACTTTTGGTCCCCTTTTCCGGGAGATGAACACCGACGGCATCAACAGGACGGACCAAATGCGGTTGGAAGTGCTCGAGTCGTTCATGTTGGGAAGAAAAGACTTCGAGGCATCAGCAGATCTACAGATTATCAATGACGGCATCATTTCGGGCATCGACGAACTATTGCTCAAAGAATGGGGTCGCAACGGTCGTCGGCGACGTTTGAGCATTTACTCGGCATTTCGCAGTCAGGATTGGTTACAACTCGATCGCATCGAAGGTCGCATTCTCGATCATTTCGATCAAATCTTGGACCAGTGCAACGACTCCAGCGCGAAGATTCGCGAAGGAGCTGCCAAAGCACTCGGTGAGTTTTGCTCCCGGTATATTATACCGAGTACGTCGTCTGGTGGGATCCAGATGAAACAATACTCCATCATCGCCGATACAGTTCGCATAGCAATGTCAAAACTGAGCACTGACCAGAATGCAGCAGCTCGGTCGATGGCCATTTTTTGTCTGGGGAATCTCACTAATGCACTGAACGAGTCAAACTGTAGGAAGGTTTTGAATTCGACAAAACTGCAAGAAATCTCGAGAGCCATTCTCGTTGCCTTTGATGATTGCAACGATAAAGTGGTGAAAAACGCTATCCGGTCAATTGGACACACCGGCAACTCATTGGCATGGTCATTGAGATGGGAGCCCCAAGCGGACGTCCATAAATTGTCGCGCGAGATACTCGTCGAACTAATGGAGTCTTTGACCCAGAAATTATCCAATACGCTATACGTGGCATGCAATGAAGAGCAAAAGGCTGCCATGACATGGAAAGAGAGGTCCGCTGCAAAGAAGCACGGATGGGGAGCTTGCCACTCTCTGGGGCTAGTCTTTGAAGGTCTCGTCGTCGAAACTGTGGGAGATTGCGATGCTCTCGTTTCGGCATGTTCGAAAGCCGCCCGATGCCTGGTTCGTTGCGTTTGCAAGCATACAGCCCTAAACGAAAAGGTTGTGCTTGCGGCAATGGCAGCGTTCGGTCAACTCCCCGGTCCATTCTTGGCCAGGATCGACTCCAATTTGGGTGATGCGCTCGCAGTGTCACTACTTATCCTGGAAGGCTCCCAGACAACACACAGCGACAGCATCGGTAGTCCCGGTAAGGCTCGTGACTCTCCCAAACCTGTTGCCCACCCGAAACTGGACGCCCAAAACAAGGACTTTCTCTGCCACGTGCTCGGTTCGGCCTCGATTGGCGATGCCACCCTGGCCCTGGCATACCATAAACCCGGACACGAAACCGAATCGGTCACCCCCCACACTCTGGGCGTGCTGTATGCGTGGATGGTGGAATCACCGCAACTCGAAGCCCTTCCAGCCCGCGCATTTGAGGTCTTTGCGATTGCCCTCCATCGCCAGGATTTTTGGTCCGAAACCGTCGGGCTCGAGCAGCGGTTCACCAGCCGCGCCATTCAAAAGCGCAAACAGGAACAAAGGGTTTCACCGCCAAGCGCGGATCAAAAGTCCCATTCGGATCCCGGCGCGTTTGAGACGGAAGGGGGCAAAAGCTTCTCGGCACAAGCCACGGAGGAGGAGGACGACGACGAAGAGGCAGACGAACTGTAATAATTTTCTACCGCGCATTTTCCTATCGCTTTTTTCTAATCTGTGGCTGATCACAGAATAACAAAACCAGCCTACACTCTTCGATAAACCGTTTTGCAGTGCAGCTTCTTTTCTTTTGGAGCTACAAAATACCAAACAAATAAGTTTAAAACGAATCATATCACAAACGACCCCCCAGCATGTTTCCTCTGAAGAGATTTCCTCATACCATGTCTGTTAGGTGCACTCTAGAGACAGCAACCGTCTCGCAGTCACACCGGAAAGAGACGAGAGCTTTCTTTTCTTTTGTCGCGACGAACAACAGGAAAAGCGTTTGCCGACAATTGGAGCACCGAATCGTCGATCTAGGTGAGGAGCATCAAATCGAGCAAGCGGCGTCTATCAGCGAGCGGGTCTACCAGAGATTCTACACCGCGAATGTCCGGGTCTCTCCATGTGTGGGACAAAAAAAGTCAATCTGCAGGAGCTCCGGTAATTACTTCGACCAGAGAGGGGGACAGCATTACCGGAACGTGTTCTGTCTATCGCAACGGCACCTGTCTGTCTATGAGTGCGCATCGAGTCTACGGTATCGAAACCGGTCCCGCCATCGAATCCATACCAATCCATATTACTCATCGAACCTCGCCCCCATCGAAGTCATTCTTCCGGCAACGAATCCGGTCCCCCCGCAACCAAACCACTCCAAAATCCATCCTCCGTGCATCGCAAAATAAGCCAGAAAAGGTAACGGGTGGATGAGTAACCTACCGGCAAGGTATGGTAAGTAATTAGTTGTGTTCGTGACTATTTAAAATGACCTGTGGTCAGAGTGTAGTGACTTTAAAACATACAGTACTTCGTACGACCTAAAGTAATGGTATGACCAGGGAGAGATGACCTTTAGTCAGAGATTAGTGCCTTTTGCATATTGTACGACCTAAACACTGGTGTGATTGGGGAGAGGCGGCGCAAAACATTCCCTTGCACTGTACGTACCGGCAATTGGAATTTGGATTGAACGAATGGACCCGACAGTTTTGTTTCCGCGGACAATTTCTGTGCACGCAGTTGTTGGGGTTGGATGGGGTTGACGAAGTTGTGACGAAGCACAGAACGCAGAACATACACATGGTTCACACGACAAGCCTCTTCGATTGAGAATAAAAACTGTCAGTCATATATTTTTATAATATGGATAATAGTAATATAAATGATGTCAAATCGATATTCTTTTTTTTTGCGAAAAACAACATTGTCCGACACTCTGGTGTTCGGTACTTCTGGTGTCCAAAACTCTGGTGTTGACTGCAACATTGGTGTTGTATTCCTTATAATGTTGTCCTTGTTCTTTCCGTTGTTGCACTTCCATCAATGGTGCCGTTGCTGGTACCTAACGGTATGTGAAATACGTTCGGTTCATTTCTCGAAAGGGCTGCAAACTGCCAGTCCTGTCATGTCCATGCCATGCCATGCCATGCCACGACACGACACGACACGACACGACACGGTAATTGGTTCAATTTTCGTCCTGCATGACCCACGGCGGACAACCCACGGCGGGAAGGTTTTCCTGCGGCGCGGCGCACGAGGCCGTCTTTTCGTCCCACGTGTTCATGACGCAGTACCACTCCCCGTTGGAGGTCCGATCGATGACGTTTTGCTTGGCGTCCATAATCCTCAGGATGGCCCTCCACTTGCCGCAGGACGGATTGCAGCAGCGAACCCACTCGTAGGGTTCCTTGGAGCTCGAGGCGACGGCGCGCTTCTTGCCCCTCGTCAGCGTCGGCAGCCGCGACTCGTACTGCTCGTTGCACTGCAACCGGCGGACCCACACCCTCAGGTGCTTGCGGGTGCGGGCGTCCGCGGCGGATTCGGGAGTGTGGGCCGCCTCGTATTCCTCCTCGGGTGCCGAGCAGCGGGCCCGATCGGGGTCGTTCTTGTTCATGGTGCAGTACCACTTCGGTGGGAGCTTGCGCTCGTCGACAATCCCGCGGAGTCTCCTCCACTTCTTGCACTTGTCGCACTCGACCCAGGTGAACTGGGAGGAACCGGTGGTCTGTCCAAAGATGCTTCCCTCGTCGCGCTCCGTGTCCATTCCCTTGTCGATGACTCCGATGCAGCGGGGCTTGCTTCCGTCCGCGAATCCCCTGCCGGACTTGTCGTCTATGCGAAAGCCGCCGCCGCTGGAAGCAGAAGAGGAATTCCGGCTCGAGTACTGGTTGCGCCCCTTTTTCTTGGAGCGGGACGACTTTTTCTTGCTGCTGGTTCCTCCGTTGTGTGTGGTTCCGTCGGCGTATAGAATCCCTTCTTCCTCGTCGTCATCGTCGTCGTCATTGGCGGCGTTGTTGTCCCTGCCGGATCCCGAGAGTCCCCTGGTGGAAAGGGTCACCACCGATCCGGTTCCACTTCCGTCTCCCAACCAGTTGCATTTCTTGGCAATGTGCAAGAGATGCGCTCGATCCAGGCGAATGGACTCTCCCTTGTACACGTACTGGTGGTCTTCGTCGTCCGTGTCGGTGTCCACGACGCTTCCGTTGGCACTGTATTGGTCTTCCTCCAGAGCCTTGCACAATTGCTTCTGGACTTCCAATTGCTCACGGGTCATTGGTCTGGGTTCCCGCAGATCCGGATAAACCGGCACGACACTGGTAGGACTCGCATTCGGTGGCTTCTTGGCCTGCTTGCGAGGCTTCTTGACCTTCTCGGGTTTCTTCTCTTCTTCCTTCTCCTGAGTACCGGTATTACGTGTAGGTCGTGAAAAAAACAATTCCACCGATTCAAAACGAAGAAAACAACAACGGAAAGGAATTGAAGAACTTTAGCAAACAGCAGCTTTCCGATACCAAAGAAAACAACAACAACAACAACGACAACAACAACAACAAATTGCCCCAAACCAAACCCCGTGCACTAATCACGGCGGACTCACCTTTTTTCGCTTGACCTTCTTGATTTTCTTGGGGTCTTCCACGTCCTCGGGACCGGTCGCTTTTCGCTTTTTCCGAGCTCCCTTTTTGATCGCCTTGCTGCCATTGCCACTGCCACCGACACCGACACCGTTGCTGGTGGGCAACGGCTTGGAAGCCGCCGCCACCGCCGATGACGACGACGACGGCGCCTTGACTGCCGTTCTTGGAACCCAGAGACGAGGAGGAAGCCTTGGATGCCTTGGCCTTGGTCGCGGAAGCGCTCTTGGCCTTGGACACCGCGTGAGGTTGCCGCGGGGGAGGACTTGGCCTTGGAGGAGACGCTCAAGGGCAGCGAAGAAGCGGCGGCGCCGCTGCCGCCCTCGCCGACCGTCCTGCTTCCGGGGTTGGTTGCGGTTGGCGACCTCGAAAGCGGCGAGGAAGCCTGGGAGGCCCTGGGCGGTTTCGCCTTCTCGGAGGACGCCGCGGGAGAGGGTTTTCCGGTGTGCGGAAGCCTTGGGGGGGACGGCAGATGACGACGACGACAAGGACGACTTTGCGCTCGCGGAAGCGCCACCGCACCCGCACCCGCACCGGTCACCCGAGGCTTGGAAGCCTCCGGAATCGCGTGCGAAGCGTTCGCTTTCGCGGGGTCGGAAATCACTTCTCCTTCTTCCACAACACGCGCGCGTGCCGCGGGAACTTCGACTTCGGCGGAGAGCTTCGCCCCCCACGCTTGTTTCGGTTTCGGTTTCGGTTTCGGTTCCCGGGAATCGCGGTCACCACCGGGATCCTTCTCGGACTCGAGGCCCTTGGCGGGTTTGACCGGTTCTACCCAACCGGCGGCTTTCGTTGTCTCCTTGCGACTCTGGGCTTCGATCGGCATGATCGGCTGCCTGATGCGTACCCGTGTGGTGCGTCGTCGAAAAAGGGAGGGAGATGATTTGGTGGTACAAGAAGTAATTACAATACTCGTACCGTAGACCGTGCGGCTTCGTTGCTTGATTGCCCGAAGTAAAATGAAGAAAGCATGTTGCACTTCTCGCAGAATACCGTACTGGAGCGTTTTAGCTCTTGGCGTCGTTTCAAACGGAACCACTAAGTAAGGTTACTCGTAATCTCATGAAGCAAGTTAAGTCTTTTAAGGTTACTGTCGATAACGTAAGGTTAGATTACCGCACCGTATTTCGTTGAGAGCGATGTCAAGTGAATCAAATGAAATGCGTACAATCTACCGTACGACAATTTGCTCCTGTTCACACTTTGTCTCGCAAGAAGTATTAATAAGCTCGCGAGATCTGTAGTTTATACGATCACAGTACGGCAGGGCTTTTCTGTTAACTGTTTTTTTACTGTATTTCGGAGCTGCATTTAAAATGCAGTATTTCCTTCTCTCGCGAGATCGAGACTCGTAGAAGTATACTGCACATTTGTACTTAAACCGTGTTGAACAGTGGGCAACAAGACCAAGAATAAATTACTACGTACTACGTAAGTCTTACGGTATGATGATTCGATTCGGTGGAACCACTCATTTGAGAGTCAGCCTGCATTCCGGTCAAGAACACCGCAACTTTATTCGTGATTGTCCGTAGTAACCTTACTTGTAAGGTTAAGTTACTTCGTACAGTAAGGTTACTTCGTACTTTTTAAAAATTATGGCGCCAGAAGCATCAAACAGGAGTCGTATTTTTTATTTTGAACAGCAAGGAGCATGCTGCGTGCCACGAGTAAGAGAGTAAGCCTTACCTCACGTAGTAAAGTTTACTCGTACCGGAACTTCCAAGTAGTTCTTGAACTTACGTAACTTACGGTAAGTTGTAAGTTAGCGGTACGATGTACCTTACTGTGCCTAAGGTTACTTCGGAAGGACGGCACTACCGTAGTTCGGGTAATACCTTTTTTTTAAGATTACTGGCAAGTTGCTTTTACCTGGTAAGGTTACCGGGGGCGGCATCAGCATCCTCAATCCCATGCTCGTCATGATTGGTATTGTTTTGAGTCGTAACGAGTAAGGTTACGAGTAAGATTATGTTCCGATGCACCATATTGCATATTGATCGAATATCGTTGATTATCGACGACCGTTTCCGCGAGAACATCTACAGGGGTACGAACTATTTTGTCGCTATCTTCGAATGAATCTCTCATAACTCTAAGATTGATTAACCGGTATTTCCGAGTGACAGAATCGAAGAATCAATCAACCAACCAAGCAACAAATCAATCTCGAACCGTCGAACGCGGGATCCGCTCATTTATCGATCGATCAAACTTCGTTCGTTCGTTCATCGAAAGGCACGATCCAAACCAAACCAAAGCACGCGATAACCGTCATCCCAAACCCACTACAAGACAGATGCACCATACATACCGTATTCCTTTGAAATAAGAAAACGATCAAAACGAAACGACAACAAACGACAGCAGCCATGGCACCCCGCCAGTACCACAACGTCAGCCCTACCACCGTCGGGTACGGCTGCAATGCTTCCCTGGCATCGCCTGCATCGGCATCTTCCTCATCATCGTCCGTCCGTCCTCCTCCTCCCTCGCCCACGGCAGTCCCCGAAATTTCGATCCCACCGGCCACCACGACGCGCAGACACCAGCGACTGCGACTGCGACTGCGAAACCGAATGAAACCGCGAATGCAAACGGGGACAATCGCTCGCTATCAACCAGCACCGACGCCAATATCAACACCGACGCCAGCACCGCTTTCGTCCGACCGGGCCTGGAGGCACAAGCTGCTCGCGTTGTTGCGAACGGTGTGCCAAACCAAGACTTTCCGGTACGGAACCGCTGCCGGGATGATCCTCGCCGCGGTCGCCTGCGCGATGCGACCGCCGCCGAACGGAAACGGAACGGAAACCGCCCAAGGCGGGCGCAGATGCGGCGGATGCGAATTCTCTCGCTGTTGTCGATGGTGGCACGCCTGGGTGCGCCGGGAGCGATTGCAAACCCAACCAGTGCTGCGTCTGCTTCTGCCATCAATACATCCTCATCAACTACATTATCAACTACATTATCAACATCATCAACAACACCGACGCCGACCAGAACAACGCGCGGCACCGGTCTGGCCCAATTCTGCGGCGCCCTGTGCGCCGCGCTGGTCCGATCGCTCAGGAGTCCCGACTACGCGAACGCCGATTCGGCCTCCCTCGGGTGGCTCAAGTCCGCCGCGGAACGGGGTCTCGTGCAAAAGGCCCTCATCGGGGCGACGCACATTTTGGTGCGGGTGGGGACCCACCGCGACAATAACAACAACATCCCCGGCGGTTGGAAGAAAACGGCGCTGCCCCCCCGGAGCGAGGGACTCAAGACGGATCTGGTGGAACTCCTCTCCAAGGGGGGCTGCCAAGAGATTGCCGCGCTCCCCGACACGTTCTGGGACAGGATCGCGACGCCCCTCCTGACCGCCCTCCCCTTTCTCTACCTCGCCCTTGCCTATCGAATGCTCAAGGGACTGCACAACGGGAACCTCGACGGGGAGGACTTTTTCTCGTCCAAGCTGCTCCCGTCCTCCCGGCGAAGGGGTGGGAATCATCATTATAGTAACAACAACAACAACAACAATGGTGAGGAGGAGGGCAAACGCGCCCGGATCACCCTCGACGACGTGGCGGGACTCGACGCCATACTCCCCGAGGTCCGGGAGATCGTGTCCTACCTGAGGGATCCGTCGGGCTTTGTCGCTCTGGGAGCCGAGCTCCCCCGGGGCATTCTGCTGCACGGGAGCCCCGGGGTCGGAAAAACCATGATCGCCAGGGCCATCGCCGGCGAGGCCGACTGCGACGCCTTTTGCGTCTGCAGCGGGAGCGACTTTTGCGAGGTGTACGTGGGGAGGGGCGCCGGGAGGGTCCGGGCGCTCTTTCGGGAGGCCCGGGCGACGGCGCTCGAGAACTACCGGCGGAGGCAACGGCAGCGGGGGGGGACGCGGGGGTGGGCCCGGGCGCTGGCGTCGGCGTGGCCGTTTGGGCGAGGGACGGGGTCCGCCGCCGGCGACGACGACGACGACGACAGCAGCAACCCTACCAACAGCAACAGCAACAACCATAACAACAACAAGCACGACGATACCAACGATAACGATAACGACCACAATAGCCATAGCCATCGCCATCGCCATCCATGCCGGCGACCACCGACCGCCATCATCTTCATCGACGAACTCGATGCGGTGGCCAAGTCCCGATCGTACGGGGGTGCGGCCAACGGGCAACGACGAACGGGATCAGACACTGAACCAACTCTTGACGGAAATGGACGGATTCTTTCGGGACCACGCCAACACCAACGCGAGTCGTCGTCGTAGTCGTAGTCGTGGTTTGAACTTTGACAACTACTACGACTCCGATTACAACGATTACGACGACGATGATTACGATCGCGTCAACACCCTGGTGATCGCCGCCACCAACCGCCCCGAGCTCCTCGATCCCGCCATTCTGCGCCGCTTCGACCGGCACATCGGGGTCCCGCACCCCGACGCGAGGGGGCGCGCCGACATTCTGAGGGTCCACGCCAGGGCCCGGACCACCCGCTGCCGGTTTTCCACCATTCACTGGGACCACCTGGCGGGGGAAACTTCCGGCTTTTCGGGATCCGATCTGAGGCAGGTGGTCAACGACGCGGCGCTGCTGGCGGTCCGGCAGGGGAGCAAGCACGTCGAGCAGGGGCACCTGCTGCGGGCGATCCAGAGGGCGAGGGCCACGAGGGTGCGCCACCCGACAAGCGGGGGAGGAGGAGGAAGCACGAGGGGATTGGGGTCGTCGTACCCGGCGTCGTCCATGCTGCCCTTTGTGTACGGGTTGTAGTTGGTGAGGTGAGGTGAGGCGAGGCGTGAGTGAGTCTCGGTACGGTATTCGCATCGAACAAAAGAAGGGTTGCGATTGATAATACAAAGTTCTGTGAACAATACAATAATACTAGTAAAGAAATACCGTAGCTTGATGGTTGCTATTCTAGGGTCCATCGAATGCCTCATTCTTCGTACCGGTACAAGTAAGATTAATTACTCGTATCGGAAGCCTCGACAAACAAACTGGCCTATAACATGGAGTATCGGTATTAATTTACGAAGTACGAAGTCAGATTAATTTTTATTGTACCGTGATGGTGAAAGTAGCATTTCGAAGCGCGCCATTGGAGTACGTATGTGTACTACGTACGTACGCGAGCATGATGCATACTGGTACTGCTTTTGCGAGATCGATTCAAGATCTATCGAAAGAATGATCATGGATCATGGGACGTCGGACGCAAGGATATCTCTACCGAACAGAGAATGAATCGGGCAGTAACCTTACTCATACTCGTAGTTCGCAACTCCAGAAAGACACGAAATATCGACAACAACAGCAACAGCAACAAATATCAACAATACCAAGACCGTGATTGAACGAAGGCCGGACTGTGCTTTGGGATTGCAAGGGCGTCCCGTGTTCGTTCCTTTCGTCGTCGTCGTCGTCGTCATCGTCGTCGTTTAAGTTTCTAGCCGACAGCAACTACAACAGCAACAGCAACTACTAACTACTACTGCTACTACAACAATTATGACTGTCGCACCCGGATTTCCCCGGCGTGGTTGTCTCGCGATCGGAGTGCTGGCGACCACGGCGGTTCTTTCGCTCGTTCCGGAATCGTCCGGCTTTGTCCCGGGTCCCATCGTCCGATCCGGTCGAGCGGTACCCCCTCCGTTCCTCTCGGCCTCGACCAAAGACGAGATCGAAGGGCGATTCCGCCACTACCACCTAATACCAATACTGATTCCGATTCCGATACCGCCGATCGGAACGCGTTCCCGGAAAGCCTCTTTGCCGCCGCCGAGCTGGCCTCGACCCCCAAAGCAGGCCGAGACCGAAAACGGAGCCCACGACGCCTTTCGATTCGAATGGGGGCGCTGGGTCGACGACGATGCCCTGGCGGCACTCATGGAACGGGTCAACGAAATCGTGGTGCCGGAAGCCGGGAGCCTCTACGATCGATTGCTGGAGTTGCCGCCGCCGCCCACCACCGCGGATTCTCTTCCGGAACCAAACGATGCGGGAGAGGAGGACGAAGCGAACGACAACGATGGCGTTGTCGAACCAAACATCGCGCAAACGGAACAAGAACAGCAAGAAGAACCGAACAAGCGCCGCCGGTACCGCGTCGCCGGCGGGGACAACTGGGACTGCCTCCTCCACGTCCTGCCGAGGGACGCCGAGTGGAAGGGCCGCTGGCCGACCGGTTCCTGGGCCGTCGTCCGGGCCCTGAGCGGGATGGCCGAGACCAACCTGATGCGCGGACCGGACCGGAACGGCTTGTACAAAAAGGCCACCGCGACCAAGCTCCGGGGCGGCGGGGACGGAACCCTCGGATCGGGGGGGGGGCGCGGCGAGGACTGCGTCAAGTACGTCGGGGGCGCCCTGCGGAGCTATTCCGGTGTCGGGGGCAAGACGATGGTCCTGGAGGTGGTCGTTCGCCCGCCGATGGGCAGGGCGGGGAGTCGACGGCGACGGGAATCTCTCGGCGTCCATCGAGGCCTTTCCGGCGGGGGACCCCGTCGTTGCCGAACTCCTGAAGGCCGTGGAAGAGGAAGACGAAAACGACGAAAACGATAATACCAGTGATGCGGAGGATACCGGGGAGAAGAGCGATGAGGACGAAGAAGAAACCGAGGGGGCGAAAACGAGTCTCGGGGCTCAAATGGGTCTGGCGTTCGAGAAGGTGGGAGGTTTGGACGATCAATTGAACGACATTGTTCGCAGGGTGTTGGCATCGAGGTAGGTGATGTTTTCGTTTTGTGAAAGTATTGTGGGTTATGGATGGGATACCACGGTACCGTACTGCGAGCAGTATCTCATGGATTGCTTTGCGTTCTCGCTCACGTCCACAACACAATGCGCAATAATTTACGCAATGCGATGCGAACCGATGCGACACGACACGACACGACACGACACACAGGGCCAATCCGGAAGTCGCGCGCAAGCTGGGAGTCAACCACGTCCGGGGAATCCTCCTGTCGGGACCCCCGGGGTGCGGAAAGACCCTCCTGGCGCGGGAACTCAGCGCGATGCTGGGGGCTCGGGAACCCTCAGATCGTCAACGGGCCGGAAATCCTCGGACAAGTTCATCGGGGAAGCCGAGAAAAACGTCCGGGCGCTCTTTCGACCCGCGGAGATCGAGTACGATCAGGTGGGCGACGCATCGGCGCTGCACGTCATCGTCCTGGACGAGCTGGACGCGATCGCGCGGAAGCGCGGAAGCGTCAGCGGGGACAGCACCGGGGTGAGGGATTCGGTGGTCAACCAGCTCCTGTCCAAGATGGACGGCGTCAAGGAAGCCAACAACGTTCTGGTGATTGGTCTGACCAACCGACCCGAGCTGCTGGATCCCGCCCTGACCCGTCCGGGTCGATTGGAGGTGCAGCTCCGCGTCGAGCTTCCCGACATCGCGGGCCGCAGGGACATTCTTCGCATC
Organism: Pseudo-nitzschia pungens; assembly: GCA_037355855.1. Taxonomy (NCBI): domain Eukaryota; phylum Bacillariophyta; class Bacillariophyceae; order Bacillariales; family Bacillariaceae; genus Pseudo-nitzschia; species Pseudo-nitzschia pungens. The sequence continues at coordinate 1,900,655 of CM074758.1, forward strand.
CACACCCGCCACATGAAGAAAGAGGGCGGTCTCGATCGAACGGCAGAGGCGGCTCTGGAGGACATCGATACCGAGGACGGAATACCCTCCAGGACCGAATACTTTACCGGAGCCGAATTGGCCGGTTTGGTCCGGAGTGCCGCTAGCTTTGCGATCGCTCGCGTCGTGGACGAATCGTACGAGGGCGACATGATGGTGGGGGTCGACGACTTTGAGCAGGCGCTCAACGAAGTGCGGCCCGCGCTGGGAAAGCAAGACGAAATCCTGGAATCGAGATTTCCCTACGGCATCAGTCCCTTTTCGGATTCCATGCAACGGTTGATGCGGGATCTGGGACGCTTCACCTCCACTCCGAGCCATCTCGCCGAGCAAGGTCTGACCCCCGCCTTTGGTCTCGACAAAGCCGTCTCTCAAAAGCCTTCGTCTACGCTTCATTCGTTGCTGTTGGTCGGTGACGGACACAAGGGTGGGACGGGGGCCACGGCTCTGGCCTGCTGGGCGGCTTCGCGGGCATCCACAAACGGCGAAGCCGACTATGTGCGCTTGGTCACCTCCCTGGATCTCTTGATTTCCGCGGCCGATTCGGGTGACGAGTCGGCCAGAGCTACGGCTAATGGTGGAGCGCTTCACCGAAGCCGCGTCGATGTCGAGATCGCTCTTGGTCTTCGACGACATCGATCAGATCTGTGCCGGGCAGGGACCGGGTGGTTACAGCACCCTGATGCTGTCCACACTGCGAGCCCTCCTCCGTTCGCCCTGCCGTTCGATCCACAAAAATTGCTTCCGACAGCATGGATCTGAACAGCGATATCGTCGAATCGAATTCGAATTCGAATGCAAAAGCGAAGTCTCTCTCCATCATTGCCTGCACCTCCCGAACCGATGCGGTGTGCTCGGTTCTTCGCGATTTGTTCGACGAGACGCTCGTCGTTCCCGAGCTATCCGATTTCGCTTCCATCCGACAATTGTTTTCGGACGGCGTTCAAAAAATGGGAGCCGCATCGAAATGCATCGAGAAAGAAGTCGTCGATGACATGGCGACATTGGTGGCCAGCCGCCTCGATGCCGTCGGCTGCAAAACGGCTCTGAGAATGTTGGAACGGACCGTTTCCATGAGCTATCGTGCAATGAGAGATGCGGGAGAAGAGGATCCCAACAAGTATCTTCTTGGTTCGCTGACAGATATACTAGATGATTATCTACGGGACAGGGAAGCTGCGGAACAGATTGTTTGTAATATATAACAGCTTTTTGAGTTTCTCCACCACCACCAATGCATGCCTATTACTAGTTTCAGAAAAATGAACAAATCTGCAGTCGAGAGTAGTACTCGACCGAAACACACTCTCAACTCCAAGCAAGAAAAAAATGTTTTGGGACTGCTGATATTAGAAATGAGTTTGTATTACTTGTAGTAGTGTATCTCGTTTCAATTGGCTCCTCTGCCTCCTCAGAGCATATAATTCCGATCAAAAACACATCCTCATCCTAGCGAACTTGAGATCATTTTCTTTCAGATCTTCATACTGCTCGCCTACATCCCACTCTCAACATAGTGCACTGTTGTTATACTTTTTCATCCTCTTCTCTGATTTTCAAATCAAAAGTAACGAACAAAAAAATGGTATTAAAGGTATCTTGAGAATCGTCCGCAAATGCACACTTATAAAACACAAAATAGTACTAACTTTTGGCTCACCCAACTCTGTGCATTTCTTAATTGCATCTGACAGCAGAACCATTTTGGATTTTGGAATCCTGTTTGAAAAAATAGAAACTTTCTGTTTACTAGTCGCTACTACCTGTGCATATATCTAGTTATTGTGGATGTATATAGATCAGATTTTGCGCTAATGCTTGTTGAATTGGGTTGCAATATTATTATTTCTTGTAATAAAAAGCGGTAGTGGGTTCAGACCCAGCACTACCATTTTCTATTACAAAAATTGACACTTTAGTGTAAAGTGTATGTATTTTATTGATTATGCACGCATAAATCTTTGATCGGGAATCGCTCAAAACTACTTCATTCTTTTTTGGTTGTTGCCTAATGAGTGATTCCCGGAATTACATATCGGAGTATTACATATTAGCTTTCCCGGAATTAATAAACACATATAAAAATTGCGCACCCAACGGAAGAACTAGATTTGTCTCAACGCACGAGGCCTATTTTGGAATTTGGAATCTTGTCCAAAGAAACCAAAATCCTCTATTAACTGCCAACCGGCGCATCTACTTATTTTTTGTCCGCGTCGTCACACATGTTTGATTACACGTGTCAAATTTTTGATTTTTAAATTCCATCTATTTTTATGCACGCTTGTAGTCGGACAGACGGCACTACAAGGTTATATGAACATTTGAATCAGATATACGAGTCTGGTTATTCCGGGAATGTTTTTTACCTAAGATATGAACGCCTAAAAACGTAATATGTAATTCCGGGAATCACTCAATGGGCAGATAGAAGATCTGGTGGCTATCTGCCATTCCCTCCGATATTTTTTGTCGCGCACCGCCCAATGGTGATCCCGCTCCTCGAACTGTGAACGTGCGTGCGTCAGTCTGCGTCACTATCCACCAATAAAAATCGAAGTGGAGGGTCCAAAATAAAGAATGTCACTAAAAAGGTGATGAGGACTTCAACATCTGTCAATACAGCGTACTGATGTGATGGTTCTGTTGGATACCATGTTACCGGTAGTAGTCAGCACGCGTGCATTCAACGATAGGCTGGTTGAGAGTCCCCAATAGCTGTACGAATAGTCGTAAGGTTTACCTCGAACAAGCGCTTATCACAAATTGGAATATTGTACCGCACTACAACAACCAATTGAATTAACCATGAAAGTTTTGTCCCTTGTTGCCGCTTTGTCGGCATGCGTCGCTTCGGTCGATGCTTTCTCCGCCATCACGGCTGGAAGCAAGATCCCAGCGATTGATATGTTCGACGAGTTCGGAGGAGCCACGCTAAACATCGCCGAATACGTAGCTGACAAGAAGGTAGCTATTGTTGGTCTTCCAGGAGCTTTCACGCCTACCTGATCCAACCGACAGGTTCCAGGATACCTGGAATCGCAAGACGCACTTAAAGAAGCAGGAATCGAAGAAGTTATCGTTTACTGCGTCAACGATGCCGCCGTTATGAACGTAAGTAGTATCAGATAGATTGCGCGTGAAATTTCTGAGGTTTGAGCATGGTATATATACAGGTTTACTTCGCGGTATGCATCGACTCATATCTATGTTTCAAATACTCTCCATGTAGGCGTGGGCTAAAGACCAAGGAGTCGAAGGATCCATGGTCAAATTTTTGTCCGATGCCGCCGGTGAATTCACCACGGCATGTGACATGGAGATGACTCACCCCGGTCCTATCTCTGTCGGAATCATCGGCCGCTGCAAGCGTTGGGCCATGGTTGTTGACAAGAACATCGTCAAGGCTGTCGCTGTTGCCGAATCTGAGCTTGACCCCGCCGGTGACGATTTCCCTGAAAAGACCCTGGCAGCTGCCTTGATCGAGATGGCCAAGGAATAAATCTTTCGAAAACAGTCAAATCTTAGAGAAGATGTTGTCGTCGGGTGAAGTACTACTTTTCTGATCATTGGTTCACCGTTTCTGGTATGAATGACGTCCGTTTGGATGCTCGGAACTGTCGAATGACGCTTTCCGACACGAAAGGACTGAACAAACATCCAAGAGTGTAGCTTATGCGTCTAGTTGCATTGGAGGATGAATATCCGGGACAGGAGAATTTATGCCTTAGAGGAGTAGTATGTGATTTTGATTGAACACAAGTCTCTATGCTAATTAACTTTCTTTGCAAATAGCGCTCATTATAGCTACTCTAATACACTGCACTGACTACGCAAATTCTAATTGTGATGCAACCATTAGGGTTGCTTATTTAGTAACCTAACTACCAGCATGAGGATGCACCAATTGACACAGTTGCAGCAATCCAAACTAATCGGAAGTTGTGTCGATGAACATTAAGTGATGTCGGTGTCGGTTTTGGCATCCTTCTTCTGGAAGACTACTGTACCGATACCATCATCGCGAGAGTGTCAGAGTGAGAACTCGTTGCTAACCTTCGGGGTGTCAGGCACAGTTTCTTAGGTAAGTTACCAGAACTGTAAAAAAGATCACTAAAGCCGATCCAAAAGTTCTCTAATTATTTTTTTTAAAAAACAATGTGAAAACGATTCTCATCGGCAGTATTTTAATGCAAGTACGTACATAGTTACGTACGTACTTGTACTGGGACACCAACTATTCGTCCGTATATAACATATGATTATATAGTCAGTACCTATGATTTAATCCTCACCACCAGCCACAAGAAACTCGATTTCGAGAGAATAACTTAGCTTCAAAAACATTATGGTCTTCGACCATCCATCATTACGGTACCGGTAATTAATGTACGGTATCATCGGTAAATCCTAAGGTTATCGATACATTCAAATCATTCGAGGAGCTTTCGACTGGGAAGGTTACAGTAATTAACGATGATCGATGATGATGATTGGAAGAACCGTGTTTTTCTCTCATCGACTTTGAAACATACATTCCACCCCCCAGTATTCTTCGCGCTGGTGTCCACATCAGCTTATAAGGTTTACCTTTAGCATCATTCAAACGTAGCTTCCTGTTGGTACAGTCCATTCCAAAAATCGTGGTGACGACCATGGCTAGTGACGAGGAAGATCCGTTCGATGTGTTTGGAGACGACGACGATAGTGACAGCGATTATGGACAACCAATGACCAGTCATGAATCGATGCAAGTTGCAAAATCACTTGTTCAAGCAACGAACGATAAAATGTTGCTCCCGAAAAACAATACTGGAGAGGTGAAATCGTCGCCGATGCATTCATCACCGGAAAGATCCAACCAGGATAGTCAATTGGAAGATTTGTCATACTTGAAAGCATGGGAAAACAAATGGCCTGACCCAATGTATAAGGGGGATATTCTACTTGTATCACCACTACCTGTTGGAGGTGGCCGAGGATACGTGGCCACCAAACCAATTCCACCGGGTACTTTGGTATTGGTAGAATCTCCCATGATGAGTTGGCCGGAAGAGCAACTCGGAAAAAAACTTGGCATGGTGTCGGTGAAACACTTGATCGAGCATCCAAATGCTTCCAAACTTGTTCACGATCTCGAAGACTTTTACCCAACAAAAGAACAGGTGGATAGATGGCATCGAAATGGAGATGATGCAGGGGAGAACGGCAGCGAAGAGTACGAACAAATTCCCCAGATGATCCAGTTCTTACAAACGGAAACAACTCCGACACGGGACGAAGGGGAAAGCGAAGAACAGAACCAACAAGCTGATAGTCACAGCGTTCACCATTTGGTTCAACTCGCTCAGAAAGGAGGTGTACTCTCAAGGGATGGTTCGGGGTTGACGGATATTGATATAATACGCTTGTTGTTGGCGCTTCGATACAATGGTCTTGAATCAGGTGTCTATCGACATGTTGCCATGCTAAATCACGACGATTATCCCAACTGCGCCAAGTTCCTACCCACCGATGGCAAGACGTTTTCGGAAGTCCGTACTACGCGACATGTTCAACCAGGCGAATCCTTGACCATTTCGTACCTTCCACGAATCGTAAGTCATGCCTCGCGGCGAAAAGTGCTTTGGGAGCAGCATCGGTTTGACATTGGCAGTGAACCATCTGACAGGAGCTAGGTACAAAATGGAATTGGTTGGAAAAGGACTCCCACCATCACCGGTTCAGGGAGTCGTTGATGAAACATTGACGGATCGCATTGAAAAGGCTACAGAAGAATTGGAAAAGATGCAAGCAGAGATTGAAGCTGCTCTGCAGTTGTCTCCTTCAGCATCTCCAGAAACGTTCGAGACTGTGAAAGCGTTGGAACAAACTGCTCTGGAACTTTACAAGGAATCCGGAGAGCAGCTGCAAAATCTGAATCATATTCTGTTGATTCCAATATTGAGTTTACACATGGATGTATGTGCACTGGTTCTAAAGGACACATCACTGACAAATTCAGTTCAGATAGGGGTGATCTCTCGCCAAATGCTCTCTGCGTATCATCTGCTCCCCCTACAAAAGTCACTGCTCGGGGAAGACCATTTTGATATCGCTCGAACAACCTTGGACCTCGCCGATTCCATTTCGCAGCTGCTGTCAAGATCCGCGAAAACTCTTTACGACTTGAAACTTCCTTCGATGACATCTTTTTCTGCCTGGTCCACGTACGAAAATGTGAATCGCAAAGAGCACAACCGAGTCAAAGCCCTTTATCCGCACGATGTTGAAAGACACTTAAAAAAATGTGTAAAATGATAATAATAGATGCCAATTTATGTACAGTATGATCAAAGGTCGATTCTGTCTGACATGTTTTTAGACATTCATCTGTACGAAACCGATTGATATCTTTGTAATGGCTTCGCTTTCAGTTGGTGAGCGTTGATTGTGTATTCTTTGTACCAACGACCAGTTTTGATGTCGGTAGCCTCCTTTTCAATCAAGCCGTACTGATGAGCACTCAACGCGACCTTTATTTGTTTCATGATAGATGGTGTCAGTTGCCCGTCTTCGCAACATCGACGGAAAGTCTTCCGAATGAGACGCCATTGCTCTAGTCTGTCTTGCACACAGCATCGAATCACACGAAGATATGTATTGTAAGAGATGTAGTTTGCACCGCTAGTTTCTTGAGCTTCCTCCAGAATCATAGTAGCGACGTGCATCACATCCATTGGATCGTCCGTGCTCGAGTCGGAGTATGCACAAGCGTTCAATGCATTGTTGTAAGTGATAATGATTGGTCGGATTGCTACTTCTTTCATTCGATGGACTAATCGAACAGCAATTTTTGCTTTCCCGGGTAGTTTCGACTTCGCAACGACATTGATCAAAACATTGTAAGTGTACACGTTTGGTCTAACGTCACCGTCGCCACTCTCCATCTTCGAAAGAATGGAATACGCCCTTTGGAAGGCATCATCTGTTTCACTCAGTGCAATACAATGAAGAACGTTCGTGTAGGTCAACACATCGGGTTTGAGGTTATTGGAACGAAATTGTCGACTCCTTTCTTCCATCATAGACAGTATTCGCTCCGCTTCATCAGCACTGGAAGGCTTTCTCTGTTTAGCGAGTGCCTGCAGGTACGAATTGTACGTCCATTTGTTCGGCATCACATCGGTTCGTCCAGATTCAAAGTCGTCTTGCATAATATTGATCCAACTCTTGATTCGTTCTGGAGCTTCATTGGACTTGGATCGAGCCCATGCATTAACCTGAAAAACGAAAAGAACGGCAAATGTCAGTGAAACTTGAAGCATAAAAGGTTTGGAAATACGAGAAATTAATTCGAAACGGGGGTTTTGGTCTTCGCATTGAATATTTAATTCGACACTAGTTGTCGGAACTTACGCATGCATTGAACGACCGATTGTGTGGTCTGACGGAATAATCTCCTGTTCGCTGGTAGATTTCAGTCATTTCCTTCAGAAGGGTCTCAACTTGATATGGCGCGGATGGATGATTCCCTTTCGTAATGCAGTTCATGACGGCGTTGTATGTTGTGTAATCTGGACGACAAAAGGAGTTGGTTTCTCCGAGCTTTTTCATTTTCTCGAGAATCGCTAGTGCCTTGTCGCCCTTGTCCCGAAGGTGCGACCATGTGTAACAGAAGATAATGCAGTTGTACGTAAACTTATTCGGAGCCGTTCGAGACGATTCACCTCGTGCGGAAGCTTCCATTTCTTCCAGCAGTGCCTCGGCCTTTCTGGCTAGGTCGCGGTCTCCGCTCTTGCTCCATCCGGAAAGCACTATATTATAAGCTACGCGCGAAAACAAATTCACCCAAACGTAAGTGTTGCGATTCGATCGATCGGATCCGTTCTCTATCCGAGTACGCACGATGCGCTGATTCGTTCGTCGAGCTACTCGATACGATACTGTACTCACTTTTTCTGTCGGGTTTAGACTTCGGGTCCGGATGTTCTTTCATTTTGCGAAGGTGCGATTCTGCGAGGCGCGCCGTCTGGGCGGCGTGGACTCTTGGATCTTTCATGGAGTCGACCAGCGAAGAAAGATAAACGTTGTGGCAACTCGAGGTGACGTCGATGGTAAATCCGCTCTCCGACAGACTTTGCATGCGGCACAACAAATCGAGGACGTTTTGGGGGGCATCCCGCTCGCCCGTGCCGGCAAATGCTTTCAGCACAGACGCGTACGTTTCGTCGTTCGGTCGGACATCCGTCTCTCCCTCGGATATGAGGCAATACAACTTGTTGATGATTCGCACCGCGTGATCGGGTGCATCCTTGGATTTCGAGTGTGCGTAGGCACCCAAAATGGAATTCCACGCGTCGATTGCCGGCTGCAGGTCTCTGTCCTGTCCGCTATTATAGGCGTGCTGCATGGCATCCAAAATTTCTTCCGCTCGGCTGGCACTGCCGGTTTCGTACGACTTGGACCAGCTCGAAATAATTTCGTGGTAAATATCTCTCGTTTTCAGATCGAGAGCAAACGGATTTTCGGCCTGTTTCTCTTCGATCAATCTCCGCAACAGACGTTCCTGTTGAATCGCGGGATGAGGCCTTCCGGAACCACTGCTTCGTTTCGACCACATGCTTATGACATTAACGACTTTTTCGCAGTCTCGCTGCGTCCAATTTCCAACGGTTTGGTTCGCGTCCAACAAATCTCGCGTCACTTTTTCCAACGAGAAGTAATTTGTTCTGTTGTCGTCATTGCTCTTCCATTCCACATCATTGTCCTCCTGGTCATCATTGTCCTCCTGCTCCCCGCTGTCTTGGTTGGTATCAGTTTCCCCCTATCTTTTCAGAGTCATAGTCCGCCTGCCGATTGCCCTTGTTGGTATCTTTTACTTTTATTTTTGCGATCGGGAAAGTATTCCCCACACGACAACGGTCGTCTTCGCTTCTGTCATTGTACAACGCAGTGTCGATGCCATGGGAGACTTCACTTCGTTGGGACATAAAGCGAATAGTTGCAAGAGATTTCGAGGAGTGCGAATGGTGGATGCAATTGCGGAGATAGCGGTAGCAAAGACCATGCTTCGATTGTGGAAAGCAAGAAGACAGTTACAGGAAAGGATACCTTTCTCGGTCGCTTCCTCGTCGGCCATCGGATACTTGTTGTCTGCTGCATTGTCTCAAACTCAATGTGATTGCCTTTGTTAGTTGTGGATGTTGAAGGCAAAGACTAGTAGGTGTCGATTTTCGATGAGACAGGGAGAGTGTTGTGACCGAAACTCATTCTGCAACCCTCCTTCGGATCGATTGATTCTGTTCGGCATTTGAACAAAAAACGAAATTCGGTGTCTTCTTCAAGCGTTCACAAAGAAACCAACAGGAGGGTTGGCCGTTCCTCTCGGTTGTTCTTTGTCGACCAGGTTGACGAACCAAATGCTGGCAAACCGCAAACACAGATCCGGAACCCAGAAACTCGTACGTAGTAAAGTACTTCCACGTACCTACAAAATTCCTCGGATGACAAGCTGCTAAATTCTGTAGCGATCTGTGATACAACGTATTTCCATACATATGACATATGAGTACTAAAGATAGGAAGTTGTGCAAGTCCGACGAACACTGCGAGGGTCAAGCGAACTGTGGTCTTGTTGGCGGCAACTTTTTCGAGAAAAATGGCAACATACCGGTAAGTTAACCTTTTAAAATGCGTAGATAGATCTGACTTTTAAAGACGAGCACGGTACGAGTAGTGTTCAACTTTGATGATTTCAATTTCAGTCATCGAATCGAAGGTCAAGGCAGAAATGCATCTATCAACGAAATTGAAGGCAACTTATAGTAGCATCACAGTGGCATGCGTTGGGTTTCGTTGGTAAAAGAAGACAAAAGACAATCAATTGGACATAATAGATTTCTGGTGGCAACAACGTAAAACACCATTCGGCGTGATCCCTTTGCTACAAATAATAGTATTATTATCAGATTGCGGTGAGACTGAAAGGCCCTGACCAGTTGTACGATGTAGCATTACGTTCAATAGTTATTCTTGCGAACGATCCGAAGGGCAGATTGTCGTCATGATCATTTTTTCAAAACAGTTATGGTCAATGTAGGAGACCGTTGTCCAGTAGCAGTTCGAAAACTTTCTTTTCTTTGTAATTATCCAAGTCGGCAATACACTCTTCTGACACCTACAGTCTTCTTTTTTCCGTCGCCTTGATTGCACTCTGAACCACATTGGAGCACGAAATCTGGGAAAACTCACGAACCAGCCGCTGAATTCTTCCATCCGCCAAAACGAAAAGGGTCATACTCCATCGGTTTTCTCCAAGTGCTGTGTATGCTTGCATCCATTCCCTCTTTTCGTCGGAGTACAAGCGAATTGCCGAATCCGAAATATTGTTCTTTTTCAGAAACCTGCGGTTTTGAGCGGGAGTGTCGGCGTTCACAAAGATAATTTTGTTGAAGATATCCTTCGGCAAAGCGGCCGACAACTCCACCACCGTGCCGTGGAACTCGGGTGACTTTTCCCGTGGCTCGCTCAAAACAACCACGTAATCCGAATTGTCACGCAACCACGGTATCAATCGTTTCGCGGCGGCCGCTCCGATGGCGTTTTCCGATTTGATAGATACCAATTCTTCGAACGCCTCGGCGGGGGCCGGATCTCCCTCGAATTTTCGATCGACTCCCTTGCCTGATTGTGACAACGAGTCACGTGGTGGGCCAACCATTAAAACACAAATTCAAGGCACGTTATTAGGATCAACAACATCAAGCGTTTGAATGCGAAAACAGTCGGAGAAGAATTGCCTAGGGGCAGGACTTACGGTAGGCGTCGATGTTTTCCTCTTCTTGTTGCTGGCTGAGGTAATTGTCGCCCAGTTCACCATCGGTCTTGAACGAAGCAGAGTGCGAATTGAGAAGTTCTTCGAATCGCTTTCGATCGTTGATTTCCTTGAGTTGCTCGTCCGTCATTCGAATCTTCTTTTCATCGCTTTCCGAAGGGGAAGACGATTTCGCTTTCTCTGCTGCTTGCTGCCTCGCAAGCATTGCTTTTCTCTGTAACTCCGCTTGCTTGTTTCGAAGCTTCCCCATGAACAAAGACGTGCTGCCATGTTTTGATTTTCCGTTCGTATTGCGTTGATTGTTGTTCTTTGGAGAGGAGACAACCGAAAATGGCTGGTTTGGGGTTCCTAAACTACGGCATTGTTGGAACGCCGTAGTGAAGACCGTTGTCACGATGAAGAAGAGCAATCGTAACTTGCTTTTGGTTGTTGCATTCATTGTTGCCTTCAATTGTAGCGCTCGATAAGGTACTCTACGGTTCAAGGGTAAGAATACCCACCTCAGGGTAACTTAATTAAGATTACTGGTAGACGTGATGGTGTCGATGAATTGCTGGATGATTTTAGCGGAGGATGATTGTTTCTTGTTCGTTGATTTTTTGATTGAGATGATGAGATCTGAACATGGTAACTTACGTATGAGTCAAATTAGACGAATGCGGGAGAAACCTGACCTACGTACGAGCTCGTACCTACCGTATGTCGAACACAGAATACGTACTACGTAATACACGTACCCATACTGTACGTCCTACTATTATCATTTTACGAAGTAATAAGGTTACGAAGGACGACGTACGTAGTACGGTAATTCATACCTACCGTACCACAAATGCAATGAAGTATTCATAGTATTCATACGGTACCACGGTACGAGTACAAGTACCAGCAACTTGTTTGCACTGGTCTAAACCTCCAAGAAATGCAACTATGGATGTAAAATGATCTGGAACATTATGGAAAAAAAAACTTTTCTGGAAAATTTCCATTTTCATGCGCATTGTGCGCGCGACTACTCTCAAAAAATCTTAGGGCAATAACGGCTCTTCTATATTTAAAGAAGAGCGACCATAATTTAACGGTCTTCAACCGTCATCTTTGTCCTCAAAAAACGATTGTCCTCAAAAAGTGTCCTCAACGATTTTGTCCTCAACAGACTGTCCTCAACCATTATGTCCTCAAAAATTATGTCCTCAACGTTTTGTCCTCAACCTCAACGTTGAAGTCATAGAGGTTGAGGACAAAACGTTGAGGACATAATTTTTGAGGACATAATGGTTGAGGACAGTCTGTTGAGGACAAAATCGTTGAGGACACTTTTTGAGGACACGTTTTGAGGACAGTTTTGAGGACACTCTGCGTACTCGTACAGCCGTTAAAGTGGATATTCAACAAAAAACAGCCGTTAAAAATACATCAATTTTATTGCGCGCAACGCGCATGAATATGGAAATTTTCTCAAAAAAACTTTTTTCCATAATGTTCCTGGACAAGAGTCATGTCATTTAATTGACAATGAACAAAAAACAACATGGCTGTAGGTGTCAGGGACCCAAGCAAAAACACATGACCCCTCCCGCTCTGCACAGGGATCCTTTTACTACTAGGAGTATGGATCCAAGGCTTGTGCTGGGAGGCTCTTCTTCTTCCTCTTCAGAACTAGTACTACTACAGCAGTAGTGGTACTGGCAGTACTAGTACTACTATGAACTACACGGAGTAAATTGAAGCAGAGCAGATTAGGAACTCACTGTGATATGGATCAGAGTAAGATTACAGAGATCTTCTACTAGTGAGGAACTTGGCATCTCATTCACTTGCTAAAAATTGGTTTCTGCTGCATGGTCAATCCGAACAAGTAGTAGTAGTAAATCTTACTGCTCTTTCTTCAAATTACACGGAAAATGATTTTTCATACGCTTCCACTCATTACTAGGAGTAAGCATTAACTTACAGTAAGACCATAAGGTTTTACGTAAGGACTTGCAAACCAAAAAAATTGAGAAATAACTCCGTCGGTTTCATTTTTATCATACCGAAATAGTTCGAGCAAGGCGCAGCAAGACGCAGCAAGACTGCTCGCCTCATACGTCATTTCGGTTGAAAAAATGGAATAAGACTAAACTATCACGTTGATCACCAATATCCGTGTTTGTATTCGATGACATACCCGCGGTATCGTAACCAGTGTCGAGGAAATGCATGCGTTCCGTTGCTTGCCGAAAATATCCTTTTGGGGACAAATAATTAGAACTGATGACGTCCGACATGGAGGAGCGGACTGAATTTTTCGCTTCACTCATTTTTGTATGATACCGTATCAGTTTTTACAGATATGCGTTGCTTTACGTTGGAGTTTATGTGTACATACAAGACTTGCATGTTTTTCGTCGCTACAAAAAAATATTATTGCTCTATTTGTTATCTATCGTCCAACGCAGAATTAGGAAGCGCACCTATGCATTAAAAGCGACATTGAACATAGAGTATTGCCTATCGTCGACTCCATGCGCAACAGTTCGCTGAAGTCGTTGAGGCGCGGAGTCGAGGCTTATTCCGGTTCCGTTGGAGCATGCTGTTTCGATGTCTTTTTCGGCGAAGCTGGCTTGACGCGCGCGATGTTTTGTCCCATGGGATATCCCGTATCAAGCGTTGGATTGCCCTACTCCTGCGACTATCGCAAAGCTTCACACATTAGAGGTGCTTCAAACAAATTTTCGACTAAAACCTTTTATTCTATCCCATTGAGAAGATCCCAAACCAGTCTTAAACGGATCTCCACCTGATCTTCTACTGGTACCGCTTTATCGTGTGAGCACAACAGGAAAGTGCATTGTTGATATTTCAGAACAACAGGAAAGGTCGAAAAAATTCAGCGGAATCAAGAACATCGTCACATTTGAAAAGCAACAATGATGGATATGGTATGCACACCTACATCTTCAGTGTCCTCTGAGCAAGATGATGACGTTGGAGATATCATAACTAATATGCTCAGGCAGGAAAGAACTACATACAAACGTGAGGATTATTTGACTTTGTTGCTACCATCCAAGCTTGATGCCGATGAGACGATCGATGCGTCGTGGAGACAACGCATAGTTGAATGGATGTACGGTGTTGTAGACCACTGTAACCTCAGGCGAGAATCTGTAGCAGTTGCAACGTATTTTCTTGACATTGCTTCCTGCCGTGATTTGGTACGCTCCCGAAAGGACTTCCAGCTCGTAGCGATGACGAGTCTCATGCTTTCGATTAAATTGAACGATTCAACAATGGTAAAGCTAGACAGTATGGTGAGACTCGGGCGAGGGTTGTTCAATGAAGCCGATGTTATTGGAATGGAATCGAAAATGCTCAAGGCGTTCACATGGCATGTGCACCCACCTACTCCAGTTTGCTTTATGCGACAGCTTCTGAGGTTGCTTCCATCCGAATCTACACCGGTGGCTAGATACATTATTGTGGAGGTAACAAGATTTGTTTCTGAAATTTCAGCTTGTCTGTACAAGTTTGTGAAGTACCCCGCATCCTCTATGGCATTTGCAGCGATCATCATCTCAATGGAACGCATTGACGAGGCTACTTTACCTTTGTGGCAAAGACATCAATTCTTGTACAACGTTGCCTCCAGAACAGGTCTGGAGAGCACTTCTTGGGATGTCTTGCACGCTGCCGATGACTTGCGGATTTCGTTGGACAACAATGTGAATTTGCAAGACTTGATGAGGACGATTGACGCTCAATGCGTTCGGGCAAACCAAACGGTTGCCTCGAAGACGCCGAAGGATCATGCGATGGAAATCTCTGGTCCTGACTCTCCAAGAGAAGTTTCGGCTGGGGTATACTGAAACTTTCAATCCATTTCATTGCGTATTTGCGTATCATAGAGCACTCACATCCAATCAATAGACAAGAATGAATGACCACTAAGCTACTTGAGTGGCTCATTCGTCCACATAGAAAAATAAAGACAAATGAAAAAAGACTTCTTTCTCAATGTTTTCTCCGTGGAGAAGTATTCGTTCGCCAGGATTACGTCCGCAATCTATCGCAATCCAAAGGCTCATGTGTTTCCCGCAGCATAACAAGTCTCCAAAACTTCGAATCTATGTAATGCACAGAATACCTTCTTTAGGTACTTCCCTCTGTATCAAACAGATCTCCTTGCTACACAGCCCAATCCTGTTTCGAATCAGGAATAATCCCAAAAGACCGTAGTTCTCGATGGGAACTCTGTTTCCCAAACCAGAACTATTATCATTGAAATACAAGTTGGATCGAATATCATCTGCGTGAATCGAAAAGATCGAATGCGAGGAAACGTCCGATTCGTGCATTCTCGTATCGAATAACTTTGTTTGCTCTCATCGTTTGAATTCATTGGGTATGGCCATCGCCGAAACATAAGTCACCATTCCCGTCAGCAGCAAGACACCATACACAACCCAACCGCTCAGCTTGAGAGGAGATCGTCTCGGATGCCATGGTCCACGCCACCTAGGTACCCCGAGACTATCGGACCAATGCCACGCCCGAGAGAAGCTACCATCGATTGCAATCCGTTCATGGAGGCGCGCTGGCTGGGATGTTCGATGCTGGCGTTCGAGCCGATGGTTGCGCACCCCATAAAGATGCTGCCAAAGATTTCCGCTACGCCCGATACCAATCCAAGAAAACCCAGCTGGCACCAGTTGTGGTCGCTGCCGCTGGTTGGAGAAAAGTACAGGCCCAGGGGGATCAATATCCGAAGAACATTCGAATACAACGCACCGATTCTCACGGCCTCCAGCACTCCCACTCGTTTCTTGACAAACATAAATACCGAGTATTGTCCCAGGACAAAGACGCTCCCAGCAATGGTTTGCACGATCCCAATGTTGGCTTCGTCCAAGCCCAGCCCGCCCTTTGTCGTCGAAGTCATGGCGAACAACGGGAAGGCTTCGGATGACGCGAGACTCGTGAAGGCGTAACACCACATACTGTAGAAATAGTACCGCACGGTCGATGGCGTGCTCAGAAACAACCCAACAACCCCTCCAATGGTCTCTCCTCTTGTCTCCACGTTGTTCTCTGTGGTATCGCGGAGTCTTTGCATGCTGTAAAGAGGTAATACAGGTGTTTCCTCCGAATGCGGAGTTGTGGGTGGTACGAGCGGGGTGTTCTCGTTGGTGGACGTTGTTGTTGGTGGTGGTGGAGATGATGATGATGATGTGGATGCGGTCGCAGTCCCATGCTCGGATACCACGGAACCCACTAGGTTCCTCGAAAGCTGCATCCCATTAGTATTGTCGTTGGTGTTCCTTTTGCAGAAGCACGAGATCCGTTTTCGCCAACCCAAATTTTCTCCGATCCAGCGCATGGCATCGCCCGGGAAACACCGCCAATCTCGTCGCTGGTCTTCGGGCAGGGTTTCTTCGACACAGGCCGCGACGATCACGAGACTCAGAAAGGCAACTAGGGATCCCACCAGGTTGGGCAACAGAAAGGGATACTCTTCCAAGACCTTTCCTGCCGACCGCCACCCTCGTCCCGGACTCGTTGTTGGGGTTGTTGTCCCGGAACCATCCGGGGTGCTGCCGCACGGGCTCCGAAAGCAGACCACCGATCGCGGGACCCATCAGCATCCCGTACCCGGACATGGAGGACATCATCGCGACGCCCCTGGCTTCCAGTTT
Organism: Pseudo-nitzschia pungens; assembly: GCA_037355855.1. Classification (NCBI taxonomy): domain Eukaryota; phylum Bacillariophyta; class Bacillariophyceae; order Bacillariales; family Bacillariaceae; genus Pseudo-nitzschia; species Pseudo-nitzschia pungens. The sequence goes on from CM074758.1 coordinate 1,917,188, forward strand.
CGGATCCCCGTGAGCAATTTCGGTGATGGACGTCCGCGCCACGACCATGGTCCCGTTCAAAATCCCGTTGACGAATCGGATCGCCACCGCCCACGCGTAGGTGGGCGCCAGCCCAAAGAGGATGTTGCCGACGACCATTGCCACGAGTCCGACGATGAGGGCAAACCGTCTCCCGTACACGTCGGCGCATTGTCCCCAGGGAATCGCGGTCGGGATGCGCCCCAGACGAAAGGAGCTGGCGAGGATTCCGGCGTACGGACCAATGGTTGCCGCCGTGTAGCACAGGGACGACGACGAAGGGTCCTTGTCCCTGCCATTCAGCAGGTGGAGGGCCATGAATCCCGAGTATGGGAACACATTCATGATCAAGAAAAACATGCTAAAGGCACTGCCACACAGTCCAATGGTCGACCAAAAGTGGCGACGGTAGCGCAGTCGTTGTTCTCTCTCGCTCGTGTCATCAGGCGTCGTCGTAGTCGTAGTCGTAGTCGTCGTCGTCGTCGTTTCGAACCACCGTCGGCGATAATCCTTGTGATGCGGTCTCGTGTTGATCGCACGGATCGCTCTCGTCAGAATTCGTCTTGTTGTTCCTGCACATGTCCGCGATACAAGCGTCCTTCCTTCTCTGATACCTTTCTGGAAGGTACGACCTGCGACTTGATGCGCCACTTTCAGAGTTGTGTTCTGTTTACTTTTCGAACTTCGATAGTTTTCTACTAACTTTCTGTTTTCGTGGTCGATTTTTGAAAAGGTGACGACGGATGGAGAGAAAAATAGAAATCCTGTTTTAAAAATAAAAAAAGGGAGGCTTTATCGTCTTCATTTACTGATGTTTGTTTTCAATCAAGCAAAATCCAGTCAACAACACTAATCTTATCCGTCTAGGCGACAGATTCGATGGAGATCGAAAATCATCATCATTTTAATTTTTTTTTAGCATGCTCACGAAAAAGTTGCTTTTGATGAGAGTTTACTGAACACGAGAGTACAAGGAATACAAGAACCTACTAGTAAGGCTTACTCATACTCATACTCGTACTCGTAAGGTACTTGTACGGTTTACCTGTAGTACGGTACGCGCTTCACTTTCACTTTGAAGTAGAAGTACAGTAGATGATATCAGTTCGCTATTTCCGTACGTAAGAGAACGTACTGGGACCCAGCAATCTTCCCCGTACCCGTAACGAAAAGGCCGTTTCCTTGTGATAGTTTCTTTCGCGACAAAACAACGAAAAGAAGACATGTAACCCATCTGTTCTCGCCACAAAGAAACGTCAGAAGCAAGTTGCTAGGACAAGACAAATGGCCAAAGGGCCAATCGATAAGCAGGAGTAACAGACCAGAGATTTGACTTTCTAGTCGCCTCTCACGATTCGAGCACAAGAGATTGATTGGGTAACCTTATCCCAACAAAGCGTCATTTGACAAAACAACCACGGAAGAGTGATCCATTCGTACCGTTGACTGGAGTGAGTCGTGGTTGAGACCAGTGCAGGCTACGATTGTTCCAGTTCGTCTCGATCGTTGTATCCGTTCGTTCTTGTTGTAACCAGACCTACCAAACACAAGAATCGCCACCATGGAGACTATGCAATGGTCCGAGGTATCCACAACGTCTTCCTCGCCGACCTCGGCGGGAAATGACCAGGCCGGCATTGGCCTCGGCGTGACGGGGTCCGATACGGGTGGATCCCCGGGCTCTCCTCCCGCTCCGACCATCAAGAATCACTCCGTCACCTATTTCAATGATCATCTGTATTGCTTCGGCGGGTACGACGGACGCCGAAACCACAATCTATTGCTCTTGTACAACATTCGAGAACACCGGTGGATTCGTCCCCACACCCTGGACGACGAGTACGGTTCGGAGCGGAACTCTTCTGGGACCGGAAACATCGGTGCTTCGTCCGGAACTCCGGTTCGTGTTTCGGAAGCAGCTGTGAGCGGCACCAACAATAACAACAGGAGCCGAAGCAGAAGCACAAGCCGCTCCCGAGGAATCCGCTTCGAAGTCGACGGGGACGAGGATGGCGCCAGAGACATTCGAGGAGACGAAACTTCTACTGACCGGCACGGGAACGATCGCGGAAACGCCGGCAACAACGACTCCGACGAAGGAGAGTCGGAACCAAGCAATCCTTCGCAAGAGCACCATGTTCCAAACCTACAGCAGCAGCAACAACAACAACAACAACAACAGCAACAACAATCAGTGGCCTTTAGCCACAATCAGCCATACAACAACAACCATTCACCTCACAACAACAGGCTCGTCGGTTCTTATCCTGGAATCGGCGCGGTTCCCAGCCACGACGATAACAGGTACGCGTACACGGTAACGGGTAGTCCCCCGCCCGGTCGCAACGGACACTCGGCGACACTTGCCACCGACGAAGACGACCACAATGACAGCGAAGACATTGCCAACGGAGAACAGAGGGGAGAAAACGTCACCGGGCGCATCATCATTCTGGGTGGTTGGTTGGGACAAGGTCCCCTGGCAGCCAGTGACATGCACGTTCTCGAGATTGCTCGCGGTGGAAAGCGACTGCGGTGGTATCAGCCGGCCGTGAAGGGAACTCCCCCCGGTCCCTGCAACATGCATTCCGCGGATTATGTCAAGGCGAGGAAGGAAGTATTCGTCTTTCGGGGAGGAAATGGTGAGTGTGCTTGTGTTGTTTGAGTTGCGATTTGCATTTTGCAAAACCGTGCATCCATTTCTCATCTCGAAACCGATCGCGTTTCGAAATTCGTCAGGGCGTGAATACTTGAACGATGTTCACGCATTGCACGTGCCAACGATGACCTGGCGCAAAGTAGCTACCACGGGAGAGAGCCCTCAACAAAGGGCGAATCATTCGAGCTGCATTTTGGAAGAAACCGGTGAGATATTTATCTTTGGTGGGTGGAACGGAACCAATCGATTGAACGACATTCACATCTTCGACACGAAAACTTGCAACTGGACCTGTCCCACGGTTGGTGGAGTGCTGCCGCATCCTCGTGCGGGGATGACCCTGACCGCTCTGAGGGGTCGTTTGTATTTGTTTGGTGGGAGCGGGACGAGTTCCAAGTGTTTTCAAGACTTGCAGATCCTGGACCGAGAGGAAATGGCCTGGTTGGACGTGACACAGTACGAAACCTTTTCACACGGAAACACAAACAACAATAGCAACAACGATCATCATCACAACCAAATGCATCCTCCACACTATCATCGACAACATCACTTTGCACTGCCACCATCACAACACTACTACATGCATTCGCATCAACACCAACACTATCAGCATCAGCATCAGCATCAGCATCAGCACCACCATCCATTTGCGAACTATCAAGACAACATATGGTCCAATCCCCAATGGAATTTCGGAGGAAAACAGTATTACGACTACAATGGTGGTGGTCATCACTATCACCAATACAACACTTCCAACAATCGCAGTTTGAGCAATCACGGAAATGTGAGTGGCAGAGTGCCGTATACTTACCAACAGATGACCAACAACGACAACGAGAGCAACACGGAGGATCACCATCGTCCGGGCAGTTTCACGTCGTCACGAGCCGACTGGACGTCTCGAGAATTGGCGGCTCGACCGCGATCCATGGGCACGGGTGTTATTGCTTCGCCGAATCCCAACGACGAGGACACCTCTCCAACCGTTGTCTTGCACGGTCTTCGGATCCCAGGCTCGAGGGCGGGTCACACGGCGACCGCCGTCAATCGCAAAATTTACGTCTTCGGCGGTTCATGTGGATCGGACTATCTGAACGACTTTTACGTCCTCGACACGGATCCGCCTCCCCGTGCGACGGTCACCGAACCGGCAAGCTCGCACCTAATCAAGCGGCGATTGCCGCACTTTTTCAACGACGAAGAATTTTCCGACGTCACCTTTTTGGTGCAGGGCCGAAGGGTCTACGGACACAAGATGGTTCTGGCGATTGTTTCCGATTGCTTTCGCGCCATGTTCACGGCCGGATTTCGCGAATCGTCTTCCTCCGAAATCGAAATTACGGGCTGTACCTACGATGCTTTTTTGGCTGTCATGGAATACGTTTACACCGGAGTGACTCCAACGGTCCCCTCTCAAATAACCGGCGGCCTCGACGATTCCCGCCGTTGCTTGGACAAGATCGTGGATATATTGGAACTTGCCGATCGATTCTTTTTGGATCACCTCAAACAGGTCTGCGAAAGCCAACTCCAGTCGAATGTCCGAGCAGACACGGTGGAATACCTCTTGCAAATTGCTCAAAAGACCAATGCGATGCAACTGCAAGCAATATGTGAACACTACATGCGAAATCGAGATTCCGAGTAGAAATTCTGTGTTCCGTGGACACTGAAAGAACACTGGCGTGGCTTTGGTGCGCCTTTTTATTAGTGAACCGATATCCCTTGCATAGCGCCACCAAGGCGGCTTTCATAGCCTTCAACAGATCAGATGGTGTGCTTCCAACACCTTGGCTCGGTAGAAATGACGCAACGGTTCGTATACGTTGGAAGCCTTCCTGTTGAAAACATGATTATTCTATCATTTTCATCCTGTTCTAATAATAATTTTAGTTTTTTTATAAAAAAAAAGAAAGCAAGTCATGCCTTGCCTGATATAAGAGTAAGACAAATCGTGAATTAATGTTTGACAGACTTTGTCGTGATCAACGTTCGTGTCGCCCGGCAACTAAAACTATATGCAGGCATGTTTTGATCTTTTCTGTTGCGTTGCACCGGACCGAATTGTTACAATACTATACAACCGATGTATTTTACGTAGTAACTCTTATTGTTTCGCACGAGAATGGTTGTCGTTTCGCGCCTGTCAGAGAGCAGCAGTCTGTGAATACCTGCATTTCAGAATCAGTAACGAGTGCCATGTTCGAGATTGAAAACCACGAAACACATTCTCCGAGTGAATCGTAACCAGCGACTTGACAATAGTTAGTAGTCGCTGAACATATCATTCGAAGCCTTTGCGGTTTCCTCCTTGGACGGCGGCTTCCACCGGAGCCGGCGTTGTCGCTGCTGCTGCTGCTTCGCTCTCCGATGCCAGGACCGGCGATTTGGCGGCGTCGACGACAGACCCTTCCTCGCCCTCCCGTTGCGCCTTGATCTTGGCCATGAGCTCCTTGGCTTTTTCCTGTTCCTCGGGGCTCATCCCCTCGGTCATTTTTCTCCAAAAGTCCGGATCGTCGGCCATGTCGATGTACGATTCGACCGCCAGATCCGCATACAAGTCCTTCTTGTCGATGAGGGTTCCCAACAACGTCGTCGAGATCAGGCCCCCGAACATTACCGCCTTTTTCAAACGAACAAACAATCGAACGAACAATCGAACGAACAAATGCAGAATCAATGGTGATGAGACAATGCTCCTGCACGCTGTCGTTTTCGTCCCACGAAATTTTTGCGGCTCCATCTTTCGACAAAAACCAACAGACAGCAATCCCAAACCCAAGCCTTCCGAAAGACTTACAATTCCCCCAGCAAATACAGTTCGGAATTCTTCCAATTGAATGTTTGCAATGTCCGAGTCGATGGTTGCTAACCACATGCTTTGTGCCGCATTGGAAATTTCAACGTGTGCCGTCACATCTAACGGCAGGGCACTCAGAGTCGTCGTCGTCGTCGTCGTCGTCGTCGGTAATGATGATGAAGAAAGTTGCGATTGCGCGGGAGGCATCACTCCGAATCCCGCCACCGATGGGATAAGGAAGGAAACCAAACAGAAGGATGATACGATAGAATACATCGTGATGGAGCAGGTGATGCAGCGGGTGGATTGATTCGGAAAAGGCGTTGTCGGAACAATTCGCCTCGTTTTTTCGAGTTTTTTGTGCACGAGTGGAGTGTCGGAAGAGAATACAACCGAGAATCGGGCGAGAAAGAAGTAAACCTTACGGTAAGATTTACATTACCAATACAAAATACAGAAGAGATGTCGCAAGTGCTGTGGTGTTCCCGTAGAAACTGTATTGGTGATTTTGATTGCTTCTTTGTGTGTCGCTCATCAATTTGAAGGTGACATCAATCGAAATCCGGAAACAAAATCGTTCGGCGTCATCACCGTCACCCGATCAGACCAAAAACGTTAGTCCAGTGAGTCGTTGTTCCCTGGTTCCAAGTTGAAGCCAATGACCAGGGTTATCAGCTATCCGACTCTTTTGTCTGTTCCTCACCCGCGCGTCTCGAAAAAGTCGCAACTTTCTTTCCTTCTTTCCCATATTCTTTATTCTTTGTGTCATCATCGGATATGCGAAGGGCCGGCGGTTCGATGTTTTTGTACCGAAAGTCGTAAGGTTACTTGATGTACTGTACCGTACAGGTAAGGAAGTTAACCTTACCAGGAAGACAACCCATCTTTCTTTCCCATCTGGTGACGAGTCGTCGAAACGAAGTTTTTCCTCCCACATCGCGAAAGAAGACCAATCGAACTCGATCACAGCAGACGGCCACCATTGATTTCCAAAGATTCCACGGTTCAATGCTCTGCACAGGGGAATCCCAACACACAATACATACCAATCCAGATCGAAACCAGTTGTTCGCAATATCCACGATGGCATCGGCACGACGGATGAAAAGGCGTAAACAGGGGGCATCGGTGTCGGACGCAGCGGCGGCAGCAGCAGCAACAATGTTTTTCGGCGCCGCGGTGTGTGCGTGCGTCGTGTCCATGAAACCTTGTCGAGCATTCCAGTATACCATCGGACGGGTGCAATCCGCTCCGTCGAGAAGTTTCCACCAAATACCAACGTCGGAATCGTCCTTGGTTCGACTCTACGAATCGTCGGTCGAACACCGAGACGCGAAATTACCCGAGGACGCCGAGTCGTCGGGGGAGGCAACACGGTCTTTCTCTTCCCCCAACGAATTCGAGCGTCGGAACTTCCTTCTCGCAACAGCCGCGGCGATGGCCTTGTTCCCTCTCCAATCCGCCAATGCCAAAGAGGGAAGCCAGTCGCTCGAAAGCCTGCAGTTTGCTCGCGGCAGTTGGAATCCGGGACGGCAAGCGACCCAGGATCCAGTGACCGTCGACGACGACAATCTTTTGGCGAGTGCCGGGGATGCCAATGCGGTGCAAAATAGCGTCGTACCCATTGTGCCCGCGTGCTTCACAACCTATCTGACACGATTTCTCATCAATTACGACGAGGGAGTCGCTGCCTGGTGGCAACAACTTCTGGTGTCGTACTCATTGCTGCCCGAAGACCAACGACAAAATCGACTGGGACGAGATTTTGGAAGCCTGGCGGTGTCGATACAACAAGCGGTAGAAACATATCTCACCAAGGCCAACACCAATCGGCAGGGGTACGAACAACTATTCGAACGATTTGCTTCGACGTATGGCGATGCAACGACGGACGACGAAGTGAAACGGCAGCTCTGCCTGCTGGCTGCAACTCTGCCGGTGGATCAGCAACCGAGTGGAATCGTCCAAAAAATTCTTCCCGCTTCCGCAACACGGACAGCGACACAACAATCGGACCTTGCGACGCTGGCTGATTTGTCCGCGTTGCTGCCGCGAGACTACACACCCGTTCTCTCCAATTCCGACGGACTCGTTTCGATCCAGCCACCAATTAGCCTCTACCAAGTAGGTGTAGGCGAAGAGTTTGGACAAGCCGCTACTGCCACGACGTTTGGGCCACTGGCTCTGACTGCGCTGCGGAGAGAACTCCCGCGCTACACGTTCGACATCTATGCCTTGTTTGGCATCAGCGGTGCAACCGGTTGCGCGCTTACGCACTCCGTGGTGATTCCCCTAGATGTGGTCAAGACTCGGGCCCAGACGTCCACGGAATCCACCATGAACATTGTCACGGAAATCGTGGAGAAGGAGGGGATCGGGGGCCTTCTGACCGGTGCCCAGGCAACACTGGCGGGATACGCGTGGTACGGAATCAGTGTCTATCCCTCCTACGCATTCTTCAAACGGTTTTTGGCGCTGTCCGTACTGACACCGGATTTGGCCGTGGCTCATGCCAACGATATCGCGCTGGTTGCTGGCGCTCTGGCAGCCGTTGTTGCAAGTTTGGGTCTGACTCCCTTGGAGGCAGCAAGGATCCGAGTGGTTTCCGAACCCGCACGATACCGAGACCTGGGACTGATCGGGACAATGCAAGCCATTGGCTCGGAGGGGAATGCAGCGGGAATCTCTGCGCTAGAATCATTGTACAAGGGATTGCCATCCCTGATGACACGCCAGGTAATTTTTGGGTCCGTCAAGTTTCTGGCCTTTGAACGGGCGTGCGAGTTCATATACATGACCTGGCCGGTGCTGAGGGATGCGACTTGGACCGCACTAACAGTTAGCCTGGTGGCGGGTGCATTCAGTGGTGCCCTCAGTTGTTTTGTATCGCAGCCTGCAGACGCTGTTTTGACATACGTTGCGCAAGAGAACACGGGGGATACCGGAGGGAACAACAAGGGATTGGGTGTATTGGAAGGCAGTCGTCTCATGATTGAAGAATGCGGCGTCTCTTCGCTCTTTCGTGGTCTAGGGAGCCGATCATTGTGGGCCGCGTCCATTATTTCTGGGCAATTTCTTTTGTACGACATCTTCCGAAACTATTTTGGAATCAACAGCGAAGATCTTTCTCAGGTTTTCCAAATCGACCTGTGATGTAATGCTTTCATTCATTTGGTTTTTGCAGAGTGAATTTCAAACTTGACTGGGTTCACCACACCGGCGCTGTGATGATCCCGAGGGATAACGCAATTTTGTCCCGTCTGGGTTGTTTGCTTCTTCCTCCCATTACTACACGAATTTGGAAGAAAGATTTCTATCGGATAGAAATCCAACAAAAAATTGAAATTTTAAGCTCAAGCGTATCTGATACTTGAAAGGAATGGAATGGAATTGTCTGCACACCACACTGATAAGTTTTGATTTTAATATTATTTGAATCTCCGGTCATGCACAAAGCCTTCCTGTCATACCAAAGTGCTAACTTTATCGTGAACAAAAGTAGGCAGGTGAAACTACCTGATTGCGCACAACTCGATTTTGTACCATAAGGAGTGATATTTATATCCATTCCATAAATAAATTGCCGGTTGGAAGGAACGCTGAAGGCCGACCAATCCATGATCAATAATCAGTTTTATCAGGTTGAGTTTGATCGTGTTCCATCGAGTACATAAATAAAAGACATTGATTTGCTCTTATTGCACTACACTCTATTTTTGAACTGCATGACAGATAGATTGAACTTTTTGTGACGCAAAAATTTGCTATAATTCTATCAGATCCACAGCCATCTCGCAATTCTGAACAAACTTTCCGTTGTAGCGGGGACGACTATCCGCAATTTTATTCCTTACGTCATGTTCCATCCGCTTTCTCCATATTCTCATCTGGCGTTTTACGTGGAACCTAGCAATGCGGTGCTTTCGTGCTTCCGGGAGGTACATTCCGATGCGCCCACCTTTGTTCAGCAACGTCGGTGGAAAGTTCGACTGGATGTTTGAATCCGATGTGGTCGTGCGACCATCGTTGTTTCTGATGGAAGGAAGTATCAGTTTTGTAGAGAGCTGTCCGTGAAGTTTTAGTCCCGGTTTATATACGAACTCATCCCATAAGTCCCGTTTTTCTCTGTAAGTCATGGTAGATGCGGCAGGAGACACGCTCGGTGCACATATACAGTTGATGACACCGGTCCTATCCGATGGATTGTTGCATTCGAAATTTGATGAAGTTCCCCCTGTTTCTTGAAGGACCAATGCTCCAGATCTCCACCAATCACGAAAATGTCGATCGAAGAACGAGAGACTGCTTTTGCCATTGGCGAATACAATGTTTCTAATGGTCGGGTTCTTCCGTACAAACTCTCGAATGTCGTTGGGTTTGTCGTTTTTGATCGAGTTGTCGAGAGATCCTTCGCGCTTGCAACTTGCGATAATATCCCACAGAGCGAAACCATGCCGACACAGAATACTGACCTGATCCGTGTACGGAATGATGTGCGACTCGTCGTATCGGAGATCTGCGCAAAGCTTCAAGAACTCTCCATTTGTTTTTTCGCCAACGTCCCTCCGAAAACCAAGGCAGTCACCGGCTATCCACCAAAAAGCATTTGATGAGGTGGCAAAGTATTGATTCTCGATGAGCGAGTTTCTTGCTGGATATGTTCCCAAAATCAGAGTATGGATAGGCGTGGTCGCATCGTATAGAGGCTGGAACGAAGAGGTTATCGCCGGTGCATTCACGTTGTTTGCATTGTCTCCGAATTCCAGCCTTCGTCGCTTTGGTAGACGTAAGAAGAGTGTTATTCCTTTTTTCAATTCTCCGTGATCGAAGTCCTCGCAGTCCCCATCTTCGTATTCGATATGGTAGTAAAAATCTTTGTCACTTCTCCCAGTCAAACTGAAGGAATTTTCTGAATGGTGAGCATGCTTGATATCAGTTACTCGACCTACAAAAACACCCGCGACAAATTCCTTTGCTACATTGATACCCATGTATCGGCGAGGCGAACATCCCAAATCGAGTTTCGACTCTTTCTTTCGTTCAGCAGACGGTAGAGGAGTTACCAGCTGTGGTTTTGATTGTCGTTTTACCTCCGTTTGAAAAGTCTTCGATTTGACTGGCTCGCCGTCAAACGTTTTGCGATTGTCGCCTATCTCCTTGTCTTCCAATTCCACCGCTACATTAACACCCATGCATCGACGAGGCAAACTTCCCGAATCCAGTTTTGACTCTGACTTTTGTTCGGTATAGAGTAGAGGAGTGACCAGCTGTGACTCTTTTACCTCCGTTTGAAAAGAATTCGATTTGATCGGTGCGCCCTCGAATGTTTTTCGATTGTCGCCTATCTCCTCGTCTTCCCAGTCCACGGTGTATCCTTGCTCCCTATTCTCCCCGAAAAAAAAATCGATACTTTCTACCATGCGGCCGATTCTGAAGGAATGAGATTGAAAGTGTTTCTCCATTTGGTCATTTCCACCCTCACTTCTAAGCTGTCGGAAAGTTTTAAAAATTGCAGATATTGTTAGCTGACAGCTTTTGACAGAAAGTCACCGAAACATCACAGAAAATGAATCCTGTAGAATAGGCTCCAAATTCGCAAGTGCCAATGCCTACGTAACAGAAACGACAAGCTTACAGTTGTCTTCCGGATAGGCGCTTGACGCATTGGTGATTCCGCGACTGGCTTTGGAGGTTCCATTTCGTGCAATATGCTTTTGTTCCCTGCTGGACACATTTGACAGCCACGAAGCAAGAGATATCTTTCATTTCTCCAATGCATCTCGAAATTTCGGCAAAAGCAAGTCTCCACAACCGACAACCATAAACGAAGTTACTGTGCGTTCGGCATTTCCAATATCCACCAATCACAAGCCAACGAACCTCTGGCGCGCCACATCCAATAGGATACACGTAAGATTAAAGATTACATAGCTTCTGTGCACGAGTGGGCAATTGGAATCAGTCGTGCTTGACTCCTCCGACTCATTTTTGTGACATGTACTTGCTCACAAAATCATCATAATCACAACTTATGGCGAAGTTCTACTAGGAAGATGGAAAATTCAGAGGACCACGAATGACGCGACGAACGCATTGACTTGTGCCGAATTTTCATGAGAACGTGCATGAAATGAGTTTTAATTCTCCGACCCCGAAGTGCGCCTGCTGTGCGATTGTCGCTGTGTGGCCGATTCATTCATTCTTTCGTTCTTGAATGGGTTAAAAAGACACTGGGAAGGTGAGGCTCACAATTATCGATAGCATCCAAGCGGAAAAACCTTCGTAACATCACCCACCAGGATGTCATCATCTGCCCTTTATCGTATCGGCACTCGTGCCGCAGCAACCCTGTTCACCGGTGGGGTTGGAACAGGAGCTTATCTCTACCAGACCGACGAAGGAGCGAGACGATCGATCGAGGCCTATTCGTCCTTTGCTCCGGTCATTCTGCACTATCGCTGGGCCGAATTGAAAGACAAGTACGTGGCGTCGATGTCGGAAGAAGACTGGGAAGAACTCGATGAGAAGTATGCAAAGCCCACGGTTGCCAAGCTCGGAGAATTGCAGGGAATGTACGCTAAGTATGGGCAAACATCTGCCGGATTGACGAACACGCTGGGCGATGCGTGGATTCGAGAGTTGAGGACTCTCGAAAACGAGATTCCACCCCGATCCGCAGAAACCGTCCGGAAGACAATCGAGGAAGAGACCAACCAAAAATTGGAAGAAATATTTTCCGAATTCGATCCAAAACCACTCGGAAGTGCGTCTATCGGTCAGGTTCATCGAGCCGTTCTGAGAAAGAATGGTCAGGAAGTCGCTGTTAAGGTTCAATATCCTGAAGCACAAGAGTTGTTTACTGAGGACATCCATGCGATTCGAAAGATGTGCGAGTGGTTTGCACCGGAACAGGTCTGTACTCTCGACGCCCTAGAAAACCAGAACAAATCGGAACTCGACTATAACAACGAGGCAAACAATTTGTTGGAGATATCTCGTAACATGACGCGGCACGGATTTCAGCCGAAGGAAGCCCTCGTTCCACTCCCCATTACCGAGCTTACAACAAAGAGAATGCTGGTCATGGAACTCTTGCCGGGTCCGAAGCTAATCGATGGCATGCGGGCATTCTACGCGAAATGGGCAGCGGCACACGGAACGACTCTGAAGCGAATGGAAACGCAGGCGCGAAGAAAGATTGAAAAAGAAGGGATTCCCGACAAGTACGACGGACCATCTGCCGCCCAAATTGCAACTTACCAACGCTGGGTACGGGTTAGGGATTCGATCGCCAATGTATTCATTGCGTTTTACAACAATTTTGTGCCATCAGTAAGAAAAAACAATGCCAAGGATGGCAAGCTATCCTACCTCCGATCATCGATTCCACCCAACACACCCCGCATCGTTGATTCGCTGATGCGAGTTCACGGTTATCAGCTATTGGTCGATGGTGTGTTCAACGCCGACCCACACGGAGGGAACTTTCTCCTGTTGCCGGATGGACGAATCGGCCTCATCGATTATGGTTCCACGAAAAGATTGTCGGAGAAGGAACGGATCACCGCGTGCGTCTTGTACGCAGCACTGGCGCGGAACGATAAAGAAATGCTTTGGACCATGGCCAAAATGGGCGGATACAAATCGAAGTACATGAATCCCGACGTCCACAACAAACTCGTCAGGTTCGGTTTCGATTCGTGGGGGAAGGAGGTGACAGGTGGGAAAAACGTTCAGCAGTTTATGGATGATCTAAAACGAGAGGACCCTTGGTATGAGACGCCGTAAGTAAACAGATGGCAGCTGAGGTAACTGAGAAGCGACAAAATTGTACGAAACCGTTTCTCTCACAGATGATAACTGTTCTGCTCGCCTTCCAATGATGTTTGCACAGGGATAATTTTGTTCTGGCTAGCTTCATGGCGGTACGGATGCGTTCTTTGACACTAGGAATGAACCATCCTGTGAAATGCTCTGAATGGTGGGGAGATATCGCAGAAAAGGAATTGGATAGAATGGGTCTGCCGTATGAATCATGGGATTCTGAGCAACTCGAGAAATACAAGCCTGAACTCAACATTCAGAAATTTGATATGGGAGTGTAAAGCAATTGTGTCGAATTTCAAAGCGTCTAACTATTCTTCAATATGCTGCAAACAATAGCACAATGATTATACGCTGCATAACGTTTCTTGTGGTAAGAATGCTTTACTTTCATGTATTCTAGAAAGTTAAATTAGATTAGCCCTTATTGATTATGAACACAGCTTATCCAAAGGATATTTTAGACTGCAATGAGGATATCGCGATGGCAAACGCCTGTACTGCTGTCAAAGGATATCGGAAATCCATGGTAAATGCGTGGCGTCCTTCAATTCTACCGAATTGAAGCATTATGTGATCTTGGTCGTTGCGATCACATAACTGGAAGTTTTTCACTGATGCCACACTAACTCGTCCTCCAAAGTTAAGGACAAAAGATCCAAGTTCAACATTCCACCATGGCGGTCTATTTTGCAATGTAAGAAGTCCATAGTCACCTGGTGGAGAGTACTCTTGCGTATCAGAAGCAAGTATTTCTGGATCGAAGAAGTTAGCTGGATTAGTCAATCGTCCATCCTCGTCCATGTTACCATCGATTTGCAAGCGCTTCAGATGATTCATCATGCGTTCGGTAGTTGAACAAGGATTGTGGTCTTCGCAGCAATTTTCCAAGTATCTCTTCCATTCCATTCCTACACCATCAGGATTAACCTTTGGAATACAAACGTCCATTATTCTCGGTCGACTCCCTAGCAAATTTGCGGTGTAAGTGATTGCTCCGTCTTCCCACTCAAAAAACAGGGATTGATGTTCGGGCTTCATCTGTTTTGACTCGCACGATTCAGCCGCGCTTACTTTCCTGTTTCTCCTAGGTGCGGCATCGCCTGACCGTGATCGTCGCAACTTCAGGGGAGATAGATGGGTTTGGTGCGGTCCAGAAAGGTTTTCATCGTTGTGGTTTCTTCCTCTCAGAGATCGCCTTCCAAAACGATTTCGTCTTCGGGACGAATCGGGTCGTCGACCACCATCGGAAAGCACCTCATCTTCCGAAGTCAAATCAGAAGTCATTTCACGTGAACTGCGGGGAGCACTCTTCGATTTTTTCACAGACGACTGAGACTTCCTCCTCATGGCTACAGGAAAGGGTGTAAAAATTTGGAATTCGGTCCCATAAAAGTTGCTCCCAAGACGAGCTAGCAAGCCAGAGAATTGCGATGAATAGGTCTGTGATCCAACACCATTCAGAGAGGGAGTTTTGGAATTGTCCACTCCGTTGACGCTCCTGTAATGAAGATCAACGTCATCTTGTACTGGTAGGGTCAGGTAGTAACTATTTGTCCCTTTCTTGGGTACTGTCGCCGAATTCTCGGTGTGTTTGCGACAACGAGTTTTTGCCATCATCAAAACGGTATCTCGCCGCTTAGTTTTGTCGCTAGGGTGAATTTCGGGGTCGAGGAAGTCATTCATTGGGTCAGAAGGACGATGTCGAATGAAAAGACGGTATTCGTAAGTCGGAAAGAAGCGACCCTTCATGCTCTTTTTCGGACCTAATTTCACCCTCTCAATCTCACATTGAATAATTCCAACTGCCTTGGGACATGGTTTTGTCAAGAATTCTTCGAAGCGAGATATTCTTGGCACTGCAGTATGTTTATCATAGTACTGGATGTTTGCAGTCTGTGGGAAGAATTCGTCCCAAAAATCCATAACGGTTTCATCAAAACCACAACTGTCATTGTTCGCAATGTGCCTTTCCAAACAAAGATGGTAAGCCGTGAAGCGTGCCTTCAAATACTGATTCAACTGCCGTCCAATGTTACCATCATCCCCCGCGCTCAAACTTTTGGACGATGCACTATAAACGTCCAAATCAATCTTGGAGAGTAAACCACTATGAGATGTGACGTTTTGGGGCATTGTCTCCATTCCAGGAATCATTGCCACGGGAGAAGACGTTACTCTGGAACCGAGCGGAATCATTGAGGGAATAGGTGGGACCATAGGTGGTGGTTGCAAGGCTGCTCCAGCTGCTGCCATTTCGTCTGCATTGTTCAAATTAGGAGGTTCCATGAGATTTGGGCGTGGAAAAACCATTTCTGATTCTAATTCACTGTCAGAGTCATCCGTGAAATTAGAACCTATAGATTCACCAGCATGCCTCACACCACTTGTTTCTTCGTCGCTTTCGATATTAATGCCGAACGACGGATGATGAAATGCAGGTAATAAGCCACTATTACCAGTTGTAGTACGATCCAAGCTACGGGCCCCGTTGCTTCGATATCGATAGGTGTCTTCGAGAGGGCGAAAAGAGAAAGCCGGATGGAAGAAATCAGCCGATAGGCTAACCGGTGGAGTGGTCATCGAGCCTTCTCCATCATCGACTCCCGGTCGTCCCAAAAGATGTTGGTCCAACAAATGACGATGTACTTTCAGAGGGATATTGGGTGCCCGATAACGGTTGTCCGAAAATGAGTTCGAACGTGTAACGCCGCGGCGTGAAGAGGTTTCACGACCTACTGTATGCCATGGGTCCAAACCATTGTGCGCTCCTTCCATATTTGCTACGAAGTGAGGAATCGGCGCTGGCATAAACGGAGCCTGTGGTAACCCTTGACCATTATTTGTTCTTCGTCTCCAATTTGCCCTTCTAATTCTCTCTGCGTCGGACTCGTTCGTTTTTTGATTCATATTGTACATAGCCTTTTCTTCCAAGTACGTCAAGTCCCCTTTTCCCGGACCCAAAATCAATTCTTCTCTCATTCTCAAATCATCGCGCTCGTTATAGAATGGATCGACCGCCGGGGAGCTTTCTGTAGATGATTCGGCAGTTTGCCGATCAGACGTGACGACACTATTGTCAACGCTATTATTTTGCTGATTCTGCGCCTGCTGCTCTTCCAGATGCTTTGCTTCAATCGACAATCTCCAGATCAAAGTATGGTACGAATGACCCAACGAATGAGGATAAATCGGAACACCCGCACTGACATACAGAGCGCAGAGCTCTTTGGCATCAGCATGTTGTCCGCATTTCTGTAACACCGAATCATACAGTCCACCCAAAACCAACAACGAATGGAGTTCTTACGTGTAAGTATTATCTTCCAAGTATGCAATCGACAAGTGCACTGCCCTTAATTTGATTTCACTTACCCACGCCGTTACAACCTCGGTTGCACACCGAAAGCCATGCATTCGAACCCGACGAAAAATCTCTCTACAAATTTTGTTGCTCCCCTTGCTGCACTGGCCAAAGTTTCTCCACTCGATTGGCTCTAAATAGCATGCTATACTGTGGAGTGAATCAATTGGCAACGATGAAAGTGAATACTTGTGAAGACTTCGGGTTGTCTTCAACTGTGTGGTCTGTTGCTGGGAACTTGAGTGACTAGCTGTTTCCATTGCAGCGGCGCCATATTTAGTCTTAGTGTTCTTTGAACGGGACAACGACACTTCTTTGTTGGATGATTTCGGACATTCTCCGCCATGTTCGAGTGGTTGTTTCTCTGACTCCGTGTTGTTTTGTGCTACATTTGAAGTAGTCGTTTTGGATGTGTCACCCGACGATTCTTTACTCTCTACAGACGCCGCAATGATTTCAATGCCGGAGGATTTTGCTAACGTTTTCACATCTGCAATGATCGGCGTCTTCATTAAATACTCCGAGGTGATATCATGATTCGTTTCCGATTCTACTTTTCCTACAGCGTCCATAAGCTTTGACTCATCACCACCCACAACCGCGGCACTGATGGAATTCCTTTTCGTATCTGGGTCGAGATCGTTAGAATTTGCGGTATCGTTGTCTTCACCAGACTTTGCGTCGTGTAAAGTGTTTTCTGCAAGAGAAGTATCCCCTATCAACACCGGACTTGCGTCCTCGTTCACCTGAGATTCTGAGGTAGCAGATGTAACTCCAACACTGACCACATCGACATTATCAGTTTCCAAGCCACCAGCCACCTCACTGACGTTGGAAGTTGACCCAGCATGCTCCAAGGTATCGTGAGCCTCGACAGCTTTTGACGGTGTGTCGCGATCAGGGACCATTGTCGCTGCGTGACCATCACCATCAACGGCTTCCATGATCTGAGTTTTCCAGTGACTTCCCGAAGACAGTGTTCGGACTGTCAACAGTGGTCCTGCTCTAATTGCTTGAAAAAATGGAACGAGGGTGGGCCACCTGGATCTCTGAGAAAAGCAAGGTGCTCAAAATAATATATTACTCGTCCACTATTTCGGCGAGGGGCAAGGTCGGGTACAGTAGTGATCATATGACTCACATCCAGGATGAATTAAAAAAAAAGATGTGGTGTCGGTGTTGGTTACTCCCACCAATTCTGCTGGGACGGCGTAAAGGTATTACCCGGTACGAAAACAACTGCTGGTTGCAATGCACTCGTAGATTTGAGATTTGAGATCGTTACAATGGG
The DNA here is from genome assembly GCA_037355855.1 of Pseudo-nitzschia pungens. Taxonomy (NCBI): domain Eukaryota; phylum Bacillariophyta; class Bacillariophyceae; order Bacillariales; family Bacillariaceae; genus Pseudo-nitzschia; species Pseudo-nitzschia pungens. Next base: position 1,935,150 of record CM074758.1, read on the forward strand.
ACGGATAGTGTACTGTTGGTAGCGCAAGTACTTCTGCCGTACTCAGTACGTAACTGAATGAATCGTACGTAAGGTTACGATATTATGATACTAAAATTCCATTGCGGGTACACGTACCAGTAACCTTACATACACACACACAAGTAATCCTTACGACATCGCAATACAAACTGCTACCACAGCGTAGAGTTTCGTATTTAACTCGTGTAAATTTCATTATCAATCCCGCAAACGAGGCCCTGCTGAAAGATTTTTTGCGAAGCTTATTACGAAGTAAGATTATTTATTGTACTGATGAAACTTTACGTACGGTAGTAACCTTACTCGTACTACAAACTGCACATGCACGGTTACGAAAAAAGGTACGCACCAATACGTCATAGGCGAAACCATGCTTGGGGACTACGATAACTACCCAGGCGTTAAGCGGCACCGACAGCATCGGTGCTGGCACCTGGACCTGCGCAAGTGCTTTGCTCAGGCATATTACTGTTCTAAAGTACAGGCAGAGCCTGTGAAGGCAAACAGACAGCTGAGTCCAATTTCGTAAGAATCCCAAACCAATCTACTAGTTTTCGCCTCCTCCAAGTCACATTCACGGCTCAGACCACTCGTATGGTAGGACTTTTTGACAGCTCTTGTTGCAGAATTGAACCAGATTCGCATGATGGATATTAGTCATGATTTTTTCAGCCGAAGGATTAGTAAGTAGTGTAAACCTTACTGAAAGAAACGCTCGATGTCTTAGTACAGTCAATCAATCAATCAATCAAAAATAATCATGGTGGGACTGATTGCAGTCAAAACCCTGCTCTGAGTTATGTAGACTACATCGTGGAAAGATTACCGTATTGATTGAATTTGTCCACACAGTTGTCAGAAGCTACTCATCCGAATACAACACTTCGAGATTCTTCATGTGCTTAAAAGATGATTCCAAAGCATGGTATCAGCGAAGCCTTACTTCGAAGCGGATGAGAACGAAGGAACTAAAAAAAGGTAGAACACCACAGCCCAGTTCAAAAATGTTTTTAACAAGAAAATCATAGGCATCTTCAAAATAAAAAGGATAATAGCCCTTTTATAAAGCTCCTTTTTGACGCGACACAAATATTCCGTCCATCTACAACAACATCTTCATTTTTTTCATTTTTTGTTGATTAGAGATGATTCCACTAGTCTTCGTGTACCCATGGTACCTACGAATGATCGGTATCCATTCACCCGCCGTCCAGCATCATAAGCAGGTAGTATTGGTGTCATTCGTACCAGTATCAGAATCAATTATCGATTGCGACAATCGCAACGACAAGAACCGGAAGCATTGTTCCCTAAACTCGATAATGCCAAAAATCAACGTTGGTCGATTGCCCCATGGCAACTATCTCTGACGATCAAGGAAATCAAGAATTTGTGGGGTGCGTCGATTGACAACGAATTTACCACCTTCAATGCACACCATTTTACGACCTTAAAAAGCGAGAGAGTGGCCGAAATGGAGATTGAGAAGTATACCTCGTCGGCCTTTTATCCCTTCGTGGGCTATTCGGAACAATCTGAGAAACCTGGACTATACTTCTACATTTTCGTAGGAGTCTACACATTGTTGTGTTTTCTATTGATCACACCGGTAGTTTTATGGAGCGAGAAGCAGGAGAAGAACAAACAGCAAACTTTAGAGTCAGAAGAACAAGAACTCGGACAAAACAAAGAACCGAAGCCTCGAAGATTATCAAAAATCAATGAGGAACGTCTGTCTTTTGAGTCAGCTTCACGCCAGTCTCCGCCGTTAAAGGCAACAACAAAGTCGACAATTTCGGACAATTCCAAACAAGTGAAAAACGCAAACACACTTGGTGACAGTGCACGCAACACAAACAAAAGCAAACAAATATTCAGTTCATTGACTGGACTCAAAAGGAGTCAAGGTTCGTCACGTGAAACAAATACGAGCAAAAGCAAGCAACCAGCTGATCCGATGAGTGATATCGAAAGGATTCAATCTTCGCAAGATAACAAACAAGACACTGAGCGATTAACGAGGTCGTTGAACGATATCAAAAGAAGTCAAGCTGAACGTGACGCAAACAAGACAAAAAAGTTGTCGAAGTCATTGACTGAACTCAAAAGGAGCCAAACTTCACCAAACAACGATATTGATCGCACAGAAAGAGATGTTTCTGCCGCAAGTCGCATGGCTTCCTCGCTGCGAGGTGCTCTGCAACAGCGCTTCGACAAGAGCTATCCGGATTGGGATCCAGAGTTTCGAAACCGCATCGCACACAGATTTCCGCAGCAGGCCCTCCACAATCAGCCCCAGAATGAAAATGGCAACAACACGAAGAACCTACAGCAACAAAGCCAACAACAGGTAATACATCAGTCATATACAAATAATACGGTTGATGATGGTAATCAAAGCAACCATGATTCGAATCAACCCACTGCATTCTTCTCTAGCCTTACCAGTGCAGCTACTACAAGTAAAATTCATTTGAAACAAAAATCGAGCGCAGTGGTACGTGTTGAACATGATCCTACCGACAAGGGATTTTCAAAGCGACTTTTAGATGTTGGAGGTCGACGCTGGAAGACGCGAAGACCGATTGGACGGGTAGACGTCATTGAACGACAATCGCCTCCTATCAATGTGACGAACACAAATGGTGGGGGAGACAAAACCCAGCCCAGCCCAAGGATCGGTAAAATCACAAACAGTGGCATTAATTTTGGCGCAAACTCTCTCAATAGAGAAGGTCCAGTGAAATTGAGTAACGGCATGAGTGACATAGCCAGCAGTATCCTAAGTGAACAATATCATCAATTGAATCATCAACCCCAAATTCAGATCGACATTTCCTTGATGAAGAGGCATCAATTTGAGCAGCTGTATCAGCTGCGACAACAAGAACAAATGTTCACATTTTATGAAATGCGACAATATCAGAGAGGGTTCGCACTTGGAAATAGCCAAACCTCGGTCATGTCTTCGATCGTCGACGACATATCACCTGATGATGCTGCCGATGCTAATGATCCAGGTCGTGGAAATGTCTTCATTGAACAAGACCAGATGAAACAGTTCGAAGAGATGCAGAATGGGTATCAGAAAGGTGCTGCAGTCGGTTTTGCTGGAAACGAATGTTGCTCGTCTCCCATGGAAGGATTATTGTTGTTGACTGTTCCTGATTTTGACAAATTGGAGGTTGTCAAAGATGCGATACCTCTTGCAATGGGCGCTTGTACGGAATCGCTCTTTCGACTGATAACGATAGCGTTCATTTCGCAAATTCTTGGAACCGAGTCAATGATAGGTTAGTTGGAAATAAAATTCTACCGGGCTTAAATTTTGAACCACAGCTTACCATTTCCTCGCTTGTTGCTTGAATTGAAATCTAAAGCGTTCTTATTGGTTGGGCTTTTCGTTCGGTTGACCAGCGAGGAATTAGCTGGAGCAATCATCGACGCACTCTCCGCCTTTGTGCAAGGTTCTATGGGCAAAGTATCTGTTGACGTCAGTGAGAGAAACTATGAAGCAGGGCAATACGTTCAACTGGGTGTCGTGCTGCAAATATCACTGAACGTCCCTCTTCTCGTGCTCTGGACATATAATATGCGGCAGTTTGTTATCTGGTTGCTCGACAACAAAGATATCGCTGAAATTGCGGAAAGCTATGCAAATATTGTAGTCGGTGCCTATCTGGTGCAGGCACTCAGCCGTACATTGACCGTTGTATTTCACATTTGCGGTAATGAACATTTTGAATCTGTTATCGATCTTGTCGCAGCTTCGATGCAAGTGGTTGCGATCGCGTTCGGTTTAATCTTGGTCGATGACGCTGATTTAGATACCGTGGCTTACTTGCAAAGTAAGTAGCAATTTTGATTATTTCGGTAATCGCTGTGCAGTGCTGCGTGAGTCCGGGAAGTAACGACTAATGTGTTTTTCCTTTCTAGTCTTGATCAACATATCATCGGCGATAGTGAAGATGGCATACCCGGCAATTACGGGGTGGATGAAACCGTATAACAAGGGTCTTTTTCAAAACATTGCGTTATGGAACAATACGGTTGGGATTTGGCATCTATTGAAAGCTGTGGGCCCACTTTTGCTTGGTAGTGTTCTAGAATACGGAGAATGGGAACTTTTGACAGTCTTTGTGGGTTGGTTAGGACCTGCGGAAGGTAAGGTTTTTATTTATTCTCTGATTGGTTCGATCCACGCACAACGTCTTTACCTGATTTTGCTCTCTCTTTTCGTTGCCGAAGTTGCGGCATGGGCTTTGCTGGGGGCATTGTGGGATCTTTTCGAAGCTCTGACCGAGGGATTCGGTGAGGCTGCCGCGAACAAGATGTGCTATCTCCTCTCATCGGGTCACGTGGATCGTGCGAAAAACCTTTCGTACGGTGTCATATACATGGCCGTCGTTCAATCGGTTTTGATCACATCGGTCCTCTACATGTCTGGGCAGTATTTGACCGTTCTCTTGGTTCCCGATACCGATATTCGACGCATTACGAACGACGCCATCGCCATGTTCGGTTTTGCCCACATCATCATGTCGTACTCCCGAATCACCTGGTCCTTGGTCGGGTCACAGGGTCGATTTCGATTGGCAACATTCGTTGTTTTTTTCTCGAGGTGGTTGGTCACCATGCCGTGTGCGTTGATTTGCATCTACGGTTTTCGGTTGGACCTGTCCGCCGTGAGCGGTTCGCTGGTAGTGGGTTACGCTACGGCATGCAGTCTTTTGACCATTATCGTGCTGAAAACCGACTGGCATCGGGTCTCGAGAGTGATGCAAATCATGAATCGGGCACCGGCGATGGATTCTGGTGTTCCAAAGGTGGCCGACGGCGATGTCAAAGCGGAAGACGATGAAGCCAACGCCGTGGACCCCATTTTGGGAATCTTGGACCTCGATGATTTTGACGACAGCGACGACGACGACAGCGACTCGTTCGGATTTGGGGACTACGAGGCCGGTGGTGGGAAGGATGGTACCTTGGAACAGCGCACCGAGACGGAGTTTGCGTCGGTGTCGACCAAGGAAAGTCATGGCAGAGAGCAAGTCGTCCAAAAAAAGGCTGCCGGAAGGCAATCTCAAACCATCACGCCGGCCGGTACCATCGTGATACAATTGAGTGATGAACAATCAATGAGTGATGACGATTCGTGATACAGCGTCCGGCATGGACTTTTTTTGGTCACTGTGTAGATTTTCCCTCGCGTGGAGTACTGCAGTATCTACTATCCATAGTACACGTAGTCTAGGCGGAACAAAAATCCAAATATGGATCTAGTAACCATTGATCCCTCTCCCACCGAGGGTTACACTATGGTTCATTTATTCCTCGTCGCTGTCGTCCTCGTCGCTCGATTCTTCTTCGGACGATGTCGCGGCGGGCGGCAAGTAAAATCCGGCGTCACTTCCACCCTGCATCGGTTTCGAACTGTTGTCTGTACCGCAGCCGTCGGTGACTTGGGCGACGGCATCGGCTGCTGTTTCTGGTTTGCAAGAAGTGTCGAATGGTCCTCCCTGTTGTTTCGGTACGGAGTTTTCCTTTCCTTCATCGAGTTCATTGTTGCCCCGCAGATTGTTTTCGTGGTTGCTGTGGTTGCGGTTGCTGCCGACACTGAGCTCGTCGTCGCTGTGGCTTTGGTTGTGACTGTGGTTGCTGTCCCGGGAGGAGTCCCGGCTCGGGTTCGCGGCCCCAAAGAGAGCCAGAAGTTGGTTCCCCGACGTCGTTGCAAAGCCGCGATTTGGGTGTCGCTCGGCATCCCCGCCGGTCGATGACTCGAAGGGTTTCAATCGAAAGGACGACGGAAAACCATCGTTCGTGGAGTCCCCGTCCTCGTCCTCTTCTTCCGAGTCGCTCTCGCTTTCTTCCTCGTCCGCGTCGACGGTGCGACGCGTTCGCGGTGCTTGTCTTTGCCCGATTTTAGAAGCGTCACCGTTTTGCTCCCCGCACGGATCTTCTTCCGGGTTGGAGGGCAGCGACGAAATACCATTGTCGGCGTTTTGGTTTCCGAGGCGGTTCTCGCTGTTGTTGCCATGGAGGTGCGCCGACGAGGAGCGGGATAATGACGTTCGGCCGTTGTGGTGCTGCGTTTCAATCTGTCCCTGATGGTGGCCATCGTCAGTTGGGGCATCTTGTTGCTGTTTTTGTTTGTTTTGTTGTTGCCGACGATCGTCGTACTGTTCCCTCCGAAGTGAATGTTGATGCTGTCGTGGACCTCGATCACTCGTCGCTGGGCCGTCGGTGACGGTGTTGCTTCTGCAGTGGGGTTGCTCGTCGTGGCGTTCGTCGCGAACACGGTTTTGCCCGTGGCTATCGACATTGTACGGATGCAGGTCTGACCTTGGAAGAGCAGCGGATGATTGGTCACGGGAGGAGGACGAAGGATTGTTATCAGATGCCGGCATCGTGACCGAAAAGGATGGTGCCGCCGATGTTTCTTCCGGCTCTCCTTCTTCGTCGTCTTCTTCGTCGTCGCCGTCCACGCCGTAGTACCGTGCCGCATCGAAGTCGTTTTGCACAAAGCCATGAGAATGATTATCGGGGCCTTGGCGATGGGAATGAAAACCGGACCGTTGCCGCTGCTGCTGCTGCTGCTGCTGCTGTTGCAGTTGCAGTTGCAGGGGTTGCGTGGGATGAGAAGCATTGGATCGCGGCAGCATCGAGTCGGGAGTCGCAGTACCGGGATCTCCCCTCGAAACCCCAAACGAGCTCGGTCCCGACTCGGGCGTTCGATAGGCATCTTGGCGGTGATTGAAACCCTGTGGTTGTCGTTGTTGTATGATGGGCCTTGACGAGTGAAGATCCCTTCCGTGTTCACTCCCCACCATGCGACCATTCTCTTTGTACGGATTGTGGGAGTGCTGCGGATGCGGATGCGGATGCGGATGCGGTGGCTGGTTTCGACCAAACCGATGGTTCCGTCCCCCGCTGTTGCCAGAGCCACCGCTTCCAATGTCACTGCCGATGCCACCCCCGTGGTGCATCGCCATCCATTCTCCCGGTTGGAGCGGCCGCTTGCGCTTGGCCAGAACTCGTTCCATCTGGCTCGTGTGGGAAGGATCCCCGGGAGGCGGAGGAACGTAGGCCCTCGGTTTTTGGAACTTGGACGCCAGGAGTTTTCGCATGGACGACGAGACGTTTCGTTTGCCGATCGTTCGTCCCCTCGTTGCGGTCGAGGATCGAGTATCGGAAGCCGGTCGTCCGGCGGGGGCGGTGGTCGAACCATTATTTGTGTTCGTTGTCGGATTCGATGTCCGATTTGTTGCGGTCGGACTCGTTGCGGGTGCTGCTGCCTTCCAGGGTCCCTCCACCTCGATGAGGTACCGCTCCGTTTCGAGCGTTCCGGAGTGCTGCTGCAGCATGGCCATGCACTGGACCGACGAGATCTCGCATTCTCCCAGGGAGGGATCTCCCGAACCCGCCGGAGGATCGGCGTCGTGCAGGATCGCCCGGCACGATCTGGGATTCAGCACCAGCCGTCCGTCCTGCCAGACCTTGCGTTTCTGGGTCTTGTGTCGGGTGAAGAGGCAGGCGAGCTGCTGCTGCTGCTGATGATGATGATGATGATGATTATGGGTTCCGCTGCTGGTGCCACCGCCGCTCATGGTGGGGTTGGTTGGCTCCGACTGGATGTCTGCGATTGCGAGGAGTAGTGCAGTGAAATATTCATTCGAATCGTAAGATTAGTTTGTTTTTTGTCTCGTGATGAATTTTTCGATGAGTGAGTGAGTCGAAACGTCGAAACGACGGAGTGCAGGGTAACTTACGAGAAAATCAACGAGGATCCACTACTGGTTTTGGAGTAACTGTAGTAACTGCCCGCACCTTTTTTGGCGCGAGTGGAAAGTTCAATCCGGCTTTCGATCGAACAGTTCGACTCATTTTTTCACGAACAAAACGTTATTCAAACGTTTTTACACCTGCAATGGATATATTTATTTTCAGATATGTATACTTTTGATATTTTGGAAAATGGAGGTTCGAAGGCGCGGATCTCATCCATTGGTATCGGGATTTGGATGATTTGCATGCCCGCGCAGCACGCGTTGCACCGGAATCTTAGCTACAACCAATCCACCAACCCGTTTGATGTTTTTTCATTTGATTTGACGCCTACCGCGCTCGAAATATGATTGGAGGAATCTGTCACCATCGCATTCATGTAGGGAGGGAATAGTACGGAAATTCGTACAACGCGACAACGGTGGGACAGAGCGAACAAACAACGAACAGAAAGCTTCCTTTTTCCTTTGTTTTCAACTTGCTTTTGGCTTGTGTTTCGGACCCGACTCGTCCGTCGATATTCAATCCCCCCCGAGGCCATTGCGGCAGCAACGACAACGAGACATAGCAAGAGTACCCACTGGCTCTTTCGAGTTCAGATGCATGTCAATCCGGGCCTTTCCACATCACCAGGAAGAAGTACACTAGATTGCAGCTGTGGGAATCAATCATCACAACGAATGCAAGACACACATCAACGCCACGAAGCGATCTTGTGCGAGAATAGATCACCAACACCGTTGTAGTCGAAGAGGTGTTGCGAGGAATCGATTTTTGTAGCTCATCGAATCTTGCACGAATCCAATTGAATTGGATACTGCGAGGCACACCGGCGGGGAATCAATCAAACACGGGCGCTGATAGAGCACCATAGAATAGAACCAAAATCCGATCTGTCAAGGTAACCCTTGTGACATACAACATAACTGCCTCTTGCCTCGGCTGGATCCACCTGGAAACGGAATCAAAATCAGAGCACGTTACGACGCTGCGATAGAAAACAAGGATCCGACTCTGCCCTCGGATAGGAGAAGAATAGTTTAGTGAGCTGGCTGAGAAACCCAGGGTAACAAACAAATAATCAAAACAAATCAAATCAAATCAAATCAAAACACATCCGAGATTCGAAACGATGGCGTCTCCCTTTTCCTTTCACTGCATCATTTGCTTCGAGGAATTCGACACCGATGCTCGCTTTCCGGTGGTGTTGCCCTGCGGTCACACCTACGTTTGCAACGAGTGCGCGAATCGACTCGACAAGTGCATGGAATGCCGAACGCCCCTGTACGAAATCATCCCGCAGACCAACCCGCCGGAGCAGCTGCCGGGATGGTCCACCCGGAGCCTCGGTGCCAACAATTCTAGGAACGCTTCGAATCATCACCACCACCGCCAGCAGCAAACCAAGAAGCCGGCTCCCCCCGTCAAGAGGCGATTGCCGCTGCCAAAGAACGTGGTGCTCATGTCCCTGATCGAAGCCACCGAACTCGCCACCGAAAACGTGCACGGCCAGGAACACGAGCCGTCCCTGCACGAATCGCCCATGATCAAGCCGTCCGTTCTGGATCTGGAAGCCGACGAGGAAGAAAAGATCCGGACCGGAACCTCCCTGGCGATCAGCGACTGCGGAACGTATGCCGTGGCCGCCAAGGACGGCCTCGAAATCTTTCCCAATCGCCCCGAGTCGCTGGTCCAGCACTCGGAAGAAGACGTCGACACGCTGGTGCGGTTTTACAACCGGGACATGGCGGGTGGTGGCAGCGTGCGTGGATCTGTGAGTCGCGATGCGGATGCTGATGGCGATGGCGATGGCGATGGCGTTTCGGACGACAAAAAGACCGCCGAGGGCGACCTGCCCCGAAAGGAGAACACTCCCCCCGGACGCCTGAGCTGGGGTGACAGGGTGCAAATCGTATCGACACAAAACGGATGGGCCAAGATGGCACGGGGGTATGGATATGTTCGGGCGGGTGCCCAGCAGCTAGTGAAAGGTAGGAATGAAGTGTAATGATGCGCAATATAGTGTTGTGGAACGGATGAATGCTGTGTTGCAGCGCTGTTACCAGTGGTGGTCCGCGGCTGTAAGGCTCTTGCCCGAATCTATTGTCGCTAGGGAAGCGCAAGTTCTCACAATTGATTTGATTTGATGTGATTTGACGTGATTTTGACACTCTCACTGTTGTCCAACGAATACGGAATTCGACAGTTGGAGGATCGGTAGATCGATCTTGCAAATTAGAAGCTATGTTGCGTCTCATGTCTTCGCGGAGGAAAGAGCTTCGAGAAGAGCAGAAAAAGATAGACAATCAATTCATTGCCTTTATGAACGAACTACAAGTTTCTCTCATGTCCGACGAAGATCTCACGGTCATTGCCGCCGACACCTTTCACAAAAACCTCGAAAACAACGACCCTAGTGCGGGAGGGGCGTCTACGAGCACTGCAACGGTACGGACAAGGAACGAAGATGTTTCTCCCCTGGACACGAATAGAAACACAAACGCACCGGAACCTGTTCGAGCTATTAATACCAATACGTATGTCGAGCCACCCGAACCAGTGCGACCCAACAATACATACGAAGACAGCACACCACTGAAACCAAGATTCAACGAACGTCCCATGACACCTCCCGGTGCAGCTTCGAGGGGATCGTTCTTTTGCAGCAGCAGTGATGTTCTGAATGCGTTCGTTCCGTTAGCGACGAGTGAATCCCTACCACCCGCCCTTCCAAGCGTCACCCGCACTCCGGCCATCGCCCGAGAATTCAATAACATGAGCATACAACAGAGAAATCAGTTCCAGCAGCAAAACTTCCCTCAAACACCTCGCTCCGATCGTCGGGGCAATGCCTACGTAGAAGATACACCCACACGAATACTGACTTCGGCCAATCATCCATCACCGAGTGCACTCAGAGCCGGAGCCCGTGCCTGGAGAGAAATGCACGGTCGACCAGCGAGCAACGGCATCGACTTTCGAACGGGCATGAGTGGTCACTCGGCCCTGTTTTCGTCCAGCGCACACCCGCACGACTATCTTGCCAGCACACAACGATTCTTTGCAGGTATGAGCAACCACACGGGCTTGACTATGTGGAAAGCTCCGAAATTTCCGTTCAGTCTGACCTCTTCCAACACAACCGACGACGAAACACACGCCGAAGCACCTTCGAACCTTGCTTTTCCGTCACCGGGTGATTCTTCCATGTAAACTGAAAAAGTGACGAAATTGACAAACACAAGTACACTCGTTCAACGTCGCATGGTTCTCTGCCTTGAGTTCCATGAAAACTTTATGGAACACCTACTCTACCCACACTGTACAATCCATCACTTGCAAAAGTAATATTAACATGAAATATATTTGGGGATTTCTGAAAACCAATTCACTACTATTCCATAGGAGGGACTATTTTCTGATGAATGGAAAGCATCAACGTGCACGATCCGTTTGCTGTACGCATGTGCACTCTTGAGGCAGCTCTTTTATCCTTGCACGACGTCTTCCGTTGTTGCTTGTTCCGCAATACTCTCCATCTGATGCCACTTGCCATCAATCCCCTTCTTCCACAAGCTAACGTCCGAGTCGCCACTGCTGACAGCCAAAATATGCCCGGTTTTCGTGGACCAGCTCAATCTCCACACGGGTCCATCGAATTTGTGTAGCTGGCTTGCCTTCCATTCTTGGTTCTGTCTATCTTGGGTCCAAATCAAGACAGTGCGGTCCTCGGAACAAGACGCCACAACATTCTTGTTGGGGAGAATAGGCGGTGCCCACGCAACATCCCTTACCCAATCACTGTGCCCAACATCTTTCGAGACGGGACACGAAGGATCTTCAACCCATTGTCCCGTTTCCGGCTGTTCCACCCAGAAACGAATGCGATTGTCGCATCCACCAGTCACCAACCTTAGTGTATCCACGGGTGCCGTTGCATCGGTTGTAGACGATTCGTCGGAGTACGCACCCATGGGTGCCCAACTTACGGAATTCACTCCCAGTGGATTGTCTGTAATGTAGTCGGTAGACCAGCTATTGTCTGGTTGATGTGTCAGGATACTAACACGGCCATCGGAACTGGCGGCCGCCACTCTCAGACCATATTCGTGTGGACAAAAGGCCACAGAGTTCACGGACGATTCGTGCAAGTGGCGAGCTGCATGCAAAAGAGTCCAGTCTCGTGGTCGAGTTTCTCTGTGGATCAACACAGATCCGTCGAAGCTGCAAGAAGCCAGAATGACTGCATCGCATATGTATACGAGATTCAGTATATTATTGGGACAATGGTTGAGCACAAAATGTCTTTTCCGAAAGAGAGTTCGCCATTTCAGTCACACAAGAACACTCCTCAAAACATAGATTCCAAAGATATATGCGGCCACGACGATAATCTCAAATATTTCGATTCGACAGTTCACATCGTACCTCCAAACTTCGGATGCGCCCAAGAGACCTGCCAGACCGGTCCTTCGTGACCCTGTAGCGTAGCTGATAGTTCTGATGAGTCTTCAGAGACATTGTAAATCTTGATGGTTCGATCAGACGACGATGTCGCTAACTTGCAACCATAGTAATCCAATTGAGCATCGTGTACTAGATCTTCGTGCTGCGTATCAACGAATATCGGTCCGGTCGAAACCTCTTGATTTACTGGAGCGGTCTGGGCCATTTTTCTTATTATCACTGCTCGGCGTTCCTTTCGTTTGAGATAAGCTGTGTTTGCTACGACTTGCAATGGTGCCAGGTTCTTGTCTGTCGGGCGAAACGGAGACCGGTCTTCCGATGACAATTAATTTTAAAGACGGGCAGAGAGTAATCTTAAGGTTACTAACCTTACGAAAAGCAAAGCACTTCAAAAGGGTAACTTAAAATCGATAATCGACCCAAAACCAATAATGCCTCTCCAAAATTATTTCGCGGTAAGAGGAAGCTGAGCTCTTGTCGAGATTGAAGGCACTCTGAACCTGCTCTGAACCGAGTCTTATGTTTTTTAGTCTTGCATACTGCTATGTAGGAGCTGAAATAGTCATTTTGATTCAAGTCTTATTTATTGAAAATTCAAATTGCGCACCGGCCGACCCTTCTTCAAAATCAAACTAAAAGTAATGAAAACTCGGAAGGCTCTTGTTCCATCACACAAGATTTGCCACAGATTTGTAGTGATTTTAGACATCGCCCAGATAGAAAATAGCTGATTCCGACATCCATAATTTCATCGTTCGTTTTCTGTGATTACGAGTACGACTTCTATTCGCAACCGACTTGAACCAAAAAGAGACCGGGGTGAAGTCTGTTGCACAAAAAGCATGACAGTCCTTTCTCCTGCATCGGTGCCATCGACGGGTGTATCAAGTCCTGGTACTAGCGCGGAGAAAACAAGCAGTGCCACATCTGCTCAGAACAAAGAAAACTCCTCTTCTATTCTTTCCCCTTCGGCCGTATCCCAGGTTTCACAAGAAGAGAATCCCACGGAAGGAGATGATCATGCTGAGAACAACAACAATTGGAAAGGAGAGTTGTGGAGTCAAGAAGATGTAAGATGTGATTATGATTATGATTCACAAAAAGCACGGTATTATGATTGAGAATAAACACCGTAATGCAAACGATAAACTAACACATGACTCTGTATCGTGTTCTGATTTTGTGCCCGATGCAGGATAAGAAGCTGAAATCAGTTGTCTCCGCTCGAAAGAAGGCGTTACGGAAGAAAAATCAGGGACAGCCAGTGGATTCTTCGGATCTTAGAATTAACTGGCAAGGGGTCGGTTCAACGATGGAACGGGACGGCGAGAAGTGCAAAGAAAGATATGATTTTCTGCGACAATCTCAGGGGGGTAGAGGACCTGTTCCATGGACTCGCGAGGAAGACGAGCAAATTCTCGCTCTTGTGGCGCAACACGGTAAGCAAAAAATGACTATTTCTCGTTCATTTTTGATCTGAGTAGCGCATCTCACGAACTCACTGTATTGTACGGAACACACACTTGCTCCATTCGTTATTCTTCATATTCATGTAGGAGCCAAAAAGTGGAGTTCGATTGCAAATAACATTGCTGGAAGAAGTGGGAAACAGTGCCGCGAACGATGGCACAACCATTTGAACCCAAACATCAACAAGTCGAAGACATGGACGGTAGAGGAAGATCGAATTATTATTGAGAGTCACATACGCTTTGGTAATCGCTGGGCAGAAATTTCCAAGATGTTAAATGGCCGTACTGATAATGCTATTAAAAACCACTGGAACTCATCCATGAAAAAAAAAATTGAAAAATATCTTGAAAGAAAACGTGTTGATCCTACCATTCCCGTCGTTGACGGTACTGGTCGGTTCATGCTAAGAAGGGAAGATATTGAAGGATGTTTACAAGCTTTACAACAAACAGGTTCAAACGCCAAGAGTGTTAAAAATCAGCCAAAAGCTTTTGGTGGTAGACCTCTTGGAACTACACCGTTGAATCATATGCATGCAAATAGAATGATACCACTCGCAACTCCAATGTCTGCAGCTCAAAACCCTGCAGCGTACAACTCGATGGTGAAACGACAATACGATGCAATGATGGGCGGCGCCTACCCAGGCATGGGGTATACTCCGCAAAGTGTCAAACGAATGAAGACGAATTCGGAGCTCTACAAAACTCCCAAGCTTGCAACCGTGTCCCCCGCCAACAAGAAGGCGTTCGAAGGTTTTTTGGCCGCTCTAAAAGGTGGTTATGTCAAAGGTGTTTACTATTCAGCGTTAGAAAGACGTCGTATAGTGGAAAAGGCAGTAAAAAGTGGTTCGACAGATGAACTTACGGCGCTGGGTTTGACTGCAGCTGAGTACAGTGGATTACAGAAGGCACTGCCCACGAATCAGAATCAACAGCACCTTAATGGAGCAAAATGGGCAACTCCACAACAACCATTGTATCCTCATCCTCCACGATATGGCAATGGGTACATGGCACCTCCCCATCATATGCATTGGGTACATCCTTCACCAATCTACCCTATGGCGCAATTATTTCCAGGCTATCCACCAGTACATCCACAACTGGGACCCCCCATGGCACCTCTCTCCAGTGAGAACAATAAGTTGCCTGCGCCAGTTAACATCAAGGAATCTCCTGAACCTCCACCAAAGCTCCCTTCAAGTGTTTCAAAGAAAATGCCGAGCCTGCCTAGTTCATTAAAGTTGAAGCATTCTCCTCTATTGAGAACCAAAGACAGTTCCAGTGAGAAACGTAAGTTATTTTCACTGTTGAAACCTGTCATTTTGTGTTCGCTTTGCGACTTGTATCTCATACTTCTCTTTATCCCTTTCTCGCCGATTGAGCAGCTACCCCAATAAAAACGATTTCGAATGAGAAGTTTGACTCGTGTGAATCGACGGAGCTCGGATACAATCTGAATGAGTACCCACTGTTTGGCAGTCCATGTGCGAGATCCTCAAAAAATAACTGTTTCAGTCCATTTCTCATGCCCACACCAAAACAAACGAGTACACCGGGGATGTGTACAACATGGGGCGGGGACGATGCAAAACTGCTCCGCGAAACGTTTTCAAAAGGATATGTATCGTCCTCGAAGTCTACCACGGGTCACACGCCACGAGTCTTCTTCAAAGATGGGCTCAGTGAGGAGACCAGTCTGCTTGATTCGAATACAAAAGCCAGAGATGCAAACGAAGAAACTCCTTTCAGGAGAGATCTTACAACGACGCCGGGTCGCACGAAAAGTCGTGTTGGGGTTGTCACAGGCAGTGGCCGTGACCGTTCACGAGGTCACTCTGCGATTTCTGACGATAGAGATAACCTTTTGTCGACTGCAATCCTTGCCACCCCTAGAAGCCCAAAATCAGGGAGCATTCACCAGGACATTGACCAGTCACTTCACCATATTGATGCATACAGTGTGATCAAGTCACCGTTGCATTTTGGATCGCCCATCATGAAAGCAGCTGCACAGAGTCCAATGCGATTGCACTGATTTGAAACCTAATTTGAAATATGGTGATCAGCGAAGATTTATGATACTGCAATTCAAGTGGGTTTGTTGACTGCAGTTTTGATATTGTGTTGAAGCAATTTTTGAATGCAAGCAAGAAGATTCTTGTGCTCATTTGAAAATATGCTTGTTCTCAACGGGGCTACTGATGAGAATGACGTAATCGATATATTTGGGAATACAATTGGTGGGCCTTTTACTTTTTACGAAGTAGTCAACTTACGAGGTTGAAAATGGAAACTGCTACAACTACTACTGCTAGTACTAGTGAAGGTACTTCTTGTAAAGTAATCGGTTCCGATGGGATTTTTTGTTATCAGTTTCGTCTATCTACTACTACTACTACTACCGTATAGTCAATCCTTTGTAACTGGTCGGTGGTGGTGCCCGTAATAGTGAATGGTGCTATGACTTGTTTTCTAACCAAGAAATTAACAATGTTTTCTGCTTTTTCCTGTTTGCTGTGCACTTGTTCTTCCATTTGCAGGGGGAATCTGCGGGTAACAACAAGGTAATTCTGAATCTTCTTACAAGAACAACAAGAAGCAATCTCTCTCTTTCTTCTTCGAGATTTTGATTGTGGAGAAAGTAAGTCTTACTTGTGTTGTGAAAAGAAGCAATAATCAGCTCTGATACTAACTCTGCACCAGTAAGCTGAAAGACTTGGTCTGCTCGGTACATCGGACGGCTGCTAGTGAAAGTAGTATGAGTTCTGTTAATGCGACCATCAATGATTCGTCCCGCGTGCGAGTAAGGTTTGAAAAGCACTCCTCGTAAGTGAAAGTCACTGTGGTAGAATCAAAACAGTGAAATTTCAATCAATCAATCAATCAAAATCAAGAATTCTTAGACGGTCTACCGTAACTTACGGTAATTACCTGTACGTTTCTGTCGTGAAACCATTCTATCAAACGCACGTACAATAAAGTAACTACGGTAGAGTATGCTAGATTCACGGTAAAGGTTTTCAGTTTTAGTCGTTCATACCGTACCGTTCCAACGTTCCAACTACGAGTAAAAAAAAAACTCGTACAACTAACTTGCACGAGTAAGGTTACGAACACAACCTGCGGATGATTATTCTTTTTGTGCCTTTGCAATGAACATCGTCAAGTGCTTTGTGACTTAACTTCGTTTTCAGTTTGAAATTGCATCACAATACTACTAGACTTCGTTTTCTTGGTTCACTACCATGTCTTCGGAAAAAATGGCAAGTGGGACGAAGCGGAAATCTGGAATCCCGCTACTTTCCGACTTGTGTTTGAACGCTATCGTAAAAGACCTCGAGCGCTATCCTGCCGCTGCATTTGGAATAATCGATGAGTTTCAATGGGATTCTATCATTAAGCTCCGCCATAAGAAAACGAAGCCACTCAAGGGCAAGGGGGGGATAGATGGGAGTGGTCGTTTGCATCCAGCTGTAACGGATAAATTTATGCTCGAAGTGGAAGAAGTAAACCCACACTTGAACGAATCAAAAATTGCAGACTTGTACGCGTGGAAAGACATTGTGGAATACAAATTCAAAAAAGGCGGCCTCTCGCGGCCAAAAGGATTGCTGTATCCTTGGCCAGTTTTGTTGCAACAAATGGAGGATTCTGGAAAAGCTCTCGCTGACTGCTTAAGTATATTAGGAGAAAACAATGCAAGCGGTGCTGAGAACGAAAAGGCCATGGCATCGACACTTCACGCCATCAAGATAATCTCAGAATCTCCAATGGATCTCAATTTATTAAAAACCACTGGCATTGGGAAGAAGGTTAAAAAGTTCCTAAACAAGTCAACAAAATTGGACTTCTTGGATGAACCTTACATCTACTCTTCCGGAAAGGATATACGAAAAACACCTCGCTCCGAATTAGACAAAACACTCCAATCATGGATGGATTTGGCAGCCGAAAGCGGCGTAAAGATGAAAGCAGGTGAAGCTCGAGCAAGAGGCAACTCCACAGCGTCAACCACTGCATCTCTTTTGACGGCCGCAAAAAAGTGTGACTCTTGGCGATCACTGTATCACACGCTCAAAATTCACGACGAAGACCGACGGTCCAGACACGGAGAAAGAATGAGAGAACGGCGGCGGCGATTGGACACTGTTCGGCCGAAGATCGTAAAGGTGCATCGTGCATCTGCGAGACAAGAAAAAATGCTGAGCAAATCAAAATTTGGCGGTGGCTACAATCCCTCTCAGCAGGCCTCGAAACCCGGCTCTGCGAAAATGCAAGAACTTCGAATGGAAGCCTTGGTAACATCAACGAGACGTGCGCCACCCACGGCCATCGCTGAAGCAGCGGCCCGGAAACAAGCAAGTGGTTTTGGAGCGGCTGTGGCGTTTGCTGCGGTGGGCAAAAAAGTAACCGGTAGACGAAAAACAGCGCCCGTCACCAAAACCGTGGCCTTGGCAGGTGGAAAGCGAATCGCGGTTCCCGATGCAAAGAGCCTGAACAGTGTCAACGTTCAAAAGCGACTGAAAATGCTCAAACGCGGTAATGCATCGTTTCGTTCTTGATTGGTTTGAGTTGAGAAGACACACTGGATCTCGCTGTCATTCACTCTGCTGTCCCCGTGAACAGAAGTGAGTAGGGAAGATAAGCCTGCTGCGCGTCTCTTGCGTGGTGAAACTAGACATTCAAATTAATAGAAAATGCGTATTCCCTATTCATAAATATTATGTGTAATAATGTAATCCTTGATATGCGACATTTTCTCTAGTATCGTCCACGCCCGCGTCCTCCTCTACCGCGCCCAGGGCCATGAGAGAAAGAGGCAATATTATTCAGCTCCGGCGGAATGTTTTGGTTGGTTCGTTTTAGAATTTCGAGTAGATCTTTTGCCATGCGACCATTCTTTTCCGCAACAAAGAATGACACCGCGGTTCCTTTTCTACCCGCACGGCCGGTACGACCGATTCGGTGAACATAGTCTTCCATGTTGCTCGGCATATCGAAGTTAACTACCATTCGAATGTCATCCACATCCAAACCACGAGCTGCAACATCTGTCGCAACTAATAAGGTGCTTTGACAATTCTTGAACTCCCGTAACGCCCAATCACGCTCTTCCTGGCTCTTGTCCCCGTGCATTGCTCGCGCTTGGAAACCATCCATGCGCAGCGACCTCGTAAGCATGTCGCAACCCTTTTTCGTTTCAACAAACACCAGAACACGATCTTTTTGAGTCAGATTCTCACGCAAATAACGAAGAAGAGAGCGGTACTTGTCAGGGTCCTGGCAGACCTCGATGATTTGTGTCACATCCTTGTTACCAGTAAGATCAAGCGAACCAACCGTAACCTGGTAGTATTCGTCCAAGTAATCTCTTGCTAGGTTTTGGATCTCCTTGGGCCAAGTAGCTGACCACATCAGGACCTGACGATCAGGACGAATCTGACTGACAATCTTGCGAAGTTGGGGTTCGAAACCCTGAAAGATAGGGGGGAA
Organism: Pseudo-nitzschia pungens; assembly: GCA_037355855.1. Lineage (NCBI taxonomy): Eukaryota > Bacillariophyta > Bacillariophyceae > Bacillariales > Bacillariaceae > Pseudo-nitzschia > Pseudo-nitzschia pungens. The sequence continues at coordinate 1,954,394 of CM074758.1, forward strand.
ATGACAAAGTCAGAGAGATGACGGCAACGAGACGTTTGCTGAAAGTCCTATTTGTTCCAAAACTGTTGATAAGGACAGCGAAGCAATCATCAAGGCATCCTAACTACGTACCATATCGAGCATGCGATCGGCCTCGTCAAGAACGAGATAAGTGACTCGTTTGAGGTTGGTGTTTCCCTGGTCAAGATGGTCAATCAATCGCCCGGGTGTTGCAATTACAATTTCAATTCCACTTTGCAAATCTCGAATTTGTCTGCTCTTTGGGACACCACCATAGACCACTGTATTTTTGATATCACTAGATTTTCCGAATTTATCGCACTCTTCTTTGATCTGGACAGCGAGTTCTCGGGTCGGCGCGAGGACCAACACAATGGGTCCTTCGCCAGGTTTCAAGTAGGGCTGTAAACGACAAAACGAATGGAAGAAGAAAAAAATGGTGTCAGCAACACAGAGCGATGGCATTCGTTTCTTGATTATCCGATTGCAAGGACGCTGTTTCCAACACCCCGGGCACCCAACACAGTATCCACCAAGTTCGATCAATCTTCTCTTCGGTGTAACGCGTTCATCGGATGAGGGACGTTGCTTTGGAATGGATATGATATGGTAGGACAAGTCTCTGCGCCGACCGAATCGAACAAGCACCGAAAGACCCCTCTTCTGCACGCAATTACGCATGCAGACGCATCGCTACTTACTGGCTTACTGGGTAGTATTCTGCAAGCAGCGATGAACGTCGGTAGTACGTAATACTCAAAACTGTTGCAAAACAGTGCGGTGCAGTGGGGTAACTCGATCTATTCGATCTCGGTGGCGTTGTGTCCATAGCAAGTCAGAAGACATAGCATTGGGTCGTTGCAATGCCACCAAACGGTTCTGAGAGACTTGGAGTGAATCATGTAGATCGTTCATTTGTGACCTTCCGTCTCTTTGAGTTGAAAACAGTCGCAGATTTTGTTTGAAAAAGTGACGAGAAAGTGTTGCAAGAAGAACATTCCTTTTTGCCAAGGCAACGCTCTGCCGTCTCAACAAAGAAAAAGAGGAAAGCAAGGTGCAAGAATCGTGATCCGCCCTGCACGGTCAAACCGAGCAGAGTCGGCAGTGAACACCTCTGTTTCGAGCACAAATGAAAAATCCAATCTGATCCGTCCTCCAGCCCACAGCAATGGCCGAACGGCCCTGTCCATACGAGACACGAAAAATTTCCATCCTAATGCGATGACTTTCATTGACTTGACTTGATCAGACACAACTCGACGCGATTGTCGAGTTAGTATGTAGGCAAATCGACAACAAAGCTGGTCCATCATGACCTTGTCCCCTCTCGATTGATGTGTCAACAAGATGTATCGACTTGTCCCACGTAAGCGTTCTTGCCTTGTATCGATCGTTCTTGTAAAGAAAACGCAGGCGCGCTGACTTCATGTACATTCCACCATCCTTCTCTGTGCACAGTCATTGTTTCTTACCTGTGCGTTGATGTGGATCATAGCCGGCAACAAAAATGCAAGAGTCTTTCCACTTCCGGTCGCACTGACTCCAACCGTGTTCTGCCCCTTGAGAGCCATCGGCCATCCCTGTGACTGAATAGGAGTTGGCGAGTTGAAGCCGCATTTCAGGACTTCGCTGAGGATGTATTCCGGCATGGATGCTTCCTCAAAGGTCATGCACGGCTTTGGAACGTCCTTTCCGACCACCACGATTCCCTTGGAGGCTCTCCATTCGGCAGCTTCCTGTTCACTGCGTTTTGTCACGTCGGGGTGTTCCATGTAGAAATTTTTCTCGAAGGGTACGAGCTGTTCCTTCGAGAAATCAATGTTTTGCAGGTTGGCTCCGAGGTTTCCTCCCCCTCGGCCACCCCCGCCGCCATAGCCACCGCCTCCGTAACCACCACCACCTCCGTAGCCACCGCCTCCTCCGTAACCGCCGCCACCTCCATAGCCGCCTCCTCCGCCGCCATTTCCTCCGTAGCTTCGAAAGAAGAACACAGAGACAATTAATTGTGTGTGAGAATCATTGTGCAAATAGGGATCTGTTCTGTTCTGTTCTGCTCTGTTTCGCTTCGTTCTTACCCTCCACCGCCGCCGTAGTTTCCGCCGCCCCCGTAGCCGGATCCACCACCGTTGTAACCTCCGCCGCCACCGCCGCCGTAGCCTCCGCCGCCGTATCCACCTCCGTATCCTGACATTCTAATTGTACTGCAGTTATTAGAACTCGAGCAATTGGTAAGTTGTGATGATTGGAAGTAAAACTCCAGAAACAGCCGCTCCAAGAGTTTCGATTCAGAAAAGAAAATTATTCGTGCGCGTTGCACGGTAAAATCTTACTCGTAGAGAGCTGTACTGATAGTCTTTTGATACCGGCACTAGCGGTCAATGACGGACGGAAAGCCCTCGACAGAAATCGAAACGTGGTCCTGAACGATGACCAGAATTTGGACGTGCCGAGTCTGTCCGTCACACGACGAAATCAATCTCGTGTCACACATTATCATCAAATTGTCGCAAGAAGAACGAGAAGTTGTCGGTGTTGCTTGTTGTGTTGTTGGACCGTTTTCGCGCAATGAGTTCTTCCACTTCCAATTCTCAAAAAAGAGAATGTGCATTCTGGGCGTTCGTAACTTCTTTCATCGGAAGGCTGACGCGAGAGTGAAGTCTCCAAAGGTGTCACGGCGCACAGGAGGGTAATACTTGTACTAGCACTGTTTCAAACAAATAATGATAACGGAACGGTGACGAATACAAATCACAGAAGGAAGAAATCAACAAATAGTACTGCTAGTAGTACCACTGTGCCGTACTGGGCAGAATTACTATTAACTACTAGTACTACTTGTAGTAATAGTAGTAGAAACAACAATGGTGTGCAACTGTACTGCAAAATAGAGGGTGATCTTTCAGCTGGTGGTGGTGAGACTATTATAATTTCCATATTTCCACAAATGTGCAGAAGGGAATTTCTTGCTGTATCTCATCAAAGTTTAGAGCATCACACAATGAGCCTTGTTTGTTTCTGGGTAGAAAGGCAAAATTTAGATACAAATTATGTACAGGAGGGTAGCACACCGACTGAACCTCTACTAGTCAGAATAGTTCTAGATGGGCTGTAATGATGAGAAAAATGTGGCATGATTGAGAAAATGTTTAGCAACAATCTTCTTTTTCTTCACGTACGAGGTCAATACTGTTTTTGGACAACCTATCGATGACAAGGTGTATCATATGTTGAAATGACTTTGCACGAGGACTTAAATTTGCCAAATTTACTGGTGCTGATAGCAGTTTCACGAGTCCGAAATAATGCAACACTTTCTCAATTTCCTATGCCCTCCTCACATCGAAAGTAGCACCTGGTACGGGTATCAATTAAAAGACAGATACCGTGCAATTCAAACAACCTACCGGTAAGTACCGTAACTGATACCGTATTGAGATTGATTTGAGATGCCCTATTCCTTGCTGTCCGTCATTGCAAAAAGTCTCGTGAGAGTAACAGAACTTAACAAGCAATGCATTCTAAGTCCTCATGCATTTTCAAGGTGAAGAAAAAATAATACGAAGTACTGGTATGAAGTACAGGTAGTAAGAAGCAACTCATCGTGTTAAAAATAAAAGCTTAAACAACGAAGAATTGGAAAGTATCATCCGATGCGAGAGCCATAACGAAGGTGTTGGTACAAGTTCTGTTATTTATCCCCGAGCTTTTTGTTTTCATTAGAAACAAATCCATCCTGAATTTTCGACCAGCCTCCGAGGTGGCTAAATCTGAATGGAACTCTTGCTAATAATTTAGTCAAAGAATGGTCGCACTTGCACGCCGGCTGGAATTGGTCACGAATTTTTCGTTTGACGCGCTCCGAGGATCGTCATTTCTTTTCAGCATTTGTAAACGTTGGCGTGAATCCGAAATTGTTGAGACAAAAAATTGTATTACCCGATGGCTTCAGTGGGCAAGAGCGCTACTTCGTATTAGCTTGTCGATTGAAAATCACAGGGCCTAGTAAGAAGCGTAATTATACATCGGTAGAAGGTTTGTTGTTGTAGACATCACTCTTAACTCGGGGCCATATCTATTAAGACAATCAAATCGACACTGTAGTATAAGAGGCGAGGATAGACTCTGCCGGGCCGCAAAAGGACTTACCTTTGCCACTACTTTTTGAAGACAAAGCGGAGCCCCGGCATTGCTCGAAGGGAACCAATCGTATTGATGTGTTTTTGATCTGAGTTCATTCGGTAATGTCAGAATACAACGATGGACGGCGTCAAACGGAAATGGCAGCTGTAGCGCCTTCGTCTTCGCCTGTGCCCTTGAACTTGCCTTCGCCTGTTTCCGTGTCATCGTCAAGAAACAATCATCAAGGGCGAGGAACAACTTACGCAGGGAAAACGCAACCGACAACGGAACCGGTGATCCCTCACAAGTTTCCATCGAATTCGGATTCAACCATAACGAATAAAAGCAACCTGTATTCCTACATGCATAAAATGTCGATGCAGAAGCCCGCGGTCAATACTATCCACACAGAAGGCGGTATTCCCAAGTGCACCATGGCGGCATTGGAAACATCATCGGAGGCTTCCTTGACCCAACTTGCATTTCGAAAGTTCGAAACTTACATTAACGAGACAAGGGCAGAGCAGATTGTTTCACCTCTCCAGGAGATGATATGTGGCTACGGAGAAGGCTTAGCCCGTTTGGCACAATCCACCCACCACCATCTTCAGCTACCTCCGCTGCAGATTCAGCAAAACCAATCCCAATCCCAGCAGCGCCCTCATCAACAAGGGAAATACCTCGAACCAATAGCTCTTCGAAGACATATCCACTCGACGCCGCAGATTAGCCGTACGCCAATTTCAGAATTGTCTGCAATCCACGACGAAAATGGATACAACACCGATAGCGATGGCGGAAGCGACGAAGACGATCCACCTCCAGTAGGGCTAGACATTTTGGATTCGGCACGGTCCAGATCTACCCCGCTGACGACTTCTGAGAACAGCGCCTTCGGTACCATTCTTCGGACGCATTCCCACAGAGTGCACGATGAATCATCCAGGGACCAAGCAAGGGATGGTCTCGGTAGTGCCTTTTCTTTAGCACCGTATGCGATGATCAAAGCAACTAGTCGTTCCCATTCCGCCGAGAGGGTAGCTCGACCTGTCATTTTCAATCCAATTGTTCACGAAGACGAGATTCTGAAGGTAGTAGCCGGCGAGGATGTCATAGGGGAAATGACATCCATTGAAGTGACTAATGTGCCATACATTAAGGAAGAAGAGGAAGAGGCACCAAAGCCACCGACGAAGAAAAAAAGTGCGGCTGCTCGAGCCGCTAGGTTCTTGACCGACGTTCGAAATTTAAGAATCTCCAGTGTGAGCGGTGCCAAGCGCGAAAATGCGGGTGGAAGGTTTCGTCCCCGAGATGGTCGGGAGAATCCGGCCCAGCCACCCTCGATATCATCCGACGATCAATCAAGAAGCTCTTCGGAACCATCGCCACCTCCAAAACCGACTGCCAGCACCGATAGTAAGGGCTTGGTTTTACCTGGTGTAGACTCAACATCTTCTGCAGCTGTCAACACTGCCAGCAGTGAAGGAAAAACGTCATCGTCGGACGGAACCGAACATGCCGACACTGATCTATCTCCGAGGAAAGATCGCGTGTGCATCCAAGTGAACGAAAACGTAGATATTGGCAACAGACTCTCATACGCGCTGTCCAGCCCAGAGCCTAATACTCAGCCATTTGGTTTGCATGTTCATGACTCTCCGGATTCAGCTAGATTCCCTCCGAGCATATCGAATTCTTCGGGTCGCGTTTCCCAGGTAACATCTGCTTCAAACAGCAGCAACAGTCGTAGTCATGGTTCACAATTATCTGCAATATCAGAGACAGATCGAGAAGTGGCGCATGTGAACATTTTACAGCGTGATCGAAGACTCCACGTGGTTGGCGAGCAGATCGAACTTTCGCTGTGTTCAGATAGAAGCATTCGGTCACGGGACTTAAACTGTTCCCTCAGTACAACAACTCCAGAAAGTCGGATCCGAGGAGATGGAGCAAGTGTAAGGGCCGATCGCTTTTTCAACTATAGTAGGGAAATGGGTAGATTTCGCAATCTTCCACCATTCATGAAGAGAAGTAGCTCGGTTAAGTCTCCCACAGCCGGCTCTAGTTCTGCGTCTGTGTATAGCAGTAGTTCCGTCAGCTCCGACGAACCACCCAAGATTGTTAGTACTTATATGGATCGCAAACAAGTTTCGGACTTGAGCTCTCTTCACTATCGGCAATTTGATGTCGAAAGGTCGTCCCCTCGAGCAGACCACGACCAAGAACTCCGGGAGGCATCACCATCGGAGAAAATGCAAGCAGAGTATCCAGAAATTATATTCGAGGGAGCCCATGCAGGAAGAATTGAAATCTACAACAAACCTCGACCCCAAATACCTAGTAAGGGTACGACTGCGGCACTAGGCCGCAAGAATCGGTCTCTTCCACCACGAAGTCCCTTATTTTCATCAAACTCGCCTACTCCTCGAGGAGATTCTCCGGCATGTGCCGTTTCGCCACCACGACAAATAGTTGGCGATCGATTTGATCCAACGTCCACCCATCTCCCAAAACTACAAATCATGGCACCCACATCATCTCCTTTGAACTCACCACCGGCAACCGAGCTTCTTCATGCTCCCGGATCTCACGATGTGGTGCGCTTGTCCCCCAACTGCGACTATTATAATCTTAAACCTGCGGCACGAGGTCTTTCTCCTGTCTACGGACATCAAGTTGCAAGGACATACGAGGAGAGTAGTATTGAAATTCTCAAGACTGACTCAAAAGATGACAATTCAGTTCCCCTTGTCACACCTGACAAAGGCACTCAATCTTCGTGATGATGTCGCTTGCAAGATTTGTACGAAATATGTGTTCTATCCGTTTCCCCTGTAACTGGGATGTTTATTCATCATCTATTCTTTTGATTTATTGAAATCATTTTCCAGACCTTGAACTTCCCCATCGTCATCACACTGCTGTGCTATACACCAAGCAAGCAACAACTTTCATTTTTGAACCGAGCATAGCAAAACGTAATAAGCAATACTGGTCTCAACATTTATGAACATCTTTTTTCATTTTGTTCGCAACAGCATCTCTAATGATTTTTACCGAGTTGTCACACGTGCACATACTAGTAGAATACAAAATCGACTTCGAAGAATTGAAGCGATAATTGGGTGTCGATGGAAACAATACACTCGCAAAAAAGATTCTGATCAACATGAAGATTAACACTTATTCGAAAATAATTTATTTTCAACCTCGAACAAGAGAGATACAAAAAATCAAAGTACGCCAGAATCCTCGGAATGTTGAAAACGTCTGCGTCAATAAGCATCAACAAATAGTGGGTCACAGGCGTTTGTCACGTGGTTTCTTCCAGACGCAAAGGCACATTCTATCGCATGCAAACAGTAGTTGTTGACATTCTATTCTGTGTTTTTTTTTTCACCAAGAAATTCAGCACACACACTGTTCTCTCAGGAACCAAGCTGCTACGCCAACTAGGAACATCATAACAACAGCCGGAGAGTCGCTCAAGTCTCCCATGATGTCCATCGGTTGTCCATCCTGCTGGCCGTTGTTGCTCCCGTTGTTTCGGTTTCGTCTGCTTCCGTCGAAGGGTTGCTCCTTTGCCGCCTGACGCCCGTTGTTTTCGTTGTTGCGGTTGGGATCGTTTGGTGGTAGACTATCCATATTTTCTGGTTCAAAGAGAACAAATCCAAACCAAGAGAAAGAACACTTTCCGTTAGAGACTCCAGGGGTTTTGATCGAGAGTTTGGGATTGCGAGGAACAAAAATTGGAATTACGAAGTGTTTGTAGAGGTCCTGGGAAAGATTTTGCAAAGAGATAATTTTTTCACTCGTATAACTAGACCAAACAAAAAAGGTCTACAATCTAAAGATTTTTCGCGACCCTCGTTTGGCAGGTATGCCGGAATTTTTCTCCGTTTCAACCTCGCCTCGTCTCGAAGAAAGTGTTGAAGCAGAACGACGACCAGCAAAGCTTATCGAAGATGAATGCAACAAGTGATGATGCGCATCAAAGATTGCTTACCTTGTTTCAGAATAGAATGAATTGGTTTGATTCAGAGACTCAGTACGATAACGGCGTCGATCAAAAGCAACGAAATACTTCGTAAATCCGTAAACGCAGTGTGCATGTCAATGTTCAATGTTTTTTCTTTCATTGATACAAGTACAGGTACTTGCCGCTACGGCACTCCATACCGTGAAAGCGATCCAGTCTCGGGCAATTTGTTGGCGAACGTCACGGGACGAAAAAGGGATTTAGGATTTAGACAACTTGGAAAAGAATTTCGTCTTTCTCCGCACTAAAGCCAAATGACGAACACTTATGCATTTTCGTGGAACAAATAATGCCAAAAGGCGGTTACTTTCTGTTATTTAATCCCATAGTGATAGATCGCGCGCAATGATAGTCGCAGGGTATTGCAATAACACTGATGAAAAAATTACGCTCGTCGTCAAAAACTCGGTCGTACGTCCCTGGGAGCATTCGACATAAGCCCGATACAGGATCACGCAAGGGTCGTAGAGACTCAAAATCCATTCTCAATTCCTGGGACTCAACATGAAACTTCGACAAAGTGCTTCGTGCCGTGCATTGACTCTGTCATTAGTAAGTCTTACGAGTAGTTAACTACTTGGACTCCTATCGAACCTCAGATCACGAGAGTAACACCAGCCACTGCGTCGATAGTACAGAAGAGCTGTCGTAGTCCACAAACGATAATGGACATTGTTGACCAATTTCAATCACTTCCTCTTTTCACGAGATCATGGTTGGGTCTAACTTTTGCCATTACGGCAGCTGTCACACTTGATGCGATCCCTGCCCACCAGGTGTTTTTGGACTGGGACCGCATCACAAACGTTTTTTCCTTTGGAAGTAGGATCAATCGCTATGGAAGTTACGATCGTCCCGAACTCTGGCGGCTCTTGACATCGTTCTGCTACTGCGGAGCACCGCTGAATGAACTTCATTCTCTCTTCTTATTATACACGATCTACATACATAGCAAAGGATACGAGACGAATCCATTTCCTGCCGGAAGTGGAAGCCGGGTCGCCGATGCTATTTTCGCTGGCATCTTCTGCGTGATTATGCTTCTGTGCACACATTGCGTTCCCAGGTGTCTCTTTGGCCCAAAATATGAATTGTATCCCATCTTAACCCGGAATCTGGCTGGTTCTCTGTTGTATCTTTGGTCGAAACGAAACCCCCGTGCCATGATTCAGTTGAATTTCATACCTATGGAAGGACGGTATCTCCCATTTGCCCACATCGGCATATCCTTATTTATGGGGAATCGGCTCCACGAATTGGTCCATGGTTTTGTCATCGGGCACCTGTACTATTTTCTGATCGCTATTGCTCCTGTTCACATGGGGGGAAAACGGATTTTGCGCACTCCTCGATTTTTGGTAGAATTGCTCGGGGAAGAAGGAATTATGGAACCAGAGGAATTCGAACTATACGGAACACGTCGAGAACGAGAAGAACACACCTACCGAAATCAAGACGGTGCAACATCCGCCCACATTGCTGCGAAACTCGGGAATCTGTCAGATCTGCAAGAGCTCGTTGAAGCAACGACGTCCAATGCGGGCGGGCATCGTCGCCGTCTCATGCTGACAGCTAGCGACCGGAATGGGTGGCAACCCCTGCACGAAGCGTGCCGGGCTGGTCACACTGAGGTTGTCCAATATCTCGTCGTGGAACAACAGCAATACGTAGATGTTCACGCGACAACGAATGCTGGGGACAGTGCTTTGTCATTATCACAGGAGTTTCACGGAGAAAACCATCCCGTGACCAAGTTGTTGGAGCGAACAATTCACTCAGATAATGATGATGACGACAGTGAAGAGGTTTGTGATGAAAACGAAAGGAATGGACAATGAGTCGCCTTCTGCAGACCAGTTGCAAAACATGAGGGTGAAAGGATTAAGAATGGTGCGACGTGTTTTCGTTGCGAAGGAGATAGTCAACAATGATGCACGTCACTAGAGACAAAAAAGATCAAAGCGTTATACTTAGTGCTTGCCATGGGGTAAAACAAACTCAAGCACATGGAATAATATTGATTGAGTGGTTAGCAAGGGAATATGGGGACGATTGAGTCGAGGTCGTATGAATACTTACGACTTGAAAATAGATAAAATACTACTGTTTTCTAAATAATACGAATGCAAAGTACAACTTTGTCTGACCATGCAAACAGTGTTTCTAGACATGATCTCTGCATCCAGAATGGTGTATCAATCAATGGTTTCAATTTCAAAATGCATCTACCGTACCGTAGTAATTACCGGTACTTGTATTCTACTTCATTGATCTTGTTCATTGATCATGACTCCCTCTTTAGTCACGAATTCAGAAATTTACAATTTGGCCACACATTGTTACGAGTAAGTCCACTTCGAACGAAGGGATCACATCAAATCATGAAAGTCGAATACGAAATACGGAACGACGGTATCAGACTTCTTGAGATGTTACCGACTCCACAGGTCACATCATGACCGTTGTGAACGGTGAACGCCAGTACACATCTCTGTTTATAATACAACGCACTGGATTGCTGAAAAGGAAACGACTGATAAGTTTCACCTGATACGACGAAACAACTCGGCAACTCGTAACGGATTCCGCTCCTTTTTGAATCGGCGGAGGATTTCTCAAGAAAAATTGAAATACAGGATATGGACGATGATGTCATCGCGATGACGTCTAGTAGAACAGCCGATCAGCAGCCGACTAAGAGCACCGGAATTTTACCCTCATCCTCATCCTCACCATCGACATCCACACCGTTATCACCAGCAGCAAAACCATCAACGTCGACAGAAGATCCGTCATTGCCAAGTCAAATCGCATCCTGTGCCCTAAACCATTATCATCGAAAATTACCGAAGAAGGGGAAACCGAAACCGGGACAAGAATGGACCGTATATGCTGCCATAGTAGCATTTCATCGGAAAGAGAACCGTATGTGGGTTACAAGCTGTTCTACGGGAACGAAGTGCACCGCCCAACGGCACAATGAATGCGTTTTGCATGATTCCCATGCCGAGGTGCTGGCACGGCGAGGACTGATGCGAGTGATTTTAGCCGAAATCGCGGCAAATGAGGACGAAGACGTGACGGATAATGACACCGCGAAGAACACGGCCGGTTCCCGAGCTTTGCTGGTCGAGCGGAAGGACTTCCATGACGAATCGAACAACCGATGCTATCGGATGAACCCCGATATTGGATTGCATTTTTACATCAGCGACTCGCCTTGCGGGGATGCCTCGATCTACAGTGTTCCGGCAGACGACACAGCAAACGACAACAACAATGGGATTTTGTACACCGGAGCGAAAGTGATAGTTTCCAAGGCTACAAAGGTTGATGCAACAGATTGCGGTGGCAGGCACCAGTTGCTTCCGTCGACTGAAAACGCTTCCGACAACCAAGGCAAAACGAAAGAAGCCGACACCGACGACAACTCAAAGACAGCAAAATCCGTATTCGCTCGGGAGGAAATCCAGGTTCTCGGAAAATTGAGAATCAAGTCGGGTCGGTCCAATTTGCCAGCTCGCATGCGAAGTCACTCCCATTCTTGCAGCGACAAGCTTGCCTCCTGGAGTGTACTCGGCTTGCAAGGGGGATTGCTCACAAGGTTCTTGGACCCGCCGATCATCCCCTTGGCGAGCGTAGTCGTCAGCGGCGATTCGCGGCTGCATGCAACCAACGATGAGAACGATGCGGAAAACCAACACGAAGAACAGCACCGACCCCAAAGGACTGCCCTGGAACGAGCCATTCCCGGTCGCGCCCAAAGCGTGTGGAACCATCTCGGCGCACCGCAGCAAGATCGAATCCCATCGTGGAGACCCCCGATTCCGACCGTTCACATCGTCCCCCAAACATTTGTGTCCGGGAAAGCAGCAATGGCTGTTCCTTCGAGAAGCAGCAGCCTGGCCGGGGAAAAGCGCAAGCAATCCGGGGATGGAGGGGGAAACCAGGGCATCGACAGCAAGTACGACACGGGGCGCGCCATCAAAAACAGGAATGGAAGCCAAACCCAAAAGGCGGTACCGCCGTGTGGCATGTGCTTCAATTGGAACCAAAACGAAGACATCGAAGTCTTGGTTGGGGCGCGTGGTATCAAACAAGGCAAGAAGCCGAAAACGCCCCAAGACATTGAAAAATTAGCGTCTCGACTGTCCCGCGCAAGGCTCTTGCAGGATTACACCTTTCTCGGAACGAACGACAGCCTCTCCGCGTGCGTCGCTATTGAAAACGAAAGGCCATCGCGGAAGGAATCCGCGAATCCATTGATGTTCCAAAGCGGTGCGAACGGCTATCACCAAACCAAACGAGACGGGGCGTGCCGCGAGTGGGCTTTGCTGAAAGCGAGAATCCTGACCGAGGACGGAAGTCCGTTGGCGGGCTGGCTTCGTTGTTGCGTGCCAACCAACGACGAACCTCCGTTGGGGAGGAACGAGAAATGAAATGAACCGGTAGCGGCAAAAGTTGGTAGAAAAACACGAACAGGGCTGGGAGGAAACCAAATTAGCAGACCACTACTGTCTCTCTTTCATTACTTCAATAGCTTGCGCGTGTTGACGTGTCGAAAACCGTAGTTCTGTGTTTATCCGGTTTGTGCTACCCGTGTTGCCATGCCCGGATCGCATGGGATCCATCCACCTCTGTTGCGGTTGTGATAGTAAGCGCAGCCGCGGATCACAGAGGCAGATATTCCCCCTTTTCGTTTTGATAAATCTTCCCCTCCAGTTGCAGGTCCTCCGTCATTTCCCGGACCTCGCGCTGCGGTTTTTGCAGGACCGCGGCCAGGTCTTTCAGCGAGAGGCCCTCGAGGGGGGACGGAGGAGGCTTCGGCGGCGCCCGAGCGCGAGGTCCCGGCGACGGACGCAGCGTCCCGGGCGGCATCTCGGAACCGACTCCCGGTGCGATCGCCGGGCTCCCGGGATTTTTGCGGAACCGCTTTGGCGGAAGTCCCGTTCGGAGCTTTCGGGAACGAAGCGGTGGCCCGCCGGTGCTCCATCGCGGGAGTTTTCGTCGCGGGGGAATTCTGTGATCGGTGTTGTTGTTGCTGCTGTTGTTGTGGTTGTGGTTGTTGCTGTTACTTATGTTGGGTCTTCTCGATAGCGGTGGCTTGCTCTTCTGCTCCGGTAGCTGTTCTTCTCGTTGCAATTGAGCGTGGAGACGAATGAACCGATACACCGCGGACGCATTCCTTCGCCTGGTCGGAAAGCCGGATTTGTGGCAGAGATTCGAATACCGAATGCCCGAGCAATCCCCCTGCTCGTGGTGACTGAGTTCCATCCACCGATACCGTTCGTCCATCGGATCCTCGATCTCGACGAGGGCATCGACGAACCACAGCTTGGTGGCGGAATTTTGCCGCAGTTTCAGTATGCAATCGTAGGTTTTCCCGATTTCTATCCTTGTGGCGAATGGCGTTGCGGGCTCCATCATTTGCCGGGGGGCGCAAACGTCGATGGAATCCGTCCCGTCGTCGATCGACACCGACAAAAAGGCGGTCTCGCGTGCCGGGCTTGCCGCGGTGGCGGTTGCGGTCGTGGATTCCGGTTGGAGCGGTGCCCGTCTTTCATTTTCCGTGCCCAACGATCGGTGCGCCGCGTCGCGATGATTCGACGAGTCCGACTCTCCGACGTGGAATGCGGCACTCGAGCGGTTCATCAATGGGGAAAGCGCCGCTAGATCTTCCGCGGAAAATCCTCCGAAAGAAGTAACGACGCCCATGACTCGAACGGATTCTCTCGAATTTGCGAGAAAGGTCCCGGCTTTCAAATCTTTCACCCAGCAGTATTTTGTATTGGACGTTTCCATCGTGTTGTTGTTGTCTCTGTTTTATCTATTGCTTCGATGTTGCGAGGCCGTCTCTAGTTCCTGGGTTCCCGCTCTGCCGGCATCCCTTCCGGTGCCGTAGCATTGCAGTCGCAGTCCACATCTCAACAAGAACGAGAGACAACAGCGACAACAGCGACAACAATCGAAGAAAAAAGTTGGAGCGAAGCGGCAGGAATCAAAGCACCAAAAATTGGCGCGTTTCTTTGCATTTCGGACTCGATCGACTCCTATCTATCCAAGCGTGACCGAATCAATCAGTCACGGTAAATAGATATAGATATCGATGAGGCTTACTATCCATACTATAAACAAATGTTGACTCGTGACGCAATAATTTTATTGGTGATGCTTGTAATCGACCGAATTTTGAAGGGCGGTTCGGATTGTTTTCTCCCGATCACCACGGCTCCCGACTCACTCCCGGCTCCCGCTTCATGGCTTCATGCTTCATGGCTTCATGCTTTGATGTTGGATGGTGATTTTTTTGAAAAAACAGACGGAGGTTGTGCTTTTTTAAAAAAGATTACGGTACAAGTAGCTTCGGTGAAGTTCGGTGAAGAATATGATCAAGACCATCCAACACTAGCGGACGAATCGAATTGTGGAACAAACCCCTTTGCAACAGTGCTCCGCATTGTCCCGTCCTTCCACACCATGGTGAACGTTCGACAAACAAAACAGGCCCTCCATAATGCCCTCGTCAATCAGGATCCAAACCGGCTGGCTCGGATCTTTGAACTTCCCATCGCCAATTCTTCTTCTTCGTCGTTGTCGTCGTCGTCCGGTGAACCGAGAAAGCACAATCCCCAGTCGTTTACGGTGGACGGCAAAGATTGCGGGGGTCTTCTGACGTCCTTGCTGGACGCGCACGCGGCCTCGGAAGTCGTAAGTGTTTCGTGATTGGACGGGCATCATCGGTCGTCTCGTTGCGTTGTCTTGCGTTGTATTGCGTTGCATTGCGTTGCGTTGCGTTGCTTGAAAACTATGCAACGAACGGCGTCGGCATCTCACGAATCCGCCCGCCGACTCTTGGAACATATTTGTCGTCGCGATCGCGATCAAACAGGGAAACATCGAAGCCATGCTCGAAGCGCAGATAAAGCTGCACCCAAAGTTCAATCAGCTGTTCGGTTCGTCGGAAGGAAATTGGATGGTGCCCGCGATGATTGTCGTTTGCAAAACCACTCACAAGCTGGGACTGGAGGCCGACCGTCAAATCTTGCTCCGGAGCAAAACGAAACAAAACCACCACGCCAAGCTGCAGAAAGCGGTCCCCATTCTGCAAGAATCCTACTCGAAAACCTTCAACGATCGAACCGAGTACCAGCCGGGAGCCCCGTTCGACAATGCCGGGAGCAAGCAGGCCGGGGTGCTCGCCATTGTCAACGAACTCTTCGGAATGTACTTTCGGCTCAACATTTTGCGGCTGTGCAAGAACTTGATACGGCCCGTCGAAACGAAAAAACTCTCCGAAAAAGGAAGCATGTCGGAAATGGTGACCTATCGATACTACATCGGCCGGCTGTCCATGTTCGAGGACGACCATGCCCGTGCCGAAACCAACCTGGAGTACGCCCTCCAGCACTGCCACAAGAGCGCCACCAGCAACAAAAAGCGTATCTTGAAATACCTGGTGCCGGTCAAGCTGTACCGAGGAAAACTGCCTACAACCTACCGTGAGTATCTCGATCGCATCGCATCGCATCGCATCGTATCTTTTCGAATTGCATCGTGCGTTGGTTCAGAGGAGTGTTGGAGGATGGTATATGGATGGTACTATGATGGCACGGGCACCTGCGCTCACACCGTGCATTATCGCGCTGCATTCTCTGCCTTTTGCAATACACTCGAACCAACACTTAGTATTGGACAAGTACGGATTGGAAGAATTCAAACCGCTCGTAGAGGGCATCCGCAAGGGAGACCTTCGAACCTTTCAGGATGGCCTGATCCGGTACCAGGATCGGTTCATCCGACAGGGAACCTACCTGCTGTTGGAAAAATGCAAGACGGTAGTCTACCGCAATCTCTTCAAGCGCGTCTGGAAAATCATGGACAGCCACCAGATCAAACTGGAACACATCGCCAAGGCCTTCAAGTGGCTGGGAACGCCCATCGACATGGACGAAATGGAGTGCATCCTGGCCAACCTGATTTTCAAGCGATACATCAAGGGCTATTTGTCGCACGCCAAGCGGACATTGGTTCTGTCCAAGAGAGACCCCTTCCCGACATCGGCGGTCATTTCGGAGTAAACCCGATCGGAGTGATGTTTCGAGGCACTGCACGATGCTCGGACGCATTCGTAGGATTCGGAAGGGGCGGGGAGGAAACTAACTAATTCTAGTAGATTTATCATCTGGTTTCACAAAGGCAAACAGTGCATCGTAACATTGGAAGAACACGGGCGAGAAAGTCTCTCCCGGAACACCTGCATTCTATCAGCTACAAAATGTGTTCGTGGCGATTGCTTCGATACCACTCGCATTGAAATTCTCCTAGCGTGCCTTCGCTATTATTTATTTGTTATTTGCTGCTTCTCGGATATTCCTCGATCAAACGCGCCCAGTCTTCGTTCTGCTTCGGATTCGGCTTCCACTTCCTTTCGACGCTGTGCAAGGGCCCGTCTTTCCAGTTGTTGTCGTAGCCGAGGCCGTCCATCAGGGATTCCATGACATCGTCGACCCTGGCCCGAACAACGTGCGCCGCGTCTTTGTCTCTGGGCGTTTCTTGGAGGTTGACAATGACAAACTTTTTTGCCAGCAGCGGGAGACTCCCGACGGGTTCGATTCGCAACGACGTACCCAGGCACAGTATCAGGTCCGCCCTGGCGCATTCGGCGTGCACCCGTTCCATGTCGAGAACCGGATCTTCCCAGTCCAGGAGACTGTCTCGCAGGTCGCCTCCGTCCGGACATTCGTCGCATCGGTTTCCGGTCGGTTTGAAACTCAGACCCCCCAATTCCTCGTCTCGAAAGTATTCGCACCCGCAATCCGCGCATTTTTCCGTAAAGATGCAACCGTGAACCGTGGAATGGTGATTTCTGGACAATCCGGATCTCCGATGCAGGCCGTCGACGTTTTGGGTGACGCAGTATTTGATGTTCCCGTCGAGCACGAGTCGCGTTATTGCACGATGCGTCAATGTAGGTTTCGCCAGCGCAAACAAGGTGTCTTCGTTTTGACTTTGCTTTTGCTTTTGCGATTGCGTTTGCGTTTCCGCGGACGGAGATGCAGACTCGATGTTCTCCGACAGCTTTCGTTTTCGGTTGGGAGCAGAAGCCGATTTCTTGGTTTTCTTCTCCAGTCGCATTTTTTGTTTTTCCTTCGTCCAGATACCGTTGGGTCCGCGAAAGTCCGGGATGCCACTCGCTGTGCTGATTCCTGCCCCGGTGAGAACAACGGTGTATTCGGATGCCTTCACTGCTTTCACCAGATGCTTTAGCTTGACCGACAGAGCTCTTCTGGAATCATAAATCTCGGGCAAGCCTACCGTCCCCTTGTTGGGGTATTCGGACAAACGAGAAGCATAACCCGCCGACATGATTGTGGACGACGACCATCAATACAAGTGTGTGTTGGTGTTCATGATTTCATCATGGTTATATGGGTCGGCGCTCGCAAAACGTGAGACTCGCTCGGACACTTCCGACGCGCAAGATCGAGTTGGTGTTTTAAGTTAAGTCTTACGTGTTGTAAATTGGATCATCAATGTTTACAATGGGGGTCGAAATACCGTATCGATACCGAAATCACCTTATGCCGGAATGCCTAAATGTCAAACTACCGTTTTGGTCGAAGGCGGTCTTTGATTCCGAACAGATTTAATGACATGTCATGGGATTGGACTTCGATTACCGCCAAGTTGGGTGTACCGGTTCTCGAAACTGATACTCAATACAGTAAAGGTTACCGTTGGAATCATAAAGAATCGTCTATGTTTTTACGGAATACGAAGCACTTTTACCAACACGACAGTAACCTTGCTGCTACAACGAATTACGAGTAGCAGTGTTTATCATTTTAAAAACAATTCTTGTCCTCATCAATCTAGATGGTACCGTACGAGTACCGTAACTTACTAGGAATTACGGTATTCAATATTGGCTTTATTGAAGTCCGTGACTTATGGATTCAAGATTTTCTTTTTCCAATCACTTCGCTGTAGCTTGAAGCTAGATTCTTGTTGGGGAGTCTTGAGGACGTACTACGGTAAGGTTTACTACTAGTAGTAATGCGGTAGTAACAAAAGACGTTTCTTCTGGAATTGAGAAGAAGAACTGCTACAAGCCCTTTCGTGTGAAGGAACTCTGCTACGTCGTACTACTAGTAGTAAGGTTAGTCTTCAGTATTGTTGGATAGGTCACAAAAGACTACGAAGTACTTTCGATGTGATAGTAACCTTAGTAGTAGAAGTACTAGTAGTAGTTGATATTCTATTTTCTCCTGTGGCAAACAGTCTACCGTACTCTTGATTCTGCTGTCAATTATGTTTTAGTCGATTGGTTATTGAGCTCACTGACAAAGTAACAATGTCGGAATTGTAAGTAGAAGGAGTAGCAAGCGTAGGCTTAGTAGTTCAAGAGCAAAAATAAAGAATGTGTTCTTGATTCCTCATTTTCACTGGGTTAGCCCATGCATGTAGGGGAAATTCCAAAAGGAAAATTCTCTTAAGTCTTCACACTCCATTTTTTGAATGCTATCGATTAGAGCTGGCAAATTTGAATTCGTGATGTGTCATATTATGTCTACTGAGAACAGAACTTCAACAAAGGAGACAATAGCAGATACGATTTTCGGGAACGTCGCAGCAATCAGCATTTATGCCTTAGGAATAGGCGATCTCAACAAGTCGTGAATGCGGACCTTCAAACCTTCAACATGTGAATTCAAAAGAGTTGATGGATGGCATTGTTATTCAAGTACCCATCTTTCGTTTTCGGTCCATCAGCTCACTCTCGTGGCGGCTTGAAAATGCAAGCCTGATATCTTTCTCGAGCGTTTTGAGATCGGTGCTAGTATTGGCGTTTGGAGTTTGCAAAATGATGACACTCGTATCGTATGAGCTTTGCTTGTACTGCGTCGGTCGTAGATGCTGCGCTCCTTCGACATAACCGTGTTCTCGTGCATTGAGAACAATGTGTTTGGTGCAATAGCTGCTTGATATCATGGCACGAAACGACTCGGCAGCCGCGGATTTCGCAACCGCTATGTTGTCGTTGAAATCGGAGGATTGCGATGCTTTTGTGGAACGCTTCTTCTTATTTTTGTTGTTGTTGTTGTTGTTGTCGTTGTTGGCAGAAGGAACAACCACAACAAAGGTCAATTTGAGATTTTTTTCGTCCGCCCTCTCGAGAGCTTCGATCATGTGATCGGCCATGGACAACATGATTCCAGGGGTGAACGGTGGATTCGCCTCGCAATATTCGCCTCCACCATCGCTCTCGTCGGGTTGCGCCTCGGCGTCAAACCTGCAATCAAAAAAGCGTCCCACCGACCCAAAGTGCCAATCCAAATCGGGAAAGGCCGATGCGAACCGCGGCAACGTTGCATTGAAGGGCGAGGCGAACCCTTCAAACCACGCATTGGAAGAAGAACTCTCTCCCGTGTTCGAAAAGTGCGCCTTTAAGACGTCAAAGACACCGGAATGAATGGCACCTTTCCGTTGCATGGATAGGACGAAAAAAGAGAGAAATACGATTCGTTAGTGACCGAAGACGGAATTTTCAAGCGTTCCTACTAACATGGGCAACACAAATGGAATGTCTTTCCTACCTTGCATTCCTCCCCCCCTCAGATCGTCCAAGAGTCCCCCACCGGACAAAGCCGAATACCGCAGCAGCAACGCCAATATCAGGATGTGAAACGATCGTTCCAACATTGTCTCGGTGTTGTTTTTGGCAGTCTTGTTCTCGCCAAACGTCAAGTTGGGGTGAATGTCGAGGAAGCGATTCTTCAGTTTTTCGTAATGGATCTTATTGATTCGGAAGCAAAACGGCTTCTTCCACCTCTTTCGCGAATATTCTATGCTGACAAGATTGTTGGTCGTCGACGACTTGGTGGACGTGTTGATGCGATCTCCCTTGTTCAGCGGCGATTGGCGCCGAAATCGATCCTCCTGGGACAAGAGTTCCTGGCATGCCAGATTGGTGCTCCGACAAAGTTTTGCGATGATTTTTTCCGCGTCGCTCTCGTCGATGTCGTTCTGCTTGCTGGTCAACTCGGACAACAATCGCCGGGACGCCTCCGAATCCGGAGACGATCGAAGAGGCAGCACGCTGTCTCCCCCGATGACCCGGGCTTCTTCTTCGTGCTTCGAGTCCAGCAACCAGCGCTCAAAGACCGGCATCCGGAGATCCTTTCCCGCGACCTGCTTGATTTTCAGCAACAAATCCGACAGTTCCTTCACCTTGAAGTTCCTGGCAATTTCCTGATCAATGTTGGGAAGCAACCCGGGCGTGTAGATGCCTCCCTTTGCCCAGACTCGAAAGCTTCGTTCCCAATTCTCGACATCGTCCGTGCTCATCATGTGCTTCGAAGACGTTTTGGTTTTGTTTGCCTGCTGGATCCAAGATGGTTGTCGGTGCTTTCCCCTTTTCGTTGCATGCGTCGTTTTCGGCTTCGGAAGGCTGTCGGATTTCGCCGTTGTGGCTTTGGCGTTGGCGATGGCGTTGGCGTTGGCACCGGAGGGACCATCCCGGGAAGAATCGTTCTGCTCCGGCAGAGTTCCGCCCTGGAACATCATTTCGGTCATGCAATCGTCCATCGAAGCGGCATCCCCGGATCCACCAAACCCGGTGAGATTCGCGAGGCCGGAAAATTCACTCACATCCTTGATCTTTGGTCGTTTGTTCTTTTTGTTTTTCGGCATGCTGGAAAATTCCGGCAACGGCAACAGCGCTTGGGGTTCGTTCCGATTCTTCCGGATTGTGATGTGTCTGTTACTACGAAGCGCACAACTATGATTGCCTTTCGCAACACCAAAATGGATAACAACCGAACCAAACACAGATGGTAGAAGCATTCAGAATGAATGAATACATCTTACTTGTCGATATGGCATTATGGATTGCAGTTTCCAGTTTCCAGTAAAACTTGGTGAGGCACAGGAATTGATTGGTTCGCAAAAATCGAAGCAGCTCATGATTTTTTCTCATTCCCATCTCCCCCCTCCCTCCGGCAATTTCTCCGAATGAGTGAGTGAGTCCCAGTTTGTGCGGCACAGGCGAATAGAATTTCTTCTCTCGCGACAACAACAAAAATCCTGAATCACATCACCGAACACGTTGCACATTAACACTTTTGAAACGCCAAGTGGTAAAACCGCAAGCAAGCGCCGACTCACAACGATGGATGAACGCTACTAGAAGTACTTCGTATATCGTGCCGCATTTTCAATCTCGTTCGAAACATTAGCGAAGGAATAACAAACGAAAGTTTGGGCCCCTTGACTCGTTTTGTACACAAATTGAAGCACAAAGAAGACGAACCAGGTGGAAGCTGTAACTCCTCAAAATCACAATTCCTCGAACGCAAAGATTCGGTATGTGTGGACCAACCGAAACGATACCTGGCCGCAGGAGAAAAAGGTCGACCAAACATGGACGCCGACGGAGAAACCGACGACGGCGGGCCTCGAACGAAAGGCCCGAAGAAAACCGCCGAGACCCAGCCGGAGCACCGGGGATTCCTCTACGGGACACTGTCGATTGCCCTTTTGGTGACGGCATCCTCCGTGATCATGGGATTCTACCAGAGCAAGAGAGACACGCTCGGCTGTGACGTCCAGTGCATCGGCACCATGACGTCGGCGAAATCGACGCTCTCGCTGGTGGGCTCCACCATTATCGGAAAGTGCTCGGATTCCAAGGCCCTGGACTCGGTGGGTGGCGCCCGGCGGGTCTTTTTGGTGCTGGGCGTCCTGGCGTCCGCCCTCGACGTTTTGATTTCCTTCCGGGCCACCTCGATCCGGGCGCTGTGGATGGGCATGGTTCCGTCGGCGCTCTGCCAGCAGAATTTCACCGTCCTCAAGGCCCTCTTCATAGAGTACCAGGACGAGACGGCGTCGGCGGCCGAACGGGCCGGCAGAGTGGGCAAGCTCGGCATGGCGGTGGGCCTGGCCTTCATGGCGGGGCCGTTGATGGGCTCTGTGCTGTTCCAAGAGTACCGAACCGCCGCGCTGTTTGCGGCGGCCTGCCTCCTGGGATCCATTGCGTGCATCGTTCTGCTGCCGAATCCGCAAGCCGCCCGCTCGAGCCAATCTTCCGCGGCGAGCGAAACACCCGAAACGGTGGTTCGGAAACCATCCTCGTCGTCGTCGTCGAGATCTGCGTTCGGATTCGGAAGCCTGGTCCCGGATCTGGTGCCCGCCGCGAGAACGCCCCCCGCCGTCTTCATCATGGTCTCGCGGGTCTTCATGGGCCTGTCCTTTCACATCTTCCAAACGATCTGGGCGGTGGCCCTGAGGGAGCGCTTCGAGTTTGGCCCGAGGGACTACGGCCGGTACTATTCGTTCATCGGGTTGCTCTTTGCCATTTCCCAGGGCTTCGTCGCCAAGCGGCTGCTCAAGCGCTTCGGCGCCAGCGACAGAGGCCGGAAACACCTGCTGCTGGCCTGCGCCCTGGTGTTGGGCGGTGGCCGGTTCGTGGTGTACCAGACCCACACCCTCTCCGTGGTGTATTGCGTCTTTGGGTGCATCATCACGGCGCTGGGCGTCATCAACACCATCTTCACGGCGGACACCAGCAAGATTGCCGGTCCCAGCGAGCTGGGGGGCCTCTTTGGCGTCCTGGGGAGCATGGAGAGCCTGGCGGGGATCACCGGGCCGATCCTGGGCGGGATGCTGGCGCGGTGGGTCCACCCCGTGTGGGGTCCGCTGGGTGCCGTTCTGGCGCTGTACGGGAGCGTCTTTGCCATGATCGCGGTCGGCTACGAAAGCGTCGTGTGCCGGGGCAAGACTACGACGACGACAGCGAGCGGCGCCAAAAAGACCCTGTAAACGAAACGGAGGACGCATCGGTTTTTCGCGACAGTGGTCGCCATCGCTGGGCGAAGGTGGATCCGATGGAATGTATCCTACACGAATTGGGAACCACGGCAAGCGCAGTTGTTGCGTTGCGCACAAATTTTTGGATTGTCTATATATATATATTTATTATAATACAGTATTAGAATGTCATATTCATAGTGATACAGTAAAGAACAGTCTTGAAAGTTACGGTACATGTTTGGAAACGGAAATGCAATGCATACAAGCATGTGTGCGTGTATGTATATATGTGTATATATGTACGGATGGATGGATGCGTTTTGTTGGGCTCGAGGCCCATCGTTTGCGCTGAACACGAAATCTCTCTACGGGTTCTCCGCAGAGCGGCCACCGGCGGTGGACGAGGACCTGGGCCTGGGTCTGGACGAGGACCTGGATCTGGGTCTGGACGAGGACCTGGATCTGGATCTCGATGTCGATGTCGATGTCGAAGTCGAAGTCGAAGTCGATGCGGTTCGTTCCGAGCGAGAGCGTATGGTCCGGGACGACCGATTGGAGTTGTCGGCGGCGGTAGACGAGGAACCTGGGTCTCATCGACGACGCCGAAGAGTGCGCGACGGTTTCAACGTCCGGGGAGGATCGTTCCGATCGGTCGCTTCGAGACGACGAGCGATTGGAGTAGCCACTGGCGGTGAAAGAAGAGTGGGGTCTCATCGACATCGACGTCGACGTCGAAGTCGAGGACGACGATTGCGTTGGGGTTCGTTCCGAGTGGGCGGTTTGGGAGGAGCGCGGAGCGTCCGAGGCGGGTCGTCTTCTCCGGGAGGATTGCGTCCCCAAGCTCGACGATGACGACGAAAACGACGACGATGTCTTGGGATTCTCGTTCTTGCCCGGCGGATCTACTCCGCGGGGCTGGAAGGAGGACCTTGGGGGAGCAATGGTGGGGATGATTGTGGGAGCAATGGTTGGGATGGTGGCGGGGGCTATGATTGTGTTGTTGTTGTTGGTAGTGGTGGCAGTGGTGATGGCGGGGGCTATGATGGTGGCGGTGGTGGTGGTGGTGTCAGTGGGGGTTGGGGTTGGGGTTGGGGTGATCGCTGGCGTCGCCGACGATGGCTTGGATGGTTTGGAATCCGACTCCGTCTTGGATTTCTTTTTCTTCTTTTTCTCCTTCTTCTTCTTCTTTTTGGAGGACTTTTCGGATTTCTTTTTGGGTTTGGGAGCCACCTTGAGTTCCTTCGCATCGATGAGATTGGCGGAGGAATCCTTGTCCTCGTCATCGTCGTTGTCCTCGTATTCGTCCTCGTCTTCGTATTCGTATTCTTCCTCGTCGTCACCGTCGGTGTCGCTGTAGCTCTCGTATTCGGCCTCGTCTTCGTAGTAGTATTCCTGGCCGACAATCTCTTGTTCGTAGTCGTTGGAAGAAGAATCGGGTTGTCCTTGAACCGTGTTGTCCCAGTCTACGTACTCTTCGTCGTCTTCTTCGTTGCCGTCGTTGCCTTCGTCTTCGTCGTCTTCGTCTTCGTCATCGTCGTCGTCGTCGTCGTGATAGGGAGACTCGCTCTCGTCGTCTTCTCCCAGATAGGAATACCCATCCTCGTCCCGGTGCGTCGAGGCATCGCTGCGGGTGCTGATGGTCTTGTTGCTGCGATGATACTTCTTGGAATCCATCGAGGGCCACTCGATCTGTATGTGAACCGGCACCTCCGCTTCCATGCCGTTTTCGTCGTCGCTGTCGTCCGTGACGTATTCGTCCTCGCTCTCGCGCTCTTGGTCCCTTCCGGGCAAGCAGCAACAAAAGAAACTGCAGCAGCACATGCAGGCGTATAACATGACGAGGAGCGCCACCAGGGCAATGATGGCAATGATGATGGTGTTGCGCTGCTTGGGCGGGAGCCCCGGTCGTTCGTCCCCGACAAACTCGATCTCGATGCTCACCTCCTCAAAGGCGTCGATGTGTTGGAGGGATCGCTGCTGCTGCTGCTCCTGCTCCTGCTCCTGCTGCTGCTCCTGCAGCCGCCGCCGAGCCTCTTGCTTTCGTTGCTCGTGGAGCCGCCGGCGGACGGTGATCTGGTTCTGGTTGCGGTCGTCGAGCTGCTTCTGGGTCTCGGCCCGCCCCCGCTGCATCAGGATCTTTCCCTTGCCGCGGATCGTTCCACCGGTCAGAAAGAAGTATCCACTCAGCGTCGTTTCCAAAGCGCACAGCGTGGCCCCGGGATCGCAGTGGATCTTCGTGACGTGGTCCGAGACGGCCGTTCCGTGGTCCACGGCGTGCTGGCGGATCAGCTTGGGGATCTGCCGGGTGGGGCCCGCGACCCTGACGTCCTTCTTGGTGCGCTCCTTGCGAAAGGTAAAGTCGTCGAGCTTGAGGATGTAGAGGTTTCGAGAGTTGGCGGTGTGGGTGGTGCGGAAGCAGATGCGGATTTTCATTCCGCTTTCTTGGAGGGTTTTGGTTTGGGTGGAGTTGGATTCGGGATCGTAGAAGGTAACGGTCTCCGTGGAATTGTGGACAAAGGGAGTCAGTTCGCGATTGTCCTCGTCGCATCGAAAGGCAATGAGTTTCTCGGAAGCAAGATTTCGTCTTTGGTTGTCGTTGCTGTTGCTGCTGTCGTTGTCGTTGCTGTTGCTGCTTCGCAGTGCCGGTTGGCTATTCTCCCACGAGAACGCTCTCTCGACGCAAAAGGCCGAGAGAGTCGAAACGACGATGAGCAGGGTGAAAATCCTTGTTGATATTCCCATCCTGTGATGTTGTATCGTTCTATTGGTTTGGTGAGTGGTTTGAGGGGCGTGTGAGAAGCTGATGTGTTGTGTTGTGTTTTGCTGTGTTTTGCTGTGTTTTGTTGTGCTGTGTTTTGTTGTGCTGTGCTGTGTTGTTTTGTATCCAATGGTGTGGTTCGTTTCGGATTGCCCTCAGTGGAGGAAATGAGAGGAATGCCCGTTTTGTGCGCTGATGCTGATGGTGCAGTTTGAAAGTCTGCTGCCGTTATTGTGCCGTGCTATCGAATGGCGAACGGTTTGGTGTTGTTCGTTGCGGTGGTGTTGGCAAGCGAAAAAGCGGAATGAATCTTTCCGCGGTTGCAATGGCGTTCCATCGCGGGGCATCGGATGCGGCAACGCCGAATTACGATGGAACCCAAAAATACTACGAAGGGCTCCCGGTGCGAGTGGCATTTTGGAACACCGTCTCGTCACGCAAACGAAGGAACGCAAGTGTGACCCGCGGTAGTGTTGAGAACACTTATCGAGTCGCGGTGTTAAGTGTCCGAGCGGTGCGTAAATCTTACCGGTACTTATCGGGGATCGCCGGACTCCCTCCGAATAGCCCGATCCGATTTCGTCCACGACTCGCGCTCGAACCAAATTCGGAGCGATCAAAGACCGAAGCACTTTGTCCGTACGATTTATGCCGGGAGCAATGGCGATTCAAGGACGCGCGGCCCAAAATTGCGGCGCCGCCGGGATTTGTTAGTATTGCTACGTATTGTTTTTTGTGACAGCCCTCGGCTTTTTCGTCGGTCAGCGGATCTTCCATCTGCCCGAATGCAGTAATATTCAAAATCTCAATCAGAAAAAATAATATTGTTCTACTAGTATCACTCACTCCTGTACTGCTTGCACTGCACATGGGACTCATCGGTTCGAAGAAGGAAGGAATCCGAATCAATCATCAACAAAATCAACCGAGAATGCTGTGCGATACCGGTACGATTACCGGTACACCCAACATCGGAAGTCGCGACCGGGGTTCTTCATCAACAATAAGAAGTAGTGTGCGGGATGAATACTGTGCTCAACTCCGACCGAGGCCATCCTCGCCTCCACAAACTCCAAACCCGGTTTCTCTGGGAAGCTGTCACCAGTCACACTTTCAATAGTTCAACGATTACACCGTCCTAGTCATTTGTTGAAGAGCATCGTACTCGCGGTACTGTATCGAGAGTTCTGCGAAGGAATGAATCGTCACACACACACACACACACACACACACACAGTCATCTATGAAGTGCAAACGCACGAATAGATAAATAAATACTTAATACTGCTGATCATGGAACTGCGTTTTTAGTCTCCGGGGGTTGTGGTGGTTGAACCAACAAAGCCCGGATCGGTTTCCCCGCTCATTAGCGACGGGATTGTGCTTTTGTGGATTGAACGAAACTGATCCTGGATCGATTCGTTCGTTCGCTGCGGTACCAAGACGACAACTCCGAATCAATCATCGCAAAAAATTCTCAACCGCATCCGGTCCGAGGGACGCGTTTGGATCGCACTAGCACATCCTTTCGTTTTTCCGTGTCTATGTGGTGTGTGTGTGTGGTGTGTGTGTGTGGTGTGTGTGTGTGTGTGTGTGTGTGTGAGAGTGTGAGTGAGTGTGTGAGAGAGAGAGCATCAAAAACGGTACTCTATGCTGATACTAGTACTACTAGTACTCGTGCATACCAGTCCCCGGGACATATATTCGTGCTCCGTGGTAGCGGAACGCAAAAGGCTGGCCGGTCGGTCGGTCTTGACAAAGAACCCGAACGTCTCGGTTTCGGATCGTTCCAGAGACTGCTACTACTATTCTCCATCATCTCCCTTCCCGGAAAAACTATTTGGCGAGGACCGAGCTTTGGGTGCTGGTGGTTCCGTGGAAATCAGCGCGCAAGAATAAGTGAATGATGGTGGCACCTGCTGGCGCTGGCGTAGCTCTGTGGAGGATGGTCGGATTCCGCTCCCAGTATCAAGAATTGCTTGGGGTTGAACGTAGTACTAGTAGCACTGCGTACGGTTGAGAGGTGGCGATGATAATTACTACTACTACTGGTGCTGCTGCTGTTGACTTTGTAGTGCAGTTGGAGGAACGAAACAAGAAGCACCACCAGAGGGACACCAGAGAGCAGCAGCACTTTTGTGGCGCATGGTACTAGTACTGGCAAGGCAATTCTTGGATTTCCATTGGCAAACAAAATAGTCGTGTACCATGCTGCAACTACTATACTTGGAGGATCATCCAGCAATCAACAACGGAACAACAAGAATGACGAATGCACAGGATTCTCCAGCAATACAACAACAAGAAGCAAGGGTTAAGATTGTGTGCCCCAAAATTGTTGATGAGACTTTTGTGGTTCTCACCAGTTCCTAATTGCTGTAGGTTGAGACACACACCCCACTTTTGCAACTAAGTTGCTAGTACCACATTCGATGTCGTGGAAGCAGCACCAGCAAGAGCATGATTTGTGTCTTGTTTCTTCTTGTTTCCTCAAAAGAATCAAATTGCAAACCAGCAAGGGTGCTGTTGCCAGTGCTGCTGGTAGTACCTCCTTCCAGACTCCTTCCAGAGACAACAAGAATGCACAAAAAGATCCGACATCACAATGAAATGTAAGTGAACTGCTGCTTTTGCCCATAAAGTATGCATCCATGTGGTCCTCGTTCTTCTTGTTTCAGATTTCGTGTGCATGCAAAGTTTCAACAGCAACAGCAACAGCAACAACAATCATAACAAATTGGACAACAACGTCTGGGGTTTTTTTTTCAGCTGTTCCCCTGTTTTGGATCAAAGGAGTCGTGTTCCAAAAAGTTCCAAACGTTCCACCCGTCAGCCGCATGAGAATTTTTGTCAGATGCTTTTGTTCCGTTCGCGCCCACGGATTGCGTGCGTAGTTCACGATTTTTCTTCGAAACGGAATGAATGAATGAATCATAACAATCCATCCTGTTTCATGTACCGTACCGTTGGATACGTACGTTGCCATGTGCGAGACAACCATCCATCAACCATCACCGTCGACACACTTCGACTTGATGCCTGATACCGTACGAATGTTGGATACGAGTTAGGTTGCGAGAAAGAATCCGAAACGATACAAGTGTTTGTTCGCAGTAACTTGTGTCGAGCACAGCACAAACGAACGAGGAATTGATCCACCCGATCCGATCCAATCCGATCCGACCCACCAATCCTTTGCATCTCGTCCGATCCAATCTCGTCGCACGCCGCATACGACTTTCAGCAACGCAACGCATCTCATCGCAACGAAAAGCAACCAAACCTCGCATCTCGATGAATACGTTTCCGATCTTCACCACCACGAAGTTTCGTTTCTCGCTCGTTGCAGCAATTTTCGTGGCGACGGCTCTGCAGAACATGTCTCCCGTCGCGTCCTTCGGCAGACAATTCGCTTCGACCGCGGTGCGCCGGGCAGCAGCCTTTCAAACGGCTCCCGCGGCGCGGTGCAACCGGGCCGTTGCTTCCTCCACGTCCCGATGGATGTCGTCCTCGACCCCCGAGGCTGGCGAGAAAACGGAAGAAGAAAAGGCCGCGATCAAAGCGGAACGAGAAGCCAGAAAGGCGGAGAAAGAACGCCTCAAGGCCGAGAAAAAGGCCAAGAAGGAGGCCCAGCGACTCGCAAAAGAAGCCGCCGAGCGCATCCACGACGTGACCTACCTCTCCGTGGACGAACAGGATTCGTACGAGCCCTACGGAGACATGACCCGTGTCATGTCCAGGAGCCGAACCGGCAGAGACTTTGCCAAGGTCAAAGATCTCGATGGAGAAACACACGCTCCCGGTGATACCGTGTGGTTGCGGGGACGTCTGCATTCGATTCGAGTCAAGGGTGGCTCTTGCTTTTTGGTGCTGCGACAAGATTCCTTCCACACCGTTCAAGCCTGCTTTTTCAAGGACAAGGAGAATCCGGAACGATCCCAAAAAATGATCAAGTACCTCAAATCGCTCACCGAGGAAAGCGTCATCGACATCGAGGGAACCCTGGAATCGGCCGACGTCAAGTCGTGTTCGGTGCAAAACATGGAACTCAAGATCGAGCGCATTCACTCCGTTACCAAGGCAGCTTCCATTCTCCCCTTTCTCGTCGAAGATGCATCCCGCAGCGAGGCAGAGGTGGATGCCTCCCAAGAGACAGACCGCCCCTTTCCCCGACTCGGACAGGAATTGCGATTGGACAATCGCTGGATGGACTTGCGAGCTCCCGCAAACAATGCCATCATGAGAATCCAATCGATGGTGTGCCAGCTTTTCAGAGAGTCCCTCTACTCGCAAGGTTTCATCGAAATCCACACTCCCAAGCTGATTGCGGGAGAAAGCGAGAGTGGTGCTGGTGTCTTCAAGACGGACTACTTTGGAGAGACCGCGTGTTTGGCACAGTCCCCGCAACTCTTCAAGCAAATGGCGATTTCGTCGGATCTGACGCGGGTGTTCGAGATCGGACCCGTGTTCCGTGCCGAAAATTCGCACACCCGCCGCCACTTGTGCGAGTTCACGGGTCTCGACCTCGAGATGGCCATCAACGACCACTATATGGAGACCCTGGAAGTAATCCACGGAATGTTCAAGCACATCTTCAATGGATTGGAATCTAGAATGGCGAACGAGTTGGCGGTTATCCGTGAACAATACGCTTCGGAGCCGGTCACGTTCACGGAGGAACCATGCGTGCTGCACTGGCCGGAAGCCATGGAAATTTTGGCGGAAAAGGGATTCGACATTGGTGATGGATGCGGTGACCTAACCGGGGCGATGGAACTCGCTCTCGGGGAGGCTGTCAAAGAAAAGTACGGCACCGACTTTTTCATGCTCGACAAATATCCGATGGAAATCCGTCCGTTCTACACCATGCCGGATCCGGAGAACCCCAAGTTTTCGAATTCCTACGACATCTTCATCCGTGGTCAAGAAATTTGCTCCGGTGCTCAGCGTTGTCACGATCCAGAACTGTTAACGGAGATATTGGAACAAAAAGGGATCGAACCCGGCGAGGCGTTGGATGCTTATGTAAAATCGTTTAGAGACGGCATCTTCCCTCACGCCGGTGCCGGAATTGGATTGGAGAGAGTTGTCTTTTTGTATCTCGGCCTTGACAATGTGCGAAAAGCTTCCATGTTCCCTCGCGACCCCAATCGTTGCGCCCCATAAACAATAATCTAGTCGTACCGGTACCAAAGACTCGTGGTGAAGGAAAGTAAACTAAATGAATTAATTTGCATTCCAGAGTTATTATACTATTTACTGCTTTTCTTTTTCTTTTCCTTTTTTTCCTTCTTCTCCTTCTTCTCTTTCTTGTCCTTCTTTTTGCCGTCTTTTGACTTGTGTTTACCGTCCTCACCTACAATAGTAAGCTCGGCTAATCGTTCGAGAACCGGAGCGAGATCTTCGTACCTTTCTTGCGCAAGGATGAAGCCTTGGCGTTTTAGTTCTTTGTTTGTGAGAGGTTCGGAATCCACTCCTGCCAGCAGTTCGGAAGCTTGTGCATTCCAGTATTCGGATGTGCGAGAGTAAAAGTCGGCCAGGGACTCGCCGTTTTCGGGGGTTCGGTTCTGATCGCTCAGTTCGTATTTTTCGTTCAGCGCCGCAACTTCTTGACGAAGGCCGGCCCGTTTCGATTCTTTCAATTTCTTGCGTTCCTCCACGTCTTCATCGCTGAATTCATCGTCCTCATCGTCGCTTCCGTCATCTACACCAGTACTGATGTAGCTCTCATCGTCGTCGTGTACAGCACCACGCCAGACTTGTTTGTACATCGTTCCTTGCCACAAGCATTCCCATTTATCTCTCTTTCGGAGGTCCAAGGCCCACATATCGTCTAGCGTAACTTCGCGATCTCCGACCTCTAAAATTCCTCCCATTAAATACATAGTATTGCCATGAAGCAATGTACAAGCATTGATTCGGGGAAGAGGCTCTTCTCTCTGTACAGCCTCGGGAGCGTTGTTTGATTCGTTCATGACCATTACAGATGACGACATGATTTTTTTCGAACTACCCACGCCATCGGTTGAAGTTTGCTTTTCTGAATCCTCTTTGTGCTCTTCTTCCTCATCATCTTCTTTAGATTCTTCCACTTCTTCCTCTTTTGTTTCCTCTTTCTCCTCTTCCTTGCTCTCCTCGTCGCCCTGACTCTCTTTTTTCTCCTCATCTTCGTCATCGATTCTCTCGTAAATTATGTTGCCATCTCCGTCAACAAAAGCAAACATGTTCGATCGCAGCATATTTATATCCCAACCTGCATTGCCTTGATCATCCCCTTCTTCAACGATGTCTTCTTCCAGGTCTGAATCACTGCTGCTGCCGTCTTGGTCAACTTCTGCCTCGGGTTCTTCTGTTGTTTTTTGGTCCTCGTCCTTCTCGTCCCCTTTTCGACGTCTTCGACTCTTTTTTGCTCCCGCTTTGTTGATGCGCAAAGGAAACCATTTTCGGCGGTCAATATCCATGGCCATCAAGTCATTGTAAAAAACACTTTCTACTTTATGGTGATGCTCTTCGTGATCGACAACACCTCCGAAAACTAGCATACGATTCTTGTACGACAGAGACGACATACCGGCTCGTCCATTCGGACTGTTGGCAGTTACGCTCTTCGTACTGGACATCCATCTCTCCCAAGTAGGAGATTTTTGTTGAAGAATAGGTGATAAATGCAACACCCATGCATCCGTATGCGTTTTTGTTTCGACAGCGGCATTCGAAGTCTTAACCTTGGAGAATCCACCATGAACTACTATTTTGTCGTTACCGAAAAAGGCCATGTTGCACGCACTACGAGGTTCCGGCTTTATCGCTAAACGAGATTGTGGAACGTCCATCCAAGTTTCTGTCTGCAAATCGAAAACATGGACGTCGTTGTACCATTTGGTCTCGCGGAGTGCTTCGAAAAATCCACCGAAAATTACCATGTAATGCTTCCACACCAAACAACCCATACCGGATCGAGCCGAGGGTGGATTTTTGGCTTTGATTTCTGTCCATGTCATTGTGCGAAGATCAAACTTCCACAAGTCCCGATAATGATGGTACTGGTCGGAATTGGCCAATTCTCCTCCAAACACGTATAAGGAAGATTTGTACGAGACACAGGAATGTGCACATCGAGGACTGGGTCGTGGCAAAGGCGTCAAAATCTGTTTCCATTCTTTCTTTTGGACGTCGTATCTGAGCAATTCGTCCAAGACAATGTTTTCGATTCCATCAAAATATTCTCCGCCAAACAAGTACAGATGGTCTTTCCCTTTGCTCTTGTCGTCGGTCGCGTATTCAAATGTGGCATTGGCTCGAGGCAAGGGGAATTCTGTCTCCAAATTTTCAAGAGTCGGTTTGTCAATTCCCGCAACCTTACTGTCGTGACTTCTGTAGCTTTGGATGACCTTGTCGATGGATTCGGATGCTAATTCATCGTCGTCTTCCACGTTGTCGGCCGATAATTTCTTCTGTTCTTTGGCGAGGCGTTTTCGTGCCCCCTTCTCTTGCTTCGCCTCCTTTCTGGCCTGGAGAGCGGCTTTTTTCATCGCATCCTTCTTTTTCTTTGCCATGTTGATCGGTACTGCTCCCTTTCGAAAAAGTTACTCGATTGATTTGTTTCTGCAGTGGTTGATGGCTTGTAAATATCCTCAATCCTGAGCCTATATGAGTTCGACGATGTGTGTCTGGGATCGCATGTCAAGGAAAGATGCTCACTAAACGTTCATCTGGTATCTGGTCTCCGTTTCTGCGAAGTGAATGAATCAATCATGAATCATGAATTTTCCCAGAGGTTTTTTTCGAAATCAATGGGAAAAGTGTATTCCACGTGGAAGTTGAAGTACGGTATGTGGCAAGTCCTTACAAAAATTGAAGTACGAGTTTGTACTTTGTACGTATTCATATTGAGAGTACGTACTTGTATGAGTATCACGTATCCATCATCAATCATAGTAGTAACAACACTACAACATCCAATATTCTTTCACAAGCCGTGTGTCTGGTAAAATAATGAAGGAACAGAAAGTTATCATGCATCAGAACTTAATTCTAAAACTCTCAACCACACGAAGGAATTAACTACTTGTATCTGATGGGAACGAACTGACTCCATTATACCGGAGTGCAGGGTCGTTGAATGCATTTTTTGTTATTTCTTTGGATTTTTCATGAAATCATTTATTTTTAGTTCACTCCCTTCTCAAGCAAGCGTGTTGAAAGTCATCAGCATTGTGCGTGATAGTGTGTGATAGTGTGTGATATTATGCTCTCTTGAGCAGTTTCATCGTGTACGACAGATAGCTTTCAGCTATTCAGATATCTTTTTCCTATTCGCCAACCAGTATTCTTGTTGTCACACCTGTTTTCAGTCTCAAACAATACTGTCAAAGGTTTTCACACGAATGATTGAACAAGCAATCATATTTCAACACAGTTTCATTGCTTTTGGAGTTTTTGCAAGCTAAGTTTCAAACGACTCTTTGTGGTACATGTATTATATTATTAGACTTTTGATCAAATCGCTTCAGATAATCGTTTGAGATGAATAATTTAGTTGCTTTCGCTCATCATTTTTTGCCGTCCTTTCACCTCGTATTTTCCGAACTTCTTCCATCTCTCCCCTTTCACCACCTTCTCAACTGGTTCTTTAACTCTATGCCATATATTGAAATCAATTTCCTCTACTGGCTCTCCGGAAACACCGTCACCATCAGCTTTTCCATCGATACCCACTTCACCACAGGTATGAATAGTGCCATTCAAACCAACAATGACGCTATGGACATAGCCGCATTCAACATCGACTGCTTTTATAGGAAGGCCGTTGGAAACAACATCCACTCTAGTGGGCAAAGTTACACGAGCTGGTGTAACACCGAGGCCTAAACGACCACCGTCAGTCTTTCCCCACGCGTAGACATCTCCCGTCGAAGTAACCGCCATACTCATGTCAACACCAGCACTCATTTGAATAATCTTCACGTTCTTGTCATCGAAATTTTTTATTCGCAACGGGATCATGTGCGACTGATTGTTACCATGCCCAAGACACCCTGTAATACCCGCACCGCACGAATACAGACTGCCCTGATTGTCCAGGAAAAGAGAATGTCTGTGTCCAGCGCTAGCTCCAACAATATGGATTCCCGCTAGTGAATCGATCAGTTTTGGGATGCATTGGTCGCTTGAATCTTGGAGTTTGATGTTTGAAATTAAGTCCAAATGAGCTAATAAGTCGTCGACTCCGCCTTGTTGATTTCCATTAGCGTCTATTCCTCCTAATTGCTGCTGCTGCGGAAGAGGAGCAAAATTAAAGTTTTCGTCCAAATCACCCCCATCCATACCATCAAGAGCTCCTACTGGTTCATAATCGTATGGCGTATAGCTTCGACCAAGAACTCCAAAGTGTCCTAAACCAAATGAGAACACTTCACCGTCATCTGTCACGACCAAACTGTGTCTTGCTCCCAGTGCAACATTGGCAACGCATTCATCTTCTAGTCCACCTTTGGTAACTTGTTGTGGTGATACACATGGTCCTTTATCGCCGTGGCCAAGCTGACCGCAGAAACCGTCACCCCAAGTGTACAAATCACCATCCACGGTGACGGCAGCACTGTGCAATTCGCCGGCGGCAACACAGACACAACGCACTCCGGCGAGAGCTTCAATATATTGTGGGCGAAGCACATCTGGCAATTGTTTTCCACCGCTGTAACCGTGGCCAAGTGCACCGTATTGACCCGTTCCAAAGGAGAGCACTCGACCCGTACTTGTCAACAAGAGAGAATGGGCAACTCGTACCAAACCTCCACCTGCAGCAACCTGGACAATTCGGATTTTGTACCCAATACCTCCGACTACCATCTTCAATCTTTTTTCGTCTGTTCTACTTCCATGTCCAAGTTGACCGCGCTTTCCTACACCAGAACT
The DNA here is from genome assembly GCA_037355855.1 of Pseudo-nitzschia pungens. NCBI lineage: Eukaryota > Bacillariophyta > Bacillariophyceae > Bacillariales > Bacillariaceae > Pseudo-nitzschia > Pseudo-nitzschia pungens. The sequence goes on from CM074758.1 coordinate 1,990,039, forward strand.
AGCAACACCCGAACCGCCTGCCCCCGAGTTGCCTCCACCGCCGACGCGACACAAAGTGTGTTCTGGGGACGTCGAAACGAAGCGTCCGTTCACGAAAGAAGGTAGCATGGTCGGTGTTCTCCCACCAACACTCAAAACACTGTGCCCGCTGACAGTTTCTTGTAGAAAACGAGCGTAGCTCACGAATTCGGCCTTCCATTTCCCTGCCTTGCCTTTTATTTTCAATCGCTCCGTATCACCTCCACCGTAGGATTGTTCCACAATCTGCCGAGCCTCGTTAATGTCACGACACATGTCGAGATCGAAGGTTCCCAGTGCCGATTTATGGGCAAGACGAGACAACACATAAAATGCCCTTGCATCTTCCGTCACCAACAACTGGTTCATCTGTCGACAAGTCAGTGTCAAGGCACCCAAATCTCGAGCTGGTAAAAACGATAAAAAGTGGTTCAACGCGTCGTTTGATAAAGTAAAGATGTAGCATTCTTTGGCATTGATAACAGCTGCACCACCCCCAGCGTTTGGGCCGGCACTATTACCACCAGATTTAGAACCATCGGAGCGCGAGGCAGCTGCTGCGGCCTTTTCCCGTTCCTTCTTTTCTTTCGCCAGACGTCTTTCCTCACGTTTCTCAGCCAAACGTTGCTTTTTTTCTAATTTTTCGGCTAGCGTTAGTTTGGACATGTTGTGTCGTCCTTTCTCTCGTCCTGCCGACCTCTTCCGAGTCTCCAGTCTAACAAATGTATCAAGCAGAAAGCGAACTTGCTGGGGACACCGCAACTGTAACTTTTACTGGCACCCGTCTAATTATTCCAATGGCACTGACGCACACCTTTTCATTGAATTTTATTGAAATACCATTACGCATACACGTCCTTATCTTATCGTAGAGTAGTCGTGGTGAAAAAATCGGTTGGTGACTAGCGGATTTTGGTCCTGCTTCCACTGTATTCGAACCAAAAGCGTTCATAAACGTGTAAGATTACGTGTAGTGTTTTTGTTTTTAAGGTCTTAACTTCTACCCGCTCGGACACGGGAATCAATCAATTCTGTGACGACTTTGAATCTTTATCTGCTACACTATTTTTGATGAGTAGTTTTGAACCTGCCAGTCTGCAAGAAACGGACTTCAGATGAAAGGTTGTTTGAAATAAGAAAAAGTTGACAAGAAGTGCGCAGATGTGGGCTCACAGCTGGGAGTAACCTTACTGTATCATCAAAAATCATACACTTTGCTTTACCATCGCTTAGTTGATCCCTCCTACCACCACAGCAGTTTTGAAAGCTCTGCTATCAACAACTGTGGAATAAATCATCACTCTCCTGAAACCACGTTGACAAGATTTACTGAAATCTAACCAGAAGAACCGATGAACTTTGATGGAGTCAATTTGAAACACTGCTGGTGGTGGAGGCGACAGAATTCGGTAGAGGGAGAAGGGTCATATGTACAAGATGGAGACAGATGATTCAATGGTGATAATGCGATGAATCATCGCAGGTGGAAAGAGACTTGAAGGACAAAATGATAGACTACTCTCCAATGCTGATGCAAAGATTGATTAAAATCAACCAAAGTAGAGTTGGGCTGTGTCGTTTCAGCTTTTCTCACAATCGTCGGGCAGGAGCTCCTTTGGTATTCGGTTGCTGCCTCGGGATAAAGTGGCGAGAAGTTTTTTCGCCTGTTCGTTTCGATTCGGAATAGAACTATTGGCAATCGTTTGCAAGAAGTACCGGTACTCCCTGTAGTTGGAAGGAAGACGTGCGGTTCCGTTCCTGGCGCTTTCCAAAGCTTCCTCCAGGACTGTGCTTGCGCGACCCGAATCTTGTTTTGTCCTCGTGGTATCAGAGATTATGGCACGAATGAGGTAACTGTATGCCTGAATGGTCATTGGCAGCCCGACATCTTTCATCAGAGATATATAGTGTTCGCATTTTTCTACCGCAAAAGCATCACGCCGATTCCCTTCGGAAAAAGCTCTTAGGATTTTGTGGAAAATGTGAATATCTGGACCGGCATGTCTGTTTCCATTCTTCCATTCCTTCATCATCTCCCCGAATATAAATTCCATCTTTGTCAAGTTGTTTCGACGAGCCCAGGAATCAATCAATATGCCAAAGACGTACCGGTCGGGACGGAGGTGACTCTCACTTCGGGCAGCGGATCGATTCTGCAGATTGCCAAAAATCTTTTGAATCGCATCGATGGATTCGTTTCGTCCGCTCCGCTGCCAGGCCAGCATGAGATTTGTGTATCCCGCGAGGCTGGATTGCATTCCCCGCTCGGCTTGCCGTTCCATTTCCCGGATCAAGCCTTCGATGCGCTCGGGAGCGGAAGGGTGTCTCGTGCGCGACCACGCGAGAATGACCTTCTCGAACGATTTTGCATCCGGCTGCAGATCGCGGTGCGAAGCGTCGTGCCGCGCCAGTTCCGTCATGCGTTCCAATACGGTCTGCGCCATTTCGGCACCCAGCACCCGATCCTTGTGTTTCGTCCAAGCCACCAGGGTGTCCACGAAATAGCCTCGTCGCGGCATGAGTTTTTTGTTGCGGCTCGAAAGGGCGCGCTCGACGAGCTCGTCCAGCATTTCTTGTGCCTCCGCGACGCCGCCCGTCTTGGCCTTGGCAATGATGCACGCCTTCCAGCAGTCGTCGTTTGGCCGGAAGTTGGGGTCGCCCGTCCTGGTATAGAGATCCTGGAGCTGTTCCAGCAAGGATTCCACGCGTTCGTAGTTTCCGTTTCGCGCCAAGGCCAAAATGACGCGCGAGAAATTGGAAGCGTTCGGGGCGACGAGATAATTGCCGGCTTCGTACAGGGAGATCATTTCTTGCAGGACGTGATAGGCCATTTCGGCCCCGATTGCCGATTTCGAATTCGCCCAGGCGTTGAGCAAGTATTGATAGGACACCCGGTCCGGGACGACCTGGACCAGGCTCGAATTCTTCATTTCTTCCAGCAACTCTTCGATCCGCTTCGTAGAGTCCGGATGGCGCTGGCTCTTCGACCAGGCTTCCATGGTTGCCGCGTAGCTGAAGGCATTGGGGGCCGATTCGATCCATCCGCTCTTGGAATACAATTCGTGCATCATTTTGAGGAGCCCGTCCGCCATTTCCGGCGCCTCGATCCTGCCGCTCTTTGCCCAGGCGCGGATCACGTTGGTGAAAAACACAGTGTCCGGTCGCAGGCTGGCATCTTCCTCGTCCTCGTCCTCGTACGCCTGTGCCTGCGCCTGCGCCTGCCCCAACCGCCGGTCGAGCAACCATTGCGCGAGCAGGGGTGCCTCGTAGGGGTCGCCCCGGAGACAAATGCCGTCCACGATCATCGTTAGGGTTCGGTTGTCGACGTCCAGGTCTTCCACCTCCACCCATCCCATCATTTCGTTGGGGGTGACATCCAGCCTTCCGTCCCTCCAACCGATGCGCCAGCAATCCACCACCCTATTGAGCAAGTACGGTCGCACGTAGTAGCAATCATCGTCGCCACCGCGAATCGTTTGGTCGCCATCGTTCTGCTGCCGCGGTGCCACCTCGTCGCTGCCGCGATCCATCGATTCCGTGCCAGCCGCAATGTTGGCGTGTCGCCCGTCGTGGTATTCGTCGCGGTGTTCCTCGTGAAACCGTTGCTCCCGTGCCAGTCGCGCGAGAAGGAACTTGGCGTTCTCGAAACAGTGTTTGTATTCCTCCTTGTGTTCGTCGCGATCCTTGGTGCGATCACCGGGCCGCCGCTGCTGCTTCCGTCCTCGTCGACGGGGGAGCGAGGCGGAAGCGGACACCCAGTATTCCAGGGCATCCTCCGCCTCGATGATTTGTTCTCGCGTCATGAATCCCAGGGGCAGAGCCTCTTGGTCTCTGAGCCGCAACAAGATGCTCTCGGTCTTGTGGGCTTCGTCATCGGCTTCGGCATCGCCGTCGTCGTCGTTTCGGGCGGGCCGTTCGGAGCGAGAACCTCTTCCGCGATGGTAGGGTATCGTTGAAAAGGGTCTGCGCGACGCGTCCGTCGCAAGATCCAGCACCGGTGGCACGGCGGTCTGCTCCCTTTTCTCATCGATCCTCCAGGAGCAACCTCCGACTCCGAGAGGTAGACCCGTCGTGCCGATGCCCGATTTCCATGGTGTCCGGCTCGTCGACGGTAACGCGCTGCAGTTGCAGCTGCAGCTGCAGCTGCAGCAACGACGATGGTTTCGGCTACACCTTTCAACAGCAAAGACTCGTTGTTGGGTTGCGGCCGGTGTTGTCCGGTTCGCGAAGAGCGCGGTCAAGGATCGTTGGTTCCTCCCTCCCCTGCAGATATTTGCTGTTCGACGAAAGGAGTGCATTGTTTTTCGCCCTCGATCCTTTGCGATACCGTCGAGTATCGATGCATGAAATACGTAGTAATTGGGAACAGAACCCAGCCCTAATCCATACTCCACAATACTATCGAGCGATTCGGAACCTTTTTCCACGCTCTCCTCGGACCATTCAACTTTCAAACATGCAAATGGAAGCTAGAATTTGTGCGATGGTGGAATAGATGACATTCCGGTCTCCTTCGACGCACACGGTGACAGTTCTCTCGTCTTGTGGTATTACGTAACCTCATTGATTGACGTTTGACATACTTTTTTGGTTGATGGGTTTCGATTTTCGGTTTGCATGTTGTTGCTTTTTCAATCATGTCACCTGTTCCTATCGTATGTATGTACTTAGTCTACGATGGTAGGGTATGAAATATGTACGAAGTACTACTAATTACGTAGTAAATCTTATGTAACAAACCTCTTGCGCAAAGATGATGGCGCGTCCTCCGTTGCGGAGTTGCGCAAACGATCACCGATCAGGGATATTGAGATGATTTTTGTTCCTCAGCAATCGGCACCGAACCATAATCCATTCGAGATAGAAGCGGCCTCGAGCCCTTCTCGCAAGCCGATTGTGCGATAAATGATTGCCGTCGTGTCTTACAACACAATCAAAGCTGAGGATCCTCCCGTGATGGCCATACATACTCACCGAGAACAAGCCGATCCATTCCCACGGAATCCTCGAATACCATACTAATAGCGTTCCAACAATACCAATGCCAACCTTCCACTCGATCCCGATCCATCCATCGGTGAGAGCTCGGCTTCTCCAACCACAGCGAGAACATCCTGCTGGCGATTCCGATGGGCAGCAAATGCAGAATCCCCAACAACAACAACAACAACAAATCCAACAACCCGTGAAGAGCAATGTGGCCATACCACGATCCTTGCTGACGCGCGATCCGAACGATTTGGCGGGCATGTTTTCGAACGGGAACAACAACAACAACAACAACAACCACAACGAAAGGGATCGGAGAATGGCCGGGATCCTGGCGCTCCGGAACCAGGTGGCCTCCGCCATGATTTCCAAAACGCGCAACGGAAAGCGGCTCCTCCTGTGTTGCCACCCGAAGGATTTGCGGGGCCACCCGCAAAAGAGGCGGCGCCGGGAACAGGACGCGGGCACGGACGTGCCCCTGATCCCCGGTGGCGGCTCTCTGAGTCTCCTGCAAGCCCGGAACTTGCAGCGAGCGGCGAGATCGAAGAGTCCGGAGCGCCGCCCCGAGGTGTTTTCGACGGGATGCCGCGCCCTGGACGATCTGGTGGCCTTTCCCGCCGAGTATTGTTTCTCGTCGTCCTTCGATGACGAGCGTGGCGATTGTGGCGGCGATCCGGACGGGGTGGTGGAACGTGCTGCAGCAGAAGCAGCTGCTGCTTCCGAAATTGTTCCCGAGACCGTCGACGCGCTTTCCGGAACCGCGAGGGGCCTTCCCCGGGGATACGTCGTCAAGCTCTCGGGGACCATTGGCAAGACGCAACTCGCCCTGCAATTCGCGGCACGCGCCGCAACACAGTCGCAATCGAAATCGCGGTCGATGCCAACATCGCGGCCGCGGTCGTCCCGGGGAGGATGCGGCGGCGAGCGCATTCGCTACTGCTACAGCACGGCGGGACACTCGGGGGCTTCCCTGGCGCGGCGCGTCTTCCAACACATCTCAGCCATCCACGAGAGCCCGGGGAATGAACGGGGAGCAAGCGACGAGGTCGCCAAGAGAATCGAGTTTCAGCCCGTAGCGAGCCTGGCGCAGCTCGTGGCGACCATTGCCAAGCTCGAACGCGAATGGAGGGAGCACGCGGCATGGAAATCGGAATCGACATCGACATCGGAATCGAAATCCAAACCGCCAGACCAACAGTCCTTGAATCGGGGTAGTTCGGGGGACAAAGCCCCCGTATCCATGCTCGTGTTGGACGCATTGCCGTGGATGTTGGTGGAACGAGAGGAGCCGGAACGAATCCGATCCCTGAATCGATGGCTCAAGAGACTGGCCCGGCACTACTCGGTGTGGATCGTCGTGGTAACAACGTCCACGGGGGACGGCGGGGCAGCCACATCGACTTCAACATCGGCGTCGTCGTCCTCGTCGTCCTCGCTGTACAGCCACACAATGCCGTGCGACATTCACCTCGGGCTCCAAAAGCAATCCACAGCGAACAATGGCACTTCGTCCCTGCGACTGATGCGGCACCCGGCGAGAGCCGTCACGGGACAGGATTGCATCACGATCCTGCACGATTCCCGGTTTGGGATCACCACTCCCGACTGATCGATCCGTGCCGAGGGTGCGATTTCGTATCAATTTTGACATCGCGTCGTGCACTACGTACCGTAGACAGTGCACCTTGATGGTGGGAACCGTCCTCCACGAAGCACATACTTGCTCGCGTAACAGACCCGGATCGTCGGAAGACAAAAAAGTATCTCGTCAGCGCTGTCGGATTGCACTATTGAATACACCGAACTTCTGTTGGACCGTCTCCGGCGTGTGTCGAAATAACGGAGATTCTTGATAGGAAACGCCAAAATGCGGATCACAATTTTGATTTTTAAAATCCAGTAGCTTTGTTTGAATTTCAGTATACAAAGATAGGAAATCCGAATTTTCGAAACACCATCAAGTCTACCTCTTTAGAATGTAAACCGTTCTGTTTGTTTGTGTTCACCTCCTCGTCTTCTTTTCTGTGACATTTTATTGAACCAACTCTGTCATTTTGGTGCAATCGTTGGATATCAAAGACAATAATTTTGTTCGCTTGTGTTGAGATTAGTATCTGCTTTAATATCCCCGCTCTATGGCTGAACCATTACAAGAACCAAATGATGTTTATTTGAGACTAGGATTAAAAGGATCCTTAAGTCATTGTCTTCGTCTACAAACTGTCTGTCGATACGCTTTTTGAAAAGCGAAGCGGTCATACATTGTCGGATATTATTCTTGTAACAAAATAAATGGTTGGTAGAGGTACGTGTAATGAAAGTAATAGGCAGCTTATTATCAGTTGCCATCAATCTTATTGTGAGAATTTCTTGTAAGCACAAGAACTTCACTTCATTGATTACTGTGATTCTCCTAGCTACCAAAGCCTGGCGAAAGAGATTGAAGCTCTCCCTAGAATGAACCAAGCAATGCGGAACATCACCACCAGCCATTCAAGTGACAGTCTTTTCTTCTGTTTGAGGAGTAGGATTTCACTTTAGAGCTTCAATCCTCAACCTGCTGCCATCGGAGAACAACAATTCAAGCCCCCAGTTCGTTCCCAACAACCCAACCCAACCTCGCTTCTTGTTTTTGTCTCTTCTCTTCCTGTCTTGTTGTTGGCGTTGGTTGAAGCTGTTGTCACAACTACCACCAACAGTAGTACTACTAGTAGTACTAATATTGAATTACGCTCTGAAGTACTGCTACTACTACTACTAGTAGTAACCACCATAAACGATTGAATCATTAGTTTTTAACATTGCTTCCCTTCACGTGTTTCTGACAGAATATAATTGTTTCACGTAGAACTTTTCCAATGCTTTTGAGATCCATCAGAGGTTCAAGGTGTGCCGTAGCAGAGATCACCTATTACTACTTCATAGTTTCTCTTCATCCAATCACACTTCTGAGATGAGAAAAGAAAGATTTTGAACCTCAATTATTTTTCCTTTTTTTTTGTTGAAGTAAGCAAATACGGTACGCATACTTCGTCCGTATCCGTTAGGGATACCTGGTATCATTGCACCGGTCGATGAAGCGGAAAACAAATTTGATACTCCGTTCGAAGTCATTACGTGTACGAGCACGTGAACCTTACCGGTACGTGTTGTTCCTGTTCGTAGTTGACAAAAACTGCGAACGTGAACTTGTTGCAACAGGTAAGTTCCTCGAGAACTTTTGGTTTTTAACGAAGTTTACAGTTAAATAGTGGTTAAAACTCACAACGGAACTCGATGTAAGCTTTATGCTGGCGCTAAATTCGATTTTTTTAACTACCATCGGGAGCACGGCATTCTCAAGCAAAAATTCAATCTTACTATCATCGGTAACGGGATTACCCCGAAGATTACGCGTACGGTACACACGTACCGTACGAGAACTCTTTGCCGTTAGAAACCGTGTTGACGCAAAACAAACCATTTCGAATGAGCACAAGTAAGTTACGTCGTACTACGTAATTTGCAGTAGTACGTACCACCACCATGCCTTCGTAACAAGTACCGTGTGCTGCCGCACAGGCAAAGGGAGGTAGAAATAACCACTTTTATCGCTTTGGAACTCCTACAATTGCTCGCACAACAGATATCTTTTGTGTTGTTCACGACCTTCGATAGTATTGAAAGCGTTTGTTCTGATTTGGACAGAAAGCAATTTGATTATGAACGCTACAGATTATCAACAAAAGAGAGCTGCTGTCGAGAATTCACCGGAGAGGATATCCAAGGGTAAGAGACCCTCGAATGGTTACTCAACACCTTCAACCGTTGAGACTACACCTCCGCGCCTTGTAACTCCTAATCTCGTGACAGAATCTCCGACCGGAGACTTAGAGTATTGTCACAAACCTACAGCCAACAGTTATGGCACAAACTTTGTATCCTCACTGAAAGCAAAGGAACCCAATATGAGATATCAGCTGAACAAAGGTCGCTTGGAAACAAGCAAGCCTTTGGGTGCAGAAAAAGAGAATCTTTCCAAGCCCGACAACCAAAGTTTCCACTCAGAAAAGCCAGCCAGTAAAAGCTATGGAAGCAAATCGTCGCCCCCGTCGCGGATCAGCAGTAGCAAGCGCAGAAGTTCAGGCAGTGAGGGCGGTAGCAGCAAGAGCAAGTTGCTCAGTAGTAGTCTCCGGAAGCACGATCCGAACACCTACAAGATCTTTATTTTGCTCCTGCAACCCAAACTGAAGACGTTTGAACTGATCCAGCTCATTTATTCGTCAAATGATACAACAGTTGGCAATATTATTGCAATGATTCCCGAAAATGCCACTGAGCCCGCTCTTGGTTCTCAAAAGTATATTGGGCTCTGTCGCCCCAAGACGGAAGAAGAAATTTTGGACCACGATATTTTGGCTTCGGAACCTCGAGCTACCACTGGTGTGGAATCTGCAAAGATCACCTTGGGAGAGATACTGGTTGCCATTCCAGATGGTTATAGCGGAGCTGATGTTGCTGTTCTCGCCAAACAGATTCTTTCCAATCCAAAAATTGTCAAATTGCTGAAACGATCCGACCCCTTGGCCCCCAAAAGACGCCGGTCTAGTAAACGAGGTCACCCTCCACGACGCAGCAGATCAAAAGAACACGTTGATGTTATGGAGAAGTTTGACGAGGAAGATGAGATGAGACAGGAACAGGAACAGGAAATCAAACAACAGGAGAAACTAATGAAGGAGGCCATGGAACATGCTGCCCAAGAGGCAGCGGCAGCAAATGCAGAAATCCCCGGAATCCCGAGTATCGACGTTCCAAGAAGCATTGATCAAAATTCATTGCGATCCTCCTCAATAGGAAGTTTGGAAAGCAGTCTAGGAGACGAGAAAAGTACGGAATCCAGCCTGCAAGAATCAATCGACGAGTCCTATAGCTCGTGGTCGAAATCTTTTGATGCTTCATTTGCCACTACTGTCTGCTCTGGGGTTTCCAAACGATCCGTTAGACGCCGCGATCGCCAGTCGCGCCGGATGAAAATCATTCAGCGCTCTGTGGCTGCGGGCTTTGTTCTTATGCTAGCCATGTATTTTGTGGATCCTCATGGGTATGGTCGCTCAGATGAAGAGAAGCAGGTGTCGCATGCAGCAACAACTGAAAATCCAATGGGCTTGACAGGTATTTTCCAGTGCCTATTTTTGTTGCTCTTTCTTTACCAGGTGGAAGCGTTCATTCGAACAACATCAGCAGCAGACGATCGCGATGAAAATAGAAAATCTTCGTTCATCGAGTTCCTGCAGTCTACCAAGGCAATGAAAAAATTGAAGGCTCGATTTGCGAAAAAATTGAAGAAACCATCTACTCGATCCCGTCGAGGAGCTGTGGGTGCCTATGATTATGATGAAAACACTAGGACTCAAAAACTTCGTAGCTTTTCGCTCAAGGGAAGTAATCACCACTTGAGGTCATCATCAAATCTTCATGATGTTGGTGACACTGGCTCTCTCTGAATCGCGGAAACTAAAGTTACAGCACTAGAAGAACGTCTCCGTGTAAAATAGCAGTATAATAGCTAACATAAATTTCATTCAAAATAAAATAAATAAACAAAAAAGCTACAGTGTCAGATCAACTTTCTCTCGCGTTTTGACAATCGCTGCATTGATCTTAATTTGTTGAACTATATCTCCTCTACGTCTGAACAATGAAGACATCGCCTAGATGAGTCTTGGTGCTTCTAGCTATGAGGCAGTGTATTCGTTTGAACCAAATTTCAGTAACGTTGAAACGAACTCTCGTTCTCAAAATAGTAAGCGACATCTCATGATAGTAGCACAGCGACAACATGTAATTGCCTCTGAACAAGAATCAGCAGCAGTGTGCTATTGAGAATGATAAGCTAGTACCATAATTGTATTTTCTTCAGGACACTTCTCTAGTATAGTACCTGTCTCAACGACAAGAGGCTGAGTTCATGCATTCATTCAGCAATCTTGATCACGGAGAATCAGATTATTATCTGTAAGAAGCAACATGTACTGCTGCTACAAACTCCACCACCAGTGTTTGCAGCATGATACACCAAGAACTTTGAACACAGATGCTGCTAGACCAATCCCCACGAGCCATCTCACACAAGTTGTGACAAGACCTAAATTCAATTCACGACTTTGAATAATTACTTATATGAGGTGCAAGATGGGGCCACCACATCATTATACAAGAACCTAAAGGCAACTACACCACAAGCATCAGTGTGGGGACAGAAAAATCTAACTTCTGCCCAGAATAGTGACGCAACTGCCCAGAATAGTGGTGACGCAAAATGATGTGCAATTCATTGCACCCGACGGTCCTGGTTACAGCACTCTCCTCTAAAATGTTGAAAGCATGCACCTGTATGTTACAGTAACTCAAGGTTTACTACTACTACTAGTAGTAGTAGTAGTAATAGCAAACACTTCGAAAGGGAACCTTCTAATAGGAATAGCTTAGGAGATAATCCGTAATTACTTCCTACAACGTAGGGTAAGGTTTACAGCAGTACTACTTGTAGTTGGCACGAAAACATATTGATATTTATCTCTAACTCTAATAGAATGAATCTACAGTACAAAAGAAAGTACAGAAATATCTTACTCCGATTGCGGATCATGGGTCTCGTACTCCACGTACATACGAGCTCGTACCGGTTCAGGTAAAACTGTGTCCGCGCAAGAAACTGATGACAAAAGAGGCATTGTTCATCGACGACTGCGGTCATCCGTTTAACAGCCGATGAGACTAATGCAAACTAGTTGTGGGTCAAACGACACAATCAACAAGCACCAACAATACAATGGTGAGTGAACTGAACGAATCATACTGATATGTGATCTAAGCAATTATTGTCTTCGGACCAGATGAATCGAGCGGTTTGGATAGAACTGGCTTGAGAAAAGCGTCCAATCCTGTAGACGTTCTCTTTGACCGTGAACGTGACGCAAAGGCGTCCACTGCAAAACAACCGTAAGGCAGTGACTTTTACCCATGCATCAGTGCTAACTCTATCAATATCGTTTTTTTGCACCACAATTTTTCAGCCGCTTCGTCTAGATATAAAGAAAAAGCTATCGGCGTCCAGTGAGCGCGTAAAAAGCGTGGATCTGCACCCCACGGAACCATGGGTGTTGGCAGCGCTCTACTCGGGAAATGTTATGATTTGGGATACCGAATCGGGAAGCCTCGCCAAATCGTTTGAGGTCTCGGAACTCCCAGTGCGATGCGCCAAATTCGTCGCTCGCAAGCAATGGTTCGTCGCGGCTTCGGACGACATGCGATTTCGAATTTTCAACTATAACACGATGGAAAAAATCAAGGAGTTCGAGGCGCACGCTGATTACATCCGTTGCTTAGAAGTGCATCCCTCTCTTCCATATGTGTTGTCTAGTTCCGATGATATGTGTATTAAGCTGTGGGATTGGGATCGTGGCTTTGACTGCACACAGCTATTCGAGGGACACTCACACTATGTTATGCAAGTCAAGTTTAACCCGAAGGACACCAACACTTTTGCAAGTGCTTCCTTGGATCGGACGATCAAAGTTTGGGGACTTGGATCTCCGGCACCACATTATACACTCGATGGACACGAAAACGGAGTCAACTGTATTGACTACTACCCATCCGGTGACAAACCTTACATCTTGAGTGGATCTGACGATCAGACGGTGAAAATTTGGGATTATCAGGTAAGGTGTGCTTGGTTGAAGATAGACACACTCTATCAGCCGGTAGTCTAGTTGATCACGTCTCGTTCTCATTTTCGCATTTTTCGCTTCGGGCGTTCATACACTCTTTTCTTCATGCAGACAAAGTCCATCGTTCACAGTTTGGATGGGCACACGAACAATGTTTGCTCTGTTATGTTCCATCCCAAACTACCTATTATCGCGTCCGCTAGTGAAGATGGAACTGTTCGAATTTGGCAATCCACAACTTATCGGGCGGAAACTACTCTGAATTATGGAATGGAACGTGCTTGGGCACTTGCGGCATCCCCTCAAAGCAACAAACTTGCAATTGGATTCGACGAGGGCTGTGTTTGCATCGAGTTAGGTTCCGATGTTCCCGTTGCCTCGATGGATACTACCGGAAAAATTGTTTGGGCAACCAATAATGATATCCAAACAACAAGCGTCAAGGGACTGGCTGGATCTGGAGAAGATGCTATACCAGATGGAGAGCGTCTTCCTGTAGTGCCCCGTGATCTTGGTTCTTGCGAGCTTTACCCTCAAATGCTCAAACATAACTGTAACGGACGTTTTGTAGCTGTTTGCGGAGACGGAGAATTCATCATCTATACAGCACAAGCCTTGAGAAACAAAGCTTTCGGCCAGGCGCTCGATTTTGTCTGGTCTGGTAGTGGAACTGGAGATTACTGCATTCGGGAATCATCTAATTCTATCAAAACCTACAAGAATTTCAAGGAGAGTCAAACTATCGTCCCAGCGACGGCTAGCGCTGACGGTCTTTTCGGAGGAACCACCATTGGTGTCAAGGGATCCGATGGTGTCTTGTTCTATGAATGGGACTCCGGTGAATTCATTCAAAAGATCGAAGCCATTCCGAAAGATGTTTACTGGAGTGACAGTGGCAACATGGTGTTGCTTGCTACAGGGGAATCCGCTTACGTTTTGAGTTACAATGCGCAACAAGTAGCGCAGGCGATTGCTATGGGACAAGTGAACCCCGAAGCAGGTATCGATGGATCATTCGAGTTGCTTTATGAAATCAACGACACCATTACTTCCGGTAAATGGGTTGGAGATTGCTTCATTTTCATTAACGGTGCAGGCCGCTTGAATTACTGTGTTGGAGGACAAATTGAGACGCTAGTCCATCTCGAGACTTCCGCGGGAGGCCAAAGCCAACACACTGTGCTTGGATATTTGGCAAAGGAAGATAGAGTCTACCTAGTGGACAAATCTTTGAACATTGTCGCGTACAAGGTTATGCTTTCCGTCCTTCAGTACCAGACTGCCGTCATGCGAGGGGATTTCGATGCTGCCAATCAACTCCTACCAAACATTCCAGAATCTGAATACACCAAGGTAGCGCGTTTCCTTGAATCTCAAGGATTTAAGGAAGAAGCCTTCGCGGTGACAACTGACCAAGATCACAAATTTGATCTTGCACTTGAACTTGGCCAAACAGAGACTGCTCATGCACTTCTTCTTGAAACGCCAGATGAAGATAAGGATTCGACTGAAACCGAGTCTAAATGGAAGCGTCTCTCTGATGCTGCTCTCAAGGAGAACAACTTGGAACTTGTCGAAGCCGCAAGTGTTGCAAGTCATGACTACTCTGATCTATTATTGCTCTACTCTGCCATTGGAAATTTGGCTGGCATGGAGAGACTTGCAGATGCTGCAGCAAAACACGGCAAAACTAATGTCGCATTTGTTGCCTACTTGTTGACAGGCAATGTTGAAGCATGCGCAGAGCTTTTGATTTCTACGAAGCGACTGCCTGAGGCAGCTATGTTCGTTCGCACGTACCTGCCTTCTAAAATTGATGAGTACGTTGCCTTATGGAAGCAAGACCTGTCAACTGTTAGTGAAACAGCTGCAGCAGCTCTTGCAACACCTTCATCCAACCCCGAACTATTCCCTGACTTCAATATTGGTCTTCAAGTTGAGGCACTGTTCGTGGAACAAAGAAAGGCAACCAAAGCAACTGGAATGCCCGGTCACACATATCTCTCTGCTAAGGATGACCTTGAACTTAACCTGATCGAATTGATTAAAGCACGTCAAGCGGCAGGGGCAGGGGAAACAAAACAGCCAGAGCCAGCAGATGAGGTCCCTGCAGAAGCAAATGAAGACGATGCTGAAGCGGAACTATTGGCAGCGGAAGCCGCGGCAGAAGCCGCCGCAGAAGCCGAAGCAGCTGCCGCAGAAGCCGCTGCCACTGAAGCTGCTGAAGCAGAACGACTGGCAGCAGAGGCCGCCGCTGCTGAAGCCGCCGAAGCAGAGAGATTGGCAGCAGAGGCTGCAGCTGCGGAAGAAGATGCCGCAGACGACTTCGGAGATGACTGGTAATCTCTCTGTTGAAGATTAGATGATATCAGCTCCATACACCTATTAAACACAAGGTCATGTTGAATTTCGAAGATAATTCTCTGATGCTAAGTCATTTTCAAAAAAGTTGAACTAGTTAAAATAGATTCACTCGCTGTTTGAATACGTCGAGGTTCTTCCCATACGCAATGTTTGCCTCAATTGATTTCGAAGACACAAAACTGGTCAAAACACTACGAATTACTTCTATTTCTTTCCCAACAACGATATAGGATTGGAAAGCATTACGATGATTACCGGTACCGATGGTGTCATACGGGTACGAGTTCGAACAAGAATTGAAGCTCATAGAATTCCAAAAATAGTACTGAATAAGTCCTTTTCTTATCAAACTCTTAACGACCACCGCGAGGAGGCCAACTTTTTTCAAATTTTTGAACCATGTTCCCGTGATCAGTAAGATTACGTGTCAATCAAGGTAATCTCGATCGTAACAAAGAAAAAAAAATCGTTAGCAATATCCACATCAGGTTTTCACAAGGTAAGGAATTTTGCGGCTTCTTTGTTACAAAGAGAAAGCCTGTGTCGTTGACATCAGAAAAGGAAACATTCTGATGATACTGCGATCATATGTCGAGACCACCAACGGTCGGGAAATCGCAGGAATGAAACCTCCTAAGACGATAGAATTTGAAACCCAGAACACAGCTATGTCGGGATACGTAGACATAGATCTTGAGCAGAGGAAAGATGGCATCGAACGCAATTGGTGTTCTAACGATGCTACCGTCGGTGATTTTGAAAACGGAGAATCCATCTGGATAAAATTTCCGGAAAATCGACACGAACATAGTGATGAAAGGGAAAGCGATGAATTTGATGATTACCAATACGGAAAGAGGCAGGAGATCGACACTGGATTCCCAAAAGCTACGTCCAAAGCCCATGACATTCCGAACCAAATTCTTACAGATCATTCGAAGCAGACCATTTTGGAAAAATGGGAATCGATCATACGAGCTAATCACGGTGTGGAAACCTTTGGAAAGCCAGTTGAGTTCGATGAAAACGATGAACCGCGTTCTCGGTTGCACAAAAGTCGACCTGTAGGTGTTCTCACGAACAGCTCATTGAAGTCAACGCCGTTGGAAAACCGTCGTACCATTGGGCTTGACGATATTACAAATAATCTGAATACACCGCCGTCAACCACACAGATCCTTAGATCAGACAAAGTTGGCATGACGCGTCAATCGAGCACAAAAGAAGTCATCAAACCTGAAAGATTTTTCGACCGACACAATGTGTCACCAATTGTGACTTGCCCTAGTCCGACGGATGTCACAAACGAAAAGAATGTATCTGATCCGGCAAGAGTACGCAGATCATTTGGTCTAAGTGATTTTGTTGAAGGTTTGAATACCCCGTCAGCAACTAGAAATAATAAGGAAGATGAAAAGCTAGACACAAAAATTACTCTCCGGGATAGCATCAGAGGAACTGAAAATGCTGCTAATGACAATGCTATTTCAAACATCCATGATTCGACGGTGAAAAATAGTGTGGATTCTCAATCGACAGATAAAAAGTTCGAAAAGTTACTTGGCATATGGAATAATCGAATCGAAGAGGATCATTGTTCGAACAAGCTCCAAAGTCACAGCCCTAGCCCTTGTAAAAATCCCGAAGATGAAAAGTTCCTCTGTGTGGTGGACTCTGGCCACCAAAAAAGAAGCAAAAGCGATCAAATAAAAGAAAAGCCGATTCGCGCCCTTGTTATCCTAGAGCACCCCAACAAGTGTGATCTTTTAGTAGGCGAGACCCAACGAAGCTACGAGGGTGAAGATCTATTGGTGATCCAAAATGTGAACATCAAAACTAATGGCATCGAGTGCGAGTGTTCGAAATCCGTCTTCAGTGGAAAGGAGGACCTAATTTCATTTTTTTTGCCTCAGATGGGTATGGCCTGCGCATGTGGTCGCAAGCGCAACCGTCTTGTAAACCCTGATGATCCAACGCTCCTAGAAAACATCTTGCGTCCTTGGCAAGTTGAATTTCTTACCAGCTTAGGTATCAAACGAGGCGAAGAACTGGTGAAAGCAAAGCATCGGAGTGGCGATATTATGGCAAGAGCAATGAGACAATGGAGGAAGAAACACGGCATGACCTCGTTTAAAACAAGTGCGTGCGCTACGGCGCTTCACATTTGGTCTAAAATCTGCAAGTCCTATGTTCGATCCATCCGTCGCCAAATCCAGGAAGGCAACGATAATTTTGAATACGGGCCTCCTGATGGAATTTTATTCAGCGAAATGTCGCAGTTTCTGGTTGATTTGCCAGCGGCTCCAAAACGAAGAAACAAAAGTGTCAAAGGTTCGGGTGATTACGAACCAAACTCACAGGTAGAGGTTTAGTTGAGCTAGCTGTTTGAAATATATTGCGCTGTTCGGCGATGTTAAGTCAACAATATTATAGAAAGAATTGCATGTGTTAACTTTTCGGTAGGGACCCAATCCATACGTGTAGTTGTTTCACATCATCTGTGTCTTTAGGAGGGCAGTTGGGATCCCTAAGGGAGATTCATCATGCTTTCATGAAACAAATACTAGTGGTAGGCACCATTCTTACGAGCGAACAGCTATGGAAAGAGTACAGAAAAACAATCAAGTTCTGCTGTTACGGATCACGAGCTATTTGACCAAAAAAGCAAAGGTTTCATCGCAGCAAATACATTCATGGATACAACTTACACCGGGTGAAGCGGAACGACTGCACCGGAATGGTTCCGCGCGGACGAACCGAACCGAACGAACGAAAGAGCGCAGCAAACCCTTGGCACACGACGACTCGGACGAAAACGACCTCGTGGATCTGACGTTTTGCGGCGGGAGGGCATCGACATGACACGACACGACACGCACAAACACAAACACACGCCGTGACCCGCCCCGGTGTTCGGCTGCCGTCCGTGACAGACTCCTTCGTTTGTTCCGTTCGTTCGTTCGTTCGTTGGTCTGGAGGAGTTGCCCACCAAACCGGGTGCGCAGTTTGCGGAAGGGCCGAAAATCCATTCCGCAACGCACGCACGCAAACACGCAAGCACACATTGAGCAGAACATGTGGGACGCAGAGGGTGACCGCAATCCCTCTCGAAGGAGTCCGTGCCTTTTCTAGCATCACCACCGTCGCGCCATGGATTCGTTTCCTCGATTTCCGCGTCGTTTGTTTTCACTTTCGATTTGCAATCGGTGGATTGATGGATGCATATTGATTTGATGGGTTCGTTTCATTTCGTTTCGTTTCGATTCATTCTTAGATTTTTTTTTTGATTGCTTACTAGATCAATTACTTGATTGATTAATTCACTCGTTCCAGTGCTTCAAACTGCACGATGCTGTTACCCCGAATGACCACTTGTCCCAAGTACGCTCCTCCGTCGCCTTCCGCGTCTTCGATCACCACGTTCAGAAAGGCATCGTATCCCCGCAGCGTCCCGACTATTTTTCGGTTTCCGTTCAGCGAGAGCTTTAGTCGTTTGTCCTGTGGGATGTTCCAACAATAACCATACAAACAATCGCGGGACCGAGCGATTGCCGACCGAGCCGAGCCGAGCCGAGTCGAATGCAAGAGAAAATACAAAGAAAAAGTCCGAAAGCGAAGGTTTGTTCGTTGGTCAGAAATGATGAAGGTATCCGCGGCAGCAGTAAGTGTGTCGGTTTGGTTCGGGAAAGCGGTCGAGTGCCAAACAGCGCGGCTCGATACACGCATCGCATTAGCACGTCGCTATTACCGACGACGTCTTGCGTGTGGGGGGTTGATTGCGTCGATCGTTGACCGTCATTCAGCACGCAGCCCGGTGTCCGCGGCAGCGTCAATTCAATAAGCATTGCTTTCTTACTCACCATAAATCGCTTCAGATCGGGTCCTTTTTGGAATTTGCTCGTTGCCATTTTGTACGATGTGGTTTGGTTCTGGTTGTCCGCGTCTTCGAATGGAGGGTTTTCTGGAGTGGTGGGCTTGGTTGCTGCGACGTCTTGTTCGATTTACCCATCGACTGCTTGCGATATCGTTGCGACTCGAATACGGTAAAAATCTTGCGAAGTAGTAATTGAGATTGATGGCAGCTGCAACAAACGACTAACAAAACCAACCCCAGGACTGACTTGAAAAAGCTTGGCGCAAAATAATAATCACTCGCAGCACCATTCGACCACGCCCCCCGAAACTATAGAATAAAATATAATTTTTAGACTGATCGAAGTTGGGCGTACAGCGAACAAGACTGCTGTACTTACTCATGACGTTGATTGCCTCGACAAAAATATCAGAACATATAATTAATTCTTCAATTCCCCCCATTTTCATTTGGCGTTTTCCTCGACATCCCTTCGTCAACGAGAGTGAAGCGTAATTTTAAAATCCTCACAATCTGAAATCGAACGAGCAAGAAGGTTGCGATTGATTCTTCCAAACCCATCGCTTTCCTATTAGATCATCGAATACAACATGTTCATCCACCGTTTTTGAAATACACTCATCAATCAACTATCCAATCAGGCAGACAGCCAATACAATACAAACAACAAGAAGCACCAACAGAAAGCGACGAAAAGAAACACCACCAACACCACCACCAACACCACCACTAACAACAACCATCACCACCATGTCGGACACCCTGAACGACGAGTATTCGATCGCTCGCAAGCTCACGCAGCGAGCCGCGGCGCGTGAAAACGCCTTGTCCAGCATCACCTCCGCCAAGGGCCTGGTGCCGTACGTGAGCGGGAGCAGCGAAGAATCCGGGAGCATCGGTGCGGATTTCTCGGACCTCGCGCTGAAACCGGACCACGTCCAGCGACCCTGCTGGACCTGTCCCGACGGAAACATTTACCTCGAGGCCTTCCACGACCTCTACGTCCAGGCCTACGATTTCCTGGTGGCCATTGCCGAGCCCATTGCGCGCCCCGAGTTCGTGCACCAGTACAAGCTGACGCCGTATTCCCTGTACGCAGCCGTAGCCACCAACATCGAGACGGAATCGATCATCAACGTGCTGGAACGCCTCTCGAAGAACGCGCTGCCGAAAGAGGTCAAGAAATTCGTCCGGGAGTGCACGTCCAAATACGGAAAGGCGAAACTCGTCCTGAAACACAACAAGTTCTACGTCGAGTCCGAGTTCCCGATGGTCCTGAGAGAATTGCTGCGGGATCCCAAGATTGCGCAGGCCCGAATCCACGACCAGCAGGCCGATGTGGACGAGTTCGGTTTCACCACCCACACCAAGGCGGAAGAAATGAAAGAGAATTTAGAAATGCTGCGAGAACCCGGTGACGGGGATTCCGACGACGACGACGACGACATCGATGCCATGTCGTCGAAGCAAAAAAAACCAACCGTGGTCGTGTCCTTCCAGGTAGACGGGAGAAAGGTGGAAGACGTCAAGCGGCAGGCCATCGAATTGGATTACCCATTGATGGAGGAATACGATTTCCGCAACGATACCATGAACCCCAATGTTCCGCTGTTCGATCTGAAACCCATCACACGGATTCGCAGATACCAGGAACGATCCCTGGCAAAAATGTTTGGAAACGGTCGAGCTCGATCCGGTATCATCGTGTTGCCGTGCGGTGCCGGAAAGACCCTGACGGGCGTCACGGCCGCGCAAACGATCAAAAAGAGTTGCGTGTGTTTGGCAACCAATGCCGTATCGGTTCTGCAATGGAAATACCAGTTCCAAAAATGGACCAACATTCCCGACGAGCGGATCTCGGTCTTTACCAGCGACCAAAAGGACGAGCTGCACCCGGATGCCTGCGTGCTGGTGACGACCTATACCATGATCTCGTACTCCGGAAAACGGTCCGAGCAGTCCCAAAAAGTCATGGACCAGATCACGGGCCGAGAATGGGGCTGCTTGCTGATGGACGAGGTGCACGTCGTTCCCGCAAAAATGTTTCGGCGCGTCATTGGATCGGTCAAGGCCCACACCCGATTGGGACTCACGGCGACGCTGGTGCGAGAAGACGACCTCATCTCCGATCTCAACTTTCTCATCGGGCCGAAACTCTACGAGGCCAACTGGATGGATCTCACGGCGCAGGGCTATCTCGCAAACGTCCAGTGCGTCGAGGTCTGGTGCCCGATGACCGGGCCGTTCATGAAAGAGTACCTGAGTGCGAGCAACGCCCGGCTGAAGCAACTCCTGTACGTGATGAATCCATCCAAGCTGCGGGCGGTGGAGTTCTTGGTTCGGTTCCACGAAGAAAGGG
The DNA here is from genome assembly GCA_037355855.1 of Pseudo-nitzschia pungens. Lineage (NCBI taxonomy): Eukaryota > Bacillariophyta > Bacillariophyceae > Bacillariales > Bacillariaceae > Pseudo-nitzschia > Pseudo-nitzschia pungens. Next base: position 2,011,358 of record CM074758.1, read on the forward strand.
TGCGTTTGGTCATTTCTTGGGTCGTTCGTTCGTTCGTTCGTTCGTTCGTTGGGGTCTCTTCTTTGCGGGCTTTTGCCCCAACGTGTTTCTTTGGTATTGGTTTGGAACGGCTTGATTGTTTTGCTGGTTTGCTTCATCGTTGTTTTGCTATTGTCACTGATTTCTCACAGAACACAAACCGTGCGACTTTTTGCTTTTGCAACACACCGATTGATTCGCTCGCAAAACCCAGGGGGATAAGATTATTGTGTTTTCTGACTTGGTGTATTCGTTGAAATTGTATGCGGAAATGCTGAAAAAACCATTGATTTACGGAGAAACTCCCGAGAGAGAACGTCAAGCGATTCTCGGTACCTTTCGAGCAACCGATGCGCTAAGAACTATTTGCATTTCAAAAGTCGGTGACACTTCCATCGATCTTCCCGAAGCCAACGTAATTGTTCAGGTATCCAGTCATTTCGGAAGTCGGCGGCAAGAAGCGCAGAGATTGGGTCGAATTTTGCGACCCAAATCCTACACCCAGACGGATGGTTCCAACAAGAGCTCCTTCAATGCATTCTTCTACACTCTCGTGAGTTCCGATACCCAAGAGATGTTTTACTCCGCCAAGCGCCAACAATATTTGATCGACCAGGGTTACACATTCAAGATCGTTACCAATCTATGCGAAAAGGCAGCAGAGGAAGCAAAGAAACTCAGTGGAACAGACAATAAATATGCCTACAGCACGGCCGAGGACGACCGGAGGATTCTGCGCACCGTGCTAACCTCCGAAACCGATGTGGACAAGGAACAGCGAGCCGAGGATGCAGCCATCCGAAAGAGCAATCCGGATGGAGCGCAAATGGCAGACGCGAGCACGAAACGGATGGCGGGCATGACCATGTCCCAGGTATCCGGTGGGTCGGGAATGAGGTACAAGGAAATGATTTCCACAAAGAGGCATCCTCTTTTCCGAAAGCGGCAGCGGCGTTGATTTGCGGCCTCGATCGGCAGACGAGAAAAACATTATGAACCACAATGGACACAGCTCTTACTTTATTATATAACTAAATTTTATCTATAGCAAACTTTTAGAACACTATTATTACAATCGCGATTGCGGAATTCAGTATGAACGTTTGGTTTCGGTAGGAGTAGAGCCATTTTCGACGTGTCTTTGGACGTCCACGTAATTTCCTGCTATTCAACAAAACACAGAGGTCTTCTTTCCTTATTGTTGGAATGGCGTCTAGCTCTCTTTCGAATCAACACGAACTTTCGGTTTCCTCGCCTTGTGGTTCTTCCACGCACTCTTCGTCCGAACAGGTACCATTTTTTGTTTCCGCGGACGGCGCGGAATCGACATTGGGCACTTCTCGTTTCTGGCTAGATTCTAACGCCTGCAAGAAATGACCGAGCTCTCCAGCTTGTGCAATGTCGTGACGAATTTCGTACAGTGATCGAGTCATGGTCATCATGTAGATGAGTATCCCACTATTGCTCGCAATCAGATACAGATCTGGCCCAAACATTTGTCCGGTAATCATCGCCAATGACCCAATCACGGGAAGTATCCAAGCGTTGACAATGGATTTGGGTATCACCATGGAAAATTCGCTGCCATACCGCCAGAGCAGGCATCCAAAGTAAAGACAAAGAAAAGCAACCAACGTCATCGGAAGCAACGAGATAATGATCGCAAAATTGACGCTTTCACCGGAATTGTTTGCCACCCATGCCCATCCCGTTCGTCCAACCAGACTGTCATCATCGATGACATCCAAATCGACAACCAGACTGCAAAGAAACAGACCTAGTGCAAATATCCGTGTGAAAACAACCAGGAGAGCAGGTCGCACCAATGGATGATAGACTTCATCTTCTTCGTCCAACTGGGTTTCCCTTGTTTCACTCCGACCGGGCCCTCTATGAACGAAACAGAACGGTATTGATCGAGTCCTGTGGGCCAGATATGTCATGATAAAAGTAAACAAATAAATGCCTTTGGTGCAGTAGCGTCGACGACAAGAACATAGAAGGAGGAAGGTATCCGTATCGTAATTGGAATAGATCAATCTCCGGTTAGTCGGGTGGATGGTTCAACATTTTTTTCTCCGATTTTGCAGGACGCATATTCACAAATTGTCTTCTCTAGCACTCGAGTTGTCACTCACCTGGCGCAATGGTAGATTTAATCATGTAAATGGCAATGGTCCACAACGTCGGAATCTTTGTTCTCTCGTAATCGTATGCGAGCGTAGCATTTACGATGGTCAAGCACAAGCACGAACCCGGCATGATCAGACGGATGGCATTCCATTCGTAGAATTCTCGAGAGTGCCAATTGCATCGTATAATCAACAAAGCGTTGACGGCAAATGCCACCGACAAAATAGAGAAGCCAATCGTCAGGCCCGTGGCCGACACCCCGTCGCTCTCATCATCTGTTTCGTAAGACATCAGATATCGATGCGTCTCTTCGAATTGGGTCGAGACCATAAGAATCTGCTAGGACGGTGGTGTGATAACGTTCCTTTGCAATGCTTCAGTGATCAAGGAGTTCGTACACGCAGTTGTCGATGCTGCTAGAGTAATGACAAAAGTGTCTCTTAATCCAGTCTCAACAATACCGGTACCGGTAGGTAAGTTCATACGAGTAATTTCACCTTTGTAACCTTACTACTTACTACGTATGTATCACATTTTCATCGGATAATTATTTATCACTGTCACATTTGAGTCCTCCGAGTGTTCTCCTTCTACATTGCCCCATTCTTTACCAATTCCTTTCTCGTAGCGTCGTACTGTAACAGGAAAATCTTCCGTGATCAAGAACAGAAACATTTTGACAAAAATATGAAATTGCGAAATTCACCTCAGAAAATGACTGCATGCACCTGCCAAGACTAAAACTGATGCCAAATAGTCTTTCTCACGAACCACGAAAAGCGAACCGTTAGAAGTGCGCCTAACCAAATCCCCCCCCCCTTCGGTACTGGCACCACAAAGTCTCCAAATAGCTATCGTATGTTCGTTGAACTATGTAGGTACGTATGTGCAACCCAACCGTTTAGCAAGTTCCAACTTTCCAGTCTCCCTATCCTACCGTGTGGTATTGGTAAGGTACAGTAACGTTACGATATCTCACTCTTAAAAGCCATTGCCCAATCTGTCATTTTGCCAGCCCTCTAGAGGCCAGTAATGAGTCTTATCATAGACCAGAACTGCAATTCAATGACGAGTCAGTAGTAATCTGAACATAGTTTATGGTCGTTGTTTCTGGTGCCTAAGGGATACAGAATTGTTCTTTTGCTGAAAACATACTACGTGTAGTTGTTGAATTTCTCATTATACTACAAGAAGAAAAACCCATCGACCATTGAGGGAATCGCACTGCTGTCATCCATGCAGAAATCGTCTTCAGCCTTACGAATACTTTCCAGAAACAAACTGACCTGCTCCGGCAACTGGAGCTATGTGTCATCGGTCAGTGCATTTCACTTTGTACTTGCCGTAATTTTCCCCGCTTTTGGACACCGACGGTACCCTTTGTAGCTGATCTTTATACATAGAAGATAACGAAAGTAGCAAAACGCCTGTCGTTGCGTTTCTCGCAGAGTCATATTCCTACCCATTTGTGAAAAACACTTTGGATTTTTGCCATGTCTTTGGTGGGTGAAACAATTCTTGTGTTCGGAACTCTGATCAAGGGAGGTTCTTTTTTGTCCATTTCGCTCTGAGAATTTCCCCCCATTGCCATGCCCTTGGCGAACGACTGCACAATGAGCTTCTCGGCGATCATTTTTGGGGTGGACTGGCCTTTCGAATTCCGTTTGATCACGACCTCGATCCTATCCTTTTTTTTGGTGTTCTGGTGTTTGACACGCACAAAAAAACGCACACCTCCGTCCACCGCGCTGCTGATTTGTTTTGTTCTCCGCAAGAACCTCACATCGAGGCCTCCGTCTTCGGTCGGAAGTGCTTGAAGGGGTTGAACCGGCAGCAAAGCGGCAATGGGGAATCCTCGGACGTATTGGGATATTCTCGAGAAACTGTCTTCGCACGCCACCCCGGGCAGAGGGCTCAGACTCATCACCAGAAGGGATTCTTCGTCATCCCATCGCTCCGAGTTCTTTTGGTCGCCCGTCGTCTCTTCGTCCAACGGCGTGGAGAACAACGAAGGAAACCCAAACGATGAGAAACCGAATGTGTGCTGTCTCTCGAAAATTTTGGATGCGCTCTTTGATGGTTGCGCTGTCGCTCGTATTCTTGTTGTCTTTGCCGTTGATACTGCACTGAATGACATCACTTGTTGCGTCAAGGATGAACAGAGAAGAAGCAGGCACACAGTGCAAAGCTTACGGATTTCCTTCCTGGGAGGCATTGCTTGAGTCGTTCTGTCAGAATTCTTGTCGTTGCGATAAATAATGAGAAGACGATTTTTTCAGGGTATGGGAGTACGAGTATTCAGCTGTCAAAAGAACAAATGTGTCTCCATCGAGTGCCACTATTGGTAGATTGGTAGACTAGTTGATTGATTCTAGCATTCTCGATTTGATTCATCGAACAATGAGGTCGTGCATTTTCGAACCTCTCGACAGGTTGATGAGAATCCTTTGATCGCAAAACAATTTCATTTTGAGAATTATTGAATCATCATCGTTGATCGGCTACGAATGACACGATGACACGATCAATCATGGATGCCACACGTGTATGACTGCATGCAATGCAACGTCTGATAGTAAGTTACTTCGTAAGGCTTACGTGTAGTTGTCTTGTCGAAAATTCTATTCCAATTTCAAATTACAAGTAAGATTACTTCGTAAGGTTTACGGTAACTACACGTAATTACTTCGTAATTACTCTACCAAAATTCCTCAATGGTAACTTACATACCGTAGCCAGTTCATACGTACTACAATTCGAGTGCTTACAGTAGTACAGTACTGGTACTCGTAGAGAGTACAGATGTAGAGTACAAGCTACGTAGAGGCACACAAAAGCAGTTGAAAAGGTAAGTTAAGGTTAAGGTTTACTGTAGCATACCGTAACGCAGCCGTAACGTACGTCCATAACAATATCCTACCATCTAAGATTCATATGATTCATACGGTGCATGAGCCAAGCACTTATGAGTCGAATGAGTCGAGCACTATAACACCGTTGAAGGTTATGAGCCGAAACCCATCAACTCGAGCCATCAACAATGTATTTTTCTTCGTGAAAAAAATTCTGATTACGACTATCTTTCATGAATCAGGAATCTTCAGTTCCATTATTCAGTCTTTAGGAGAACCGAACAGAACGAGTCTTCCAATGCACAATTCATCTCGGTAGTTGGCAACTACAGGTGATCTGATCAGGCAGCGAAAGACGAAGGATAAAGATTGATTCTCCTCAAGACCTTAATCTCAGAAAAAACAAGACAGATTGAAGATGGTCTCGAACGTACTGTCACCAGTTTCCTGGATCTGTCTTTTGGCAGTTTTTGCCCCTACATTAACGAACGGTTTTGTGCCGTCGCAACACCAACTTTATGCGGGCAGAGACAACAATCCAAAATCAAAAGATCAAAGGGAGCGGATATCGACAACCCATCTATATCAGTCCTCTCGCCCTGAGGATCTATATGCCGCGGTCCATCGCAAAGAATACGAAATGAGGGGCGTCAAGCAGCAACACAAATCTTCTGCAGATCCTGTCCGGATGGCCATGTCGTATGCCCAAGAAACGCAAACTCCCATGCGACTGGCCAAAGCACTTCGGCGCATTCACGACGATCCCTTCCGAAACGGTGGACCCGACGGCGAAGAACTTTCCGAAGAAGAAAGGGCCCGAAAACAAAAGCTGATGGACAATGGTCTTGCAGAAATGACAATGCGACGAGCCTGTTTCTGCGTCGACGTCAAACGAAAATCACTTTCGAGGCCGGGGGAAAAACCGTTTTGTCGTTTCGATAATGCGGCTATGGTGTGCGAAGCGATGGTTAGGTTGGGCGCCGATGTAGTCTTCGTGAACGTTGATTATCCAGCGTACGGTGGTGATATTTCTGAATTAAAGTCCTCCGTCAGCGCCGTTCGGAAAGCAAGCGAGACAGCGGCAGTCGTCATGAAGGACATCGTGGTGGACGAGATCCAACTAGGATTGGCCAAGGAGGCAGGCTGTGATGGAGTTCTATTGATTGCATCAGTACTCGGTCCAGCTCTCGATAACTTTTTGGACCTTGCCACTACGATCGGTCTTGAGACTATTGTCGAATGTCATACACGCAACGAAGTTCAACGGGCACTCGATGCCATGGCGACAAATATTTTGGTTTCCAATTACGATCGAGTTGCCCAACAAATGTACCCCGAACAGGCCATAAAACTAGCGGGTATGTTTCCCGGAAGTGGTGGGCCGATCATTTGTCTGGCTGGGGGTGGAATCGAAACACCAGAACAAATGAAACGACATTTGGCTGTGGGTTATGACGGTGTTGTCGTTGGCAAGGCGGTGATGGGCAGCGCCAAAGCACCTGAATTCATTAGAGTCGTACGAGATCGAAGCTTACTACCCGCGGAACTATCACAGTGGGGATTGGAAGACGTGGAATTTGATCTTAATGGTCAGCCTATGCCTGGTCCCAAGCAGAACATTCCAAATCCGTACGACGATGATGTCTATCAGTAATGGAATGTCATACTCATTTTTACTCTTTTAACCCTTTAGGTTCAATTAGGAAAAATGCATCTATGATCATTTGGTTTATCGTCTTCGCTTGCAGTGAGGTTTCTAGATCGAGTATCTCTGGTATAGGAGTTCGACACCTACGTAATATTCGTTATCGTAGTAATTATAGCGGCATGAATGAAGCAGCAACAGGCAAATGGTCTGAAGCTTCGTTTTCGTTTGGACATGGTTTGTCCGATGTTATGTCTGTTACGGATATTGGTGTCATGCTCTGGCTGTTGTAATAAATACGATCAAATCGGGATGTGAACAAACCAGCATCGGGTAGAGGTTCACCGAGGACACACATATCGTGTGCAATGCCCCAAAATTTACCACCAGATAATTCCTTTTGGTAGACTTCAATGAACCCGGGGAGGGTCAGAATTCCGCCTTCCGGAAGCTCTACTCTTTTCTTTCGAACTTCCCAAGGGTCTTCTGGATTCGGGTCTTCCCATCCCATTGCTGTCGCTGCGTTTCGGTATTCATCCCCTCGCTGCAATCTCTTGTTGATGCAAATTAACCATTTTTCGACCGCGTTTTTGTCCATTTCTCCGTCGGCTGTATTTGCAAACTTTTCGTAAATTCGTCCAAGTCTCTCTATCATACCTTGCGATAGTTTTGGATCTTCGTAAGCAGATTCGGTTTTTTCGATCAAGTTGGATATGAGTTCAGCTACCACCAACGTTGGTGGTGGGGATCGGCTGTCGATAAAAGCTGACGCATCTTTTAGTGCAGTTGTAAAAGGCAGCTCTTTCCGTTTCGATGTAACCGGGTCACCGTCTTCAATGAAGGTTTCGTCGACGTATCCATCTTCTAAAAATCGAATTGATCCAGACTCGGCTCCGCCGTTGAAATCACCACAAACAATAACTCGCGCTGTATCTTCCGGTTTCTTTTCCTGTTTCTGCTTGCGAGCCAACGTCAAAACACCTTTCGTAGCCTCAAGAATCTGACGGACCCGTCTCGGCCCTTGTGGACCTGCTTGTAAATGACAATTCACCACGTACCAAGGTGGCTGTTGTGTTTGCTCGTTATTCTCGAGTTCTGTGGTTCGGCGTTCAAAAGCTGTGATCAAACTCCTATCTTTGTGAACAGGATCGCTCACGAGGCGGCATTCTGATGTTTTCCAGAAAGTTGCAGGTCTGAAACGTCCCCTTTTGAATAGTGCGCACTCGTCGTAGCCCAGATCCTGCATGAATTGAAAATCTTGTTCAAAGGATTCCGGAGAAACTTCTTGGAGACAAACAACATCCGCACCAATGGAACCAATTCGCTCTTTCAGCAAATCGCGGCGATAATCCCAAGAAGAGACCGAAAAAGGACTGGGAGCTGTGTCAGCACTCTTGTCGTGTTGATCCATCAACTGTAAGTGTTTTGGATCGTGGTACATCTTGTATGTCCACCATCCATCGATGGAGTTCGGCAGCAGAACATTGTAGGTCAGCACCGATAAGCCAGGGATGGGTAATGCACCTGCAGCTTGACCCACCAAATGAGTCGTCAAGACCATGGTGATGATTCACTTATATAATGAATTAGCCTATGTGCTACTCACGATGAATCTGTTATATATTGCAGTATGATCATCGTCAATCAGTAATCCATCGACTATCGGCCATCCATAGACTAGATTCCAAGAAGTCAGATCCGTGGAAAAGTTTGAGACATTTACAGTATTTTCTCTTACGTACCGTACAAGTAAGGTTAACCTTTTTAGAGTGTTGAATGTTGACTGTTTTAGACGTGCGACGGCGTACTGACAGAAAACGTCATCTGATGAAACGTGCACCTCTTCGAGTAAGGTTACCGGTATGTGTGATGGATGAAGACTCACTCCCCCTTAATCCTTTGGAAAAGAAGTACAAGTACTAAGATGACCCTTTTCTCAGATATTGTATTGCTAACTAGAAGAAAAAAACGATAGCAACTCGGAACGAACCAGAGCTAACTTTTCACTAATCTGAAAAATGATGAGAAAGACAACCAGTATTACTCATAAACCATTGTTCACAAGGAAAAATCTTGTCTGTCATCAGTGACGTCACTTCACTTCCGTTACGTTTCGATGCTACCCAGTTCTAAACACAACTTTTATGAGATACCTTACTTCGTATTGGGGCAGATTGATTTTGGTGTTCCGATTCAAATACATCCTGGATAGTGTCGTTTGTTGTGCTCCGAGTAGTATCGGTATTCTTATATGTAGCTGCTACTCAAATGCTTTCAGCACCAAAACGAACAGGATGAACGATTCGTCATACTTTTTCGTTGGGGTTTTCAGACTCGCTTTTGGGAAATTGTGGCACATGCTTCAATTATGTACACTGAGATATCACAAAGGCGCACGCCAGTTGTGTCAGGGAGGCAGTATATACTTGCCAGCATCACTCTCTGAGTCGCTTCAGTTGCCTTTTTGAAAGTTCCAAAATGGCCTTTTCGCGAGGAAAGCATGCTTCTACAATTAAGGGTTCCGTGAATGTACAATAATTATTGGAAAGGAGGGGGTATGCGTTTTGCATGTGGGTTTTAATTGTATGGGGAGTGTGCTGTATGCTTTTTGCACGCAACACTTTTACACTCGCTGAGTGATAAAATCAAGTCATAACGAAAATTCAAGGGGATGATGGGGTTTCGTCGCTTTCATCGGTAGACTTGTTCTTGGGACGCTTGGCATGAACCATTTTTCTGACTCGAATGTAGCCCCCACCCGAAAGGTAGACATTCTTTTGCAGGCGACCCGATTTTTCTTCTTCTGCGGTGCCAGTAAGAGTTTCAAAGGCCAAATTTGCATGCCTATGAGACTTGAAGTTCACGTGGGTTTTTCCGAAACTTCCAGCGAACTGAATATCTTCTACATCGATAGGCTCAATGGTAGTATGCTTCAAAAACATACTGGTTAGGTGTTCCTCATTGCATTCCTTTGGAATGCGATGGATAAAGAGTTGATGCCCGTTTGGTTTCCTTGAGGTGCGCTCGATCTCCTCTACTTTGCCATCTTTCTTCACCCATTCCAGAACACATTCGAGAGCCTTTCTGGCGTCATTTACACTGTCATGTGTCTCGGGCATGTCCTTCTTAAAGATAGTCTTGACGCAGTCCTTAAGACTGGGAGTGGCAGTCGGTGAGTCTTTCGCACGGAAGAGGAAAGAAGAGTCCGAAACCACGTCGTGCTCCATTTTCAGAGCAACAAGATCATTGTGAACAGCGTGTCCAACAATAACGGTTTCTTGGCTGCACAGTTTCAACATGAATGCTTGTGCGTGTCGGAGCGTGAATTCCACATTGTCCAAGTTTTCTTTCTTGATTCCGTTGATCCGCGTTCTGTAGTCAGTGACTGGCCACGAGGGTTTCACAAGAGTATCCAACAATACTTCCTCTGGATTTTCTGCGTTGACAACACTGATACGACACAAAGCCTTTGAGTTCTTGGACCCCGTGAGAGGATCCTGACTTTCACACATTTCGCAATCAATGGCAATGGCCTGCGGATTAGATGCACACCATTTGCCGTAGGGTTTCGCTTTGACCCATTTCGTTTCGACGCCGGCCTCGGCGTCTTGCTCTTTGTACTTTGCAAAGTCCAGAGAAGTGCTGTATCGATCGTGATTGCGACTTTCGATGACGGATTTTTGCCAGTATCGTCCAACGGCCGTGGACGTGGGTAGAATCCCGTTCTTTCCTTTTTTAGACGCTTTTTCTTCTTTCGGTGCCTTGGTCGTTGGAGCTACATCTTCTTCCTTTTTCACATGTTTCGTAGCTTCGGGGATAGAAAAGGATGCTATTGGGAGACTCGCAACAAAACTACTGAAACTCTTCGAAGAAGACACTGGTAGGTTGGCCTCGACTTTGACTTTTGGTGTTGTCGGTTTAGGTGATTGGGTCGACGTCTTCTTTTTTTTGCTGCTGGGCGGAGCTTGTTGCTCCCTGGCTCTGCCATTGGAAACCTTGTTTGGATCCAAAAAAATGTCTGATTCTTCCATGGATTTTCTCTTTTTCTTTTTTCTTTGTTGTTCATTAGCTTGTTTTTGAGGCGTTCTGTCCTTTTTTACTTCCATTTTGACAGGGGTTTCTACGTCGCTCTCAGAACTCACAGTTGAATCGTCGGATGGTTCCACCTTGACTGGGGTAGGAGCAGATCCGACTTTTTCGTGTAGGAACTTGCAGTTGTCACCGTTACGGCAACCTTCGGCAGACTGGTAAAAGGCACAAACGGCTTTCCCGTGTGAAACAGTCTCAGCTGAATAAAGTTTGTATTTCTTAGACGTCATCAAAAGTCACTGCTATACAACGGCTTCAAGCGTTGGGTATTGGGTTTGCTTTCACTTTGAAGTTTGTTTTGTGTTAGAAAAGGCTGACGAATACACTGCAAGTAAGGTTACGGGGTAATTACAAGTAGTTGCAGCACTCGTACTCTTGACAGAGATAATGATTTTTCATTTTGAGATCGGATTGACAGAAAAAAAAACGAGAAAACATGAAATCCTTCAAATCATGCGCAATCAGTGGTGAAATTTTGTGCTGTCTGTCATTTGTACGTTGAACATTTCCTACCTTAAAAATGAACTAAAGGGCGCCTACCTATCACCTAAGTTACGTACCGGTACCGGTAAGTTACGTAGGGGTTCTTTGTGATTAATCCCAATCCGTTGTGAACGGTAAGTACGAGTAAGGTTAAGGTTTACATATTGGCGGTAACAGTGTGAGGTAAGATCTTAGTTAATTATGTACGTACCGTACATTATTTAGATACGGTACGTTCTTCGTACCTACATACCAGCTTAGGTACCATACGTACCGTACCGACATACTTGTACCGTAAGGTAACTTAAAATGGTATGTCCGACAATTTTTACTCGAAGTAACTTAACCTTACGGTAACCTTACTTGTAAACAACATACATTACTTGTAAACAACATACAACAACAACCATCACCCTCTCGTGCATTGCCATCTCATGCCACTTCTGTCCAAAGAACAGAACGGCGTTGACAGGATAAATCATGGACCCTGCCTCAAACGACAAAAGAAGAGAATAGAAACTTTGACGAAAACCCCTTTCGCCGTATGGTCCATTCGAGAGATAATTGGCAAAAGTTCAAGGCGTGCGTGAAAATGAACAAAATATTATGACGAAGAAAGATTCTCTACGAGTCGTCACTCCCAAGCCTGCGCCCTCAGCAAAAACGAACGCTTCGCGAAAAAGGCGGGGGGTAAAGCGAGAGTTGTTTACAAGTCGGTACTTTTCCAAAGTCGTTAATCAGTCCTTTCGGTTTCACACAGGTCATGCTCGGGTGAGAACGACGAAGCAAACGAAATCGGAAAATCGTGAAAACACCGACGAGTCAATTCCAAAAGTCGTTGCAGATGAGGGAGATGAAACCATCCCTTATTCGATGTTGACAGAGCATGCAAAAAGGTCACCAATCATGTTGGCTGACTCTACCAGTGACTACTTTTTGCATACCTCGTCCTCGGCATATGGCTCGGTTTTATCTTTGGGACCACTGGTGTACACCTGGATCAGTAGCAGAAACTACGACGACATTCGTTCGAATTGCACAAGACCGAGTTCTCCCTCTGCAAACATCAGAGACGCGTGTGATTCGTGCCTGAAAATCCTTCACGACGAGGCGTTGCGGCACTTTGAAGCCTGTCCCATCTTTCGAAGAGAACTCGAAGCCTCCATTTCGAATGAAAACAGTACGGTTGTCTGTCCTACCGTCATTCGAAACAAAAGAAAATCGACGTGCGTCGAGCGAGTGGGCCAATGGGTTGAAGCACATTCACTGCGGCACCTTTGTCCCAACCAGTGTTATCTGCGCGCCTTTGCTCCGAGCCGTGAATGGATGCTGCTCCGAACGAAACTAAACAAGATAACACCAATCGGCGAGGTATTGAATGACTGGACGTGTCGCTTGGTGTACGAGACGGAACAGAGTGAAATTAGTGAGTCCTCAACGGCTACCATTGTGAACCAAAATGCAGCAGCAAAAGATTCCAAGTCGGTGAAGTTATCACCAGTACACCTCCCACGAACGGTGTTTGTGTCAATGAAATCGAGCAAGGTGAGTCACAATCGTGCTGATGGTGCTTCAGTGCTCGGTGGTACTGAATCCAACATCATTGTGCACTGAAACTTTCCCCATCATTTTTGAATTTGAATAAAAAGTCCTTCACGAGTTTCGAGAAAATACGCAAGTCTATCTTTGACGAAAGTGATCCCTTCCATATTATGAGCACTGGGATTTCGACACCGAAGAAAGGAGACTTTGTTATTGACAAAAAAAATCGCACCGCTGCTGCGGAGAAGGTTGCGAGTCCTTTTGGTCTGCTGGAAGAACTTTTTACCGAAGAACCTTGGCGTGTTCTGATTTGCACTATGTTGCTGAATAAGACGCAACGGAAACAGAATCTAGATGGAATTTTGTTTCAGCTTTTCGAGAGATGGCCAACGGCAGAATCGGTCGCGAAGGACGCTGACGACGACGAAGAATCTGTTCGTGCCTTTGTTTTTGGACTGGTGCGACCAACGGGTTTGGGCCACGCAAAGGCGAAAGCTTTCGTGCGACTTTCTAGAGACTACATCCTGTTGTTGAAAGAGAAAATTGAACAGTTTGACTCGTTGCAACAGGATGAAACGATGATTATCCACGATAGAAATCGTGATACCTTGAAAGGAGTAGAATTTCAACTGACGAGGAAAGAAGTTCAGAAACTTTTCAATTGTGGGGATTACGCAGCCGATGCCTACCAAATATTCATTCAGAAAGATTTTCGGTCCGCTGTGTTGTCGAATGACCATATGCTTGTAGCCTATGCGGAATGGAAAAGAAGTTTATCCCGTTTATAGCATACACGTAGCTCATAAGGAAGGAGAAACTAATTACACCTATTTACAACAAACCAGTACACGTACGATACAATTATTTGTGACAAACAAATACTAATTTCGACAATTTCTTTGTTGGTATCAGCAATCTAGATCGACGAGAGATCTCTGTGTTCCAACCCTTGCAAAATCTGTAATCCATCTTCGGTCCCAGCAATGTATTTTTCGATTTTATGAACATAGGTCAAGAAATCTTTGTCGTGGAGCATTTTCACAACCCAAGACACGACCTTCTTGTGCTCCTCGTCATTCACGAGTGACAAACTAGCCTCTCTGTCTCGTTGTCGACGTGAACTGTCTCGTACCTCGTCTGTACGAATGTTCGAACCTTCGTGGTTTGGTGATGGTTTGGAAGGAAGCTTTGGATTGAACTTGAGAAACTGGTCGGAAAATTCCAAGCAATTCTCCAACGACTGGAATTGAAGGAGCATTGCACGAGCGCGACGCTTGGAAATCAAAAGGATTTTGTCGTCGCGACGAATAATTGTTCCCTGGTCGCTTTCAGACTTCAGTGAAAATTTCTGACGAAGAGCAGGGAAGATGATACAGTCCTTTCGAGGTGCAACGGTGGTGACTCGTGGGTGGTATCGATTCTTTCTGGAAGAAGACGACGAAGGAGATTCAAGTTCTTGTTTTTTCCAACCATCACCCTCTCGACGGTAGAGTAAGACAGGCCATGTCTTTTCGTCGGGCCATCCTGTGGTCGGAAACATTGCTGATGATACTTTGCCGGTACTTTTTTTGAGGAGCAGAGGAAACACTATTTTGAGATTGATATGGCGATGTCAACAATGACAGATTTTCCTTCCATGAAATTACTCGTTCTTGTACCTTACCGTTCTCTTCTTACAACATGAAAACTGCGTAGACAGGTAAGCAACTGTGAACTGAGAACTGTGACTCAAACCTCCATAATTTTCAATCTCAACAAAGTAATAGTAAATTCTTACCGTAAGGTAAGATCTTACCCCATGGTTGACCGGAAATTTTCTCGTCGAAGGTTAGAGATTGAAATACTGTATCATGTACCAGTTCATGGTGGTTTGAGCTGTACAACATACAAGTAAAAAATTTGCATTTTTTTTGACAAAACAGTATTTGTGAAGTCAGTAACAAGCTAAATTTATACTACGGATCGCCTAACAATTGAAATAACATTTTTTTTAAACAAAATTAAGGAAGATTAACGAAGATTAGCGTACATGTACCAAAAAAAAATAACCTTAACCCCCTGCTTACCAAAAAATTGACTCACAGTGTAGAGATCACTGAAACCCCTTCGACTGTCGTCATTGGCTGCTATTGACTCACCTAGAGGGGGATTGAAAAAATTAGCTGATTAGATCTATTTTGCGAGAACACCATTGTTCTTCGGTTCGAACATGCTTTTCCGACAACAACAGGTGACACTTTGCTTCTTGACAACCCCTTCTTCTTCTTCATCGAAACCACTTCCGACCATGAACAACGACCCGGCTGATGAGAGAGCCAAAGCTCGTAGAGTTCTCCAACTTACCAGAGAGCTTGGAAAGAAGAGGAAGTCACTTCCACACCCTGGAGGTGGTGGAACCAGGGGGTATGCAGTTTGGTTCCGCAAATCGGAGCTTGCAAAGAAATCGGCTGGGGAACCAACCATTGCTTCCGACATAAGTCTTTGGAGATGGGAGAAGAGGCTCCATCCATATAGGATGACCGGTAACAAGGAAAAAGAGATGTTAGTAGGTTCTGCCTTAATTAGTCTTGCTATTTGCCTTGTAATCTATCCACAGAGTACACTTGACGAGATAGCAATGTACCTCTACAATGACGGATTTCCGGTGTATTCGAATCAGCTAATCTCCCGGCGTTTGAAGGACTTAGAAATCTCCAAGAAGAAGGCCAGTATCGAGGCTTACAAGGCCTACTCGCCACAGAACTTGCGGAGGGAGTACTTATTCTGGAACAGACCATTGCCAATTGGTGTGGTTGGCATCCCCAGGAAGCATTTTATCGATGTGGATGAATTTGCCATGGAGCACAGAAGATTAAATAGATCTGGGGGGTGGGCGCTTCGATTCCGTAGGATCCGAACAATTGGGAACTACGAGAAGGGAGAGAAGCTCACTGTCATGATTGCTGTAGAGGCAGGGGATCCTGCAGTGCCAGACAACCAAACAGGGAGTATCGCGCGTCCAAGGAGGTGGATTGACGTCAGAAGGGTTGCTGGGACGACAGGCTATAATTTTGCTCAGTTTATTGGGAGTATCTGCTCGTCGATTGAGCGGGACCAATTTCCTGTCGACAACTGGAGAGTGTTCTTGTGGGACAATTTGAGCTCTCACTACAGTCCTCTTGTTTACGAGACCGTCATGGGGAGAGAAGGACCGACAAGGTTTGATATTCTCCCGCGTCCGGCCTATCAACCAAAGTATGGCCCCATCGAGTATGTGATCTGTCAGCTTATCAACCACATGAAAATCAACGTGACCGGGCAATTGAATCTGGATCAACTGGAGCAACAGATACTGGAATCAGCGGCAAAGATTGGTCCTTTCGATCCGACGTTTGCGCACTGCGGATACAGTGAGGATGGTACTTATGAGGGGGTTGAAATAGCGGAGGATCCAGACGCTGATCCACCAGGATGGGGACCACTTGGTCCCCCGGATCCATGAGCGCCATGGTCGATTGCGATTTCGATTTGGATTCCTGTCGATTGTCGTGTCTCCACCATTGCCGATTGTCGCGTCTCCACCATTGTCGATTGTCGATTGATAGAAGAAATAAATTGTATTATTAGTAATTATCTATGATTAGTTGTCGATTGTCGCGTCTCCACCATGGTAGATTGTCGATTTGGTTGTATTTCTTAGTGGTAGTTTAGTGGATCTTCTTTTGCAGAGTTGCAAAAATAGAAATAATGAATTAGTGTTGCTCCAGTTTGGTCTACCAGTTGTTTCGAAATAGGTTTTTGATTGTATACAAATAGCGCCGCCGGCAGTGTCACTCCTGTGTCACTCCCATGTTTAAGTATCGAACACTTGTGGGATTCGGTTATATTCATCTCTATTGGTGGATATCGAACATAGGTACAATAGAAAACCTTGGACGTCCAGGTGGTGGGATTGAAGTCGGCGGACGCCGCAAAGTATAGAAGAACTCCTGGGATTGAAGTCGGCCGACGCCGCAAAGTATAGAAGAACTGCTGGGACTCAGAGGTGTTGGACCTCTCTTTAGCTATTGTAGATCTACGAGTCTGGATATCGAACATACCGGTACACGAAAGTCCGCAATCGAAAACACGAGTGGATCGATCGATCCAATCCACTCCACCACCAGCAGCAAACAGCAGCAAGCAGCAGCAAACAGCAGCAGCAAGCAGCAGCTCATAATTTAGCTGTTGGCAACATCTAAAAACTACACTATGTCTCCAGCAAGAGTAACTGGCAACAACCAACCCGACAATGGATAACCGACAATCTACGACGCAACAATCTACGACGCAACAATCTACGACGCAACAATCTTCGACACGACAATTCACAGCTAATCATAGATAATTACTAATACAGTTTATTTCTTGTCTTCTTCCTGGCGCTTGCGCCTCTTGTACCACCGGACCATGTTGGTGGTAATCTTCTCCGGGGATTGCCCTTTCCGGTTGAGGTTTACGACTCGCTCTTTGATTTCATCGGACAATTCAGTGTTCTTCCTGGAGGAGAGGTTTCCAGCAATCAGGTCCAGGGCGTCTGCGGAAGTCGGACTGGTGTCTTCTTCATCAGCCCGGACACATGCAATGCCCCGGACCTCTTGGATCGCTGCCGGTGTCTCCTGTTTCGCTACTGGTGGGGGTACCGGTGGAACCGGTGGAGTAGTCAACAATTGCCTTGGGTTCTGTTTGGATTCTCCAGTATCTGCATCGATTGTGATTGGCTGGAGAGCAGATGTTCCGTTGAAGTTGAAGTCTTCGGGTGTTTCGGTTGGTACACCAGGAGGAGGGTTCTTCCTTTTGGATCCATTGGAGAGGAACCGGCTCTCGTCCATCCCCGGAGCTCCCTCCATAAGTCTATTTCGATGGTACCTGGAGTCTTCAGCAGGAGCTCGTCCCTTCTGTTCAGCTCGGAGTTGTTCGATAGTCTTCCCATCGATGGAAGTCTTTTTCATTGGACCGGCAGCTGCTTTGATCCTCTTCTGGAATCGTGCAGAGGCAAGATGGGGATTGCTGACAATGGAGTACAAGGAGTTGGTACAGGCATTCCGGGAGATCTCTTCCTTCGACGCTGTTGGATTGGACCGGAACTCTTCTCGATGGGACTCAGCTACTATCTCTTGTACATACCCGACAAATTCTTGCATTGTTCCTGGAGCATCTTTCTCCGGTTCCTGCTCCAATGGATCCAGATCACGAGCAATTTTGTTCCTTGTCGATTCTGTAAAGAGAAGCTTGCAATCACAGTGGCAAATATGACAACTACAGAAGTCTCCATCCTCACTTAGGAAAATTCGACCATTATCCTTATGACCCCTGCATCTTTCACAGTTCCCACCGGTATCCTGCATCATACAGTGCATCTTGAAGCAGTAACATGCCAGCGTTCTCTCCTTCATCTTGCCTCGCCGTGGTTTAGTCTTGGTTTTCTGGACAGCAACAGGCAGAGCGTTGTACTGCTTCATCCGACGCTGGTAATCTTCTTCTACTCCTTTGTTGTATTCAGCAATTTCTTGCTTGGATTCAATGGGCATCACAAAGGTGTGTTTGCACCCTGGACAAGGAATACTGTCTCCCTTTGCAAGATCATAGGGGATCTCATCCTGAGGGCGCTCTCCCTTGTTGTTGCTGTAGGACGAGACAGTCTTCTTCTGCTTCTTTCGGGCCTTCTTGGCTTCAGTGGCTTCCTCTGCAGCGAGATACTGATCTATTGCCTCATCTAACTCCTTTTCCATTGCATCCAAAAATTTGGCCGCTGCTCCTGGAGGTGGTGGTTTTGCTGTTACTCTGTCACTCTTCCTCAGCTCTGCTCTGAAATCAGCGTGTTTCTTCTTCAACAGCTTCCAGGTAAAGTGGATGCCAACAAAAAATGGGGTAGTGTAGGCATTATTCCATCTGGTGTGGATGGATTTTGTGTTGCAGCCCGTGATTCTGAGATTCACTGCATATCTGTTAAGATCATCTCTGTATCTGCAGTTGTGGAGAGTTGTAAAATTCAGACGCATGAAGGTGGTTAATCTGTTGACCTTATACTCTTTTTTGAATGCTGTTCTCTTGTTCAACAAAAGCTCCTTCAAAGCGAGACGACGGGGATTTGGTGGATATTTTTTCGCCGGTGGCTTTGCCGGAGGTGGATCCTCGGTCTTTGGAGGTATGTTCTTGCTCTTGCTCTCGTCATCAGATAGATCAGAGACATGAGAGCTGTCAGAGACAGAGTATTCAAATTTGATGGGGCTATCCATGGTTTCAAGGTGATTTTCTGTTCAAATTTGATCAATCGATCGATTATTGTAAATTGTCGAGTCCATCGATACTGGATGATTGTCGTGTATCTCCACCCGGGACGAGTGGTATTCTTCCCACTCGTTCGTTCCCAATCGATCCATTTCCATTCCTACTCCATCCAAGATCCAACCAACCAACCAGCAACCAAGACAGTAGTAGTACTAGCAAGTAACCAAAGGACTCTTTTGGCAGTCCCGAGGACCACTCTCGTCATCAAGCAACAAGTGTCACCTGTTGTTGTCGGAAAAGCATGTTCGAACCGAAGAACAATGGTGTTCTCGCAAAATAGATCTAATCAGCTAATTTTTTCAATCCCCCTCTAGGTGAGTCAATAGCAGCCAATGACGACAGTCGAAGGGGTTTCAGTGATCTCTACACTGTGAGTCAATTTTTTGGTAAGCAGGGGGTTAAGGTTATTTTTTTTTGGTACATGTACGCTAATCTTCGTTAATCTTCCTTAATTTTGTTTAAAAAAAATGTTATTTCAATTGTTAGGCGATCCGTAGTAACTGTAACTCCTTTCCAAACAGTCAGACAACCTAAATAGCCGTAGAAAAGTAGTACGAGTATGATCCTTCCACCCTATTCACCTGAAAAATAAACGAAATCCAAAGTTCCAATAATGGCAGCTGTACGTTTCCTTCTTTCCTCGTCTCGCTTATGAGAGCAATGAATCTGAAACTGGAGGATGTAACCAATCTGGGTCTATGAACAACAACAAAATTCTAACACAGTGCTATTGTCTGCTGAAACCCATCAGTGCGCAATGAAAGAGAGGGACACAACAGCTAGTCAAATGCCTTCTTTCAAGTTTCGATCAATATTGAAATTGGTTGGTGTTGGTCAACGAAATGGATATCCTTCCTCTGAAATTTCTAAAAAATATTGTTGAAACAAAATTATTTGTGATTTACGATTCAATCGCAACTCCACCACTGATTTCGCATGACTAGTTATTAGTACGGAGTATATTACATAGCACTTTTCATTGTGAACTTTTGACTCAACTTTCGACTCATTTTAACAAATTTAACAAAAACTATTCGTCCTCCATGTACTTTACACAGTTCATATGCTTTATTCTCAGGTTTCATTTGCTTCTGTGTCTCCCCTTCTTTTTGCCATAATTTGGGCGCCTAATGTCAGTCATCGAGAACATAGTTTTTACGCTATCAATGTCAGTATGTCCCATGAGTAAGACTTTGTGCTTTGTTTTCGTGCGATTCCTTTGAATTTCACTTTTTGGCAGTTCTTGATTTGCAGACTTCTTTCCTAAACCATGATTTTTCTCAGAGTGATGAACTCTATAAGTAGACGAGGGGCCGGCATTTGTATTGGATTCTTTGTCAAAATTGAAGCTATTGCTCGACTTAGACCCAACGTTCCATGAAAGTGTGGTTTGATCTGATATCGGCATGTCGGTGGGTTCAAGCTTGACCGCATCATTGGGTTTCTTTGGAATGCCGGTGTTCATCGAAATTTCGTGAGGTGCCGAGACATCTGTTTCCATACGCGCTGCATGTTTGAATTGTCCAAAACTTGTAACAATATCATCATTATCGTCGTTCCCCTTTTCTTTGGTGTCATCAATTTCGATGCTTTCGTCGTCAACTATGTCGTCATCTGTTGCCCCCGACTCATCCTCATTGACGAGGACATCTTTGACGTTCTCGTAAATTTCATACGCAGCCTGCGTCTGTCCTCCCATCTCTTCGTCAAAACCATCTTCTCCGGAAGTAATTGCAGCGCCTCCCTTGTCCGAACGGAACAAGTCACCATGGTTTACGGCTCGGACCGTTTTCTCTAGTGACTCATCCCTAAAATGATTATCTCTATCTAAATCGCAAAATGTTTCCTCATGGTCGTTCGTGTTTCTCTCTTTGGAAAATGTGTCAGACTTAGTAATAAATTCTTCCGAATTGCCCCCTGACATTTCTTGGATTACAACTTCGTCGTCCTCATCCCTGACTTTCACTTTATCTTTGTCTGTCATCTCTAAGAGCACTTCCGACAATTTTCTACTATCATGAATTTCTAATCCATTAGAATCACGCTTCTCTTTGCTCCTAGACTCTGCCCAGATATCATCTAAGAAGCTTCCGTCTTTCTTGAATCTGAAAAGATTTTCTGTTCCAAAGATTTCTCCTTTCCTGTATTTGTCACCTTGTACGCCTTTCCGTTTCGAACAGGAACGAAAAAGCAAAAACAAGTCAGGGGTCTATGTCACTAACATAGTGAAATAAATACATAGGAAATATTCGAATTGAATAAAATCGATATGTTCTTCTTACCTCGAAATACCCTCGGCGCTACTGCATCTACATCATCATGGTCTTGTAATGTGTCTTGCTTGAGATGAATTTTATATATCTGTCGTAGGTAAATCATCTCTTCAACTGTACCTCTCGAGATAAGTCTAACGACATGCACATCACGTTTTTGTCCAATACGATGTGCACGGTCTGAGAATAAGCGGAATCAGTAGTGAGTGATTACGAACAAAATTATTGTAAAAAACAAAACAACTCCTTGAGATCTGATATGAACACATACCTTGAGCTTGGATTTCCCAGCTTGGATTCCAACTAACATCAACTGGATATCAAACAAGAAAAAGAAAGGGTCAGATTAAATGACTTCAAAGAATATTAATCATAATTGGAGCCACTTACACATAATGACCCTATTTGCCGACGTAAGATTCAATCCCAGTCCTGTCGCCTTGATTGAAAGCAAGAACAGAAATATGTGATCGTCGTCGTTGAATTCATCCGTGAGTTGTTGGCGTCTTGATACCGGCGTACTACCATCCATTCTTCGGTATTCGTATGTTCCTCGACTCTTCAGCCAGTTCTGGATCAAACCTAGTGATTGGGTCGAATGCGAAAAAAGAAGAACCTTCCCCCCCTCGTTATAATATTTTTGCAACAACCTTTCCAGAACTCTTAGTTTTCCAGATAGAGCGAAGTGATCATCCATGATTCCATCATTTCTGTCGTAACCTCCACCGGGGAGTTTACTAGCAACACCTGCCAATGAAACCTTGGCAAACTCTCTCTCTTTAATGTACCTAATATATGCAGGGGATCCAACTGGTTCATTTGTTGTAGTCGCCTGTAGCAAACCGAGGTGTGAACTCAACTTGTTTAGCTTCGTCAAACAGGGTAGTGTACAGCACCAAGGACAACTTTTGCAACCTTCCTTGGCTACGGTACGATCGGTACAATGCGCGTCTAGTGTCCGCCATATTGCAGCATCTGGATCAATATAAGGTTCTCCTTCCAATTCGTGTCTCGGATTCTCAGGTATCTTCCGGCAACACTTTGCTTGGTTCACAATTTGTGTTTTATTTGTTCTCATGTATTCCAACTGCTCGGCTTTGGATTTGAGTTTGAATAAATTTCTAAAGAAGTTCTGGTTGATACCGCAATCACATGGTCTACTTCCATGTTTGACAAGATCGAAATCAGGCAGTTCGATGCACACTTTGTAAACTTCTTTCTGCAGCGGCGAGAGATCACAAAGAATCATCTGTTCGTTCTTTTCTGGAAGCTGGTCTTTTAGAACATCCTTTTTCTCTCGTTTGATATATATCTTACTAAGTTCCCTCCTCAGCTCTGCACTTGCCGCCTCACTTCGTGCTTTCACCCTTGCATTTGCGCTCTTTTGTCTTTCATTCAAAACAGGCGGCAAAGGGGTTGGATGAATTTTCAGCAAAAGGCCTAACACGAATTGTTCAGTGAATAGAGAATATCAGACGAACGTACCTTCCTAACGTGATTGGTCTGTCAAAGTTCATATTGAATTCTTCTTGCGTCCCGAAATAGTTCGTTTCGACTAAATCGACAAGATTCCACAATTCTTTGTGATTGTTTTGCATTGGAGTACCTGTCATACCAAGAATCAAAGGATGGTGCAATGCCTTCAGCTTTCTGAGATGAATAGAAATTTTTGCTTTGTCATTTTTGAAGTTGTGAAATTCATCGATTACCACAAGCTTCCAATGTACTCTCTCAAGCTCGGCAAAGTGTGTTTCATTCTGGAATGCTGACTTTGGCACTATAAGAATATCTGAATTGCCATAGAGCACACTTTCAATTGCATCGGCTTTTGTTTTACTAGAGTAGAACGAAACAGAGAAATGTGAAAACGTGATGAATGCATTTTTCCAAGTATCCACAATCGTTGGGGGAACAATAATCATGACAGGATTCCACAGCGATAAAGAAAACGAAGCTTTTTTCCATTCTTCGATATTTTCGTCCACTACTTCCCCCTTGCGCAAAGCTTGATCCCTCAATTTCTGAATCTTCGACTTCTGCTTGCGTACCAAATAGTTTCTTTCACGCATATTCTCAAAGTCCCTCATTGTTCCTGTTTTACCGAATAAAGCACACAATAAAGCAATTACTTGGACAGTTTTTCCACAGCCCTGTGTAGATAAGAATGAGTGGATTCGATGAGGTTGATTGAAACGAATCAGAAAACAATGCACGGTCCAAAGAGTCAAAGATATTTTCAACGACGCGATAACACGCACCATTTCATCCCCTAAAATGACTCCACTCTTTCTTGCGAGACAGTCATACATAAATCGAACCCCTGCCTTCTGAAACGGAGCAAGGTATCTATTCAAACTAGCTGGTACTTGAACAGTGATTTCACTTTGATCACCAGACAAAACCAGGGGTTCCATTGGTTCATAAGGGCCGAATTTTGGATCTTCGAATTCTGGATGCCAGTCATCAAGTGAGCCAGCTAGTTTGTTCTGCTCCTTTCTACCATTATAGTCGTTTTCACTGCTTTCATCACTGGACGCGGGCATTCTTGGTCGTTGCTTTTCACTGAATTTTCCTCTTTTATGTGAAATACTATTGGATTCTTCAGGAGGTGAACGATGTTTATTGTACCTAGAAGTGGCTGTTGTCTTCTTTGGTTTTGGATCAATTGGTTCACAATCGGACATGAATCCATCGTCGTCATCTTCGCGAGAGGGAGGTGGTGTTTTTTGATCATTGCCCTTCGCTCCAGTTGCTACAGAGAAGAATAGGTTGTGGGATTCGCGTTCCAGCGCTACTGGATTTTTTGGTTTGTGCGTTCTCCGCCTCCGCGTTGGTGATCTTTTTCTGTAATTCTTGTTGTCATTGTATGATTGGGCCCAATCGTCATCGCTGCTACTGTAGTCTCTACGACGAGTCCTCTTTTTCCGCAGAGGTTTCGAACATTTTGTTCTGTATTTATTTCTATTTCTATTTTTGTTGTCATAATTCTCATCATCGAAGTCACCACTACAGCTTTCCACAGTAGAATCGTCATCGGAAGTGGTATCAATATTACGTGGACGCGGCCTTCGCATTGAAGGTCTTTTTTTGTCATCGTAACTGTCGTCGTCATCAAGTTGGGCCGAGTGGTCTTCGTCGTCGCTGCTATTGTAGTCTCGACGGCGAATCTTCGTTCGAAAAGCCAAAGAACTTCTGTTTCTTTTTCTGTGACTATCGTCCTCCACAAAGTCGCCATCACTCATTGAACTTTTATCTCGAGAATGGCAATCGTAAGTAGTAGAACTAGTTCTCCTATGCGGCATCTTTCTATCCATATCCCTTTTACGACTATCCCGAAAACTCGTTATTTCGTCATCAAAATCCTCATCATCTCTCGTCTTGGTGCTTTGTACTGCAGCATTATTATTGTCGAAAGCAGATGACCCAAATTGATTGTCGTCATTCGTTCCCTCCTTGGCTTTGCGGCATTGCTCTTTGTTCTTTTGGAAAAGGGCCAGCATGTCGAACGACCCATCCGAATCGGATCCGTGAATTCCTTCTGTAGGTGCTTTCGGTTTCAATTTCGCTGCCTCTGGCGTTGCAGTGGCTACAATAGTCGGAGATTGCGAGACCTCGTACCGAGATCGCGTTCTAGAAACATTCAGATTCGTCTCCGGCGAGGGCATCATCCTGGAGCGTTTGCGTCTCTCGTTGGGGACCGGATCATACGACGAATGCTCCCATTTCTTGTCCTCATCATTACCTCGTCTCGTAGTGCGAACAGCAAAAATATCCCTGCTCTCGAATCGAGATGATTTATCTGGTGGTGGCTTTTTGTTCTTTGATATCCAAGACGGTGGTGATTTCAATCGACCGGAACGTGTGGTTGTGCGATCGATCCGTTCCGTTTCTTGGGTTTTGTCGTCGTTTTCGACTCGACTCGAGGTCCTCCCCGCAGGCTGACTGTATTTTGGTGATTCCAAGATCGACTCGACCGAAGTTATTGTGCGTTGTGACGCGGCACGCCGTTCTTCTCGTTTCAATTGCTGCTCTCTTTCTTGCCGTTCGATGTCCTCCAACCTCCGCTTGAACAAATTCTTCCGATTCTCACGATTCCTCCGTAGCCTTCGGGTGTCGCTCATTTGAATACAACCTCCTCCCCCTTCTTCCGATTGAGATCACTCAATCTACGCTTTTATGCTTGGTCCTCCGAAATTGTAGCTGCCCGTTCTTTCGGTCTCGTTGTCACCAACAAGCAGGAATCGAATCGATTGAGTTGAAACTCATTGTTGTGTGAAACCGAGAACGTTGAGAGTTGACAGATGAGAGAGAGGCTGAAGCTTTTTTTCATCAAGCCGAGACCGAAAGGATCACCAAAAACAATTTTTGAAATTTTTTGGCCAATCACGCGCGAGTGTTGTTGTTTCGTCATGATGCCGAACAAAACGTAATGGGACTGGTGTTAGTCATGAGTACAGACGACCGTGAAAAGCGAAGCGTGAAAGAAATACTTCGTAATAATGATCACTCCGAGACAACCGTAAGGTTAAGATGAGGTTACAGAATTGAACCAATCCCAAAATTCACATCACCAAACACCACACACCACACACCACACACTCAACACCATGCCGCTTCCGTCGAAGGTAAAAGATATCATTCCGGCATTGAATTTGATCCCGCATCCGGAAGGAGGATTCTTTGTGGAAACATGGCGATCGGGGAGTGAACCGATGTCCACCCAGGGTCAGACCGGTTTGGACGCCCAAGATCCCGAAGTGAATCTCGTGGTGGCTGCTGGCAGAGCCGAAAACAGACCCGACAAAGACGAACGACGAAATGCACTGACTTCTATTTTCTGGTGTCCCACCATCAAATCACCCAAATTGCACATGACACGCAATTGTTCCGACCACGTCCACTACTATCACGGCGGCAAGCCCTTTCGCTATTATCTCCTGGATCCATCCAGTGGAGAATTCACGACGTATGTGCTTGGCCCGGAACTGCACAAGGGACAGAAACTTCAAGTACCTGTCAAGGGGGGCATGTGGAAATGTGGGAAAATTGATGACAGTGACGAAGAAAGCGACGTTGATTATGATTACTCCTTGCTCGCTGAAGCCGTGGCTCCCGGCTTTGATTTTCATGATTTCACCTGGGTTACAAAGACAATGCTAGACAACGTTGTCAAAGACGAAGAAACGAAGGGCCTCCTTTTCGAGTATATTTCTGCAGAAGCGACAGAAGATGGAAAGACGGTAGAAGCAGCTGCTGAATTTTACGAAGAAGGTGAAACAAAGGATCAGAGAGTAGCAGAGCGATCCTAATTTTACTGAAAGCAGAGAAAAGTTCGTCCAGAGTCTTCTTTTTTCTATTTTTCAATGCAGCAGCATAATAGTAGTCGCCATTCTCGCTTGTTGTTGGTGTTGGTGTTGTTGCTCTTGCTGCTGCTGCTGTTGTTGTTGTTGTTGGAGAGAGCAAAGGTTGGTTGATGTGGCCTGGGTTCTCATCACTATCGTTTTCAGTGCGGACAGGCTCGAATGAGGATCATTGCGGGATCGGTGAAAGCAGGGTTTCAGATCCTTCTCCTCGAACTGATTCTTGGGATATTGTTTCGTGCTTCAGCTGTTGATCGATATCCTTTCCGTTCCGTTCAGACACTACATACAACAGACGGGCAACCTATGCCGAATGCTGTTGCGATTGTATTTTTTTTTTTTTTAAAATAAACAGTTGAGCCACCCGATAGAAAGAATGAAAGTTTCCGGGAACGAATCGAATTCCGAAGAGTTGATTGTCGCCTTGCTTGTAGCTCGAGTATCAAAAGAGTGTCGAACCGAGAGCCATCGTGCCGAATGAATCAATCCGCATCGAGTTGATTGTCGCCTCGCTCGTATCACGGGCACCGAATGCATAAATCCGTAACGATTCGAACGCCACCTTGCTCGTAGCTTGGGTATCGAAAGAGTGTCCGAGGGAGAGAGGTCGTGCTCGACCCTGGGCATCGAGTATCCAAAGGGAGTACGTACTAGCCACCTAAGGCCAGACGCCCCCGCGGAGGTATGATTCTGTTGTCGCGTTCTCCAAGTGTCACCCCCGGAAAAAATTCTGTGGCAGAGCTTGCTTTCGACCGGGATTGCCCTCGTTGACGCGTTTGGCAGACGACACGCGTTCTCATCTCGATTCATTCGGCACGTCTTCTCCAGAGAAAGTTTGGCCATCCACGATCGCCAACTCGACGGGGGAACCGCAATCGGATTCATCCGACTGCTTATCTTCCTTTGAAGCTGCGCTCGCCCAAAGCTTCGCGCCCGGAAATTCTGGACCGTTCACGGAGCTTGCTTCCAATCCAATTGGCGTGCTGCTTGTTGTTGCGACGCGTGACGGAGACGACACAAGTTGTTCTCATTGTTTCGACGCATTTCCTGCAGAGACGGCTACGGGATTAGCGATCGAAAGCATCTCGCGCTGCTGATGATTCTGATACTGCTGCGTCCGTACCATTGCTATCGGTAGGTCGAGACGAAGAGGACTCGGGCACGACCAGGAGCGGCTTGAGGCTTGAAATAGGTTCATGACAACCGACTCGTTACAATTACAAGTACGAAGTAACAAGTGAGGTTACCTGTAACTTACTTCTTGTTCGTGCCTGCAGATCTTTTGCTTGTGAGAACCACGACTGACTCGTAACTGCTGCCAAATCAAAACATACCGTACGGTAAACTTACTTTACGAAGCACTGTGGTGCTTCCGTCTGTCCATCGCCCACCCATCCCAGCCTCATAGGACGGTGTGACTGTTTTGATACGATACCGACCGGTAACTTACGGTACGTGTAACCTTAATGCCCAAGATGATTCGGTCGTTTTTCCGAACGTGATTGGTCTTAGTCCTCAATGAGTGTCAGTGTCCCTTGCGCAAAAGCATTCTTTGCCGACGAGTGGGGAGGAACAACACCGTTCCGGTTGACACGCCGTATCCTCTTTCCTCCCAACCGACAGAAGTGACGAGTGAAGTGCACACAATTTCGAACTGCAAAACAAAAGCAGACCGTGGTATAATAATAGTATCTCGGCAAGAAAAGCAAAGCACCACCAACCCTCTATATTATATTTTACCAACCCTCGTTGCTTTCTCACAAGAAGAATTTCGGTACGGTGATCTTCGTTGTAATGAAACCGTTTGCTTGGAGATGCGTCACGAGCTGTATATATGATTTTACATTGTACCGGTACACAGTTGCACGAATGAACGATGGATGATTCTTTCGCCTGCGACGATTCCTCATCACACAAGTGAGCTGGAGCTACCGATACCCCGGTTCCGATTGACGCATCGGACCGCGAATCAATCACCATGTATTTATTGTCATTATTGTCTTGGGGTCGTGTGCAGCAAATGCTGTTGACTCATCCACTCACCGATGTTGTTTGACGCGTTTCTTAATTTTGGGCCAAAAGCAAGCAAGCAACCAACAACAAATCCAAAAAGAATTATCCATCCACAGACTACGTGATACGTCTACTGTACTGTACTGTACTCTACTGCATTCTACGCACTCAACAAACACTACACACCACACACCACACCCCGCCCACAATGAAAGTTCTTGTCGGAGTCAAGCGCGTTGTCGACTACGCCGTCAAGGTGCAGGTACAAAAAGGATCGGTCGGTCTGAAAAACGTCAAGATGTCCCTGAATCCCTTTTGCGAAATCGCGGTGGAGGAAGCCGTCCGACTCAAGGAAGCCAAGGCGGCCGAGGAAGTGGTGGCCGTCTCGATCGGACCCAAGCAGTGCACCGAGACGCTCCGCACGGCGCTGGCCATGGGCTGCGACAGAGCGATCCACATTTCGACGGACATGAGAACGGACTACATGGAACTCCAGCCGTACGCGATCGCGAAACTCTTTGGGAAAGTCGTCGAACGGGAGGGGTCCGATCTGGTCCTGCTCGGAAAGCAGGGCATCGATTCCGATTGCGGGCAGACGGGTCCCATGCTAGCCGGCTTTTTGGGGTGGCCGCAGGTCACCTTTGCCGCCAAGCTGACGCCCGAAGACGGAGGCAAGGGAATCACCGTGGAACGAGAGACGGATTCGGGGACGGAAACCATCAAGATTCCTTCCCTGCCCGCGGTGGTGACGTGCGACCTGCGCCTGAACGAACCGCGGTACGCGACCCTGCCCAACATCATGAAGGCCAAGAAGAAAAAAGTCGACACGATGAATGCCGAGGACATGGGAGTCGACCTGACAACCTACAACGAGGTGGTGGAGGTCTTTGCGCCGCCGCCACGAAAACAGGGTGTCATGGTAGAATCCGTCGACGAGTTGCTCGATAAGCTTCGCAACGAAGCCGGGGTGATAGCATAAATGGACAGCAGGTTTCTCGGCCTAGCGTTTTTGTTGCTCAGGAAAGCACGCCCAATACTTCTTTAGTGCACCAATGCCTGTCTAGTTTCTGTCATATAAATCCTTGACTACGTCGATGTCGTTGTAGGCAGTGAGTGAATCAATAGGAACAGAGGAAACATTCGTCAACAGCTTTCCCCGGATTCGTTTTGAACGCCTCTCTAGTTTCTCCTCTCTCATAATATCTCCTTGGCTGTGTCGTAGAATTCAGTGTGTCACTCGGTACGAACAAGAGAAACCTTTTTTTGTCAACAGCTTTCCTCACCTTTGTGTAAATGCCCCTCGCGTTTCTCTTGTTTCGTGATAAATTCTTGACAACGCGACGAGTGAATCAGGAGAAACGAAAGACAAAATTCTTCAGCAACTTTTATGGCTTACTTGTCAGCTCGGTTGACAATCTCATGCTTTAGCTTTCTCGCACCAGCGGTCTGCTTTTTTTTGTATGACCGCAACCGATTTGTCGCGGCCAGCAATCGAAACTTACACAACATTGTCTAAATTCCAACCAATAAAGTCTCCTTCTAAGATTGAGATCGATGTCCTCGTAAAAATTGAATCTATAGTACAGTTAGCTTATTGTATCCCAGGTTTAGAAGATAGGTTGGAAGAAGAAGGGAGTCTCGGCGACGACGGGAACTCTGTAGAGAGCTTCTTGGACAGCGAATCCCAAGATGGCCATCATGGCAATTCTTCCGTGCTTAATTTCCTTGGTCATCATTTCCATCTGTCCCTGCTTGTCTTGTGGCAAGAGGTTGAGGGGGTCGAAGTTGCAGTCACCGGCGACGTAAGCCTTTCCCTTCTCTTCCTTCATCTTCATGTTCTCGAGTTCGATGATTCCGGCGAGGGAGATGATGGCAACCCAGTAGGCTCCGGCGACCTTGTCGAGTCCTCCGTTGAGAAGGGAGGGGGACGCTCCGGTCTTGGTGAGCAGGGTGGGGAGACCGGTGGCGTCGGCGAGAGGCTTGTCCCAGAGTTCGGCAAGTGGCCATCCGACGGTGGCGAGCATTGCGAGACGGGAGTGCTTGATTTCGGCCTCGCGCATGTACATCAGCTTGGCCTTGTCGTCGCCGGCAAGAGAGAGGGGGCTGAAGAGAGATAAAAACACGATGAAATAGTTTGTCGGTCGTTAGTATGGAACATAGAAATAGAGTGTCCACCAATGATTAATGCCGAAGAGACTTACTCGAAACCGACATCACCAGCCATGGTTCCGTCGAGAATCTTCGGTCGAGCGGCGAAAGGAAGAGCCTTGGACATATCTCCTTCTCCTTCCTTCTTGTTGGGTTCACCCCAGAGCGAAAGCTGAACGGTTTGCGTTCGCTGGGCAGAGTTGTGGCTGGGGGTGAAGGCTGCGGCGGAGCCGGCGAGGAGGAGGGCGCTAACGAACTTCATCTTTGTTTGTATTAATTTGTTTTGTTTTCTCGTCGAGATCGTTTTCCTTTTGGCAGGTTTTGGTGTTGTGAGACCACAACTGGTGTCGACCACAAATCCACTTTCGGGAACGCTTTCGCAAAAGTTGCGGTAATCTTATCAAACATCCCAAATCCTGAAATCGATGATGTGTTCCCGCTTACTGGTACACAAATCTTACGCATTGCACGGTAGCACATCAGAGTTACTTCGACTTCGTAGTCGTTTGTCACCATTTACGTCGCACGTCTCACTCAGAGTGTGCTCGTATCGTGGTTGCAAACACCATTCAGTGGGTTGTGTTCGTAATGCGCTGTAACACGCACATCTGACTCATCTCAGACGTGTCAATGAGTTGTGTACGACTCACCCAAACATCCTTCCTCTATTATTTTTTCCCAAAAAACCCGAGATGCGGTAAATCTTATGATGTTCATGCATGGCAGGTCCCTGATAGAGCACAGGTACAAGTGAGCGCCCGCGTTGTAATCGCAATCGATGCAAGTTCTGTTCGCCGCCAGCCACAAGTCTTAATCAATTCGTTGCTATCGCATGATACGAGAACATCGCCAATGACGCTGAAGCATACTTTAGAACAGGCTGGCCCTGAACACAAGATGCATAGAAAGTGTTGACAAAAAGGTTTTCGTCCTTTGCTGTCCGACTGCAGAGGTCTGGAGTTGCAATTCCGGTGTGTGACCTGAAAATGGAATGCAAAGAAACACTTGCCGAAACATAATTTCGGAAGGACGTAATTTTCTCCGAGGAAAACGTACTCCTCTTTGTTATAGTAGCATTTTGTTAACGTGGAAATGGCAGTTGTTGCGGGAAATGGGAGATTGTACTACGTTTACTTTACCAGAAAGACGGTAATCCAGTAATAAATTACTCAGCTGACGATGGAATCGCCAATCGAGGAAACGAATAGAATAGAATAGAATGGGTCAATAGGAACATATATGGAGCAAACTCGTGGAATTGGAATTGGTGCGAGTCAAAAGAGTTCAAAATGATCGAGGCCATTGCTTTCCGTCATCTCACGAGTCCGTTCCACTTCATCCCGGTAGATCCTAACTGCAGTATGGCATGAAACCCCGAATTAGAGAAAAAAAAACCATGGTTCTGCCCATTGAATAGAGTCAGAGCTCAAAGCGGCACAACGATTGTTTCTTTGTTACGTGCAACTCTAGTTTGAGATCCGCTCCGGTCTCAATTTATTTTGCCAGAGTTAATCTCTGCGCCATGCGATGTCAGACCTCCTTCGCTGCTATGGTCTGTTTCATCGAGACTCGCACTATCCATTAGCGAAGGTGCGGATAGTTCTATCGAAAGGAGTAATTGCAGCGACACAAAACAGATGAGAATAGGAGTGTAACTTGCGGCCGTTGGGACCTGATTCCAAAAAATGTATGCCCTCTCATCCGATCATTGAAAAATGGCATATATAACTCTGCATGATCCATGGCATTATTTTGTTTCTGGACTGTGGAACAGGCATCGATACACTGTACTTCAGGTATCTAGTTGTGTTCTTACCTTTTGAAACCATTCCGGATCTTCGTCCTCTACGAACCCATCGCTGCCACTGGGCGTTGCCCCAGTTTTGTTTCCCTTGTCGCCGTCGTTGTCAAACAAGGGACTCTTTTTTTCTTGTACTTCTTCTTCCTCGCCGTCGCCCAAATACTTCTTGGACATGGCTCTGAATCTCTTGACCCTGGCCTTGTCGAACGAATTCTTGTAGGGATCCGCAAACATCATGTCCCCCAGGAGCCACTTGCGATCCTTTTCTCCTTTGCGAAGGTAATAGAGGTACCTGCGAACATCGCGTTCCTCCAACGGATCGTTGTCGAGGCAGTCGGATTCCTGGGTGAAATATTCCCTGGCGTACGAATGGTAGTATTCGGCCCTGGAACGCAGTTCGTCCTCCTTGTTGGGGGGAGGTGCCATGGACATGATGCCCCCCGCGGTCGGATTCTGAAACTCCTCCTCTCTCCGCTCGAATTCCCTGTCGTCGAATTCGTTTCCCCATCGTATGACCCGGACCGACCGGAGGCAATTTCGGTAGAGCGACTTCGTCAAAAAGGCGGCTTCCTCGAGCAGATCCTCTCGTGTCACGGACGAAGACGAAGTCGAAGCCATTCGGATGCCCATGCATTGTCGAGAAGAACGCAATCCTTCCGATTCGGCACCGGCGCTCGCGGCACCCCTGCTGCGGCAGATTCCGATCGCACGACGCAACAACATCCCGGGATGCCGGAAAGTATCGATGCGTGGATTTGATTCTGTGCGACTGTGCGACTGCGAGGGTGCGACGTCGAAAACCCCTTTCCAATCTGTGAAGGGAAATCCCAAAGAATCGAGTCCGATACTGTGACGTTTCAATGCCGCTTGCTTTGCACAAACAAATCCTTGCGATGCAATCACTTCGGCGACCTTGTTTTTGTTTCTTACAGCAACCTGATCGTTTCGGGCTGCGATGTTGACATCCGGTAGTCTCATGATACGTTACGGTGGGTTCGTAATTACGGATGACTCGATTGGTAGGATGCATTCTTGACGCCCATCACTCATCACTCATTTTCACGACGAAAGACTTCGATTTTGGGAGGTTCACGAAAAAGTATGAAAGTTTCCTCAATTTTTTCTTCCAAAAACATCATCAATCATCAATCAAAATCATCAACAACAATCCCAAAACGTCTTCGATGAAAAAATCTTTTTCGAACTCACTCATGACTCACTCACTCGTAGACGAACCAAATCATCCATCTTGCAACCTGTTTTCACCCCTCTCCGCTTCATACCATTCTCGTTTGAGAAAAAGAGTCGACGAGGCTAGCCATCCGCAACATCGCACTACCCAGACACAGCCGCAACGATGAAGCTTTCGATACCTCGTGCCTACCTGGGCACCATGACCTTTGGTTGGTCGCAAACCAGCTCCTACGTCGACGAGTCGATCGCTCTGGAAATGGTCAAGAGATTCATCGCCTTCGATCAATCCCTGCAGATATCCGAGCATCGGATCGACACCGCGCGAATCTATGCCGGGGGCAAGACGGAAAAAATCGTCGGGAAGGTCCTGCGGGAGCTCGATCCGGACCTCCTGTCGGATTGCTTGGTCGGAACCAAGGCGGCACCCTCGGTCAAACCGGGGGGACTCTCCGCGGAGGGCGTTGCCGGACAGTTCGAGGCCTCCATGGAGGCGATGGCTGCGGCTTCGTGCGACGAGTACTATCTGCACCAACCCGACGGGGAGCACGGCCTGCTCGAAAGCCTCCGGGCCGCCGATTCGCTGGTGAAGCAGGGAAAGGTTTCCAGGATCGGGATGAGCAACTACCACGCGAGCGAAGTCTCCCGGGCGTTCCAGCTTTGCAGGGAGCACGATCTGACACCCCCGACGGTGTACCAGGGACTCTACAATCCACTGAATCGCCTCGTAGAAGACGAACTGTTGCCGTTGCTGAAGGAAAATGGATGCTCCTTTGTCGCTTACAATCCTCTGGTAAGTACAAATCGTGGGTCGGGCAAAATCAAAGCGTGACAACCAGTGGCAAAGTCGACTGATCGTTCCGTTTCAATCCATTTCGTTTCATTCCGTTTCGCTGTTTCGCACGAAACTCGGATGACGGATGGTGGTTCGCACGCGCAGGCGGCGGGATTGCTGACCGGCAAGCACAAAGACCCCGACACCGTGGCAAAGGGGAGATTCAAGAAAAACCAAAACTACCTCCCGCGCTTTTACACTCCCGCGAACTTTGCCGCCATCCAACGGATCCGGGAACGGTGCGAACGGGACGGGATCTCCATGGTGGACGCGACCTTTCGGTGGCTGCTCTGCCATTCCTCCCTGGAAGCGGACTCGGACGGAATTCTCCTGGGTGCCAGCAGCCTCGATCAGCTGGACGAAAATCTCGCGGCCTGCAAGAGCGCGGCGGCGGCGGCAGAGAGCGGTTCCCCGCTGTCGGACGAGCTGTTGGCGGCCTTTGACGAGGCGTGGGATCTCACCAGGGAGGGGGCCTTTCCGTACTGGAGAAGCTATTCCTCCGATATGCCCGATCGCGAAACCCTGGACCAGGGAGCTAGTTACAAAGCCAGCAAGGTCAAAGAATAGATCGTGACACGCGCCACTAAGCATAGAGAGTACAGTACAAACAAGGATGCAATGGCATACAAAACATACTAGCATATTTTCCTCCGCAAAAGGCATGAATAGGAACTATTGCGTGCCGGTCCGGGGGCATTCCAATTGCATCGTGAATCATACGGCTGCTGCAATCCACCGCCGCGTCAATTTTGCGACAGCGGCTGGGGAGTCACCACTCGCAGGGCGGCGTCGCCCAGTTTTCGATCGATCCAACCCGCGCGAACCAAAAAGTCGACGATGTTTCCCCGGCGTTCCACATCGATCTTGACGATCGTTCGCCTGCTCGACTGCGAGGACTCTTTGTTCAGCAACCCGTTCGCCAACGACTCGTGGATCAGTGCCTTTTTGATTTCCAGGTACTGGAGGGGATAGATCTGCAGCTTTTCGCAGAGGGCTCGTTCCTTTCGGGACAAGAGATCGAAGCACGGGGCCGCGGACAGACGGAATGCCTTCTTCTTCTTCTTTGTTTTTTCCGGAACGTCCACCTCCATTGGATCGTCTCCATCCTCGGAGGCAGCGGCCGCGGGCGTGTCCGTTGCCGTTCCTACCGTCTCTCCCGCCGTCCTGCTTTCCGCGGCCGTGGTTGGCATCCCCTTGCCATCCTTGGGGTCGTTTGTATCCCGAGTTTGTTCGTCGTGCCGCCGCAGCCGCTCCTCCTCCTTGGTTTCCCCCTTGCTGTTTTTGCCGTCCTTTCCTCGCGCTCTGGCGTTGTCCGACGAGGATTTGATGTTGTTGTTGCTGC
Source organism: Pseudo-nitzschia pungens (assembly GCA_037355855.1). NCBI lineage: Eukaryota > Bacillariophyta > Bacillariophyceae > Bacillariales > Bacillariaceae > Pseudo-nitzschia > Pseudo-nitzschia pungens. Next base: position 2,047,392 of record CM074758.1, read on the forward strand.
TGCTAATGTGGCTGTTGCTGCCGATAGTCCCCTCCGTCGACGTTCCGGACCGGCTGGTGCTCCGCCGGTTCTTCCGATCGTTGGTGCGGTACTGTTTCCACAGCGAGTCGGTCGCCCTGAATTGCGACAGCGACGACGACGCCGACGACGCCGAAAGCGTCCGCGCTTTGAGCGACGCCGCAACGGCCGAGGGGCTCGCTGCTCCCCCCTTTCCCTTGGCGCCCGCCAGTGCCGCCGCTGCCGCCGCGGCGGCCTTGGCCTTGGCATCCAGTTCCAGCTTCTTGTGGAACTGGCGGCGATCCTTGTCCAGCTCGTAGAGCTCGGCCTCGGCCAGGGTCCGGATGCCGATGCGCCGGTACATCTGCAGCTTGGCGATTTCCTTGCGGAGCTTCTTGGCCCGGAGAATGTCGCTTATGAATCGCTTGTGCTCGTCGGGCGTGTGGAAGCGCTCGAAGAGCCGCATGCGGTGGACCAGATCGCGCTCGTCGACCGGCAGCCGGAGGTCGTTCTGGACGTAGGTCCGGTAGTCGTAGAGGTGCCGGTGGAGGACGAATTTCTTGCGCTTCTCCCGCTCGTCGAGTTTTTCGCAGTAGATCTGCAGGACCTTGAGCTTTAGCTCCCGGTCCTCCGGCCTGTCGCCCCGGATGAATTCCATGTCGGCCAGGGCCGTCTCGGCGTCGTTTTCCCACTCCACGTCGAAGTCCCCCCGGCGGGGCATGAATCCGGCCAGTTCCGATCCCAGCAGGTGTACCGCGTCGTGCGGTCTCGGGGGCAGGACGGTGGGAGATCCCACCCTGCCGAGTTTGGTGTCGATCCAGGTCTTGCGGATCCTGTCGGCATCGGCCTTGGTGGGTGCGGAAAGGGTGGCCTTGACAAAGGCCAGTTCCGCCTTGCAGGATTGGTCGCGGGCGACTTCCTTGCCCAAAACCGCGCCCGGCACCGCCGGCAGGTACGGATCGGACCACAGCTTTCGATAGCCGGGGAGCGATTCGGTCGGGACCACCCTCAGTTTCTTTCGGGACGAGGAGGAGGAAAACGACGACGACGACAGAGTGTTGGAAGCACTCCGGCGTTTGGAGGTTCTCACACGGTCCTCGTCTTCCGCGACGATTTTGGGTGCGGAAGAAGTGTTCGCGTTTGTGTTCGTGTTTGGTAACGGACTGGCTGGTTCCGACCGGGATTGTTCTCTGCCCGTTTCGGGTGCCTTTTTTTGGTCTTGGTCGGTCTTGCCTTGCGCAACGGACAAAGCCCCGGCACCCTCCGCCGTAGTGCTCGTGGCGTCACTCGAAGCATTGTTGTTGTTGTTGCCGTTGTTGTTTTTGTTTTTGCTCTTTTTGCTGCTGCTGCTGCTGTTCTTGTTCGTTTCAACGTCGCCGGCCGTTTGCTTGGCATTGTTTTCGCTTTCCTCCGCACCGCAATGCTTCTTGTGCTTGTTAACCTCGTGCTCGTGATTGTAATTGTCGTCCACAACGGTCCACTGCGGCAAGATGTGTCCGTAGCGCCCCAGGAAATCGTCCAGGTACCGCTCCATGCAGCGCTTGGCGGTCTTTCCGACCGAACCATTCCCGCTGACCGCGTCGGCAATGTCCACCCAGTTTCCCAGACCAAGGCTGCCAATGGCATCGATCAGCCGCAGGTCCTCCTCGGCCGTCCAAATCGTTTTGGCCTCGTCCGTCACGGTCACTTCCACGCAGCGAGGAGCAGGAGGAGGAGCGGGGGGAGATGGAATCGAAGGGGGGGGCTTGGTTTTGGTTTTCGCGTCTCGATCGACCATGGGTTCGTCGGCGGAGGATTCCTTGCGAGTTGCTGCGGAAGCGGCACTGTCGGTAGATTGTGCAGTACTAGCAGCAGTACTACTACTCGTACTACTCGTACCGCCGAACCCTTTCGGCACAACGATCCGACCCGGCGGAAAAATAGGATACCGGGTGCTGTCGCACACGCGATAGCAGTGGTGATCCTCGTGGTGCGCCGCCGCCGAGGAAATCTCGATCGACGACGACTCGATGCCGTCCTTCTGGAGTTCGTTCCGCGTCTGGTTGGCGGCCTTGTTTCTCGCCGTCACCGCGCCGTGGTTCGACGTGATGAAACAATTCAGGCACAGATCGAAGTCCGTGCACACGGCGCAGCGGATCCGGGGCAGCTGGCTGATGTCGCTGTGGCAGTAGTCGCACTCGTAGATACCGGTTTTCTTTGCGCTCGTCAGAACCAGCAGGGCGTCGTCGTCGAGGACCACGGAAGCGCTTCCGTTGTTGTGGTCATCATTGTTGTTATTGTTGTGGTTGTTGCTGCTGTTGTTGCTGCTAGCATTGCTGCCGGATTTGGACGTCTTGGCGTCGCTGCTGCCTTTGGTCGAAGCGTTCTTGGCGTGGAGTGTTTCGTTCTTGGAGTCCTTTTCGGTCGGAGTGGGAGTGGAACTGCGGCTTCCGCCCTTGCCCTTTCTCCTCCGTGACGATTGTCCCATGGCTTGCGGTACACACTGAATTCAATCAAACGTGCTTCGTATTGAGAGTATTACAGAACGTTACTGGAGAAGGATCGGTTCTACAAATGTGTCAATAATTACAATAATAATGGCAAACGGCGTTGGGATGAATAATACAAAGAACGTTGTATTCTATGTTGGATGTTGGATTGGACTTTCTACTCGTAAGGTTACTCGTGCTTTTAGTATTATTTACGTGTACCGGTACACAGAGTTGATGACATGCATGCTGAATGCATAACTTACCGTACAGCATACGTAAGGTTACCGGTAAGGTTACTAACCCGTAGACCGAGGAGCTGCGCAACATGGCATCGTTCGTATCCTTGGAGGAATCATTTTCGGTTCGGCGTTCGACTCCTCGCCGGCCTCTGTTCGCTGTTAGTCGTTCACACTCTGATTCCATTCTACGAAGTATCTTTTAGTATCGTATCAACATACGGTAAGGTTACGTAGTACAGTAATTCTGATGAAATAAATAAGGTTCTTACTTAAATGTATTGTAAAAGTACAATGCCACAGACCGTAATCAATAAAGGGTGGATGGGGTCATCCCAGAATGATGCCAATGCAGTGAGTGGTCTAACCCCTGTGACAATGCATAATCTCAAGACTGTGTAATACTACTACTCCGTAGTGTCTATAATAGTATCTCGATGATCAAAACAAAAATACTGTAATATCTAACATTAGTATATCTAATCTGTATTATTACCCTCTACCACGGGCTTACTGTTTCTATTCTCACAGTTATCCTACCGTACGCACGCACACGCACTGATCACGATGCCTCGTCGGAGGGCGATTCACCATGGTTGTTGGTGTTGGTGTTTTTGTTCTTGTTGGACGCCAGAGGAGGAGGAGGAGGAGCACCACCAGTAGCAGTGTTTGAGTTGGTGTCGTTTTTGTTGGTGTTGTTGTTGTTGTTGTTGTTGCTGCTGCCGTTGCTGTTGTCGATCATCATGTCCGGGTAGATTTCGTCCCGGGCAAACAAGACGTCCCCGATCCCGGGCGTGCGGATCAACACGTCGTCCACGCGATTCGGCGGCTCGTCGAAATCGATCCGACCCCTCGTGAGGGGATTGTTCACGAGCAACCACTTGGCTTGCAGCAAGTGGGCCGCCGTGCTGCTGCGACGGATCTGGTAGAGACCCGAAAAGGGATTGTTGAGATCCTGCGCAAAATTGTAAAACAAGATGTAGACCGCGCTCAGGAGGCTGAAGATGAGGGCGCTCTCGTTCGACGGGTTTCCCGTGCTGGCGTCGACGGTGGGGAGGACGTTCTGGTGATGGTGGATGGTGGATGATGAATGGTGGATGGTGAATGGTGGATGGTTGATGGTGAGTACGTAAGATTACTGCTTCAATGCGGACCAGGGTATTCATACAACGTCATACTATCATGCCTGCAACATCGAGTCATGCAATACAAAACAATACAATACAATACAACACGAGACCACCGGCCCAAACAACAAACAACAAACAGCAACACCGACAACACCGACAACACCAACAACACCAACTCACAATGGCGTATCCGAGCAGAATGAAGAGCGTGAGAATGGTCATGATGAGAAAATGCGTCGGCGGCAGCGCCAGCGATTCGTCGCTCAGTCGATCGGCTCGGATCTTGAAGAGGTCTTCCAGGATCTGCCGGCAACTGCCGATCGCCGCCCCGTCTCCCCCGAGGTCTCCGTTTTCGCGCTCTTCCATCAGCGTGATCTCTCGGTCCTCGACGATCTCGAGCATGCGGGCGTACGGATCGGAATACATGATGGCCAGCAGCTCCGATCCGCGGCTGCCCTTGGCCAGGATCCGGATCTGGTCGGCGCAGGTCTGGCCGGCCTCGACCGACAGGGAGGGATCGCTCCGGAAGAGTCGCAACAGGTTGCGGGTGACGAGAGCCAGCAGCGAGGCCTCCACGGCGACATCGTTTTGGATGTCTCGCTGGCGCTGGTAGAGGATTGCGAGCGTCAGAGATATAAAGGTGCCGTACAGAATGGAGACGCCGGGCGCGAATTTTTCCGTGATTTCGGAGAGCTGTTCGGGCTTCATGGTAACGTAGTTGTCGAGAAATCCGATCAGATACGGGAACAAATAGTAGGGTATGACAAACGAGAGAACCCGGAATGGTATCGAGAACCAAAGGACATCGACGTAGGGACTGGGTGGAGCTTTCAGATCCTGGAGACAGGGTGGCTGCAATTCACGAGCAGAAAAAGCCAATGGGCATTGATTTTTGTTCCATTCGATCCAGAAAAATGATGGAATATCAATGTATTCATACCCAAGAAAAGGAAAGCGCGAGGCAATTGAGCAACGAAAAAGAAACCATACCACCGTGCTTCTGAGAATCGCACTTGGAAGACCAGACCAATCCACAACGCATGTGTCTCCTCGGCAATGCCGCGCCGATACCCACCTCGTTGATGTTTTTTTGCAGGAAGGGCTCCCGCGCCGTGTACGATCGCCGATCCAATAGCCGCGTCCGCCGATTGGAGTCCCGAATGGCGGACACCAAGAAATCGAATTCGAGGGCCGAAGACGGCGGGGTGAGCATTCCAAACAATGCCTTCGATGTCTCGTCGCCGCCGTACATTTCTTCTTTTTTCCGGCCGCTGTCGATGGAAACTCTTCTCGTCGGTCTTCTTCCGTTTGCACCGGAGATCTCGTCGTCGTCGTACGCGAAACTCGGGTAATCCGGGGATCGGGTGTAGGCGGGTCGAATTCTCTTTTTTTGCGACAAACCGTTTGGTTCGTTTTCGTCCGACGACGACGACAACCATCGAACCGTTTCTCCTAGTCGACCCTTTCTTTGGGGTTGTATACGATGATCAATGACGTAGCATGTGCATTTCTTTGGCAGCAGTACGAGCTGTCCTGCCAGGTTCGCTGAAAGCACGAAGAACAAACGTCTCAACGTCATAGTTGTAGAGAAGCAATCAAGGGAGTGTTGTGCATCTACACTTTTGCAATTTATTGTTCAATGATGGCATTACCGTATCGCATCCATCACGACCAACCTTTCCCATCGGCAGATGACATTTACTCGTGGTTTCCGAATTCCGAAACAAGAACTGGTGTAAGCCTTAGGATTAAAAGTACATACTCGTACAGGGCAAGGGACAATGGACATTCCTCGATTGAGATTGAGGATTCGATTCGTTCGACTCGAAGGAGTCATTGACATTCATACTTATCGGTTCTCACCGTGCACGAGTAAGTTAACTCAATTACTCGAAGTTTCACTCCATTCCTATGAGTAAGATTTTACGGGTACAAGTACGAACTGCATTTTGTGCGTCGTTTTCAAAACTCGAAAAATTGGGTATTCCACTACATGAAGGGTGTGTTTGGATAGACCAAGACTTGCAGAGTGAATCGACCTTGGACGACCATTTTATCCAACATGGATCTTGCGTTTCTTGAACAAGATCTAGCATCGGCGGAAAGCTCATTGGCAACACTAGAGGAGAAGCTGAGGCAGAAGGATCAACAACAGAGCGATGTGGATGGATGGGACACGGACTTTACCGAAAGCCACGATCCACCGCCCAGTGTCTTAGAACGACTCCTTGCGCTTCAAACGACAACTGATTCTCTGTCTCTGGCACAAGATTATATATCATTCCTAGAATCGGCTCGGGGGATTCGAGGTGTTGGTGGTGATGGCAATGGCTTTAATGAATACGACGCGCTGTTTGGGCACGCTCAACTTTGTGACGAACTGGCTCATTGTGTTATTTTGAAGCACGCTGCCAATATACTCGACGCGTTCCCGGCCTTGTACGAAGAAGCATATCTCCCTTTGTTCGAATATGTTCATGAATATCTGATAACGTTGTTGCGAGAAGAATTGCAATCCTCCCGGTATCCAACAGCGAAAGGTTGTAAACAGCTTTTGGAAAGCAAAGACGGGATTGATCGCCTTGCCGTCATTTGTCGGCACGTGATGCAATTAGAAAATACAAACGGTCAGGTTCTACGAGCCGTACAAGGCGTCGACGGAGCAAATGAAAATAATACCGTCCTGTTGGAACTTTTTCATCCTCTGTTGGACCGGGTGTACTTTCATTTCATTAATTCTGGCGACAATGCTGGCAATGATGATCCCAACGATTACAACCAGCAACCTCCGCTTACGATTACTCGTATCGATCGGCTACCGGAGTGGCTGCTGAATTATATAAACAGCAATTTTCTACAGGAACACGGCCCGTACGAAGTTGTAGTCTCTGTCATGGGCCCTCAGTCGGCTGTACAATTCTGTGAGGAACTCAATCGGTTGATTCAGTGGGTTTTGGTCGAACAAAGAAACTTTTTTGACGATCCTGCGATCGTTGGTCCCAAATCCAACCCGCAAATGCTCTATCAAGCTATAGAGCAGTTTTTGGTATTCGATTCTGCATTGATAGAACTACTGGCAGATACTGCGAATCCCAACAATCACAATTCTGGTGCAATGGCTCCGTTTTCTGGTCTGATGGACTCATTGATCGCTTCCAACGACGATTTATTGGATTGGTGGATTCGGCGAGAACGAGAATCCGTCTTTTCCACGCTTTTTTCAGATGAAAGCGAAGGTGACAATGCATCGAAAACACAACTTGCAAACCACATCTCACCACGAGCCGAACTGTTCTGCGCCCTCATTAGGTCTGTGCAATTAAAGGCATCCACTTTGACTGCTCCAGGAAAATACCTGAGAGAAGTAGCCGTCCCCCTGTGCTCGCAATTCGTGGATGCCCTTCACGAAACGTCTGTTGACTTGCGGGATCGATTAGTACAGAAACGCAGCAGAACACAACCCTCGCCCCCCGCGACTGGCATTGTTGACACAGAAAAGCAACGGCTCGTCTCTAATATTCATGAGTGGATCGAAATTATCAATGGAACTCAATTGGCATCACAAATCTTGCTCTCGAAGGAACGGGCAGTCAGTAGTCAGAGTGACCACGATTTGGGGCGCTTCGGACGTTCGCTCGAGCGATTGGTGGAAGTAATGATGGATGAGTTTGCCATGGCATTCGTCGAGACAACTATTATGGAACACGCGAAGTTTGCAAACTATTTGATGCTAGCATCTCACTTATTGGCAAGTCCCGAATACGCCGAAGAAGGCGAGATGTGGAAGAATGATCTGACAGTTGAACTCGAGGACACGAAGATAGTCTTGCAGTACTTCCAAGACGTTTGCGACTCAATTCTAAACCCCCAGAAAAGTTTCGAGGAAGACCAAGGCGATGAAGAAGCACATCTTGCCTCCTTCGGACCAATGGGTATGCGTTCACGTGTAGCCGATCGACTGGTTGATAAACTTCTTGAGGTGGCATTGGATACCAACCAGGTAACACCAGATATTTGGCTTAAAGGGGCAACAATTTTTGCCCGTGACGTTGAAATGCTTGTTGGAGCTTATACGGATATACCAACAGTGAGTCGACTGCTGGATGTGACAAAATTTATGACCTTGGATTATGATTCATTTTGCGGATTGTTTGCAGCAATAGGTGGCCTTATGGGATCTGATGCTTTCCTTGATATCGAGGAGCTGAATGCTGATACGAGACTGCATGAAGAGGCGGCGAGCATGCTGAAAGCGAAGAATGTAAATTGTCCTCTGGCGCACGCAGTTTCAATACTGAATCGAAGGAGAAGCTAATGTCGGATATTTACAAACGCTTGAACTAGTTTAATTTCAATAAAGTTTCTTCTTTTTCTTCTTCTTCGACTTCTTCTTCGATGATGACGATTTCGTGACATTGTTATCGACCTGTGGTGTTGCGGGAACAGGTTTTAACCTTTCAAGTTTTTCATCAATCTGCTCTACCAGTCTTGCAGCGATCACCTTTAGCCCGTCATGTTTATCCCCCAACCCGCTGATTTCTATCTTGATACTTGCCAATAAATCCAGGACATTTTTCGACGCCGGAGATGTAATGAATGGGAGCATTTTTTCCATCGCAATGAAAACGCATCTTGCGCGTTTTGGCTTCACCATTTCTTCATCACTCAATGTTTTGTTGATCATGTTGAGTAAGGCATCTTGCGCTTCGTGGATTTTAGCTTGCGAAACCTTCTCCATCTCTGAAGCTCCTTCAGTATTTGGCTTGCTTCCAAACAAAAGTGACAATAATCGAAAAACTTCCATCTTAATAATGGGTTTCCTGGCATCTTCAGCTGCACGGTTTAGCGCATTGTGCAGTGAAGCCTGTGCCAACGCAGGCATATGGGAAATGAAATCTTCTAATAAAGCGGCTCCACTACCTCGCTTTGTCGACCACTTGAGCACTACATCTCCGTACTCAGTGGAAGCCAATGAGATTGATTCAGGTGAACTAGGCATCATTCGGAAAAGGAAAATAAGACTACTGCTACAGCAGGATTGATACTCCTTTTCCTTAGAGTTCTTTGCCTCTTTCATCACTTCCTGAATTGTGTTTGTAGCTGCATCTGTATCAATTGGAGTTGATAGGGGCATTGACGAAAGCCTAACCTTGGTTAGTTTTTGCTTGATCAAATTGTTCAGACGCTGGAGGAGCTGCTTCCTTTCTTCGGTGCCCGACTTCCCTCCACCTTCAATTGCCTTCTGAGTAGATTTCCCTATTCTTTTTCGGCAATCAAGGAGGGGATTGACCATTTTCATAATATTGTTGATTTGCAAAAGATTTTTCCATGAATCTGACTTTGTCAACATGAGCTCGATCAGAAGTGTGCATCGAAGTCTGAATCGCAAGACAGGATGATTGAATGTTCACTGGTGAGTTGCAAGGAAAAAGTTGGTGATTTTGATGACAAGATACTCTTTTACTTACTGATTCGATAGTTCAATTTTTTCCCGTGCTTCAATTCCAGCTTTCCTAGCCTCCTGCTTCAATTTAATCAACTTAGCAAGTGCTGCATCGGCCCCTTCGTGATGTTCTAGAGCGATGTCATCAACATCATCAAGATTATCATCTTCGAGCATCGTATGAAGCTTGCTAGGGTCTAGTTCAATATCTGATTCGTCGTCATCCTTATCTGAAGCGGCAGGCTCATCAGTCTCCATATCATCGGGATCCTTGAAAACATCTGACGCTTTAGAAAATACCATGCCATCGCCTTCCGAATCACTATCACTTTCATCGTCGTCATCCTCGTCGGCCTCTGCTTCGTCATCGTCATCGTCATCTTGCTCTCCCTCGATATTGTTGGATGCACCGATTGAATCCAGCAACAAGCCAATAACCTCATCATCTAGAAGTGTCTTTTCTTCGGTTGCAAATTCTGAGGCCAGATCCAGGCCTCCCACCCACGCGCACCTGACTGCTTCACGAACGAGCTTGGGTGCAGCTCCTCGACCGATATCACCTGATCCAAGAGGGGAGGAAAGGATATTTGCACACACCTCAGCTAGTCCTAGAAGAGGATTGGAATCAGATTCTTTCCCTTTCATGAAATCTTTTGCAACGGCGCCAAGGTCTTGAATTGCATTACAAATATTTTCTTCGTCTTCTTCCTCATCAGCATCAGGATTGTCGTCCATTTCATCTTCATCAGAGCCACAACTCAATCTGTGAAGATGAAGTGTCATCGCAAGAACCGTGATTCCAGTGCAACAGCGCTTCTCAGATTGCTCGCGTTGATTTCCTTCGTTACCATTTGCCTTCTCTCTGAGGTCCTTTACTACGCTAATGATATCTTTGATCACGGTCTCAGGGCTCTCGTCATCTTCACCATCATCATCTTTCTGTGTTGATGCATATCGCTTTGCTTCCATAGATTCCAATTGAATCCAGTTTTCGCGGAGCTCTTCCAACACCACAAGAAGATCATAATCATCTTTTGACGCATGCAAAGCAGTCAGCGAAAGATCGGATACCAAATTGAAAAATCTAGCAGCGGCGATTGCCCGAATCTCATATGCGATCTTCTGTCCATCCTTGAGGCTTGCTTTGACTTTCTCAGCGCTTTCGACGATGGCAAGAAGTTCTTTCTTTCCTTTCTTCTGGGTCATCGCAGAACAATCAAAAAATGCCACTGGCATCAAGAACCTAACAACCCGCTTGACAGTCGATTGTTTGTTCTCAACAAATTCTGCATAATCATCCTTTTTATCATCCTCTTTTGATTTGTGCAAAACTTGCTTTGCGCAAGCATAAAGTAATTCAATATATCCATTGACCTCTGCAGACGAATCATTCATATTACCGCATAACTCCAGCATTTTAGTCTCCAAATGCGTTAGATACTTTCCCCATAGATCAAACTGAGATGCTGTGGTGACGGTTTCGTTGGAAGTCGACAAGAGGTTTGCAATCGTACTGGTTTTCGTTTTTGCATCGAATCGAGGGTCGCAATTGGAAAACGCCTTTACACAAGCTAGCTGTCGATTGACATCTCCAGATTCGGCTGCTGCGTCAACCAACGAACCCAAGACTTCCAGAGCCAATGGCTTCAACAAGTGACTAGCTTCGCGCTTGTTCTTTCCAGCGCAGATAACATTGATGAAAAGTGATCGAATGATTTCTGGAGAAAGAATGACACTGTCGAGTAAGTTGCAATCCACGAATATCTGAGTCGGTCCAGACAAAGCAGAGACGAACGGCGCTCCAGACAAATTTCTAACAATGCACAAAGCTAATGACCTTCGTTCGTGAGTTGTTTTTGCGACAGAAGTACCTTCCTCAATGTGAAGCAACTTCTCTTCAACAACTATTTTCATAATGGCTTCAATGACACTTGTTGCCTTGTCCTCACCGCATGGAATTTCTTCTCGAGTCACATATTTTGCTGGCGACAAAGTGCGCTTTGTCTTTTTCTTTGATGACGTCTCGCTGTCTGCCAATTTCGAGAGATAGCACCACAATGTATCCCAAACAAAGTGCGTTCGAGGTTGCACGATGACACTAGTTTCGCTCAACGCTTGTCCTATCCATGGAAGAGTTTTCGTTGAAACAATGGGTTGGTCGAGTGGAAAAGGAAAACTCGTAGACTGTGATAGAGACTGAATGTAAGCCCCAATACCAACTTGCTCCGGAAGATACTTCAATAACAATGTCTCAAAATCAGATTCTTCACTCCTGTCGTCCCGGGATATGATCAATATCTTTGGAATGACAACCTTCACAACCAGATGATGCCCGATACTTTGGCTAGCTTCACTAGTAGATTCAAGAAATAATTTGAGAACCGCAGAAATTCCGTGGGCGGCAGGCTCTCTCATCCACTTCTTCTCCCAGAAGAGCTCCACAAGGTCGGATACAAGTGAGGATGCTACCTCTTTTATTTCGTCATCGTCACCCGGAAGGAGAAGTATACCACTTCTGACAACTCCATGGATACCAAAGAGTCTGCCAAATTGGTAGTCCCTTTCTTCTGATCCTTTCTTCTTTCCATCCGTCCTCTGTGGGTCGGTTGCCGAAATGAGGCGATCACGGACGTAAATCAAAAGCGAGTCGGTTGCATCATCAGAATTGCTTTCGGCTTCGCTTTGAATTTCCCCCATCTTATCAAGGTGAAAAGCTATCTTCAAAAAACTCGCCAACGCCGATGCATTCCCTTGTCGAGCTGCGGCTCGCCCGGAACATAGACCATTCAAGAGTCGACGGAAGGCGTACGTTGCATCCTTAGAATTAGCGCTTTCGCCGAGAAGGCAGTGATGCAGCATTACCTGCGCAGCTCGAGAGCGCTCTTTCGGATCAGCGGCAGACAAACCGTAAAAAGAGTCAAGAAATGTATTGTCGACAACCGGATTTGCGTCGTCTTCGTCATCTCCTTCTTCACCACCTTCTGCGCCATCCATTTCCTCGTCGTCGGATTCTCCGGTTTCGACTTTTCCCTCTTCATACACTTCCAGCTCAGAATCATCTTCTTCTTCTTCTGTCTTTCGCTTTCTCATTTTGCAGTTGTCTTTCGAAGCTTTCTCTCTTCTGGGAAGGGAAAAGACTGAAACTGACAAGGGAAGGATTAGTATTAATTAAAAAGTAAAGTTTGGGTGAGAATTTTGTGGATGGAATATCTTCACATTTTATGAGGAAGACATACGAAGAATATTTTCAAAATCAGTAAAAACGTCAAAAGTTCGATGTGGTGGTTGTCCTTGTGGGGATGGACGGTTGATGGACTGACCGTGCACCCCGATCCGCGCGGAGACGCTTTTTCCGTGCTCGCGTGAAAAGCCGTTTGCGCCGTTAGTTTCGTCGAATTTTCTCCTCGCCAAAATCTGAAATTGTGATATTTTCTGTGAACATCTTAGGTTCTACTCAGCATAACAACTAGATACTCCCAATACACTCTCTCTTCTTTCCATGCCGTTTTGGCACAGAACATCATCTCTTTGGTAGTCGTGTTATCAAACTGTTTTAAGCACAATCACGCCTTCATCATTAGTTGTCCACATCAATCCAAAGAAGGCGAATCGTCGATACCAATCCGAACAAGGAACCATGATGCGGCGACAGCGGACAGTCATTGGTAATCCTGACGAATCCCCCTCTTCACCCCGGCATGGCTCTCCCCGGCATGGTTCTCCTCGGCACGGCTCTCCTCGACATGGCTCTCCCCGGCATGGCTCTCCCCGGCGTAGCTCTCCACGCCACACCCTATCGCCGCGGTCTGTGGGCTCCGATAGCAGTTATCAAATTGGCCGTAATAATTCGAGTCTAAGCTTTGCTGGAAGCTCAATTGGACACGACGACCCTACACTGGTACACACAAATGTCAATAAGAAACAACAGAGAAATGATGAAGTCATCAAACACGTCAATTCCGAAGCTCTTGACTCATTTTTGACTGTCACTTTTTCTGAGGAAGAGAGGCGAGACGCAGCAGAAGATGTAAGAAGGTCAAATCAAAGTCTTTCAGAGCATGAACTCCGACAGGAACTCGTTGAACTTGATAGAGCACAGGATGCCTGGAGAGAAAAGCATAGACTTGGATCCGATGACATGGATGACACGGGGGATTTCTACGTCAAGGAAGTAGGTGAATTCACACCAACATCGGCTAGAAAAAAAACGCCCTTTTTCCTGAATGAAGAAACAATTTACGAGGAAGTGGCAGAACGCGGAGAACCGCAAGAAGAGGAAGCGGCAAAACGCACAGGCCCAAATATCAACGAGGGAGATACTGCAAAGAACAATGGTGGCTCCCAAGTAGGAAGTTGCGAACCTTTCGACATTCAGTTCCATGATGGCGTTCTGGAACGACGAGCAGACGGAATTCGTTCTGACATGCAATTCCATAGTGATAGTCAACGACAAAGAAAACCCGAGAGTAGTCCAGACATCCAGTCCCACGGTATAATTCAGCAACTCAGAGAATCTGAGGCTCGTCGTAACACAGAATTCCACGATGACATTCAGCAACAACGAAAACCTGACATTGTTGCGGACGCTACAGCTAACCAGTTAGTACAGCAAGCGAAGATTGAAATGGTTGGAAAGATCAAATCTCCTCGAACGCAGTCACCTAGAATGCAGAATGTTTGTGAAACTGTTGTTGAAACCCTCCCTGATACTGCACATGAAACTGCCCATGAAACCGCACATGAAACTGCACATGAAACCGCACATGAAACCGCACATGAAACCGCACATGGTACTGCACATGATACTGCACATGGTACTGCACATGATACTGCACATGATACTGCACATGATACTACACATGATACTGCACATGATACTGCACATGGAAATGTTCTTGACACGGGTCTTGATAGTCCACTAGACACCTTTCCAATTACTGTCGCTGCTACTGTCGCTGCTACTATTGATGCTGCTGTTCCTGATACTTCACCTGATACAGCACCTAGCACTACACCCAATGCTGTACCGGGAACATCACAAGAGCAACATCCATTGACGGATGGTGTCGATACTTCGTATGATCAGTCGCCACATGAACAAAATCGGGAATTAAGTATGCCGACCGTTACAGGTGATCAAACTGATGAGTATCGAACGCAACGAGTAGTCGCTACCTCTGTCCCACATGAACCACACCAACAGGAAACGGCAATGGAACAAAATCGAGAAGAAATGTCTGACAAATACGATCGAAACAAGATTGATTCTGCGTTAAGGGCACATGTGGACCGTTTTGCCACAAGTCAAAGTGAAGAAAGCGAATTAGACTTCGAATATCCTTCTACAGACGAACAATCGGATATTAGCCATAGGACTGAATCATCCACAACTTATGTGGACGATTCAGCATCTCGCGATAAAGCAACGGTTCGATCTTTTTTTAGCGTCCAAGACAATGTCGATTTTTCAAATACTGAAAAAAGTGCTCATTTTTCAAATACTGGGAAAAGTGCTCAGACCACAGATACGGACAAAATAATTAGAGCGGTGCAAGAGCGTCTTTACGACTTTTCTTCAGACAATTATACAGCAGTTCCTTATGCAACGGTTGATCATGAACTAACACGAAGTGAAGAGAATGATAAACATAGATTATTTGCAGCAGGAGGCAGTCCCATGTCGAAAATGAATGGATGGAGAAAAACGCAAGCATTGGCATCACAAGTCGACCGATCCAATGATGAAGACGATGTCGATGATAACTCCGGTTCCAATCCCAGGAAAAACAGACGGAAACTATGCGTGATTAATATCTGTTGTGTTTTCTTGCTAATAGCTGCAATAATTTGTGCAACTTTTTTGACTCTGCAACTAAGAAGAAGGGACAAAAGTTCATCTCCACCCATCGAAACCGACTACATTCCAAACACTACTTCTCCTACACCAAGCCCCACTAAAAGTACAGTGACAGGAAACAACACCCTGACGGATAGAATGTCTCCCACAGATTCTGAGTCTTCGACTCCGTTTCCGACAGATGCACCCTCTTTCTTTCCAACATACACACCTTCTCGGTCTCCAACAGACCCACCTTCTCGGTCTCCAACAGACAAACCTTCTCGGTCTCCAACAGACAAACCTTCTCGATCTCCAACAGACAAACCTTCTCGATCTCCAACAGACAAACCTTCTCGATCTCCAACAGACACACCGTCTCGGTCTCCAACACGTAGACCTTCTCGGTCTCCAACACATGCACCTTCTATGAATACCTTACAACCAACGCCATATTCGAGCTCAAAAGAAGAGACAATTCTGAAGATATCAGGGGATAGTGTCTTTAATACTTCTTCTCCACAGCATGCTGCTTATGATTGGATATTGACTCAAGATCCAGTGAATTCAGACCCCGATAGCTTGACTGAACAAGAGCTCACCCAAAGGTATATTGCAGTGTTGTTCTATTTTGCGATGAACGGCTATGACTGGATTGACCAGTATGGTTTTCTGGACGGATCACACGAGTGTGGTTGGAATAATGGGTCTGCGAGGAACAAAATGGGAATTATATGTAATGATTTGGATCAGATCACTGGCTTCGTAATCAGTAAGTGATGTATGATTTACTGTTTGTGAAGTTTTTTGAAAAAATACAAATCTGACAATCTTTTCTTTTTGTTTATTTTTTCACCAAAGACGAAAACAATCTGAGAGGTCAGCTTCCTTCGGAACTACAGGAACTCACGGACTTGACTCTTTTTCGGTTAAGAGGAAACAACGTGTATGGCACGTTGCCATCTGGATTTGGAAGGATGTCGATGCTTGAAGAAATAGATCTTCGACAAAATGAACTCATAGGTACCGTATCGGAATCAATTTTCAGTCTTCCTCACATCAAAAGGATTCTTCTTCTTCGGAACCCTCAACTCAGTGGTACCATTCCTGCTACGATCGAAAAAGCAAGTAGTCTTGAGATGATTTCCTTCCAGAGATGCCAAATAAGCGGAACAATTCCAAGCACGATTGGGAATCTTTCAAATTTATTTTTCTTGACATTCATGGATAATTTGTTGACTGGTTCCATCCCTGAAAGCTTGAAGAATTTGTCCCATCTTGAAGTATTGGAACTTTCTGGGAATCAACTGACAGGATCTATACCTGATTTTGTTGATCAGAACAGTTTATACTTCGTTTCGTTGTTTGATAACAAGTTGACAGGGTTTATGCCGTCGACGCTTGGAAGTCTTCCGAGTCTCATGTTCTTAGATATCCGCAACAACGAATTGGGCGGGAGTGTTCCACTAGAAGTAGGTCTTCTTCCTGAGCTGGTTACATTTTTTGCGGAAAACAATCGATTGACTGGAACACTACCACCATTTGTTGGCAATAAAGGTCTGCTTCAAGCCATAAATCTTTCCAACAACAAGCTTTCTGGACATTTGGAAAACTTTTTCGGATCGGAAGGTCCGTTTGAACGGCTTGTGAGCATGGATCTTGCCGAGAACAATTTCATGGGGAGCATCCCATCGACAATTGGTATGTTCACCGCTCTGAGTGAG
Organism: Pseudo-nitzschia pungens; assembly: GCA_037355855.1. Classification (NCBI taxonomy): domain Eukaryota; phylum Bacillariophyta; class Bacillariophyceae; order Bacillariales; family Bacillariaceae; genus Pseudo-nitzschia; species Pseudo-nitzschia pungens. The sequence goes on from CM074758.1 coordinate 2,064,229, forward strand.
CTCAATCTTGGAGGAAATTCAATAACAGGATCTATTCCAAAAGAGATAGGCTCGTTGCTTGAAATGATCACACTCGACCTACAATCGAACGATTTAACTGGTACTTTACCTGAGGAACTAGGTTTGGCGGAGCAGTTACTATATTTGAATGTTGCAAACAACCGATTCGAAGGCACCATTCCCGACACTCTTGTTATGCTCTCGAAGCTGACAGTGCTGGATCTAAATTCAAACGAATTGGTCGGAAGCATTCCAACAATTTTTGGTCAACTGAGCAATCTCGACGAGCTGTGGCTCAACAACAACAGCCTGGTAGGTGACTTGACGGATACGTTTTGCCAAAGTCCCGATTCCGATCTAGAAGAGTCCATGCTCGTGGAAACCCTTGCTGCGGATTGCTTGGAACCCAACCCCGTGGTGACTTGCAGCTGTTGTACGGTATGTTGCAAGGGCGACGACTGCATCAACAACGCATAGTTACCTTCAAGCAAATAATCATAACTAATAAGATATAGTAGTACTACTACTAGTACTACTACTAGTACTACTACTAGTACTACTACTAGAAGCAAACCAGCGAACGACGAAACGAAACCTTCCTCCGTTCTTTGCTATTGGAATAAGAATTAAATAAAAAATGTTCATAAAAATTATAGTTTTATTATTTCGTCTCTTTCGCCACGAGGCTAGAATTTGTAGGAAGAACCACGACTGTTAGACTAAATCGACTGCTACTATCTGCTACCCACTACTAAGAATAGTAGTAGTAGTTTCTATTACTTCTTCCAATAGTACGATGGCGGTCATGGTGAGTGATATTTCATCATACTATTTGTTGGGCCACACTACTAGTAGTACTCGTCCCTTGTTCTATTTACAAGCTACTGCTGCTACTACTACTACTAGTGCTGGTGGTAATGGAGTAGGCATTCACTTGTTTATCTTATGTTGAGTACTAGTACACGGACCAGTAGTAGTATAAGAAGTGTAGTAGTGCAAGACAAACCCCCAGTTGTGGTGGTGGTGGTGGTGGTTGTACTTGGGTTTCTGCTGCGTAGCTTTTCCTGCGACTTTGATCATCAATAGAACTCTGAAGAATCTGTGGGGCCCCAACAATAAGGACAGGAGCTAATATGTGATATGGTAATACAACTGCTGTCATCTCTCATCATCCATCCTCATCATCACCATGTGTCTCCTTGTGTCTTGTGTCTTTTCGGATGTTTCATGTCTCATTCCTGAAATCTCTTGACTAGGGATTAGATGGTAGGAAGATAGGTATGGTAAATATTGAAGGTAAGACAAGTGGGCGGCATTTTTCGGTTTTGTCTCGGGTGAAAATCGGCCGTCTCCGAATCATCATATCGTAAGTTACGGTAAGGTTTACTGTACATCGGAAAAAAGGCATCTCTTCGATACGAAAATTGAAAATTCCATACGGAAGAGATGTGGAGTTTTTTATTAGGCCGGAATACTGTACGGTAATGTTTACGGTAATTACTAAGATTACCGTACTGTTTGAGTTGCCATGAAACTTTATCGGCTGTCACCGATGTTTACCGATTGTTGAAAACAACCGTACTACGCTCGTAATTACTCGTACCGGTAAGATTTACCCATAGATTGAGTGGTCTCTCAACTCATCGCACGGGATTTTTTTCACGGAGACATTGCTCGCTGAACCATTGTGGCCTCAAAGCCAACGTGACTTATTGTATCGCAGCAGCAGCAGCAGCAGCAGCAGCAGCACCGTGCATCATCATACCGCAACCCGCACCGCTTCTCTCGAGAGTCGCGAACCGATTCCTTCATTGGGGGATCCACCGATCCGAGAGCTCGAACGCACCAAACCGATCCCAACCGAACCGAAACGATTCGAACCGAACCGATCCGAACCCGATCGGTGATCGATTGAAATTTCCACAAAAAACCGGTAGGGGATAGAACCCACCCGTCCATCCATTCGTCCATTCCTCCATTCGTCCATCCAACCATGGCCAGTGTCTGCACCTCGTCTCTGGATCGGAGAGACGAGTTCCAGCGGTGTTGCGCGGAGACCATGGGGTTCGAGTGGGTGGATCGCTTCGACGACCACGACGATGACGACGACGACGAAAACGATGCGGCATCGAATGGGACTGCCGAAGACACTTTGCAGGTGACCAATTTGCTCGACGACGACGACGACGACAACGACGATGACGACGACTACTTTGAGGATTGCTATTGTCGAAAGGAAAACCCGATGGAGACCAAAACCGGAGCCAGTATCGAACGCGAAACCGCGCCGACCACAAACGACGCCTGGACCGACAGCGCCATGCGGATTCGGGACGATCTGGATCGAATGTCCCGGTGGATCCAATCCAAAAAGCGGGAATACGTGGGCCTGGACATGAAGGACGAGGAAGCGGGTCTCATCCAGAGCACGGTGACGTCGTTTGCGGCCACCACCGCCAGCGAGCTGGAGACGCTGAGAAACATGATCACCACGTCTCGTGCCGTGCATTCGAATTCCAATTCGAATTCGAATTCCAATTCGAATTCGAATTCGAATTCGAGTTCACGCATCGTCGTTGGCCACAACCTGGCCAACCACCGCGCGGGGATTGTCCAGATCTTGTTGGTGCAGCTGCAGGAGCGGGTGACCAAGCCGTTTGCCGCCCTGCAGAAACAGCGGGTCCGCGAGGCCGTGCAGCTCTGGCAGAACCCGCTGCATTGCAAGCTCTACCGGGGTCCCGGGCCGAGGCGCTCTGCCCACGGCGGCAGTGGCGGCGGCGACAGCAACGACAGAGACGACGGCAGCGATGACTTGCTGTTTGGCGGCGGCGACGACAACGACGGAGATATGGGGGAAAACCCTCCGACGGAACAGCGGTTCTTGCCGCAGCGATCGTACCGGGAGAGCCGCCGTCACCCCGAACCGAGCGAAAGCGGGGATTCCTTCATTTCGAAATACGCCCACAAACCCAGGACGGGGCGACCGACCAACCGGCCCCGGTTGTTGGTGGGATTGGCGCAGCGGCGGGCTCGAGCGGCGAGCACCGAGGACCACCACGATCCATCGGCCGTTTCCCCATCCCGTGCACCGAACCATCCGAAGCCCACTTCCGAGCGCAACCCGCTGACGGAGGTTCCCGTGTCGTCGTTCGGGGGAAACGTCGTCGATGCCGAACAGGTCTTTGAGGACTATACCACGCGGTCGTCGCAGGCCGGGCACCACCGCGCCAACGCTGCCGCGAACGCCACTGCCAACGCGAACGATTACCAGCACCAGCTGGAGGAAGACCTGCGCACCGAATCGATCCAGCTGGCCACGACGCTCATGGCCAGCAACGATCTGGACAGCGTGCAGCAAATGGAGAAGCGCATGGTGGAAATCACCACGCTCATCGGACAGTTTTCCAATCTGGTCCAGGAACAGCAGGAGCAGGTCCTCCAGGTCCACGACAGCGCCAAGGAAACCAAGGACAATCTCGACAGGGGACAGGAAAACCTGATCGATGCCGCGGAACGAACGAAACAATCCAAGCACTACAAGGCCTGGGCGATTCTGACCATGGCCGGGATTCTCGCCTTTTTCCACATTCTTCGAGGTTAACAAACAACGATACTGTAACTAGAAATAATAATGATAGAATTGCGACTTGCAATGGATTTCTTCTTGGCTCGTTTATGCAGTGTATGTGTTTTAGCGATGCAAAACGTAACCTTAAAGAATAATACTGACGGCACTCGGTTGCGATAACGACTTTCGCAGCATGCAACGCAGCAATTGGTAGTGATTGCAGGTTGTTGTGTCGCGATGCCGTGTCGCGATGCCGTGTCGCGATGCTGTGTCGCGATGTTCGGAAGGATCCGGTGGGTTGTGCCGGCCGTTATGAACAGCGTTTCGACGCTGGATTCCTCGTTACGTTATCAGTTCGAGCTGGTCCTCGACTTTTTCGCCCGATTTGAAACTGAAAGCAGACCCGTAGTCGAAAAGAATCTTTAGACCGACCTGAACCAATCCAAACGCTAGACCGAGCAGGTTGGGAAAGTAAATATTAAAGTCTTTGTATTCGCCGAGACCCGCAACGGACCAAAAGAAACAATTCAAAACCGTCGCCAGAGTAAACGGAAGGGGGATGCTCCGGGCCGAACGGGTTCGCAACACGGTCTTGAGCGCCGCGAGGGGACTGGCAAACATGAGCATGCAAAACACAACGGCCGTGTTTCCGATCAGGCCCGCGGCATACGACATCCACATGCCTTTTCGGCGCACCGTCATGTAACACAAGAGAATCCACACAAAGGCTCCCGCGACAATGGCCAGAGTACCCTGCACGTGCTGTCGCACGGTTCCCGGCAGGTTCATTGCGTTGGCCGGGGTGCACTGGATGAACTTGACAAAGTAGTAGAGGCCCAACACGAGACCGCAGAAATTAGTGAACCACACCTTTGGCGCTTCGGTCAGCAATCCGTACAAAACCCAAAGCACGCAATTTGCAATCATGGAAGAATAGGGCAAGAGGGGCAGGTTACCGACGGTTTTGTCCCTCTGGATCTGTTGAATTGTCGGGAACGGCTGGATTTTTTGGATGCACGTGGTTGTTTGGGATCAACGAAATCAAAAATGTGAGGACAAAGAAGAACGAAGAGCTAACAAAAACGCCATCCTTCCTTCCGAAACTCAAATCGGCACTGCGAAACCACGAAGATCCTCCTCCTTTCACATACCGCAATAAAAACGACGATACCGGTTAACGGGGCACTGTTGGAACAAAATTTGATCCATGCCGGAACGGCAGACAAAGCTGCCGACGAAACCATTGTTATCAAATCCTCGATGTCAGGGAGGCTGTCGAGGAGTGTTGTTTGATTGTCAGTCATTCTATGGCTGCGGCAACCGACTTCACCAGAGACCTGGATGGAAGTGATGGAATGAGATGTGTCCCCAACCCCGAACTAGGGTAATAACCAACATCTGGTCAAAAAAGCCGAACACCTGAACCCGACGGAAAAATAAGAATTGCGATGACCATGATGAACTAGTAACCTTACTACCAGTAGTAGCAATGTTTACGATCTTTCTTGTTTTTAAGCCATCGGAGGCTGGAACGCAGATACGACAAACGAAGTCGAAGGGAACGCAGATAGGGTATTTTGAGTCGAAATTTTTTCCTTGGTACGCTAATAGGGTAAAAAACCAAAATGGGGAGAAATCCGGTACGCAAATCTGGTAATGAAAACAGATGATATTTTCGTCTCTATTCACATATTCAGTAACTAATTATTTTAATGATGCTCAACAGTATTTAACAGTACTAGGGCAATATTGCGTGCAAAATAACATGCACGCGTGCAAAATAACATGCACGGTAACATGCACGATAAGATGCACGATAAGATGCACAATAAGATGCACGATAAGATGCACGATAACATACACGATAACATACACGATAACATACACGATAACATACACAATAACATACACAATAACATGCACGATAACAAAAAATACACCTTAAGTAACCATTTCGGATTATCAACGGTACGGTAAATATCAATCGCCGTATTAAATTTTCAATACACATTAACACCGGGTTAATAGTGAAACATTTAACACGTAGATTCAAAAATCTTCTTTACAGGGCCACAACGGCACGGTCGACCGGGTTAATAGTTAAAAATTTAACACGTAGATTCAAAAATCTTCTTTACCGGCCGACTGGTATTACTAACCCGGTCAGTGATTGATATTTACTGGTAACCAGTTGGAAACGGTTACTTAAGTAAATATTTTAATTATCGTCTTGACAGTTGGAAATTGTTACTTAAGGTACTATTATTATTATTATTATTTGTTACTGTGCATGTTATTGTGTATGTTATTGTGTATATTATTGTGTATGTTATCGTGTATGTTATCGTGTATGTGTATGTTATCGTGTATGTTACCATGCATCTCCCGGTCTCCCGGTGCACGCAATATTGCCCGATAAAGCGGGAAGTATCATCTGTTTTTCTACCAGATTTGCGTACCGGATTTCTCCCCATTTTGGTTTTTTACCCTATTAGCGTACCAAGGAAAAAATTTCGACTCAAAATACCCTATCTGCGTTCCCTTCGACTTCGTTTGTCGTATTTGCGTTCCGAGCCCCTTAAGCCATCATTATTATGTTTCCAATCATGATTGATTCATGATGTATTATCAAGTATTGCTCATACCTACCGTACATACGCTTTTTGTTCAATGACTAGAAAACAACAATGAAATTTTGAACCCAAAAGTAGGTTTAGCTTTCTGAATAGGTCCATCAGAAGACTTTACATTGAGGTTGTGTGCCCAATCTTATCTTCTCATGATTCAGGATGAACTGCTGTTGGATGTGGGAGATCGATTGATTGAAGTTTTGGTTGCCGTGTTTGTTTCTACTAGTACTAGTAGCAATCGAGAGGGGCTGGAAATTGTGGCATTCCTTCGAAGGAGCAAAGATTTACTTCGTGAAGGCTCTCATGCTTGTCGAAGTATTCTTTTCGAAGAATATTTGATGGTTTAGAACACTGAATGATTGTACATGTCGTGAGAGATTTTGTTCACAAAACCACCATTTTGTGGGTCCTACCCATGGCTCGGAATTTGTTTGCTTTGAAATCTTCCCGGTTGACAGTCCCGAGGGGAAGATTCTGATTTTGTATGCGGAAGCTTGGGCGTGCTCATGACATTCTGAACTTGTATCTCGTGCTGAATTGATCATCGCACCAGATCAAACATGCTTGATTGAAATGGAAGTTGGACCACACGGAGGAAAACCTTCGATTCGTCTCAGTTCCCTCTTGTTCATCGGCGAAAACTTCTGGAATGGCAGTACGAAGAAACATACCTGTGATTAATTGGAATTTCTGATCTCGATTGCTGTTGCTGTTGCTGTTGTTGTGGTTGCTGTTGTGAGCATTGATTCGGTTTGAGAGACGAACGAAAGGGAGGACTACCCATAGTATCAGTATTGTTGAAATAGTCCAAGGAACGAGAGTTCAACTGTGATGGGTGATCGTGGCTTTGTTGTTGTTGTTGTTGTTCTGAAAGGAACGCTTCCTGCTGTTGATATCGCGGATGCGATGAATGGAGATGAAACTGTCGACTCGTTTGCCGATATCGTCCAAATGGTGGCGGATATTTCTGGTACCGAGGTTGTTGGCGATGATTGTCAAAACCACCATCTCGATATAGCATGTCTGCGCCGCCATAGTGGGGTACGCTATTGTGTTCACGTGCACCATTGCCATGGGGTTGGCTGCGGGGATATGGTGAAGTTGCAACAAACGGTAGAGAGACGTTCGAATGCGGCCTTCCAGAAACGATGGGGGCTCGTTCGGGGACAGTACCCAAGGGAGATGGAGAGAAGAATGATGGGTCACCATTGCCATTGTATGGGTCTTCCAGCTCCGGAAACTTGTCCTCTCCAACCTGAATCAAAGGTCGCATTGTTGGCATATCCGGTGTGCGAGACGCATTGGTTTGGTTTCGGTTGAGAAAGAAAGCATTTGCGTTAGTTTCTTCTCGGAAAATTTCGCCGCCAATCCTAGCTTGGTTACGTGCGTCGCAGAATCCTCGCTGGGGACCACCAGTGTCCAATCCAAACAAAGAGGAGGACACGTGACTCGATGAATAGGGCGATAAAGCAGAGGGTGTCACTGATGAGGAGTCCCTGGGAAACAACTGCGTGGCAATCTTGGTGCGATGAACGGGTATGCTCGCAGGCAGTGGGAACTGCTCCTGCCTTGATTTTTCTCGACTGTGCCCTGTCCGTCCTTTTACTGCTTCGTTGGCTTGTGTTTTTGGGAGAGAAGAAGACAGAGATGAACCAAAAAAACTGCGGAGGACCAAGCGAGTCCGGCGTTCGATTGGAATTTCCCCGTCCAGAGACCTTTCGTTGGCAGTAGCAATATTCCGGAGGGTACCCATTTCCGACATGAGGAGGTCTGCTTCTCCTTCCGGCCAGTCAAAGATCTGGGCGAGGCTACGCAATCCTTTCGCCGCGTGACGGGCGGCTGCTGCTTCGATGCCTGCCTCGGTTTGTTCCATCGTGGTCGCTTCTGAACAAGATGACGGAAGGTAGTTGTTCGCATTCAGGCGACGAAAAAAGATTTGCTTGCGTTTTTTCTTCTCGTGCGTTGTCGAATCCGCGACTGCAATCAGACTCTTGATAGCCGATTCTGTGTCCGGAAGAAGAATCACGCGAAGGTTCTTGTTCGTGCTTGTCGAGTTCGAAGGCTTTTCCTGCTGTGTTTGCTCTTGTCTCACTGCCAGTCGCTGCGCTCTATGGAAGTAAGAATTTATGTCGGTGAGTTGTTCCGAAATGTTTGCGACGTGGCTATTGTAATTTTCCTGGGTGTTGGCAAAAGGGATGACAAAGAGAACCAGGGCGAGCTGAAAGGATGAAAAGAAACCTGACAATCCGTCGAAGTTGTCTTCTTGATTACCATCGTCATTATCGTTGTCATTGTCAGTTCCCACTTCTTTCTGATTTTGATTTTGTACATCGTTTGTTTGATTCTCTTTTTCTTTTCGACCTTGCTCCTTCCCTCGTTCTTCCTTGCCTTTCAATTCCAATAAATCGCACGGATAGTAGACCCGGACCGCGATGCGTTCTGCTGCAAACAGCAAATGAGCTCCCGACAGGGGTTTTCCCTTGACAATTAGTCGCTTGCAATATGGACGTAGGGCAAATTCCAGATCTTTGTCGTGTTTTGTATTTATTGCGACATTACATTGTGTTGTATCGAAGTAACGTGAGAAGTACCAAACATATATGCAGATCAATGACAAACTGGACGATACATCAAATCAAGTCGAAAAAGGACGAGGACTGGATTGGACTCGATTGGAATTTGCGGACTGAATTTAAGTTGCCACAAGCGGTACCTTCATAGGAATCAACTACTGCGGAGATCCGAGCCATGGATGTCTCATCCTAATCAATCTTGTCTTACCAGAAGGCGGATGGTCACTTGCCCGAGAAGCGAGGATAGTAGAAAAGTGGGTTTTCTGCGGTCTATTTCGGGAGATGTATTCCATTACTACTGTATTATTTTTGTTTGTTTGGGACAGAATGCTGTGCTGGAAACGGAAGAGTCACCGCTGAGTATCTGATTGTTGAAGTGTTTCTGTCACCACAAAGGTTCCTGCGGTGAGGATCTAGTTGCGAGAACGAAACAATTTTGATTGTTGTTTTCACGATCGAGCTCAAATTCTTCAATATTTTTAAAATTTCAACCAAGACATACGTACGGTAGGAATCTCGAAAAAATTACTTTCTTCCGAAGACTTCCCTCCGAGAAATATGTCAGTTTTTCACCTAATCTACCGTATGATCACTAAGATTTATCTATTCTCACGCAGTAAGGTTTAGTACGATGGAAATTTGTGGGGGACTTGTAAGCGTTGACCGCATCCGCTTTGGTACGTAAGGTTACCCTATTCTGTACGGTATAATACGGTGGTTTTGTAATTCTATCATCCATCACAGATTAGAAAAGCCCTTTCGAAAAATGCGCGGTAAAATAAAAAATACTTCGTAATCATTAATCATGGATACGGTAAGATTATTGAATATTAGACCCTTAATAGGATAGTTTTAGTATGTTGTACCATAAGGTAGTAAGAACTGTATAAACGTGTTTCCCAATAAGTAAAGGATAAGGTTACCTAATGAGAGCGGTGAAAGTCGAAATTATCATCATTGGCAGGTCATGGGATTTTCCGATGTAGCGAACTTAAAAGAGTACGAAGTAGTAATTACTAAAGTCTAGCTGAAATTTTGCAACAAATTCGTGCAAACGTTTTGTGCCCTTTTTGACTCCCACATGGGGAACGTGGAACTTCTCGACAAAAAACAAGGATCTTGGTCGCATCACAGATCGAAAACTCGAAAACTTGAAATCTCGGCCGATACTTTTTGCGTTTCTTTATGGAATGATGATGAATCAGTCCTTAATGTATTCGTCGAGCGAGGTTTCCTTCGGAAATAATGATGCAAACAACCAATTGCCTTGGCAAGTGAATAGGTCTTCAAATAATTTCGAGACAGTAAGGTTGAAGAACACCATCGAATCCGATTGAATCATCAGCTCAGCAAGCACCGAAAAGGACTGCAGCAAGCAATGATAAAACATCTGATGTATTCGAATTTACTGGCACTAGCCATCGCTCCTACCATCATCCATGGCGTCAAAATTGCCTTTGTTGGAGACACGGGAATTGAGGGTACGAATAGTCGTTGAAAGCGCAACTTTTTTCGGAAAAGTATCTTTCATCTGGTTCCTGTTATCTTTCTAGTTCTCACGGGTATTTCCGATGGAATCGTCATCCCTACCTTTCAGACCCGGAGGACAACGGATATGGCCCTCTTACCATGCAAATGATCGATGATGAAGAGGTAGATCTTGTCGTTGATGTTGGTGATTTTGATTATTGGGGGCGTTGTACCGAGACATACCAAGTAAAAAATGCTTTAACGATTGATTTGTTGTCTGGGCAAAGCTTGGAAGTCCCTGCAAAGTCAATATTAAAACGTTTAACTTGGCAAGATGGAAGGCATGGGTCGATGGAAGGATGGGGAATTGGGATACAGCTGGGCAATGAAACGGTTGCAAAATCGAGGACGGTGGGCGTTGATGGCGATTTATTCCAGAGCCATGTAGTATCACACGATGCATGGGAAGAAATGAACAGCAATCTCAAGTTCAAAGGGACAAATCGAAAGTGCGACGGCGAACCGTGGGATGGTAAGTCTCCTTTGTTGGTGTGAAGATTGAAACCTAACGAACAAGGTCTTCCCTCAGCCTACTTATTCCTTTTATCGTTCGTCGTCAGGCCCATGGATGTGGAATCAGTTTGTTCGAGATTACTCTTTTGACTTTCTAGGTGCCTCTGGAAATGCTGAGGTCACAGATGCGCCTGATTACGGTAAGTGTCACGAAAACTCGTACGTTGGTATCTATTTTTCACAGTTCGCATCGGTGCTCAATAAAATTGGGAACAAATCGTATCCCTGCACATCATCGCGCTTGTACCCATAGGGAGCGCTGAAATTTGGTCAAGTCATCAACAGTATATGCATGAGTTGTACATGGAACGCATATACCACACCAAACGAGGTGCGTGTCATGGATACTGGAATCAGACTGACCCCGGAACTGTTGAAGAGTATGGCGAACGATATTCGTGCTTCTACAATAACAATCGCGGAGAAGAACAGTTCCAATTTCTCTTTCTTGGTTGGTGGCAGGGAAGCAATGAACACACTGATGATGGATCGAGAGAGAGTCGTAGGCAAACTATCGACTTTATTGAGCGGGAATTTAGTTCGGAACGCAGCAAAAAAGTTCGTTGGCGTTTCTGTATACATCATATGGTAAGTACATTGGATGTCAGACAGTTTTACCACTTGATCAATGAAACTTTCCACTCACTCGGGCACTTTTTAGACGTCTGCAAAGCTTTCCGGGGGCGGTGGTGTAAACAGGGAAACCATGGTATTAGCACGCATTACGGACGCTTGTCGCAAACACGGAGCGATAATCGTGGCTGGCCATCACCATATGTATAGCCGTACAACAATGTTAAAGGGTGTAGGCACGGAAGGTGGCGAAGATCCGATCCCAGTAGAAGTTACAAAATATTCAGGGAAATCAAACTTCGTTATTCAAGAGGGCTCGACAATGGCAATCACCGCAGGGATGGGTGGATACGACGGAGCATGCAATGGGCCATACTGGAATGCGACTTGGATGGACAAATGCATATCCCGTCCAAGTGACCATCGTGGTGCAATCATTGCTGAGTTCGATGAAAATGATACGCGGATAGGAACCTTTCGATATATGAACTCGATTATGAATGGAAAAGTGGTTGATGAGTTTCAAATAACCAGTAGGTTGCCCGCTTCGAAACCAACACGAAGTCCGACTGGTAAACCTACCGAGTCTCCTACAGCAGTGGAGACAGAAAAACCAACACCGAGACCAACTGGACCGCCAACAAGTTCACCCATTGTTCCCACTGAATCATTGACGGATGTTGGAACACTGAAGTTAACGCCAAGGCCAACAAGAAGACCAACTGGACCGCCAACAAGCGCACCCATTGTTCCCACTGAATCACTGGGGGAGGTCGAAACATGGAAACTAACGCCAAGGCCAACGAGAAGACCAAGTATGAGACCATTCCAATCGCCTACGGAACAAATTGAGGAAGAACAACAGGATGGAGTTTGCCTCTCAGTTCGTAAGTTGACACAGCGCATAGAGCGGCATCATGATTCCGATTGGATCATTTTCAAGTTAAACTCTAACCATGCCAACACACCTTGTTCGTTTTTGTTTCGATGGGGTATTACGACGAACACAGTCGATATTTTGTGTGAAGACGACAGGTTTTCAGAGTTTTGTGACCTAATAGAAGCTTTCGATTTGATCGAGCAATTTTCGACCGTTGCAAATGAAGATAGTCTGACGGTATTCGCACCTACGAACGAGGCATTCTACGAATTGGACGATAATGAAGTGTTTAGCCTGAATGTGCTAACCGATTCTCAGCTCGCTTGGGTTCTATTGTATCATGTGATCAACAAAGAAAGCACTATTCTGAGTTATGATGATCTCACGTGCAAGGCGTTGGTAGAAACAGCAAATGGAAGAAGTACAAGAACGATGTGTTTGGGAGGTGAGAAATATCAGAGGGGACCAATGCAGATGGAAAACAAGATCCCAAAGATCATAGCCTCGGACATAAAGGCCTGCAATGGAGTCATCCATGTGTTGAACAACGTTATTTTGCCAAATCTAAATCAAATACCTTCTGGAAACACGACCGATATCCGCTGACCCTCGAAGGCTGAACAATCAACTTCATCCACAATCTGAACCAAAAAAAAACATAGAAGAGTAAAAAATAACCTAACATCCCATTCTCAATTCAAAGACACTGAAATTTGAACCCTATCAGAAGTTTGGACAAAGATCGTATCGAAGGTGACTTTCTTTTATATTTATTTCGGTTCCTTGACACAAGTCCAGTTTTGAAGACCAGGCAAGTGATGAAGGCACTGGGGTAGTTGCCAATATCGAAAAAATGTAGAATCGTCGTGTATCATACTGCAGAAATCAAGGGCAACGGAACAACCAAGCCTTCAGGGTCACACAATGTTTGGAAGTTGAGTCAATTCCAAGATTCTTCAAGGTGTTTAAATGAAGACCTTCTGCTGTCAAACCAAATTAGAAAATGGAAACTTACTTACTTGAGCTTCCACCTTCTCACCTGCATATTATGGGAACAGAACAATCAGGAAATACACACATCTTACAAACGTTTTAGCATTATTCTTTAACTCCCTCTACAGAAAGAATGGCCTTGATCATCAGTATTATTTCATCTATTATTTTTCTCAAAATAATAAAAATATGAGGATTTTTCCTTCTGCCGTCACATGTCCTTGGTAATAGTACGTACTTCGTACTAAGTACTCGTACTGTTTACTATTCGTTGCCTTCTCAGAGTTTTTCATATTTTTCTGTTTTTAGAGATAACTTACTGTATTCTGAAAAAAAGAATGATAATATCAATAACAACTCTCGTCTTCAATCTGTCAACAACACCATGGACTTGCAACATCGACAACAATCAACGAAACAAAAGGAATGATACCTGGGACTTGTTGCTTTGTTGGTGAAGTGCACTCTCGATCTTTGTTCTAGTCTCCCTCAGTACGACCTGAAAGATTGAGCATCGGTAAGCATGTCATCGGGCAATATCCCTCCAGGGTACAATCCCAACTATCTTGGTACACCCAACGGCGCAGCGCAGGCAACTCCTCCCGGCGGTTACTACCAACGGACCGATTTTGTGCCGCCTCCAGCCTTATCGGCGACAGCGCCAGTTCGAAGTAGTATGACTGGATCGCAACCGGCGCCCCAAACAAAAGGTAGTAAATTTCAGTCTACGAGCAAGGGAGGAATTCAAAAGCTATCGAAATCGAAGTCGTCTAGCAGCAGTGGTAGCAAGGCATCGGGGGGAGGCAGTGGCAACAAAGCATCGTCAAAAGGTGGTGCTTCAAGCAGCAAATCAGGCACCTCATCCGTTTCGACTTCTCGACAAGTTCCCGGAAACACGACACTCGAATTCAATACACCGAAACAAAACCAGATGCTTTCTCAATGCGATCACGTCGATCGCACGATTTGGGCAACTCGTGTGTTGTGGGGAGGAAATGCGGTCAACGGTTTCCTTCGAGCGACGGCAACTGCGCAACGAATCAAAAAGCAACGAGCGCGGCAAAATAATTCTACAAAGATGAGCAGAGCCGCAAAAGCAGCCTCCGCTTCTGGTGCTGCTCTCAACTCTACTACCGGTGACGACAACAAGAAAGGGGCAACGGGAAGCGGACCTGCTGGAATGTCGAATGCAAAATCGGGGATTAGTGGCGGCGGCAGTGGTTCGAAATCGAAAGAGGTATTCAATCAGCAGGAGGAAGAATTGTTGAAAAAAGAAATCATGAATCCCAGAACAGCGAAAAAGTTGAAGGGTGAACTGGAAGCAGGGCTCACCTTTTGTGCGACTGTCTGCAACGTGTTGAGAGGTGTATTGTTCGATATTGATCCCTCCTTGTCGCCATCCTTGCCACCACACTTAAATCTACAGCACGAAAAACCACCACCCGCTCACACATTTTTGATTCCCTCACCTCCGCCGCCGGGATCGCAACTTCAACGATCCACGGGTATCGGCACAGGAAGTAAAGTAACGAAGGGAAGTTCCAAATCAAAAGGGGCGAATGCAGCCAGTGCAAAAGCTGGATCGAACAAAAATTCGGCACTTTCAAAGCAGCAACTGCAGCAATCTGCTTCGACACCAACGACAAAGACGTCACCAGGCGACCCAGGCAGCTCCACCCTCCGAAGGCTTCGCAAAACTAGCAAAAAGAATAAAATCCAATCGATTGCCAACGAACCGGGCTTTGTCAACCTTCCACCAGAAGTCGATGCTGCTAATGGCAACAAACGGACGTGTACGAAAAAAGAATATCAGCACCGGGTTTTCCAACTTTTGCGCTACAGGGATCTGAAGCAGGGGGATTATTGTGCCGCTCGATTGTCGTCTCGTGATTGGTGGATTCTGGCCAAGGTTCTGAAGGACTACAAGACTACCAGTCTGGCTCCAATTTACAAGTCGTCACCACTAGAGTTTTTGTCCATGTCAGACACTCGCCGGGATATGCTCTTTCAAAAGGCACGAGTTTTACTCAAGGATGCGGAAGACCAGCACTCGCATACACCCGGCAACCAAGTTGTAAGAAGTCTCGTCTTGCCACTTCCAAGAAGCTCCGCGGAGGCAAACGAATGGGCAAGCAAACTCATCAAAAAGGGAAGTCGTGTATATGCCATGTATCCAGAAACGACAGTCCTGTATGCCGCAACCGTAATAGATAGCACCACGTATTGTCGAGGCGACGACGACATTATTGTAGTGCAATTTGACGAGGAAGAAGCCGATTTGATGACTGGAAAGTTTCCGTCCTATCATGTAAGTGAACTATAGTTACTCGTGAGAGAAATAATCATTGAAGTTGAATTCGTAAAGAAGACAGGATGTTTTGTCATTCTTTGAACCCCAGTCTTCTCTTTTTCCGTTCTAACCGTTCCGGCTATCGTCTCCCATTGAAGATTCCTGCGCGTTTTGTTACTTTGATTCCACGAGAATCCCCGGCTTCACAAGCAGGACGCGGTGCCGGTAATGGGACGAAATCGAATACCAGTGCTGTCACAAGTTCATCATCTGGCAGCAAACGCAAGGCATCGTCGGCCTCTGCTGGGAGTTCCAACAAAAGGAAGTCTAGTGCTTCAAATGCAAGTGGTGCCAGCACTGATGGGCTTTTGCTGGATGCGTTCGGCGACTTGGGGGCTGGGGGATTCGACGACTTGGATCTTGATTTTGAGAAGCCATTGGACGAGCACGAACAGGGGGATCAGGGATTCGATCCGTTTGGGTAAATTGAGCTGCGTACGGAGGGATTTCGATTTACCTTCTCTCGCCGCACTACGTGTAGTGGTCCTGTGAGCGTTAGAACTGTAACAAATTACTATCAATTTTAAAATCTGTTTCATTTGTAAAGCGATGATCTATTTGAAATTATGTGTGCTCTATTCAGTTCAAAATGTTAGTCAGACTGTTCGCTTCATGCGATGCAGGACAGATATACAGGATTTCCAAACAACATGGATTGCTGGCGATCGCAGATGCTTTTTGAGGGAGTACTTCAAACTGTGAGTTGCAGCCAAAAAAGAGACCATGGCATTCCCCCAAATTCTTTTACTACAAATGTGGTTGCTCATTCCCAGAAACGTCACAGCTAGTACTGAGACTGCATTTAAAAAGGATGCTGTGAGTGAGCACCAATTGTTTTCGTCGTCCTCCTCTCTCACGGGTTGCTGACATGTCTTTCTTGTCATCCAGGTTTTCCTACTGTTGGATCTAAACTTCTCAAGACAAACCTACGACGTTTGACGCGACCTTGTTACAACGTTGCATCGCCAGGATTGTGGTATGTCGTCGAGTGTGACTTCATCTTTGTTCGATGCACCAACGTCGGATAGAAGATCACGGTACAAGTCTTCGGGAGCTGCCTCTCTCAGTCGCGACAAAAACATTTCTCCCACTTGTCCATCCTCTTTGCATTGGTGAAACGTGTTTACGATTATTTCTCGCAATGAGGGGTCATCTTCCGCGGAAAGTAGATTTGAGCAAGCTCTCATGAACGTGGAATAACTTAGTTCGGTCGGTTGGCCATAGTCAGAAGATTGCAATTCTTTTAGCGTAAAAATTGCTGTATCCAAAGCTTTGCGTTTTGTCTTGGTATCCATTGATACCTCCGACGAAGCGGCGGCGTTCAGCACAGTATTGTATGTTAATGTATTCGGTTTTGCTCCCTTGTAACCTGACTGATAAAGCTTATCCATGCGTCTCAGTATTCTCAAAGATTTCTGTGCTTTCGTTTCACTATGACTGTTCGTAATAGCGTTTATGACGAGGTGAAACGTTCTGTCGTTGGGTCGAATTTCGATTTCACCCTGTGTGCCGTTCCGCATAGTCATACGATCCAAATACTTCACAGTCATATTTTCAGCAACACGCGTTCCGGATTTCGCCCAACTAGTCATTACCCTATTGTACGTGGCGATGTTCGGCGCTACAGTTGAATCTCCCATTGCATGCATTTCTTCCATTTCCTTCAAGAGAGCATCGGCTTTCCTTGATGCCATCAGTCCACCACCAGATTTCGACCACGCATCAATGACATGATTGTATACGAGTCGAGTAGGTTTCATATATGTTTTTCCAGACTCGTACTGCTCCTTCATTCGTCGCAGAAGATTTTCCGCACGTTCGGCGGCATCCGGCTCCCCACTGCGTGCTAAGGTGACAATAACGGAAGTGTAAGAAACGACGTCCGCTTTAGCGTTCTTGAAAATTCCGTTTCTGTAAGCGATTTCCATATATTCAAGGAGGTTTTCCGCAAGTAGAGAGGTGCCTGTTTTGGTGCTTCGAGAAAGCGCTGCAAATACTTGATTGAACGAAAAGATGTCTGGTTCGTACTTGCTATCATTTCTAATGAACGAACGGAGAACTTTCACCGCTTCCCATGCTGCGCCCGGTGCGTGCGACCTGCACCAGGCCTCGATCACGACATTGTAACTAAATTTATTGGGCCGAAACCTGATTTCTCCTTTCTCGTATCTTTCTTCCAAAGAAACTAATAGATCGTTCGCACGCTCTGCGTACTCAGGGTTCATTTGAGATTGCATCGATAGTGCATGAAGATGGGTATTGTAAGAAACGAGATCTGCGGGAGCGTTTCTCGAGTACTCCATGTACTCCAACAGCTCCGTTGTCCGGTTGACGGCCGCTGGATTTTTGGATTTCACCCAGGCAGACATGATGGAATTCAGAACAACCGTGTTCGGTTCGACGTTTGGTTCATCCTCGATTTCTTTCAACAGCTCTTCCGCCCGAACAACAGCATGCGATTTCATCCCCGACGCACTCCACGCCGAAATCACGGACGAGTAAGTCACAACGTCCCTGGGGGCTTGCATTTCTTCGAGTATTCGATCGGCATGCTCCGCCGTCTGTCGTCCTCGTTTCGCTGTAGCAGGCAATTTCAATGAATCGGTTTGGATGAGAAAAGGAATGAGAGCGGCTCTCTATATCGCCGTACTCCATTTTAAAATCGGAAGAAACTCCTCATACTATGACCTACCTAACGTCCACGCCTTGATGGCTATGTTGTAACAAACAGTGTCCGGCATTTCTCCGATCGAGACCATGTGACGCAAAATTCCTTCGGCTAGAACCCCCGCATTGCTATTGCGACTATTCGCATACGCATTCAACAATCGCATGTAGTACTTTCGAGCAGGTTTTGCTTCGGTGTTTCGTCCCGTTTTCGAAAGGTACTCCATCCATGCTAGAAAACGCCGAGCAGGGGCCAAGCCTTCGACCTTGAGAACAACATCGAAGACCAGGCCAAAGGACTCTTCGTTCGGTTGAACAGTCTTGACATTTTCCGAGGTGCCTGCATTCACAACAGCAGCTTCGTAGTTTTCTTGCAGACGCACTAAAATTTCGCGAGCACGCTGCGCTGCGGCCACCGGAGCCATGGACG
Organism: Pseudo-nitzschia pungens; assembly: GCA_037355855.1. NCBI lineage: Eukaryota > Bacillariophyta > Bacillariophyceae > Bacillariales > Bacillariaceae > Pseudo-nitzschia > Pseudo-nitzschia pungens. The sequence continues at coordinate 2,082,936 of CM074758.1, forward strand.
AACCCGAAGACTCGTTATTATTGTACTGCGGGTTCTTTTTGTAATTCGTTGCAAACAGTGCAACGCAGCACCATGAATCAAGCAACGAGTTGTACATCGATACGTCGGTTCTGGCATTCTCATTTCCGGCAAATCGTTCGTCGTTCAATCGTTTGATGAGTTGTTCTATGCGAACTGGTGCTTCTGGATACATCTTGGCAAAGTTGTGCCATCCCTTCATCATTGACACAAGTTCGTGCCATTTCCCCTTGACCAACGAGCCAGCTTCTTTCTCCAATATATCATTGGTGGCACGGTCGAGCCATTGTCGACGTTCGACGAGAGACTCGTCATTGTATTTTGTAGCGGAGTCGTTCCTCGGTTTTCTGTCAAACTTCCGACGTTTGTGACGATAACTTTTTCGACCCCTGCCAAGACTACCGTTGCCATTGTCATTTCTGTGACTAGAGTAGGCAACTCTCGTTGAAGCAGATCTAATCGAAGAGGTAGAGACCGTATTCACAAAGGCTTCGTTGAGATCGATGCTACAAACAATGATGAGCGTCGTCAGGGACGGTAATCCTCGTATTCGCATTTTCCACTAGCCTTCCTCTGTTCGACTACTATGTGTGAATTAACTGAATGGCAACTTCTGTCGGGCTCTAGCAGCACTTTCTTTCTCGTCGGCTGTTGGATGATTCGTTTCTTGCTTTTTGGAATGTTGCGATACCTACAGGTCATCCGGTGTTGGCAGTAAGATCTTATGTGAGTATCTCCTACTGTATGTGTTGTTGTGTGAGGAACTCGTTGGCCGACTTCTCATAAGATTACTTCTAGTTCTTTGTCATCTGCGCGAAATACGGTAACTTACTAAATTCGAACAGAACGCGCTTCGAAGAGAACATGCGCTTCATGCGCTTCTGACAGCATCTGCACATGTTCGATGCGTGCTTCACGCTTTTTTTCGGAATAGCTTGAAGTTGCCAGCCAAGGTGGAGAGTCACACTCATAAGCCAATCAAATTTCAGAATTCAAGATGACTTGGTTAACGAATATTTTTTGCGCGAATACATATGAGGATAAAAAACATTAGGGTTAAAGTTAAAATTTTGACTGCCTGACTGATTGACAGACAGACCTCTTTCGATCAACCAACCAAACGAAACCCGAACGAAGGAACTGACACTTTCGAGAGATCAAAAATGGGTAAAAAAAGTAATGATGGATGTGCGGGTGATTGATGCACGATGCACATGTCTCGCGAAAAATCGAGATCGATCTGTGATCCACCACCATCCTCGGTAATTAGGCAAGGTGTATCCTGCCCTCTCCAGACGGCACCGTTTCATTCACCCGGTCGAAGCCACCAATTGCCACCAACGAACTCTATTTTTTTGCCACCATGTCGCGCATCCGAGGAAGAAAAGCAACCAACGACTCATCCACGGGCGGCACCCCGTCTGCCGCGAGTCGCAAAAAGCAAAGGACGATTGATTTCGATGATACAATCGACTCGGACGGAGAGCACGCCTACGACGAAGACAGCGTCCAGGAAAGCAGCGACGATGATTTGGAAGAAGAGGAAACTCTGGACGCAAAGAAAGTTCGAATGGCCAGGCAATATCTAGAAAAGATCCAAAAGGGCGTGGACTCGGACGAAGATAGCAGCGGCAGCGAGGAGGATAGCGACGATGAGGACATGACGGAACACGACCGCATCGGGGCCAAGCTCCAGAGGCAGCGTCTAGAGCGTGAAGGAACATACGAAAAGGATGTTGCGGACAAGGTCCACGCAAGTCTAGACCGCACGCGGGAATCCTTGCCCTCGGCAAAAACATGGGAGTCGGTCCAACAGGAAGAACAGGCCAAGGAATACATCGAATCCGGAAGCGTTCGACTCATGCGAGGCCATGATTTGACACCTACCTGTCTGGCTCTCCAACACGACGGCACGCGAGCCATAAGTGGAAGCAAGGACCATTCTGTTATCATTTGGGATGTTCAGGAAGAACGACGTGCGCTGACGCTCTGCCCATCTTGGAAAAGGGAAACGCGAGAGGAAAGAGAGGCTACGCCACGAACACTCGGTGAGGTGCTTTCGGTAGCTTGTTCGGACGATAGACGCTATGCAGCTGTTGGGAGAAGAGATTCTACTGTTTGCATCTACGATGTTCGATCGAGTAGCAAAACGAGTCTGGTGAAGACATTTACCGGGCACAAGGGACCCATCACTAGTTTGGCGTTCCGAACGCAATCCCTCCAACTCTTTTCCGGGAGCGAGGATCGATGTATACGACACTACAACTTGAATGAGATGATGTATTTGGAAACCTTATATGGTCACCAGTTCGGTGTCACGGGAGTAGACTGCCATCTCAAGGAACGACCGGTCTCCGTAGGACGCGATCGGACCGCTCGAACGTGGAAGATTGCGGAAGACACGCACCTGATTTTTCGCGGTGGAGCAAAGGTTGCCTCTGCCGACAGCGTACGAGTGATGAAGGAGAATTGGTTCCTAACGGGACACGAAGACGGAAACCTCGGTCTGTGGATGTCCGAAAAGAAACGAGCAGTCGTCAACATTAGCCAGGCACACGGGGCTGTTGGCACCATTGGCCGCAGCATCGGTGCTATCGGTTCACTGCGTGGGTCGGATCTTGCAATTACTGGCTCTTACGACGGTTACCTTCGGTTATGGAAAGTTGCCATGGGAGAAACAGTGACAACTCGAAGTTTGGAGCCTCTGGATAAGATACCTCTCACCGGTTTTGTCAATGATCTCGCGGTTGGTCCCAAGGCTCGCTTCTGCATCGCGGCCGTCGGCCAAGAACCAAAACTAGGCCGATGGAATCGCATTTCCAAAGCCAAAAATCGCATTGCGATAGTACGACTTAGATCGAGAGAAGACATCGCCGAGGAGGAGGACACCCAGAAAGATATCTATGAAATGGATGCACACAGACACGAAGACTGCAGTGACGACGATAGTGACTCTTCAGACCAATAAAGCGAATGCTGACACAAACTCTCATCAACTGTTTTGATAAAGTATCTACGAAGTAGTAATACATATACTAGTTCGTGTTGAATCTCTAGTTACAAATGAAAGCAATAGATTTCGAAACAAGTAACCACTCGATTAAAGAATGTTATGCCGGAATACTCTGATAACAGCACTCAGTTGTTTTTTCTGAGTCAACTGATGGTAGTGTGCCGGAGTGCTCTAACTACAGCATAGGTCTCTTGAAAATTCGACACCACACCATTTACAGTCCGAATCTAAGCATGTTCTCTGTGAATGGAGCCATAACTTCCCCACTGTAAGGTTGGACAATTCCGGTGAGTCCAGGGACGGATCCAGGGATCGTTTGCTCCGAAAGGAATCCGAAGATACCCAACATGGCAAGACGTCCATTGTTGAGTTCAACCTTGAGTCCGCGGGCCTTGGCTTCTTCGCTTCGGTTCTTGCTGAATCCAAGAGGATCGTACAGACTCTTGAATGGAACAGGGTGGGGAAGCTTGTACGTATCGAAGTCGGGGAAGGCACCGGGCTTTCCTCCCTTCATGTAGTGCAAATGATCAGGGGTAGCAATTTCACTCCAGGCCTCCAAGAAGAGGATGAGTCCGAAGATTTGCCACTTGGCGGCATCGCTAACCTGATCCCAGAGTTCTGGTGGGTTGGTTCCGGTGGGGAAAGGGGTTCCGTCCATTTGCATGGGCCATGGGAATTTGATTCCGTTGGCGTGGACAATGTATCCGACGAAGGCGAACATGGCAACGCGTCCGTGCCTGCGTTTACACGAGAAACATAATGATAATTAGAGCAATGACGGATGGAATTGACAAAGACTTTGTTAGTACTCTTTGTTGCGTGCAGTGTGGGAACCACACCAGACCGCTTTTGTGGTGATCTCATGTGCATACGTACTTGATCTCAGCATGTCTCAAGAAGCCAATGGTCTCTTCGTTTGTCTTTCCCCAGAATTCTTCCTCTGCAAGGTTCAAAGGATCGTAGAACTTGACAACAGGGTTGAGTTCTTCGGCCAGTGAGACAAGATCGGCCTTTGTCTCCTGGACGGCGACAGAAGCACGGTTGTTGCTTGCAATTGGAGCAAAGGCCGAGACCGATGCGACAAGGGATAGGAAGAGAGCAGATTTCATGATTGGGCTGTGTGATGCAATTCAACAATTTTTTTGTGAGAAAGCTTAACGAGCGGGAGTAAAAAGCCAAAGTTGATCAGGTTCGGTTTCATTTTGGTCGGACCATGACATTGTTCGTTCACCTTTTTTGACACTTGAAGACAAAGATACCTTACCGTCGCACGCTTTTTTGAGTCCAGGTAGTCGATCGTTTTCAATAGCAGCTGGATAGTTCCTTCGAATTCGACCTGGTGTACCGGTTCGTACGAAAATCGAAATACGTACTCCTCCGATTAACCATGAACCAATAGGAAGACTTTAAAAAATTACTACAAAATTCTTATCAGCTGTCCCCTGGTTCTACGTCCTCGACTACTAATATCTACTGAAACCAGGGGACAGCTGATAGGAATTCTGTAGTATCAAATCGATTGATAATTGGATCAATCAAAATCCCAGGTTTATTGTTGAACTTTCTTCACAACGATTTGTACCCTTAACCATTTACGTTCCCTTCATCGAGCCAACGATAATTAACCACCGTTACATACACGTAACCTTACACGCATTTGCACGACTACGAAGTAGAATTGATAAAAGAAGAACATTCACATTGTACATTACCTGGTACGTACCGTACGGTAATTACTCCTACGCACAAGGAACGGTATTTCAAAAATACCTGTTGCCCTGTGACGACCACATCGAACATTCCGTACATTATTCTGTACGTTCCGTACATTCTTTCGTCCAACCAATGGAATTGGCACACGGCGGAGTTTTGACAAGTTTCGCCCACTGTGTCACTGAACCGGTATCTTACCGTACTAGTAAAACGATTGGTCCTCCGGGAAGATTGAGATTCTGGGGCACCATCATCATCATCATCATCATCATCAATTTGTTTCGTCTCCTGAGATGTTTTGAGATTTAAATTTGAAACATGACTGAATGATCTCAATTAGGACGAGCAACACTGGTGCGTAACCTTACTTGTACTCGTATCGGTATAAAAAATGAATTGCCTTCGCTTTTGTTGGCATTACACCATGCGAGACGGCACGATTGAATAATCGATACGATTCAATACAACGTACTTCGTACATCGGAATCTCCGAGAAACGATACTCGATGGAACAACAGGGATTGCTTGGATTCGATGCTGCACTTGTATGCGATCCGACTGCCAGTTTCAGTTGTTTGGTGTCCTCTGAACGACAAGACAAAAAGTTCACGTATGCGGCAGATATGCTTCCAGTGGCTGCGAACTGCAATGTCGATATAGAACAATGGAATCGAAACGACTGGATTATGAATCGGCACTGGTCACCCAAGGATGGCATCGATGACATCTTTTTCCACGACGACAATGGAGACGGCGACAAGTTCGAGTCTCGGCCTCACCACTTGACCTACGGCGAAGTAACGCCATTTGGAGTGCGGCAACTGGCCTATGAAATGGGCATCGCAAAATGCGACAATGGAGGCGATCGGCGAATTGGTGACGAAGAGGATGTCGATGGCGAAACAATCGTCTTCTGCGATTTGGGTTCTGGGGTTGGACGACTCGTCATCCAGATTTACCTCGATCAACCCGAGCGAGTGACGAAGGCGATCGGTATAGAGCTGGCAGAAGGCAGACACAAAATCGCCGCGGACGCCCTGAACGGGATCTTGCAAGAATCAGATTCTTGCGTTGCAGAGGAATGCGACGGAACGTACAACGACGGTATTTCAACGGCTAACTTTCCCATACAATTGATCCAGGGAGACGCTACAGAGGTTGATTTAGACTCGGCAATTACACACGTCTTTATTTCCTCTCTCTGCTTTCCCGATGACGTTCTGCTCACAATACAGGAGAAACTGTTGCAGCTACCGAGCGTCCGTGTGGTTGCAGCCTTGAATCGACTGGACAAGATGCATCAGCTCGGGGGGGGAGAATGGCGGGAACGAACTGTTCCCATCCAGATGACATGGGGGGCCAGCTCTGCAAAAGTGTACCAAAAAGTCACGTAGCAATTACACATGCTGCGAATCAATCATTCCGTCGGACAATATCTTCGCATGTCCTTTTTCCGAGCGCCTCTCGAAAATGCGGACGGCATCGCAAATCTGTCACTCTCGACCGGAGAGCCACACTTTCGCGCAATGAATGTCGCTCGCCGTTCTTACTGTTCATACATCCGAGATTTCACTCATAGCTGCGTCGTGGCAATTCCGAGGCCTTCACATACAAAATACATGCAGAGCATTGTTTTCAATTCATTTTGAGTTCACAAAAAAACCTCAATCTTAATCATTTGATTCGCATTGACCACGTCTCGTCGCAAGTGCGCGCAGACAACCATCATTCTTTTGTTGCACCGGTATGAATAGTGAATAGTGAATAGTTCCCACCTGTTGTACCTGGTACTGATCTTTGAGGTATCACGTAGAAGATCATCTTCAAGTTTGATCCTTGGGTGGGTAGATTGACATAGACCAATCAGCACTATATCATTCCCCTTAGCCCAGTGTTTGCTTCGAGCTCGTTCACAATCGTTTATGATAGGAAATAAGGGATCATGGATTGGAAGGAAGTGCAAGCTGAATTGGTACACTCGCTGCATGAGTGGGGGGTATTTTGTAATGGTAATAAGAAACACTTTTCGTTCAAAAATAGAGTAATGAAGGAAGCCGAGACCGTGACACGAAAGAAGGGAACCCCCCATCGACTTTAGTGATTTGAGAGATAACAATCTGATCCCTGAAGATATGTACGAAGCAGTAGTATTCATGCTGCGGCACAAAGTTGAAGCGGAGGTTCCGAGAGCAGCATATTTTTTGCTGGAAAGCAAAGTCGATGAACCGGACGTAGGCGACCGACGCCCATACTTTCGGCGGCACAACAAAAGGACAGGTAGGGTGATAGGGTATCGAAAAAAGTATGCCTATTGTCACTTGTCAGATGATGAGCTCGATCCATTCAAGCGAATAGATTTCATCCCGATTTCTCGTTCCGAAAGAAAGTTTATAAACTTTTTCTCGAAGACAATTGAGACAATTGCGGGGCTTGTTTATGAAGCCCGTCTGGTTTGTTACGCAATCCCTCACGTCCATTGCCATCATTGCACATACAAAAAGACACTGCGTTGGAATGGCAGCACTACGAAGGCATGGCAAGATATAGTTTGTACGAGGTGCCACTCTATGTTTGAAGTCAAGACGAGGGAATCAATGGATCGAATAACGCAAGATTTTGAACGAAATGAGTTCCGTGGTGGATGCTTCAATCAGTACTGCGAATTGAAAAACTCTCTCAAAAAAGACCAGAAAATGTTCTTTCTTATAGAACCGAAAAGGCGCACGTGTTCATCAGTTTTTGTTGCGGAAATAGATGCAGTATTGCCGCGACTCACTTCTTCTGTCTTTAATCCAGCTATCGAGAGATCTGGATTTTCTTTCGCGTCAAATGTGTCATTGAAAAACTCATCAAAACACAAATGGTTTGATCTTCCAACAACCGAAAAAATCAACATCTATGATATACATGAACAACTTTACATTGCGCATTTTTCACGAAATGACTTCAGACGAGGCAATCTATTGAAGTTCAATGAGATGGTGTTGTCTGAGGACAAACGAAACAAAAATAACATTGCTCGGTTCGATGAGGTTGAGGAGCAGCAAAAGGAAATAGAGAAGCTAGAGTCTTCTCTGGAAAGCTTAAAAGTAGGAGATGACGATGATAACGAATGGGATGATATCTTTGAGTAGAACCAAGAAGATGCAATACTTTCCGCTCCATTGTGGGAAAGTTGTGGGTTCTGTCTCCTACTATTCAAAATATCGTCCTCCGAGACATCATCTCAACATCGATCAATTCCAGGTTTTTCTTTGACATCTATGATGCCATCAAATCCTTGATGATTGATTTTGAAAGTTACAAAAAAAAAATAATGCATTCGATATTCGGGGTAACCTTCTTATGAGTGTGAGGATGAATCCCGAATAGCTACTACTACGTAGTCAATAAACACCTCACCCATTACAAGTACTACTACTAAATAATACTAGTACATTGGTTTATATTGACAGCAGAGAGCATCTGTGCACTTGCAGGTTATGAGCATCAATGACTAGTACATTCTCATCACCTGTAACCAACAGACTTGTCAACAACAAAATAGCACAGTGATTACTGCTTTCGCCGCAACCAACAAGAAGCAACAAGATAACTTAGATTCGACGGTTTCTTGAAGCCTGCCGTACGGTAAGATTTTAAGCATCATTTTCGCGGAAATTATTGTGAAAATTTGTACGATACTCGTATTTCTGGTTCGCGAGCATTAAACCGCATGAACATTCCGTGTCCAAAGTTACGAGTAAGATTACCGTATGTCCATTCGAACATAGTAGTACTTCGTATCTAACATACTTCGTACGTGTACATACGAACTTGCAGTTTTGGGATCGTACGGTCATTTTTGAAGACTTTTTTTAAATCTATGACACATAACACACGACCAATTGACAAAATGACTGTACCGGTACCGGTACAGGTAGAAAGGGCCCAAGCTTTAATTTTCCTCTTACCCCTACTAAGTACGAAATACGGCACGATTGATCCTTCGAACCATGGAATTTCTTGTGTGACACATCAAAGCGCTTTGTACTGGTACCGTGAACCGAAGTAAGATCTTGATGATGAACGATTACAATACTAACACACAACGAAATCATCATAATCATACAACGCATCAGTGAAGGTCTCTGTCCGTTCTACATGTTTTCTTAGCGATGTCGAGTTCGATTAGGAAGCAAAGACATTCAGCTTCAGACAACTTTACAAGCGGTGTGCCGAGTCTCTTCGCCAACAGCGGCACTTCAAATAGAAGTTATCAGAGAAGCATTGCGAAAATAAACAAGATTGGCACGGAGAAAGTTATTGCGAAGAAAACTTCTTACGGCGATATCGATATTGGCAGTAATATCATCTCTCATAATTCTGATTTGAAAGGTTTTGGAAAAACGTTGAAAAATGTGAGAAAGGAAGATGTCGCTATCCCGCCTGGGGCCATGCGAAAGCATAAAATGATGAGTGAATTGTCATCTCGTCCAACCAATTCGTATTTGAACAAGAATTTGCACAAGCGTGCTGGAAAATTTAAGGGTAGAGATACAGCTCTTTCGAATGTAAGCATACTCGCCTTAGTGGACGATGCGATACAAGATGGTGCGACAGAAGAGGCAAAGCAAAAGGCTTCCGCTGAAAGGGCTGCAGCGAGTGCTCCTATTCCTGCCGCTTTGAGAAAGCCTGTTCAAACAAAAAGCCCCATCCGTTCAAAGCAAAGGAGTCCAATCCGCGGGTCGTCAGTCCGGTCGCAATCAGGGAGCCAGAAATCCAAGCGCAACGAGAGTATCAATGACGAAACGCAAGGGTCGAGAAGCGAAATTGGGAACTCAACTCGCACCAGCAGTACGAGTTCCTCGCTCCCTGCATGGAAAGCTCGCTTGAAAAAACAAGGGAAAAAGCTGCCCTACAACGCCTCAACGGAACGCAACAAATTAAACAACGTAGCAGACGCCAACCAAAACTCTGAGGAATCAGCTCCGAAAACACCAGTAAAACCATGCGAGACCCGTTCAATTGCACAAGGCAAGAACACATCAGATGAATCAATTCCTGCACCAAATTCTAATTTTGAAGCTGATGAGAAAACAAACGCTTTGTCGGAATGCAAAAGCAGTAGAGCAACAAAAGTTTTTACTGCACCAAGCACGAAAGATGCTCAAGGAGAAGAAAAAGGAAAAGAGTTATCAAAAATCGACGAAGTGGCCCCTGCGGTAAAGATGAATGAACTTCCCCTAACCATTCCTGCAGTAGCACCAAGCATAAACAATGATGAACACGGAGAAGGACAACGGAAAGAGTTCTCAAAAGTCAAAGAGGTGGCGCCAGTGGTTACGACGAATGCTTATGAACTTCCCAAAAGTATTCCTACCGTTCCGAAAAACGAAAAAACGATTTCCAGCGCAAGTGTTGAACGATCTGCAGCCCAACCGATCGGCTTGCACGGGAGAGAAAAACAGGAAATCGACACTGAGTCCAAAACGGAGATCAAAATTGGCGCTGATGATGCGACAGCAAGGTCTGCTTATTCCCAGTCATTTGTTTCTGACAATCACAATGACGAAACTAAGGAGGATACTGTTGAGAAGAAATCTGACAGCTCCGAGAACTTAGAACTATCCCCAAACGAACGATCTGGAATTAAATCGAAGAAGAAAAAGCCAGCTATGACGATGAATCAAAAGAGAGCAGCGTGCACAGAAGGTGAAAAGTTGGTCCGAAAAGAGAAACTAACCTCAGGTAGAGAAAAGAGTTGCAGTCAAACCAATTGCGAAGGAGACGACATAAAGAAAACTACTGGTTCTGATAATACGGTTCTCGTTCGCCTGCGGAAAGAGATAGAAGAGACGAAACAGCATCTAGAAAATGTTGCAGTTGACGCCAACAAAGACCTGTCAGAATTGGAAAAACAATTCAAAAATGCGAAAGAAACCCTTCGATTTCGAGTAATGAAAAAGATCAATGCTCAACAGAGAGAAAACGCAGAATTGTCCGAAGACTATCAAGAGGAGGTTGAGGAGCAACAGCGTGAGCTCGATGAAATCCGATTAGCAAATCAAAGGCTGCGCTCCGCGATAGACAACTTACCAAAACAAATGGCGGAAGTGAAATTTTCTAATCGAGATCTTGAAATAGCAAATGAGCAGATTGCTGGTCACTTTGAAGACCTTGGAAAATTTGTCAAGAAACTACAATCTGATCAACGTCAACTTCTGGAGAGTAGCAACAAATGCAAGAACGTATTCCTGCCTCGCTATCGACAAGAGCTGTGGGAGAGGCAGCAATACTTAGAAGCAGAAACCAAGATAAAGAATCTTTACCGTGATTGCGTAATCAAGGCAACAAAGCGAATCGAACAATCCAGGCAGATCGAACTCATTCAAGAAGTTTCTATGATGGTCATCGAAACAGAGGGAGAGGCTAATCCTAAGTTCGATCCAAAATTTTTATTTAATGATGATACCTCGGACGATTCATCCAGTGATAGTGACAGTGACAGTGATAGTGATGACAGCGATTATGAATGAGAGATTCCACTTATACTATTGAAACTAATGAGAACAAGAAAAGCCTTGGAGGCATTCTTGCTTGATTTTATTCTGTCGCGTTAAGTGTCATGGTTTAAATTAGTAAAGCAATTTCTAAGATGCAATTGGCACCTGCATCATTTTTAGACGAGATATGATGAGATGACGACCAACTGGAACGTGTGCGATAGAAAAGAAAGAATTGATTCTAGAACATCGGCTTGAGATTTCGATATGGAAGATAGAGGAAAGACGGTGCAGTCGTTGGTTTAAGAAGTGGCTCCCTAAAACCACGCTCTGATTGATTCAAAACAAAAACTTTGGTATCTGTTTCCTGCAAGGATATCGACAGAATATTGCAAGAAGAGTTCACACGTCCGAGTGGTGCTGCATCAAAACAGTATCTGGCATGTGTGATCCGGAAGATCCTACTGTGAAGTCTAGTTTATGATAGCATGAACTATGTGGAAACATTGAGACAGTACAGAAAAGTATTGTACAAGTACGCAAGTTTCTCTATCATTTTATTACCCATCTTGAGTACTTGAGTACCAAATCGGATTGCCGTCTGAATGCTTGTTGTATGTCGCAATCAAGTGGCAAGAAACTCAACTCTACTGCACAAACCGGCAAAGTTTTGTTGTGGGGCCACCACTGCCGATGCCAAACCAAGGAGTCTCTATGATTTGCGTACAGATTTGTACGGAGAGATTAGTTCGCTCAACTATTTACATTCCGAAAGGCATGCCCAAAACGTTCTCCGAGAAAGGAGCCATGACCTCACCACTGTAAGGTTGTACAATTCCACTCAGGGCGGGGACAGATCCAGGGGTAGTTTGTTCCGAAAGGAAGCCGAAAATACCCAACATAGCAAGACGTCCGTTGTTGATCTCGACCTTAAGTCCTCGTGCCTTAGCTTCTTCACTCTTGTTCTTGCTCAACTTGAAAGGATCGTAGAAGTTGAATGGAACAGGGTGTGGGATTCCATCGGGACCGGATACGAAGTCAGGGAAGTCACCAGGCTTTCCTCCCTTCATGTAGTGAGTGTGGTTGGGCGTGCTGAGTTCGGACCAGAATTCCAAGAAGGCAATAAGAGAGAAGATTTGCCACTTGGCACTGTCACTGATTTGGTCCCAAAGCTCAGGTGGGTTTGTGCTGGTAGGGAAAGGAGTTCCATCCATTTGCATGGCCCATGGGAACTTGATTCCGTTGGCGTGGACAATGTATCCAACAAAGGCGAACATAGCAACACGTCCGTGCCTGGAGAAATTGTAGGAAAACATGGGAACTCGTGATTAGAGAAGAGAACAGAGCATAACGAAAAGGTATCTTTTCCACCGGTGGAGAGACAAAACCCACAAACTTCCGCCTCGTTGCACCATCTCAATGTAAAATCCGTATACTGTACTCACTTGATCTCAGCATGACGCAAGAATCCGATGGTTTCTTCATTTGTGGTTCCCCAGAATTCAGCTTCGGCCAAGTTCAAAGGATCGAAGAACTTGACAACAGGGTTGAGGTCACCAGCCAAAGCTTCAAGATCAGCCTTGGATTCTTGAACAGCTACCGAAGCACGGGAGTTCGTGGTGGCAGGGGAGAAGGCGGAAGCCGAAGCGGCGAGGGAAAGAAGGACGGAAGCGGTTTTCATTTTGGAATATTTGGTTTATTGGCAGTGGAATTGTGTCACGAACGGATAGATACCGGATGCTACTAGCAATAGAAGCACTTCCATGTTTTCTTCGGCTTCACCGTTTCCCAGTTTGAATTTGGCATGATCACACAGAAATCATCCTTGACTTCAACTTTTGAGAAGATCGCGGAGTCCTTCCATCGTCCGACGAAAATACGATTCCTTCGACTACTTTTTGGAAAAATTGGTCTGACGTTTGTTGGCATTTTTCTAACCGATTACTCTACGAATAGTCAACAGTAAGATTACCGTGTGTACCGGTAGGTTCCTAACAGTTTCTTGCACCGACCCAAAACGAAACGCTTTGTCATGCTTTTCACGTGATGTTCAAGATCGTCGTACAAGTACGAACTGCGAGTGGAACGATTTGGTAGTTGCCGATTCTTCACTCTGTAAGGTGTCGTTTACTTGTTTCACCGATTTTGGTCCGTGAATTGGACGTACCGATCTTATTTGGATTACTCGACGGCTATCGAATCGCATCCCTGGCATTCTATCAGTTGAATATCTTCATACATCCAGGCTTAAAGGACAGGTTTAATACCTTCTGGGTAATCAGCCGGATATCATTTGAAAGGAGAATTTCATCCGATCAGAATATCGTTGGTAGTACATTCTATCCACCTTGGACGTTCAGAAAAAGGCATACGAGGAAGTTCTCCAGCTATGTACAAATACTGCCACTATGCGTTTTGCCTTTTTGGCGTATTAATCAGCGCCATACACACATCTGAGGCATTCCAGTCTAAGGCGCCATCATCCGCCGGGCCATTGCGATCGGGCAGCAGTTGGAAACAGCGAAATTCCATCTCGAATACAGCCAACAGAATAGACAACAATCATGTGGGAGCGTTCAGATCATTCCAGCTGTTCGTGAACGATAAGAAAGATGGCCCTTCATTTTTTGATGAACTGGGAGAATGGTGGAACTCCGAAGAAGGTAAAGACGACGTCAAGACATATTTCGTCAGTCTCGGGATTGCACTTTTGCTAAGATTTACGATCATTGAGCCGCGATACATTCCTTCGCTATCTATGTATCCTACGTTTGAGGTTGGTGATCAACTTGCCGTGGAAAAAGTAACGAAAAGAATCAAGCCATTCTACAGGCAAGAAGTTGTCGTATTTAATCCTCCACAGTCGTTCCGGGACATCATGGTTGGCAAATATGGCCAAGATGCGTCCCGTGCCAGAGAGGCGCTGATCAAGAGAATTGTAGCGATCGAGGTGCGTACAGTTGTATAGGAACGGTCGATTCACGAGAGCACTTTACGTGTGTACAAAATGGGGCGAGGAAAGCATTCGTGCCATTATTCACTTACGAATTTTTTTCTATTTTTGGCGGGTTTTCTTTCACGCACGTTGGGTTGCTTCTTTCACCAGGGTGACGAGGTAGAGGTGAAACAGGGAAAACTCTATGTCAATGGCGACGAACAGGAGGAACCTTTTACCGCCGAAGATGCTGAGTACGAGTTTGGTCCCGTCGTCGTCCCACCCGACAGTGTCCTGGTGCTGGGTGATAACCGCAACCATAGTTTGGATGGACACATCTGGGGTTTCCTACCAAAACAAAATGTTATCGGCAGAGCTGTTTTTGTGTACTGGCCTCCATGGAGGGTGGGCAACTCTGGAATGTTCTAAATTTGAAATTGCTAAAGAATTCGCTTCGCACAATGAGCACATGGTTCAGGACAATACATAGCCCGGTGGTATGTAAGGAATGATATGCAAATGGATCAATCAAAATGTATCTTGATAGAGAGTTTTAGGACCATGTTCATCTACGAAGTAAAACTTAGGGTTGACACCGATGCTAAATCAAATTAAGAATAGTCGAAACCGTCTGAAATGAATGCCTCAATGAAAAGTTTGAACCCAAGTAGTTTTTCGTGTGGTCGAAGATACCAAGGCTTTGATACAACATTCTGTGTTACGTCATCAAAGATGAAAGATACCATCCGTTAATTTCGATGCTATTCGCCGTCGCACTGGAACTATCTTCAATTGACAAACCTTCCGACTCGTGTGGCAATCATGCAGGACATGCTGCTGAAAAAAAAACATTTTATTCTGATCGAAGACTCAGTACAAAGGCAAAGGTTGGAATTTAATAGTTACAATTGAAACTATGTTGCTCTAGTGATAAAAAAATCTAAATCCATAGCAGCTGTTGGTTGCTTAGAAAGCACCTTGGCCATCTCCGAAGGGCGAGATGTGTCCAGCGGCGTATTGTTCGTACATGGTTTGTCCGGTCATGCATTCGACAACCATGTTACCCAAAATTCCCATCATAGCGGCACGTCCGTTGTTGATCTCGGCGTTGAGCTTGCGGGTCTTCTCTTCGGGGTTGAGGTTCTCTCCGAACCAACCAACTCCGTAGTCTCCGTCGTATTGGGAGGCAGGCATCCAGGCGAGTTCGACAAGGGCGAAGAAGGCAAGGATCTGAAGAAGTCCGGCGTTGGGGATGGCACGAATTCCGTCAACTCCGGTAGGGACGTCAGAGAATTTGAGGTTTTGGGAAGGGGAGAGGTATCCGTCGAAGACGATGTGGTTGTTGTGGACAATAACACCAACAACGGCAGCCATGGCAATGCGTCCGTGCTTGCGCTCGACGGCACGACGACGTTCGAAGGACTCGGGCTGAGTCTCGAGCCATCCAAGAGGATCGTAGACTCCCAAAGGAGCGGTGACACCGATCTCAAGCTCGTTGACGTTCAAGGCGGTGGAGGCCTTTCCCTGTTGGGCAGGGGCGAAAGCGGCGGCAGAGGCGACAAGGGAGGCAAAGATGGCGGACTTCATTTTGGATTTATATTTTTTGATATCTGCGGAATAAATTTTGTTGCAGCCGAAAAGAACAAAGAACCGTAAGCGACGGTCGACGAATCTTTGACGTCATTCACCCGATAATAAGTCAACAAAACCAATCCTCCTAGCAAAATCCATAGCATGCAGTCTGCATCACACAGCTACACGTTGCTACCAATGGGATTGTCAAGCTCCTGCTACACTGCAATGCATAGTTGGGGGATGCATATTGATACTCACCTGAAAGATTATGAGAAGGCTGGGTCCTGGGGCGGTTCACAAGGTGTTGGATTGTACTTTTAGATGAGGACGATGAGGATAGAGAAAACATGACGATAGAGAGGATACTTCAACTACGGACGAGGGACGGACTTTGGAAAACAGTATGTTGGGTCCGCGATCGTAAGGCTTACTCGCATGATGTTGCAGAGAAAGCTTCCATGGGTCATGTGCCGTAAGACCTTACTCGTAAGGTTACGTACAGTACTGGTAGTATCAGAAGAATCAATGATCTTACATACAAGCATTGTTTTTCTACGTAGGCTCTCTTTCTGTACCGAGTGAGTCCCGTGTCGGGCCTGTGTCGGATGCGAAACGACGACATCGCGCATGAAATTAGTTGTGAAATTGTGCGATAACGCATTGTTGTTGCTTGACTTGTTTGATTCATTCCGTAAAAAACAGAAACATTCCTTCCCTACCGGCAGATGATGAGTTAGCGCGCCAAAATTTGCATCAATCGATGCGACCATAGTAGGTGCCAGTAAAACCTTACGGTAAGAAAAAAGGACAGGACCAACGATCCGCGGAAGCGATTGACTTGAGATCAAAAAAATAATACGAGGATGTACCGGTAAAAATCTTACAAAAGTAATGTAATCAAATTATGTACTGTACCTCTGAGCAGCAACTAGAAGCAACAACCCGATAGAACCCCGATGAAGATAAGAGTTCTCTCTTTTTCACCATCTTTTCCATAGATATACCGCGTGCATTGGGGCACCCTCTTTTCCCGTACCGGCAGAGAGTCTCGGTAACCGACCGCATTCACGATGAAGGCTGTTCGAAAGAGCGCGGGGAACCGGAAGAATGATGCCCGTGGACCAGGAGCATTGGCGTCGTCTTCGGGAGCTAGAGTGCCGACGAGATCCATCACTCCAGCAGCAACTCCGCCGACTACGATTGAATTGCGAGGCGTGCCCGTTCACTTTCCTTTCAAACCCTACAAGTGCCAAGAAGATTACATGGAAAAAGTCCTCGATGCCCTTCTCCGGTCGGAAAACGCCCTCTTAGAATCTCCAACCGGGACGGGAAAGACTCTCTGCTTGCTGTGTTCCACGCTGGCCTGGCAGCGGGAGCAAGCCAGAATGTTGAAATCGCAGGGCGAATACGACTCCGTGAAAGCAGAGACGCAGGCACAAACGCAAACAGAATTGTATTCGTCCGCGAATGAAAGGCAACAAAAACAACAAAAGAACCGCAGGGTCCCCACAATCATTTACGCATCTCGGACCCATTCCCAGCTTTCGCAGGTGGTTCGAGAACTCCGCAACACGCGGTATCGCCCCAAGCACGCGGTACTGGGGTCGAGAGAGCAAATGTGCGTCAATCCGAGAGTCAAGAAGCCCAGTGGGACGTCGAAGGCTTCCGACATCAACCACGACTGCTCGGTCATCACCAAAAACAGACGCTGCAAGTTCAAGAACAAGCTCGATGGCTTCAAGGCCCCGTCAAACGAATCATCGTCCCAAGATGCCTGGCACGGGACACAACCCGTGATGGACATGGAAGATCTTGTGGTCATGGGGAAAACACATAACGTATGCCCCTTTTACTACACACGAAGCCTGGTAGAAGACGCCGAATTAGTTTTGATCCCGTACAATTATCTTTTCGACAAGGATGCACGAACGACGACTCTTGCCGACATTCCCTGGGACAATGCCGTCGTGATATTCGATGAAGCGCACAACCTGGAGTCATTCGCAAGCGAGTCGGCTTCCTTTGATCTCACGTCGAAGGACATCGCGGGATGCATGATGGAGATCGACAAGGCCTTGGCTTTGGTTGAATTGTATCCGGAACAATTTTTGAGTGTCAGTCAACAGAATTTGTTGCGACTCAAGTCGATCTTCCTCAGCCTGGAAGAACACCTTTTACAGAAACTACCGCAACAATCCATGTCGTATCAGGGGGAACGAATCATGGATATATTCGAGCAGGGAGCGAGAATCACTTACGACAATCACACGTTGGTGTTGAAAGAAATCAAGAGAATCTTTGACATGTTCTTGGAGGTGCGGGGGGGCAACTCGAAAGGGGCACCAAATCTGGAACTCTTTGTTCAATGTATGAAACGAGTCTTTGGGGAATCGAGCGAGGCGAGGTGTCTAGCTAAGGCACAATCGTACCGAGTTCATTTGACTCAAACAAATAACGTTGCGAACAAGGGAAAGTACGAGAAGGCCGGGGACGGTGGCCGAACACTCTCTTATTGGTGCTTTGCTCCTTCCGAGGCAATGCGGGAACTTGCAAATTTGAATGTGCGGTCGATTCTTGTGACTTCGGGAACCCTGAGTCCTCTGGAAAGTTATGCACTGGAGCTGGACATTCCGTTCCCGAATCGACTAGAAAATCCTCACATTATTTCTCCTCATCAAATTCACGTCAGAGTAATGGGACGTGGGGTGAGCAACAAACTCCTAACCAGTTCGTACGAGCGACGCCAAAACAACGATTACTACATCGAACTGGGCAATACGTTGGCAACTTTATCTCGCGTCATCCCCTTTGGGATGCTCGTCTTCTTTCCCAGTTATGGAGTGATGGAAACATCAATCGAACGATGGGGAGGACCTGCATCTTCTCGATCTTCCAACACCAATAATCCTAGCAATTTCTTTGCCGCCAAAAAACGCAGAAGTGGTGGACCGGGGGCCAATCGGTATTCTTTCCCACGAGTGGCTTCTAACTCGATCAATAGGAGCTCCGGTCAGGCACATTCAACGCCGTGGAAACGACTATTATCGCACAAATCGGTCGTCATCGAACCGAGGGCTACCTCGGATTTACCAGATGCTATCGAAGAGTTCCATAGGTTCCTCAATTTACCCGATTCGAAAGGGGTGGCCTTGTTTGGGGTCTGCCGCGGAAAAATCAGCGAGGGTATCGATTTTTCGCACGATATGTGCCGAGCTGTAATTATCACCGGGCTGCCATTTGCTCCGTCATTTGATCCCAAGGTCAAGATGAAGCGAGAATTTCTCGACCAGAAAAAAGCGAAACAAAATATTAAGGCATCAACCAATGGTGGGTTTGGAGCCCACGATGGGCCAGATGCGAACTCTTCTTTGTCGGGCCATGATTGGTATACACAGCAGGCGCACAGAGCTGTGAACCAAGCCATTGGTCGTGTTATTCGCAACAAACGCGACTATGGTGCCGTGCTATTGATGGATTCTCGCTTTGGACTTCCAGGCAATCAAAACGGCCTTAGTAAATGGGTGAGGCCTCACATTCTTCCCGATGAAGGCTTTGGGCGAGCGAACCAAAACTTAGTGCAGTTCTATACAAAGGCGAGAGAAAACGCTGAAAAAGAAGCAGAATTAATGCGTGCCGAACAACCGGTGGATACGAGTCCCACAAACGTTTCGATGATCCTAAAATATGAAGACGACGGGAAGGAAAACAATCAATTGCCTACTGTGGCCAACGAGGATGACATTACAAAAGTTGCTTTCATCAAAAAGGATTCCGAAGAAAAAGAAGGTTGCGAAAATGGAGACTCTCATTGTGATGAAAATTACATTGATCCTAAGCGAGTCATCGCGCGTGTGGACATCGATGAATTATCAGAAAAAGAACTATCAAGTTCGCTTGCCGTGCCATCAAATCAGACACAGCCAAACTCAGCGGAAAAGGCTCCATCCCCGTCGTTCACTAATCATCGGCACAAACCAAAGGTAATCAAGGGGGAAATCCCTCGACCTTCCGCTGCTGTACAATTCTTCCAGCTTGTCAGGTCAACAGTGTCTACGGATGAATTTAATACAATCAAATCGAATGCGATGTTGTTGAAAAAGTATGAAAATGTAACGTTTCGGGCAAAATTCATACAAGAAGCCCGTTCAATAATCTGCATCATTTTCAATCATGACCAACTGAAGCGTCGCTCTAGGACTAAGAAACCTGAGCTACTTTGTTTGCTTCTTCAACTCCTTCCGAAGCATTTTGTGAAGGACGTGGAACAAGTTGCAGTCGACATTATTTTTCGCGAATCATTGCTAAGAAAGGAGCTCAAGTCCGGCATGTTGCTGAAACAATACATGAAGGTTCATATGGAGATGGTAATATTATTGCAAAAAATTTGGTTTGAAGAAAGTACGGAAAGAGATGACCACCGATTTCTTCAGAATCTTGGCGAGCTACTTGGCGGTGTCGCTAAATACTTGACGAAAGCAGCGTTGTCACAGTTTGTTGATTTGGTACCTTCTGAATTGCGTCGATTAACTACGGCATTGATAGAAGAAATGAAAAAGTCCATCGATGTTTTAAAGATTCAAGCAGGAGAAAAGGCTCGAATTGGGGAAAATACTTTAAAGGTTGAGCACTTTCGCCGAAATTACATGATAGAGAAGGGCAAAAGCTTATCCGCAACACAAGACGAAGTCAAAATAAATGGCTCTAGCTCTTCTGCAATGAAAAACGACGTCGAAACTAGTGCACCAACAGGACACAAACATGAACCCCAAGATTTGGGTAAGAAAAGAGTGAGAAATCCATACGCTAAGACCAACGGGAAGATTCGACAAAAAGTAGCTGATGGAGGAAAAACTACCAACTCTGCCATTGGCATTCCTGTTCGAAAAAAGCCAACATTGAGCGAAATTTTAAAAAAGAGAAAAGGAAGTGTTGAGCCTTGCAATGAAAACAAAGTATCATCGGGAGTCTTGTCAACGTCACTGAGCAACATCCTCCGTCAATCTGAGTCTGATACATACGCTGGTGAAACAAAGAAAATGAGACGAACCATTTTTAGCTCGAAAGCGCCAAAGGATTTGACATGCAAGATATGCGAGAAGCCTTTGGAAACTGTATACATATCCGAATGTGGACATATGGCATGTCTAGATTGTGTAAGTGAATCTTCGACCGTGCTAGCTTCTGTTTTGTTGTTCTGTATGTCGACTACGTGTGCATTGTTTAGTGGATTTGAGGAAGGATCTGAGTGCAAGCGTGAACTTTTGATGTACATGATTTCATCACAATTATTTACGATACCGACGGGTTTTTTTTTGTATTTTCGAAATGTCATCTGCACTCAAGTGGCGTCGGTGGCTTCAAAAAAGCTCTACTTGTTTCACTTGTAGAAAGGAAACGCCTTTTGAGTCGATTTGCGTCGCTGTCTTTACAGAAAAGTGATGGCTTAGCAACTAGAAATCATCTCCTAAGAATCGATGATTGTGTTATCTTATTATTAATAGCTTCTATACTTGTTATTATATGCAGGAGTACGATACTATTTGAACAGTTGACCTGAGGAATGATGCCTTAGTCAATGTAATTTGGTTTAGCGATGAATGTAATGTTATTCGGACAGTTGATCGGATGGAAAATGACTTATGGGAAGAGGTGATTCAGTATAGCGATGATTGAGTGGTTATGTGGAGAGGGGATCGGAGGAATGGTGAATGGTTGCATGACCTCATAGCGAGATGCTTGGAATGCAATGCATAGCGATGGAATTTGATTGAGGTCTTTTTTCAATACAGGGCATAGCAGGCTAGAAACTAGCGTGTTCAACCGCTAAGGCCAAAAGATCAAGTCTTCCGGCTCCACTTCGCTGTGTGTAACTGATAGGAATTTTTGGTACGCATGTCGCCTTTGGCATTAAATGCTGGTGGTGAAAGGACACCCATGTTTGATTCGTGTTGTGGTCAAAACTGAGAAGTTTTGAAGATGAAGTGGATGCTTGTACGTAGGGATCGACGATTGTTCTCGGCGATGCAATAGGGGAATCTTTTTGGCATGTCATTGCACTGTGAGCTGCGCTACCCGTTGAAGAGTCGCAACTGTCGGAGCTGCTGCTCGAACTTGACATCTTTCGGCGTGAAGCTGATGAGCACTTTCGTAGATTTAGGAGCAGCTCGGGCTTACCCCGAATAAAGGATTGATGTGCGTACATGTCAGTGTCTGGACCTCTTCGAACCTTAGAAAATCCATACTACATTGACATTAAAAGCAAACAGAGAAAACAGAGATCAATGTCAGAGATTGTTTTTTAAAAAGTTTTGCTCCATGGACAAGACGCTACGCGATACGATGTAGTCACGAGTCGTTTGAAAAAAATGATGTCCACTCACCAAGTTTAAGTTTCTTTGAAAAGAACTGAACTTCTTCGTTCGAAAGTATTTAGGCAAAACTGACGTTGTGAATCCATCTACATCGAGGATTCGGAAAGCGAATCCAGATTCTGACCAAGAGATGTATGTACTTTTGTCGGGGGACGACGAAGCTAGCTTTGTTTCGCTCTGAAGCATCTCATAAAGTCTGCGAGCAAATTGCTGGGGCACACCACGCTTTCCCGTTCTGGGATAGGAAAGAGTTGAGAGATTGGATGAAAAGGTTTCAACAGTTGACATGGTTGATGCTTGGTGCGAGATAAAACGAATTGGGTTGTTCGACTAACGGCGACGATTGACGAATAATGAATTTTGTGAGGAAGAGAGTGAAATTTGTGTTGACATCGATCGGTAGCAACGCAATGTGACGCTTTTTGTGGTTCATGATGAAGCCGCATACCTCTTCAGAACGGAAATTCTGATTTGGAACGCTTTTTTCTGATGTTTTCTTTGCACCCGTTATTTCACGGTAATCGCAGTATCGATGCTTGACGCCGCTTCGTGCGTAAGCCCGGCATTTGGATAATGCACAGCCCTCTGTCCATAACAATCAGCTCTTTTCACTCAAAACCAAATAGGAGAATGGTTCGTCCGGAGCCACAAACTGAGACTTGACGTTTTGATTGGTGAATGATATTTTTTCCTTGACACCCGCAATCAACTTGAGGAAATTTGTCACCTGACGCATCTCGGCAAATAGTGACGTGCGAAACAGTATTTGATAGGACCAAATAAAATCGTTTATTTCTGGGATCAATGCCCAATGACAACCATGACTTAATACGGAACGTGGATCAATCGTAAAAAAATTGAAATCGGCTTCACGAATCATCACAATCCAGTCGCAACGTCACCAAAAAAAGAACGGGGAGAGTACAGAAATTGAATGGATGGCGAAAAACAATGTTTTCGATTCTTCTTAGTCGGCCCTGATATGTGATGAATACCGGAAGTTTTTGATGCAAAGCCAAATTTCACTCGGAACTTGACTAATTGACTACTGTAATACGGTAATTACCATATATATGGTACGCAGAAGGATGAGACCCTTCAAAAACAGATGATAATGATATCAACAAAGGGCCCAATAGTTCAATCATGCAAACGACTGAACCCTCCGTTTCTCAATCAATAGTAACCTTAAGCAATGTACCATACGATATTCTTTTACTGTACTAGAGTAACTTACTTGAAGAAGTAATATTTGTACGGTAAGGCTTACAAGTAATCTTACTGTCGATTGATGGAAAACGTGTTCAGAGAAGACGACTGCGATCATGTACGCACTCAACAAAAATTCGGGTCTTTCGGAAGATGCAACTAGTACTACGTACAAGAACGTTCTTCTTGATTTCTGGTGGCTTTCGATATGTTTTGACGTGCTGACAAGAACGCATGTGTGGATGGCTGATACTACAAGTAGAGCGTAGGTAACTTATGATCTGAGAATTCTCAGCAATGATGGCGGGTTCTTGATTGCCAAAATACATCATACCGGTACTATTTGCCATACTACTACTAATTCTGTATCGGATTTGCAGTGCCATAGTAGTACTAATAGCAGTTCTGGTGGTGTATCGGATTGCAATGTACTAGTACTGCTAGTAGCACTACCGGTATAACTAGCACGCACAGAAAGATGGTTGATGGTGAAGATGGGTCTACATTATTTCCGAAATACCTTCTCTCAGCAATGATCTAGTTTTGTGGTAGGATTTTGCCGGTTCATATCAGTTGTTTTTGCCAGTTCGTATCAGTTGTTTTTTTGTTGCCTCCTTATTTCATTGATGTTGTTTCTACTGTGTTCTTTGCTAGTAAAATCTAATAACCGTATTTTTTTTCTTGTTCTTCCATACCTTGACTTAAACAAAGTGAGTGTGAAAGTTTTGGTTTGCTAGCACTGGTACCGTATTTCTAGTATCTCAGCAAGGATTCTGAGCATTCATTAAAATTCCAGTACATCAACTGAGTCAGTCCATGAATGAGACTTCTATTGGTGAGAAGCTCTTTTGTGAACCAATTCAGATAGAGATCAAATGTACAGTATCAAATAAACAACAAATTGAAGACATCTGTGGCTAATTTGGAAATATCTGGCTTCAGCAAAATAACTCCTCCTCCTGTTGAGGCAACAGTGTTCAGAACGGAAGTTTCAAGAAGAAGAACCCTCCTGGTAAACTCTTTCGTTGTATTCTCCTTAATATCACTTAATCTGTGGTGGTGATTGATAGGCAGGAAAGTGACAATACGATATTGCTCAAGAATCAAAAGCATATGGTAAGCACATGTGGCAAGCAAAATTGCGACACAAACAATTGAGGCTCAAGTTTTGAGAAGGTCTCTATCAACAGAGCAGTTTACCAGACGTTCGAAGGAGGGAATGTGCCTTTTATCTTGTGGGAGAGACAAATGGCATCCCGGCACGAAGGTAACGAGGGCTGATTGAAAATCAATTTTGTTTGTTGTCAGAAGTCTGATCCCGACTGGAGGGTCTACTAACAGTTCAGGTACAGCTTATAGGACAAGCAGGACGATGTTAATTTCGATGCAACAACTCCAAACTTGCATTTTTTGCCATGTACAATCTTCATCTCACCATCTCCCGCACATCGGAATTGCGACCCACATAAACAACACAAGTCTCATTAAGGGAACGAAATCAACATGGCGGAATACGGGTACCGGTATACGAGAAATAGACTTGCAACGTTAACAAGTGTTTCTGGTAGTTTCAAGTTACCAGAGCGATTCGCGCCAACACCTCGATCACAGTAGAGCATTGCCTCCGGAACTGGCTCAAGAGAATAAGATTTGTTTGGCACAACAGGACAATTTCAACTACTGATAGTTCCAAGAAGATAATACCAATCACCACACTTTAGTAAGTGTACAAGAATGGACGGCGGCAACAAAAAAAAATAGGGATAACATCTAAATAATTCTTCAAACATCATATCGTATATATGAAGTACCGAATGTCGTCAAGGGTCAGGGATGAAAAATGGCATGAAACTCAGATCGTTGATTTTCATACTGTATGCAGTTACTCGTATTTTATTCATCTTCCTAGTCGTCTAAGCGTCTGACACACTCATCCGAAAGCCCCTCATCGGTGTCGCCATCATCATACAAAATGTCATAGGTCCCTTCATTTCCAATCGCAGCTGTAATTGTTCCCGGAAACCAATTACCTACGACAACAACGACAACGACAACGAAAAAAATGGGAAAAAATAGGGATTGAGATCAAGAATGCGCGTTTTTTGCTCGGAACATTCCAATCGCTTTGCATCGTTTCTTGTTCTTCGATCAACGTACTTTCGTCTTCACAGCGCCAGAGTCCTTCGGCTCTATCACCCTCTTTGAGCCAAACACCCTCCTCGGGTTCCTCACGCTCCGGTTGTGGAGGTAGTGTGGGATTGCGCAGAGGAGCCGACGAGGCAGTTCCTGTGGTTGGGGCACCTGCAACAAGAGTCCGAGAAACCATCGCGTGCAGCAACTTGGCCGTTTTTGCTGCTTGTTTTTGTCGTGTTACAAACGCCGGGGTGATCAATTTTTTCTTCGACAAACTCGCTTCGAAAAAGCGCTCGTCCCAGCGTCGCAGATAGGCCGGCATTATTTTTTTCTGCATTTTCGTACCACGAAACTTTCCAAATATCGTTTCGCTCTGCAGTGCGGCAACCTGACGAACCATGGTTTCCAGCAAGGGATCAAAGGCCGTCGTCAATTCTCGATGACATGCAGTCACCAATTCCAGAGGATCCACCACCTCCGTCCAGAATCGCTCCTCGTCTTGTTTTAAGAATCGTCGTTCCCTCGTTATCTCGACCAGCAGGGATGCACAAAAGACCGTTTGCATATCCGCGGTCATGCCATCATACAAAGCCGCGTACTCTTTCGTGATCTCCTTCCAGTAACGATTCCCCGGGTGCACTACATCCACCACCCTGGCATAAGACGCCAGGTAATCGCTCGTGTAGTGGGGAACAAAGAGGACGTCCGACTTGTGCGGTATGGTGCTCGGTGCCGGATCCTTGACGTCGGCCACCGGAATGCGGTACAATTTCCGGTTTCGAATCGCCTTGGCCCAGCTGGAATCGTCGACCGTTTTCAGAGCAAACCATGCCATTGCGACCACCACCCCGTGTGTCGCAACAAGTCTCAGCAACAAGTGGAGTGCCGTCGACCACTTGGATCGCCTGCTAGCTTCTCCAATCCCCAGGACCCGTTGCAGGACAACCAGAACGCAAAACACCGACACGTACGCTCCCAGTCCCATGGCATAGAACCGTCCCAGTTCCGCTTCCACCCGTTTCACGCACCCAATCGCAAATCCGTGCCAGTCCGAAATATCCGAATCTTCCTCGGGATTGTCCTGCCAGGACCTCGGCAGAAACCACAGACCGCCCTCTTCCTCCAAGAGTTCCTCCAGGTTGTCGGATCTCATGTCCGTGTCTTCGTTTGCCATTCTCATGCTGAGCGAGGTCAAATAGTTCCAGCCCTTTCCCTTGATCAAGCCGAGACTCCGGAGTGTCTTTTGGGGCTCGGTCATGCGCTTGTCCGAATGCACAAAATCCGAAAAGGTGTGTCCCCACTGGTTCCAGAGCAAACTGTAGCTACCTCCCTGGCCTGTTGCGGGTGCGGGACGAAAACCAAACACAAAACATGAGCATCTCTGCCGCGACATTCCAAAAAACACCGGCAATTCCATGCCGCACCTTTTCCGTTTCGATGGGTATCGTCCGCGACGACCAATGATCCAATCACACCACAAAACACGCAATGTACGTACCAATCTGGCGTGTTTCCATACCGTGTTGGTAATTCGGGCGAGGCGCAAATGTAGCGCTGTTTTTGGGTGTCGTAGCCATTGCAAATCATGTGGATCGAAGCACGGAATGAAGAAAAAAGTCAATCATCAGAATTCCAAATTGCTGTGTGAGTGAATTGCATTCAGTTCGACGTGGTCGTGTGCTGTGATATTACAGAAATTCCAAGCGAACCAAAACCACAATCCGCCGACATTATAACAGCATAGTGTTATCATATCAAAAAATGATAATAAAAATAATAACAATACTAACAGTATCCAAACAGAAAGACTCACATGAGCACGACCCGGTCGGGAGCTCCCTCCTGCGTGAATCCCATTCCCCGGTGATAGGTTTGTTGATTGACGAGAGCACCGTGTCCCATCTTCCAAAACCCGCCGTCGTCCCCGGACACGGCGAGGGCACCGTAGTCGCTGCAAATCTCGTCCGCCTCCGAGCACTGGTGGGTTCCAGGGCAGACGTGCGTCGCGCCCATTTCGTAGGTAGTGTCCTGCAGGGGGATAAACAGGGAATACGACGGCACGTAGCTCCTGGCGTATTTGGTGGCACTACGACATTCGATCGACGAAACAGAAACAGAAACGCAACGAATCGAAATGAATCCAAAAGGATGAGTACGAGTGCCGGATTGGATCATTGTGCGCCTCTTGGTGGTGGTCTGTCCTCCATGCATTCCAAAACGCAGACGCGTGCCGTGCTTCCTGCTCACCTGGCGTGCGGAATCACATCCGCGTGCATGTACTGGTCCGAGGCCCCGTAGGAACTGGTAATGGCGGTGAATTCGATAACGGCCGGATCCGGCCCCACGATGGCTTCCAGTCCCTCGCGGAATCGATCGTTGGCCGCCAGCTCCCGCCAATACGTCTGCAGCTTGGGGTGCATGTTCACGTCGATTCCCCACGTGAACCGATTCTGGTTCTCGATGACGTTCCAGCTCTCCCGCATGTAATTCTCCCGGGCGATCCAGTCCCGCAGCTCGGTGGCCGTCTCGTTGGTGAGCAGGTCCGGGTAGACCGAGACCCCGTGGGTGAGCATGTGGTGGGCGCAGTCCTCCGTGCTGAAATCGTCCCCGATCATCAGGTCCTCGACCGAGTCGGTGCTGAAATCCTCCACCTCGCAGACCCGCTGGTAGTACGTGGCATCCGTGTATTGGCGGTTCTCCGGCTTGAACATCATGAGCTGGAGCTGCGGGTGCAGATAGTCGTCGTGCAATCGGTGGACGACCAGCGCAAAGACCAGCATGGCAAAGAGGGCCACCAACGAAGCATCCAACAGGATCCATCGAAGGACGAAACCGAGCAGCCGGAACGCGGTCGAAACCCGTGATGCAAGGGCACTGTCCGCCCAGCTTCTCGGTTTCGTTCCGATCGTCTTGTCCATTGCGCCATCCATGGGAGGATTCGCGGACGCGGATGGCGTTGGTTCGACGGAACAGGCTGTCGCCCTTGCCACAGTGGTTGCTGTTTCCCCCGCCATTTCTGCCAAAAAGTGATTGTTGTGTTCGGTGCTAGTCTCGCTGGCGAAGTCCCGCAGGTTGTTTGCAAGGAAGGCTTTCTCTCTCTCTCTATATATATATATATCTATCTATCTATCTATCCTTTCGTTAGTACAGATTCTATTCGGTTGCAGTTGTTCCTCTTCGATGAAATAAAAAAGTTGAAGATGGCAGTTTTCAAATAATAATAATTATTCTTGTAACTCTAGCGGAGGGAGTCGCACTCGCAGTCCACTATCGAAGATTGTCAGCGCGTCCCGCGGTAAGGTCTTATTCTTATTTGACTGCTTTGAAATACCGTATCGTAGGGTATGTACCGTGCTGTACGTTCCGTACCGGTGGCAGTAGGTAAGGCCTTACTTGAATCGAGAATACTTTCTGTACCGTACCGTATGTGACTGCCCTAACGGCTCCATCCCACAAGAATTCGCCACACGACACGACATGTTGCACCATAGACGGGACCAAGTCGTGCCGCACGCACACATGATCCGAACGGTTCCAATAAATAAAAATGCAATAATTATGGGAAACTGGGGTCACAGATGATGAGAATCCGCCACACGTTCGGGGTGGCGCAAGGCATGGTATCTTAGTCGCCGGATGCAATACGGTACGGTTGATGGTAAGGTTAATTGTGTTATCACAGGAAACTTCAGAATTGCACGGAACAATCTTCCACAGAAAACGAAAGAAAACGATTAACTTACTCGGTGTGATACTGAATACGGTACGGCAATCCCGATGGGTGCACGTGGGTATTCGAATGGTTAGAGAAACATCCAAGGCGGAAATTGTCAATCGAATTTAGGCAATGATCATCACTATTTTGACGAATTCGGAATCAATCGGCCATCACACCAGTGACACTTGTAGGTATTACCATACTGTTACTCGTAGTTGTTTCGTTGCTACTTTTTCTCCATTGGCATGAAATGTTGAGGTAGGGTACGGTATGGTAATTACCACAAGATGGGAACTAGAATGAATGAATGACTAGAGTGATGTTGCGGTGCAGTAGATAATGATGAAAGTCCATCTCGTATTCGTATTCGTATTCTGATTGTTTGTCTGCACCATTCGAGAGGATTGCAAATATTCCACACCATTGGTACAGCAGACATGATCAATACATTGCTGTTGCAGTTGACTTCGAGGTAGTAGTAAACACTCACAGATGTCCACCTCGTGATGGTATTATGTGTTGTTCCTTTGCACTACGGTATTGAAATTAGAGGATATGATGAATTCCTTCCCAGTGCCCCATAGATATCTTCCACCAGATACCTCTCTCCCAGTACCTCATAAAATCCCTCCTACCAGACAGGTCCTTCCCGGTGCCAAAGGATAGAGAAGCAAACACGATGTCTAGCTGCTGCTGCTGCTGCTGCTGACATTTTGCATTTCCTTCTCGAACGTCTCGTTCTGATGAAACCACAGAAAGCTGTCCGGGTCGTTGAATGCCGTTTCGGTTCCGTTCTTTTGTACCAGAGAACGAAGAAAACCCCTGGAGGCGGCCAGCCAGTCGACGCGCAGTGCCCGGAGACTGTTGTTCTTGTTCTTGTTCTTGCTATTGTCGTTCTTTTTGTCGTCCCCCTCGATTCCCCAGCGCAGCTCGCACAATCCCAGAATGGCATTGGCCACGTCTACCAGCTCCTGTCCCTTGTGGGCGTCGCTGCCGATAAAGACCTGCCACCACGGACGCGGGGTTGTCGGCAGCGCGGTATCGAAATCCCGGGCTGCCAGCAGTATGGCACTGCTGGCCTGTACGCGTGCGATTGATTCACAACGACGAACAAAGAACGAAACAAAGAAACAACCACACAACCACACACACAACCAATAATTACACCAAAGCGAGGAAAGACCGTGAGACGAGTCCGAGACCAAACCTCGTCGCGGGGCTCACGCGTATCCAAGCACAACGATAGCAAGGAAAGGAACATCGTCGTCGTTTTCGTTTTGGTTTTTGTTGCACGAGCTACTCACGATAACTTCGGGAAGGTAGCGCACCGATAGGTCGAGCCGGCACGAATCGTTGCAGTAATTCCATGCTCGTTGCGTAAACTGGTGGCGCATCGAGAGGGAAACGGAAGAGGAAGAGGAAGAGAGAGAGATCGTTAGTAATGGATTGCATGCGTCGTACGCGTAGCGAGTCGGAAGTTGTATCCGGTTGCAGTCACCATTTCCACAAAAGACTCCGATGGCAAATGAACCCGCGGCATGCGGTATGTTGTTTCACACACTCTCGACGAAGTGAGTCCGGGTTCCGCGGTTCCCATCGCATCCCGAAACCACCCGAAAACAGTGGAATGCATAGAACCGCACCGCAAACCGCAACCCACCTGCGCATCGTTCACCTCCAGAACCCCGCAAAAATCGAGCAAGAACCGATGGGGGTGCGAATCGGAGATCCAGTAGAAGGTGAATCCGAGCGTCCGCAGCACGATGGATTCCATCTCCGTGACGCGCTCGTGCCACTCCTTGTAGACCGGTCCGAACTTGTTGAGCCGCTTCGGGAGGCGCGTGGCGCAGACGTCCCTTCGCTCGCTCGCGGTCTTCCACGTTTCGATCGGACCCTTCAGGCAGGCCACGCGAGGCGAGGACCGGACCAGTCGCGTGGTTTCGATTTCCCGCGTTTTGGGATTGTTGTGATTGTTATCGTTATCGTTATCGTTGTCGCTGTTGTGGTTGTCAGTATTCCCACTCCCGGTCTCCTTCTCCTCGTCACCCCCGTCCAATCCGGCCAGCACGAGCCTCCTCGAGTAGATCCGGGCGTACTCCTCGACGATCTGTCCGAGGCTCTTGGGCTCGTCCTCGACCTTGGTGGCCAGGAGCGTGCAGGCCATGGAGGCGCTCCAGACGTCGTGGTCGGAGAGCGATGCCGAGTGGTAGAACCGGTGCAAGAGGGTGCAGGCCGTGGCGAAGGTCGACGGCCCGAGCGACAGGCCGGCGCAGGATTCGCGGATCACCGATGTTCCGTGCAACCGGTGCAGCCGCTCGGTGTAGGCGTCGATCCCCCCGAGTCTCCGGGAGGGGGTCCGATCGGGGTGGTCCAGGAGGACGCGGACCGTGCGGTCCAGCCGGGTCCGCTTGCTCTTGCGGGCGGAGGCAGCGGTAGCCATATCGGATAGCGGCGCTGCCATTCTCGAGCGACTCTTGTTGGGTTCGTCCGAGAACGGAATGGATGCCTTACTCGTGGCTCAAAGCTCGAAAGAAAAGGACTGTTCCAACGTCGCAGGAGGCAATGTTGCTACGCAGTAAGATTAGTACAAGTATTAGGATGTGATGTGATGTGCGATGCAATCTTATTGTCATGATGGTGCATGGTGATGCATCATCGCCCCCGGTTCATGGTTAAGTTGCGACTAAGTTAGTATCCTTACGACACTCGGAATTTTCAAACGAAAATGGACTCTTGTAAAATGAGTTTCTCGCAGGTCCTTGGAACTGGGATGACACCATAGTTCGCTTACGACCGAAACCAATTGCTTCGTTCGACAAGAAACACGAACAAAACAGTGCGCAAATTTTTCGTCCTGGACATCGAGAATTGCTCCCAACAGGAATTAGTTACGTACCGGTACTGCCATGTTCAGTGTCGGTTGGAAAAGCGTTGTGCCGTACGAGGTAAGTTAATACCAGTAAGGTTTACGAGAACTGAACCCTGTGAACAAAAAATCATGAATCAACTCAATCAACTGCTGGTACGGGTAAGCTTAGTCCATCCTTTGCCGCAATCGCAATCATCCCAAAGGAAAGGAGTTCCGTTCTGACAGGATCGCTTCTGTCGCTCGGGCAATTGGAAATCACCGAGTCGCGTTCCAAAACGAAACGAAATCTCGACGTTTCGAAACAAGAATACGGTGTTCTCCCAACGCAACAAGGAAGTTGTCGATCGCTGATCACCAACCGCAAATCAAAAACGATACGAAACGAGCAAAGCAGTACGAGTAATTACTCGTAATTCAGCCGGGTTTCGATTCGATTGAAATCCGGGACAGGAGGCACTGCAACCGAAGAAACCGGAGAATTCCGCGAACTCCGGGTGTCCTACAGGAGTGCTTGACTGAGGCAAGACCATCTCTCCGAACCGAAGCTGGGAAACAATCTATACTGGTGCATCGGATACCGTCGTTTCGGAATCCAAAGGAGTTAAGACAAACACAAACACAAACACGAAACGAAACCAAAGCACCATGACAAAGGACGACTCTCACAAACCCCAAACGGGCCGCTCCCGCGTGGCATCCTGGATCTCCGTTGCGGTCACGGTCCTGCTCCTCACAATGGTGGTGGTCTGGCACGGCGAACAAACCTCCTTGCCCGCATCCGCCGCATCCGCATCCGCATCCGCACCCGCATCGAGCGCACCGTACCGATTCCTGGCGAGCCTGGTCGCCGGAGATGCCGGGGACGATCCACCGGAAAACTTTGACGACGACACGACCCGATCGGCCGTCTGCCGCCGATACCTCATGAACTTTCTCAACGGAACGACGGACGCCCGCGACGAGTGCCAGGCCTTTTACAACGCCTATCGCGAGGCCGATTGCGCCCACGAAACCACCGCCAACATTTTTGGTGGCGGGAGCGACAGCGGCAGCGGCTCGAGGCTGCTGGAAGACAAAAACTCCTCCTCCGGGGGCAACGGCGGGGGCGGCGATGATGGCGGCGATGACGCGGGGATCGACGACTTTTTCGAGCACTGGGAGTGCTGCGACTCGATCAAGGCCTACTACAACAACCACTGCGAGCAAAACTCGGGCGTTCACAGCCTCCAGCTTCTCGGGGTCATGCTGGTCTTTTTGCTCTGCGCCATGATCAAGGCCGTTCTCAAGACCAAGGACGTCAACTGGCTCCCGGACGCCTGCGCCTTTATCCTGGTCGGGACCCTCGTGGGGGGGATGCTGCGCCTGCTGGATTCGAACCTGGTGCCGAGGCTCTCCTTCGACAACGACCTGTTCCTGCAGATCATGCTGCCGCCCATCATCTTCGAGGCGGCACTCAGCATCGACAAGAAGGCCTTTCGCCGGGACCTCTTTCCCATCTTGCTCTTTGCCGGGGTCGGGACCGCGGTCTCCTCCATCGCTATCGGCTGGATGGTCCACCACGTTTCCAACCTGGGAGCGAACGGGACGAATCTCCCCTGGCTGGATTCCCTCGTCTTTGGATCCCTCATCTCGTCGATCGATCCGGTGGCCACTCTGTCGATATTGGCCGGTGTGGGCGTGTCCCAGACCGATACCCTCTACACCCTCGTCTTTGGGGAATCCCTGCTCAACGACGGGGTGGCGATCGTCCTGTTCGAGGTTCTCAAGGACCACCTCGGGGAAGACGACTCGATCGGACCCGATACCTACCGAGAAATGACGAGGCACTTTGGCATTGTTCTCTTTGGTTCGATCGCCATTGGCGTCGTCGTTGGCATGTGCTGCACGCTCTACTTTTGGGTGCTCCGGGAGCAACAGACGGCCGTCACCGAGGTGGGCATCTTCTTTTGCTGGTCCCTGATCCCGTACTACA
This sequence comes from Pseudo-nitzschia pungens, assembly GCA_037355855.1. NCBI lineage: Eukaryota > Bacillariophyta > Bacillariophyceae > Bacillariales > Bacillariaceae > Pseudo-nitzschia > Pseudo-nitzschia pungens. The sequence goes on from CM074758.1 coordinate 2,116,947, forward strand.
TCGCGGACGGGTTGCACTGCTCCGGAATCATCGCCATCATGGTCATGGGATTCTTTCTGGACTTTTTTGTCATCGGGGGATGCTTCCAATCCGAGGGACACGCCTGGAGGGAGGTCCTGCAGCAGGAGCACGATGCCGCCGCCGCAATGCACAACAACGCGCAGAGCTACTACTCGACGGCCAACCGGTTGCACCGGATCTGGAACGACGCCTTTTCCGGAAAGGGACACATCCTGGAGACATCGCGCAACCACGTTGGTTTCGTGGCCCACGTCGTGGCCATGATCATGGAGACGGCTATTTTTGCCTACCTCGGACTCTTTTTGTTCAACGACAACGAGTGGAACCTGCGGCTCAACTTTACCGCCATTGCCAGCTGTGTCACCAGCCGCTTTTTGATGGTGGTCGGCCTGAGCTTGCTGGTGAACGTTGCCGTCTTTTTCGACTTTGAACGACGGATCGGCCGCTGTTTCAAGGCCATCAACCCCCTCCGGACCATCAACCTGGCGGAAGACGACGACGACGACGACGACCCGATGGCCGAGCAAAAGTACCTCGACCGAAAGACCCAGCTCATTCTGTTGCTGGCCGGGGTGCGGGGCGCCGTCAGTTTTGCCCTCGTGGAAAACATTCCCGTCTGGGACAATGTCAGCAAGACGGGGTCGCGGTACAAGGCCGAGCTCAAGACCATGACCTCGTCGTCGATCGTCTTTACGCTGTTCTTTTTCGGGGCCCTGACGTACATGGCCGTGAAACACGGATCCCGGTCGGAATCCGAACGGGCGCACGCGCACGCACACGCGCTGATGACCAACCGACTGCTGAACCACAACGACAACGACCACGGGGACGACGGCGGCGGCTTGGACGCGCAGTTTGCGGAGCCCACGGCGCGATCGTTCGCGATGGAAGTGGACCACACCGCGGGGATCCGCGAGGGACACCACCGCGTCGGGATGACCAACGGCCGGCCTCTGGAGGGCGCGGGGGGAGGACCGCCGAACGAACCGAACAATCCCGATTCGAGGTACCTGAGCTCGAACGAATGGATGAGTTGAGATGCGATGAGTTGATTTGATTTGATTTGAGATGCGATGCGATGCGATGAGACGGATTCATTTCTCGAACGATTCGCTCACGACGCAGGCATTCGCGGCGATGACGAGCGACTGCGTGAAAAGGCACCATTTTCGAGTGTGCCGGGATGCGCAGTCTACCGAGAAAACGAACAAAGTCCCCGGCTCGCGTCAAAAACTCAATCCGGCACCCCAGAGATCGCAAGACTGTAAACTTCTGTAATTTAAAACACATTTACGAGCTACACGTACTCAACAGAGAAGTTCTTTTGTTATAGCTATTTCGCCGTGACAGAATCATAGCAAGAGCGATCAACCGTGTCTGCTACTTTTGCGGTTATTTTCCGTCCCCGAGCTCCTCGTATCCGGGCATGACCTTTCCGGGGGGGATCTGCAGGACCTTTCGCATGGCCTCGACGTTGCCCTTCTTCTTGGCCTTTTCGTAGGCCCGGGCCTCCTTCTTGGAGACGGTCGCTCCCCAAAAGTTCACCGTCGCGTCCTTGTACTTGTCGCCGTTGGAGTTCATGTTTCCCCCGGCCTTGTCCATCTTTTCCTCTCCGTCCAGTTCCTTGGCGTACTTTTTCTTGCGGGCCACCGCCTTCATGGCGCGCTCCTCCGAGGCGCCCTCGACCGTGACGCGTCCCCCGGCCACGTGCCACTCCTCCTTGCAGACCGACGAGTAGAACTCGCGGTTGTGCGAGATCATGATCACGGCCCCGCCCCACTCGTTGAGGCCGGCCGAGAGGGCCCCGAGGGCCTCCCGATCCAGAAAGTTGGTCGGTTCGTCCAGGACCACCAGGTGGGGGACCGTCCAAAAGGCGGCCGCCAGCACCAGCTTGACCTTCTGGCCGCCCGAGAGGCCGCGGATCTTTCCGTAGGTTCCGAATTCCTGGGGCAGGCCAAAGCCGTCCAGGTGCTTCTGGATCTCGGTGGTGGTCACCGGTCGCAGGTCCAGCCCGGCCTCCTTGGCGGCGATCTTTTCGTCGGTTTGCTTGAGCAGGTGCTCGAATCCCATCGCCAGGAGCTCGTCGCGGGTGTAGTACTTGTTGTCCCGCTCGGGAACGTTCCGCTTCTTGACCTCGTACTCGAGCTTTCCGGCCCGCAACCGGCGGGACCAGATGTCCTCCAGCCCAAAGGCGTCGATGGCGTCCTTCTCCTCGGGGGTGATCCGGTAGGCCTCGCTCTCGAGTTTTTCCTTGTCGAAGCCGTCCTTGAAGCGCCACTGCAGGTACGCGACGGGGGATTCCTCCATGTGCCGCTCGACGTGCGAAAAGGCGTGCTGCGCCACGTAGGCGATCCGGAGGTTGGGATGCACGTAGAAGCGGCCGCCTCCCCCGGAATTGGACGGGATGGTCTCCCCGACGATCATCTTGAGGAGGGTCGTCTTTCCGGCTCCGTTGGCGCCGAGAATGACGACGCGGCTCGAGAGACTCATCTTGAGGTTCACGTCGGTGAGCTGGTTCGTTTCCACGCCCGGGTACTTAAAGTCCACGCGCTCCATCTCGAGGAATTTCTGCGTCGACGTCTTGACGCCCTCGAGGCGGCCGGGTTCCGGAAACACGAATTTCAGTCCGTCGTCGTTGGTGGCCAGCTCAAAGTAGTGCTTGGCCTGGGGCTGGAGCTCGACGAATCCGCTCATCCGGGTCTTGTAGTGGACCAATCGGCGGTAGGGTCCCCAGACGGCCCGCTGCTCGTAGTGGATGATGTCCGTGCAGACCTCTTCGAGAAAGGTCGTGTCGTGCGAGACGCAGAGGACCGTCTGGTGGTCCAGCCCGCACAAGAATCGGGTGAGCCAGTTCACGGCGCCCTCCGCCAGGTGGTTGGTCGGTTCGTCCAGCAAGAAGATGTCGGGGTCCATGAGAATGGCGCGGATCAACCGCAGCTTCATCTGCCAGCCCCCCGAGAGGGCCCCGATGGTTCCCCGTATCATCTGGTCGGTGAAATCGAGTTCCTTCATCTTGGCGACGATCGTTTCCTCCGGCTGTTTCGTGTCCTCGATCAGGTGCTTCATGACGTTTTGTCTTTCGTATTCGGGGTCGACGTTGGATCCGGAATCGACGTAGGCCGTCCGGAGGTGCTGGGGCCATCCCTCGAGTTTTCCGTTGTTGATGGCGCTCATGAGCGTCGTTTTACCGACACCGTTCTGTCCGACAATGGCGTACCGGCGTCCCCGGAGCAACCGCAGCTTGCTCTCCCGCAGCAGAATCTTTCCTCCGTACGCGAGGCTGGGATGGGGCGGAACGAACGACGATCACGACCAACCGCAGTCGGGGGTCGAACCGAAACAAATCAAGGCATAGCATGGCATAGCAAAGCAATCGAAACACAAAGCAACGCAACGCAACGCAACGCAACGGAGCAAACAAACACAAAGCAAAGCAAAGCAAATCAAGACAGCATTCGATGAGACCCGTGCAAAAACGAAAAAAACGCGAGTTCCAGTTTCGCCTCGAATGGAGTTGCCTCGACCCGAATCGAACAAAACGGAACCAAACGACTTTCCATCCACTCCATGGCATGGCATACAGTACTACTATAGGGCACTGCACTGCACTGCGCGGCACTGCACTCACTTGAATCTCAGATTGCAGACCTCCTCGTGGGCGTCGTCCTCCTCGTCTCCGTAGGACTCGTCGTCCTCCCCGAGGATTTCCTTGGCCACCAGCGCGCGAAAGGCCTCGATCTCGTCGTCTCCCACCCCCGGAAGGCTCTCCAGATAGGGCCCGAGCTGCTCCCTCCAGGTCTCGGAAGCAAAGTCCCCGACCCCGGCCATGCCCGCCGCCAGAAAGGCAACGTACGACAGGACGTCCTCGTGGGCGTTGGATCGGGAAAGCGGCGGCGCCCCGTCGGACGTGGAGGTGACCGAGTCGGGGAAGCTCTCGTGGAGGAGCCGGGTGATGGTGGCGGGGGGTTCCAGCAGCGACATGGTGCTCTCGTTATCGGTTGGTTATGGTTTTGGTTTTGGTTTTAGTTTTAGTTCCGTGTACGCACACTGGTCGATGGATGGAACCTCGACGGGAACGGGTGTGTCTTCCACTGGTATGTAGAATGATTTCTTTCGGTGTTTCGCGAAACGAAAGTATTCGTACCGGTAAGTTACGAGTAACTTGGTTTTCGTACAAGCGCGGCAGACTTGGGAATGATGGTTAAACCTTACCTTGGTCAAGTTACGGAGTGGAACCTACGGTACGCTAACTTACTCGTAAACCTTACGCAAACGTACTTGCTCGCAGTCGCAATTCCCCATCCAATCCGACAATTGATGATGATGAGTGAGTGGCCGTGAACCGAGTTTGTTGGGTGAGAACGAGAACTTGGGAATTTTGATTGATTGATTCGTGGAACGACTGCTCTACGAAACCGGTCACGATGTTGTCGGTCACGCATAATCTTATCGTGCCGGCATCGACGGGGAACTCGTCGACTGTCCACGGGCTTTCGCTTCTGCGAAGATTGAATTTCGAAGCGCTTCTCATTTTGCTGTATCGCGTAAGGTTTACCGTAAGATCTTACGTATTCTTCGAACCCCAATCTTCGATCTTTTTCACACCATCATTCTTCTTCCTTCTTACATATCCCGTCCCATTGTCCATTGTCCATTGTCCATTGTCCATTGTCTCAACACCACCACCACTGGCACCAACCATCCACCATGGAAACCACCACCACCACCACAATATCATCGTCATCATCGTCCCCGGTCGTCACGAGGGATCCCCGCTTTGTCGCGGGCCGCAAGCTGGTGGAGCGGGGCCTGGCCGACGAGGCGATCGGGGTGTACGCCACGCTGCTGGAAGAAACGAGGCGGACGCACGGGGACGATTCGATCGAGGCGGCACCCGCTTATTACGAATACGGGAATTCCCTGCTGCGAGCCTCGGCCAAGAGGGAGGACGAGAGACAGCGGGAACGGGAACGAGAACGGGAACGAGAACGAGAACGCGAGGAAAACGACCGGGCCTCCACCGCAATGGAGCAGCGGGCGGCCGCCGCAACGGCGGCCGAGAGCCGGCGGCGGGGCGCCGGCGGGAACGATAACGATAACGATAACGATAACAATAACAATAATCCCAACGACAATTCCAATGACAATTCCAATGACAATGACAAAAAACCGGCAGCCGTGGTTGCCCCGCAAGCGACAGCAAAGAATGATGGTGGCGAGCCCGACACCCAGCGAGAAGACAACAAAGACGACGAACCAAGCAACGACGACAATGACGACAACAATGATGACGACGACGATCGAAGGCTGGCGCTGGAAATGATGGAAAATTCCTTTTCGATTCTCGAGGAATACAACGATCGGGGTGGAAGAGTTGCGGACGGTAGCATCAATAACAGCAACAGCAATAACAGCAATAACAGCAACAACAGCAACAACAGCAATCAATACGCGAAATGGACAAGGGACCAGTTGCCCCGCGTCCTGCTGGGACTCGGCGACACCTTGTCGTCTCTGAACCGCCACGCCGACGCCGCCGATGCGTATTCGCGGGCCCTGGAGCTGCGCAAGGCAAGCCTCGAGCAACTGGGGGAGGGACAACGACAAACCTCTGCATCTGCGTCTGCATCTACGTCTACAACCGCATCTCCAACCGCAACCGCAACGTCCCTCGAGCACCTCCGGGCCCACCGCCGCATCTGCGAGGCCAACCTTCTGGTCGCCGAGGCGCTCCTGGCGTGTCCCCCGGACCGCGACGTGGTCACGAACGAAACCGGGAGCACGATCGTTGAGGCCCACCAGAGGGTCTCGTACGCCCGGGGGTACTACGACCAGGCCCGGGACGCCCTGCAGGAATCGGTGGTGGCCATGGGGAGCCTGCCGCGGTCCGTGCCCGCCGACGCCATGGGGCGGGAAAAGGAGGACCTGTGCTTTCTGGCCACACTGGTCATGGGGGTGGGGGAAGCGCTGGCGGCGATCGACGACGAACAGCGGCAGCGGCAGCAACAACAGCAGCAACAACCCGCCACGGAACCCGTAACGAAAAAGGCCAAACGGGGGTAATTACGTGTAGTGAGTGAGGGAAACGCAGAAACTTAACCGCAACAAATAAATAATGATGATGATGATGATAATAATAATGGTAGAAATCAATCGCAGAAGAATAATACTGATGAATAACATCAGATGTACCGTGTTGTATTGTATCGTATCGGACGGTTTCGGTACACGCACGCGTTCGGTTCGAACGGGATCGGATCGGATTGGATTGGTTTGGATGAAACTTGGAGTGTTCGTTTCGTTTCGATGCGAATGCTCGTTCCAAACGTCGCAATGGTACGTTTACCGGTACGTGAACCTTCGAACCGGTAGTTAGTGGTACTACAACTACAACTACAATTCTCAGTGATCAGTCATCCCGCAGCGGTTCCGAATCGCATCCCAATCTTCCATAATATTATGGTAGTAGTAGTACTAGTAGTACTAGCAGAGAGGAACGAGACCGGACCGCGAAACACTACGATTCCTTGGCTTGCGACTTTTGGAGTTCCAATCGCGCCAGCGCCGCCTTGCGGGCCCGTTCCCTCCGATCCGTCAGGTCGGGTTGCCCCGACGATGACGACGACGACGACGATGACGACGCCGTTCCCCCGTTCAGCGTGTGGCCCCGTCCCGAAAAGGCATCGGCGCTAATGGTCGAGCTCGCGCCTCCGCCCCGGTTCATGGAGGCCCGGGTCGGAACCCGAAAGGCCGACGAGCCACCGTTTTCGAGGGCGCCCCGGCTTCCGGTTCCCCCCACCGGCGACTCGCCCAGCAGTTCCCTCGGCAGGAGGCAGGCGCAGCACTCCCCGAGGTTCGCCAGCCGGTTGATGTGCGCCGGGATCGGCCTCCGCAGCAACTGAAAGACGAGGGCGTTGCAAAAGTGGTTGCAGTTCCTGGTGACCAGGTTGTAGTCTCCCCCGCTGCCAAAGCCGCCGTTGTGCCGCAGCTCGTCGAGGGCCCGGTGGAGCTCGGTTGCGCCGCCGTCGAAGGTTCCCAGCTCGAGCTGGCACCGGAACCGGGCTCCGGGGGCCTGCCTCGGCGGGCCCTCGTAGATGCCGGCCTCGCTGGCAAAGCTGTACTCGCGGCCGGTGATTTCCACCCCCGTGTGGTGCAGGCCCATGCCGATGGGAAACAGATAGTCGTTCGACGGACTCAGATCGTAGACGTTCAGCAGGACCTTGGTGGTCTGATTGGATTTTGATTGGATTGGATTTTGATTGGATCGTGGTGGATTGGATTGGATTGGATTGGATTGCGTATGATTGGATGAAATTGCGTATGATTGCATTGTGAGATAGAAGACGAGGAACAAGAAACGATCGATCGACCGATCGATCGATCGATCACAATCAAAATAATGATATCGGAGTACTGTGAGATGGACGGATCCAGAGTCGTATGATTCGCAACGGAACACACTCGGCACAGCGCTGGAGGAAGACGTCGAGTGACGATCGTATAACGCCGATGGAACCAATGCCAAGCCCACCACCGATCGGCTTACCATCCTTGTCCTGCCTCCGTTGTATCCATTTCCGAAACTCATGGTTTGGATTATTTAAAATACTATTGTTATTATGATTCGTTGTCGGCGTTTGCAAAGTATTGTACCGTACTTGTTTTGATTGAGAGGTAACCTTACCGGTACGTAACTTACGGTAACTCACTGTACTCGTAGTTGGTAATCTTAGTTGTTCTCAATCCAGCTCGAGTGCCAAACGAAAAAGTGTCTGTCATCGAACAAGAGAGAACGAGAGAACTCTGAACTCTTTGTTGGGGTCATCATCAACAAGCTCAATCGTTCGTCGACACAGGCGAATACGCAGTGTACTGAACTAGTTTCATTCGACAAGGATCCTCTCAACAAAAAGCAAAATGATGTGAATGTGACAACCCATCTGAATGGCACAAGCACAGCGTCTACAAGTTAGTTTTCACCGTGTTGCGGACATCAATACAAACTATGAAACAGGATTACAACGGCAGCGCCTCACACGAAATAGAAAATAACACCTTTTCAAATCACCCAATGGGACGGACGCCTGTTGTACTCTGACAAAAAGACGGGATCATCATCGATGGATTTCTTGTTTGAAACGACCCACTGTGTTTGGACCATGATGCTCCACATGCAACGCTTCGAAATCGAGTTCTTCGGTTTCAGTTGCGGTCGGCACACACAATCGAAAAACCATGAGATTGTCTATTATTTTTTATTATCATGCTACTATATAATATGATATGGTTATTGTCGTCATTTATTAATCCCGCAATGCAAAGCTCGGCCGTGATACTGCCCATCACCATACCATAGCGCGACCCAGCAAAGTGAGTGGTTCTCTATCCCTCCGCAACAATGGTCTTTCCGGTTCGCATCATCGGATCGTCGTCGTCGTCGTCGCTGTCGTCGTCGTCGTTGTGAATCGCGGGGGCTTTGCCGCTTCCCGCCTTCTTGGTCCCACCGGTCAGCTTTTCCTCGACGTCGGCGTCCACTTCCGCCACGCGCTCGTTTATCTCCGCCAGGTCCTCGTCGTTCCTCGGTCTCCTCGTCACGTTCATCCGGAGATTCTTTTTCCGGAGGGGCCGTCCGTTCGAGAGCTGCACCCGCGAGGAAATCGGCGTGTACAGCGCCGTGCGGTTCGCCGGATCCACCCACACGCAAAAGTTCACGTGCGGGGCGTCCTCCTCCTTGAGGGGAACCACGTCCAGCTCGTAGCCCTGCATGGCCCGGTAGGACCCGGCGTCCTTCTCGGAAGCCGACCGACCGAACACCTGGCACGTCATGCGCGCCGTGGCGTCCCGCTTCTGGACGTTCGCGACAAAGGCGCGGTCCAGGAACGACGAGTCCTCCCCCGGAGCCTTGTCGACGACCACGTGCGTGTAGGCACTGCCCCACCGCTTGACAGTTTGGCAGAAAGGCCATCTCGGCCACCGGCGTGATTCCCTTCTTGCTGGGATGCTTCTGGACGGTGGCCCGGACCTCCTCGAAGGTCCTCGACACGGCGGGCGCGGATCGGCGCTGCATGATCCTCTGCTGCCGGACCTCCAGTTCCTGCTCGAGCTCCTGCTTGGTCTTGGCGAGGGACTTGAAGTCGTGCACCTTTCGGCTGTAGTCGTTGGTGATGTAGGTCGTCTTTTTCATCCAGCTCTGCATGTTCTCGTTGAGCACGCGGGAGAAGGCCTTCTTCGTCGACGGCTGACCCGCGGTGGCGGCCTTGGTCTTCTGGCCGAGGAATTGGGCGGGCGATTTGCCCATGAGGGCCAATCGCGCAGCGGCGCGTGCGTTGTCGCGTCTCTTTTTCAGCTCTTCGGCCGCCGTGTCCGCCATGGATCCGTCCCATTCCAGGAGTTTCAGATCGTCCGGGTGCAGCTTGGTCTCTTCCGGTTTGCTCTGTTTGTAGGACGCCGGGTCCATCGCGGACGGAGCCAACGGCACGCCGAGGTCGCGTTCGCTGTGCAATTTCCAGCGATAATTGACCTCGACGGCATTCAGGGGTTTGTACTTGCTGATCTCCCGCAGTTTTTCGTCGAGGTTGGTGCCTATGAAGCAGGGACCGACCGGGGGACGGGGGGGCGCGTTTCGAAACTTGAACGCGATCTCGAACCCCTGCGATCGCTGCTTGAACAGCGCCTGAAACGCGGAGGACGTTGCCTCCGGTTCCGTCTTTTGCTTTTTCCGTTCGCCCCCGTGTTTTCGGAGCGTCTTTTCGATGTGCTCCTTTCGCTTTCGTTCTTTCTCTCGCTGGGCGTCCGATTTTTGGGATTTGGCGTGCTGTGGGGTTGCAACGAAGAAGAGGGCACACGCACGGACACAGGAACACACACACACACACACAACACACACACGGGTTGCATGAGATACAATACCACCACGCGAGGAAAACGCAAACCAGACACGGGAGGCTACGATGCTCGCCACAAAATTCCTAGTTTTGCGGTCCTACCTTTCTCTTGTCCCGACGAGCCATCTCCTCTTTCTTGTGGCGCTCGTCATCGTAAACGTTGGCGGAAGGCATTTTTCTTTTCGGGACGGAAGGGAAGAATGCAGACGGTTCGAATGTGAGTACCGTTGTGCAACTGATTTGGCAACAAACTGATTCGGTCTCTGGCAATTTCCACTTTCTAGGATGGCCTTTCCGATGCGGATGTGGTTGAATTACACTCTCTTTCAACAGTTGAAACTATCCGTTGCAGCCTTTGGGAACCGACGCGATACGCGATGTGCAACTAAGCGAAACAGCGGACAGCGGACAACGGACAACGGCGGATGTTGCTAGATGTCTCCGGCAATGGGGGGATGAGGGAGTGATGTTGCCAGGGGTTTCGTGATCGATGAAAAAGTAATGCAATTGTTAGCATTTTTGGATGCAACAACGATAGTACTTTATGTATGTACTAACGATATGATATATTACAATACCATACTATACCATACCATAAACCATACATACGGCATTAACTTACCGTAGTATGGCGAAAACGTGGAATAAGGTTTACTGGTAAGGTAGCTACTACCGGTACGAGTAAGCTTACGTACGTGTACGGATTTTCGGATCTTTCAGAAAAATCTTTCCATGGAATGGAAGAAAACCAATTTTTAAAAAATTATTTGATCAGGAAACCTAAACTACGTACGACGAGTAAACCTTGTCACAAACCAAACCAAACATACCTGTTGTGAACATATTGGAAACATAGTAGCAGGTCACACCAGTTCGTGGACAAATTGGTTGTAACACTATCATGAGAATACCAAGGATTGCTACCAGTAATTTTTACTGGTGTTACTAGTACTATCAGCAGCAGTAATCACCACCAGCAGACAGGAGACGACGACGAGAAGCATGCAAAAATAGTTTCTTGTTGATATTACTGGACGAAAACTATTCGAAAGTCTACTAGAAGTAGAGGTTGGTCAAGGGAGAGTTGACTTTTGAAATAACTATTCTTCTTCTTCCATAAAGCACAATACTTGGAGCATCAGGAGGATACCATCACAACAATTCTTCGAGTAAAAATAACATTCATCGTTAGACTACTACTACCAGTATGGCCTGCCCTCGAGAAACAGTGGACGCCGAGTACATTGGCATGGTGGAGGGGGATGGACAAACACCGTCTGCAACGGATTGAATCAGTAAGAATCCTGGATCACCCGGTCCTCCTTAGCCAACCTTCCTCGGGAACGCATTCCTCTCATCGTCACCGAGTCCAACCACCAACAGCATCCGATTCAAGAATTTTTGCTGTGAGATCCTTCGACGACGATCACTACGGTGCCGACACCCTCCCCCTTCTGTGCTACCAGTCGAATGGTTCTACGATTCTAGCTGCAAGATCTTTTGATGGTGATTTCGCTCGCACTGGCAACGGGGACCCATACTACCATTCTACGAGCCAGCAGCAGAACGGTCTTGGATTGCCGCCCCGGCCATCTCGCAGGCTCACTTCTCTCCAGCCGAACTACCTCCCTCCGAGGCATTCGATTGCATCCGGACGTCCCGGGCCGGACCCGAAGAATCCCCGCTCTACTCGCGGATCACTGCCCCCGACCGGGAGGGGTCGGGGAGATCGCAGAAATCCCCCCCCGTATCCGCGCAGCGCGGAAGCCGACCGGAGCGGGAGCTTTCCCCGAGCCGGCGATCGGCCTTTCCAGCCCAGAACCCAGCCACGAAGATCTTCTTCCATGTCGATGATTTCCCCGGAAACCAGCGACGCGCCATCGTCTCGTCCCAGGTTGAGCAGGAGGAATTCGGCAAAAAATCTCGGAAAGGTCGCCGCCGCAAAGCCCCGTGCCGATTCCAACGCCGGCAAGGGCAAGTTTTCACCGCAGCGATCGCCGAGCATCCACCGTCGCTTCGACAAACACAAAATAGCCCCCGAGGTAGAAGGCGATGTCTGGGTGGAAAGGATCATCGTGAATGGAACCACGGGTCGAAAAACGACATACTTCAAGTCGGTACACGGCAAAGTAGTGTGCAAGGAGCCACCTACCGGAGCAAAGACTATTGTGTATCTCGAGGATATCATCGACGACAGGCATGGTAAAAAGGCACCTTCGAAGCAGAAACCACCGCAGTTAGACCCACAACCAAGACCAAAAGAGACAAAACAAAAAGATCTCAAGAAGAATGACGTATCGAAGACATCCGCCAGTGACGAGACTGATGATGAGACGACCGAATCCAAGACAGGCAACGGAGGGAAAAAGGAAAGAATCAAACCCAAGCGAAGAGGTAGTTTTTTTGGTTTCATGAAGAAGGATAGAAAGAGCAAGGCAGACCTCTGATGCAAAAAATAATAGTGATTGAGTAGGACTCAAGCTTCCAATCATTGGAAAGCTGAAATATTCAGGATGAAAAGGTTCCCAATTCATATAAACATTTCACGAAAATATGTATTAATATCAACTATTTGAAATAATTGTTACTATATATTGAACTAATGAGGTGACCACTGCATATGTAGTGAAGAATGGCCTAATAGCAATGTTCTGAGATCGAAACGCCTCCACTGACTTCAATGCATATTGGTGATGGCAAGTAATGATGGTACGATCAGATAGTACGTGGTTTTTGATCGACCGTGAAACATTCCTTAAAATAGCGCCACCTTTTCGGGCATTATGAACTCGTTTCTTCCGAATTCCACTCTAGTGAATTTCAACTTCCATCCGCGAAACCAAAACTCTGACCGGCGGAACTCATGTCGTCGGTGGTCCCTAGTGACCGCTCACTAGTATCGACCACGGTGACTTCTTCGTCATTGGTTGTTGTAGAGACAGAGACAGCTTTTGCGAACGTAAACCCGAGCCGATCAACAACATCACCGTACATTCCATGGATTCCAACTAATTTCCATGATGGGTCCCTTGGTCGGAAGGTATTGGGCGAAGTTACAGTTTTCCAGCTGCTGTAACTTTCTGCCTTGTGTGCACTTGATCCAAAAAGTTGAGAAACTGCGCCAGATTTCATACGGAATTGAACACCAATGACAAGGTAGTTATTGGTCCACACATCAATCGTCTCGATGGCATCGTTGTCGCCGACGTCAAACACACAGTGGAGGTTATCTTTCCCGTTGTCGCGATCTCTCCTGCTATGTTCATCGGGTACTGGTTCCAATGAAGAACTAGTAGTACTATTAGAATTATTTGGATCATGAAACTCGAGAAAAATCCTCTTGATGAGGCAAGGATAGTCGGAAAAATAATGCCGGTATGGCCCAACGTAGACATGGACTCTTCGAAGAAGTCCAGAAAGGTTGCAGCCAGAATCAAACGCCCAACCTCCCTCCCCTCCTACCGCCTCCTGTTTGTCTACTAGCACTAGTAGATGGACCTTCTTGTTCTTGCCGGCCTCGTCTTCCTGCTGGGTCGGCGGCATCTTCTTGCTGGTACTAACCATGAGGATCGTGGTGAGGGTTCCTTTCAATTACTCTTCAATACTAGTAGTAGTTGAGATGGTGGTATGCGACCGTTCGCGACAAGTCTGCTTGGTATTCTACTAGTAGTACTACTAATAGTATCATTAGTAGTAAGCCTTACCACTGGTACTACTACTCGTAGTAGTGATACCATCCTCAATTCACAACATAAGTACCGTATTCTTGGTGGAAGTAGTATTGAAAAGGTTCTTGCAACTAGTAAATACGAAGTAATTACTGTACTAGTTTTCCGCTACGTAGCTGGTACTCGTACTCGTAGTACCTCACTTTCACATCTCGTTGAATTACTTCTATTCATTTTGATTGGATGATGAAAATTTCATCGGACCGGACCCAAAGTAACCTTACGTTAAGGCTTTACTTACTTCTATTCATTATTTTGATTGGATGATGAAAATTTCATCGGACCGGACCTAAAGTACGTTAAGGCTTTACTTACTTCTATTCATTATTTTGATTGGATAATGGTAATTGAATCGGACCGGACCTGAAGTATCAGTAAGCATGAACCTTACTGGATACCGTAACCTTTCGATAGATCGTCTGCACCCTCGACAGCTGATAGGAATTCTGTAGTATCTCTCAACAAAATAATGGCAACGTCAACCGTCGACGATCCTCCTGGATGAAGAATATTCGTACCGGTAAGGTTAACCTTACCGTATCTACGAGTTACGAGTACCCCTGTCACGACATACGACTGACACGACTCAACTCTGCGCCTCATTGCGTCATGGATTGACATCGTGGATTGATTGAGATGATTAACCTTATTCCTCTACCAGTATGAATGTTGCGTCCTGTACGTCGTCCGTACAATGCGGCGAATGAATTTCGTAGAAACTTCCGAACAAACAAACAAACGCAAACACTCTCAACTCTCGGCACTCGGCATCCCGCTTGCCAGTTTTAAAAGTAAGAATCTGTACACACCTCACTGCAACCAATACGGTATCGTACCGGACTACTTCTATCACAACACAGCAAGAAACACCAACCGAGAAGGATCGTTGAAAATGCAAGCAGACTGGGAAGAACAGCAGCACGAAAATGAGCCCGAGGCCCAGCACCAGGGCCTCGACGACGACGACGATGAAGAGGAGGATATTCTCGACATGGGAGAAGACGACCATCAAACCAACGACAAAGAGTCTCTGCTCATGAGATTCTGTCCCCACGACTCATCCATGCTGTATCCACAAGTAAGTTTCGCCAGGGATGAATCCATCGATCGCAATGCAGTGCTACAAAAAGCAAGCAAGGGTTATTGCGCACGTCCTTGGTGGATTGTACTGTTGTGATCCCGTTCGATGATGATTCATTCATTCAGCCACTGTCTCAAACACACTCGAACATTGAATCGTTGTTGCGTTTCACTCCCAAAACTACACTTGTTTCGATTCGATTGCATTGGATTCGTTTCGTTTCGTTTCGCTTCGTTTCGTTCCGCTTCGTTTCGTTCCGCTTTCAGGAGGACAGACGAAACCGGAGACTCCAGTACGCCTGCCGGCTGTGCCGGTACACGGAACAAGCCGAAGACCAGCCCCTGATCTACCGCTACGACCTGAAAAAGGAGGTCGGAAATATTTTGCACACGGTTCCCAGTGCCGTGAGCGACGACCCGACCCTGGCGCGGTCGCAGAACGCCAACTGCGCCAACTGCGGAAACAACGAGGCCGTCTTTTTCATGAGCGATTCCACGCAGAGCGACAGCCTGGCGTTGATTTTTGTGTGCTGCAACTGCGATCACAAGTGGGTCAATTAATGAATAGTTGGTTCGTTCGTTCGTTCGTTCGTTCACTGGTTTGTTGGTTTGTTACTGAGTTAGAACGAACCGACGCTTTGGCGGGAAGAAAGGCGAGCAACGAGGGAGGGCGAAAAAAAGGAGTTCGGAGGATTCAATGGAGCGGAAGCGCGGAGTGAAATGGGATGCAATCACGAATTCGAGAAACGAAGGTATAAAAACAAAAGCACCGAGACGAAGCTACGCGTAATTACGAATACGACAACCCGCGTTTTTGGTGATTGTTTCTCGTACGGTAGATTAGGAACGAGAGCGCATTTTGGATGGATGGATCCCAAACGGCTGACTCCGCGAGGACGTCGGCAATGGGGAGAAAAAGTGGTTGGTTGCGAATCCAATGCGAAGTGATGGAACCACAGCGTTGGTGTTGTTTGGAACAAAGAAGATGCATGCGATGGAATCGTTTCTTCGGTTGGATCGCTCCGGAGGTTGCGGTGTGGTAACTTGGTCGATGGTTTAGTTCTTGTGTTTGCACGTGTCGGGGAACTGTTGTGAGCTGGAACGCAAAGAACAATAACAATTTGTTGGGAGAGGGAGGTTTTCGGTCTTTGCTAGAGGAAAGGAATGATCGTAACCATGATCATAGCCATAATAATGACAGAGCGCATAAGCTGCAAGAGCTATTCGTGTTGAATCAAGGCATTGGACTACCGTACGGTACGAAGTATTGCAGTATTCATTTTCTATCTATAATATTATATTGGTATTTTGGTTCTCGCCCCAAATCGAGTAAGCACGTGCACACTCGACCTCGCTGCCTGATTTTGCTGGGAGAATGGCAAGGCAGCGCGCGTCGCACTCCGGCCCGACGACGGAATCAATCAATCAATTCCCCCATTCCGTCGTGGCACTTGGAGGGGGAAGAGCCGCAGCGATTTCCGTGTTCGAGCCCGGAGGAATGACCCTTTCATCCCCCGTTTCCCGGTCCTCTCTCCTCGCGCAAAGATCCGGTGCACGTCGCGGTGTTCGTGGATGGAGAACAGACTCGTCAAGGGTTCCCGGATATCGTGTGTGTTCGATGGATTCGATTGGATTGGATACTGTTGGCTTTTTCCGTTGGTCCCCGCGCTTGCTTCCACCCGATTAGTGGCCGTCCTCTTGCTTGATTTTGATGAGGGAAAATGCGTGGGATCCTTGTTCCGGGTCGATGTTCTTGTCCCTGCAGTCTACCACCGAGTGGTCGCTGCCATTTGTGTGTTCGTTCCCATCGGGTGCAAGCGCGGATGGATGGGAGTTGTCGTTGGATGTTTCCGTCGGGTCAGTTTTGGTGTTTTTGCTGACTACTGGCGGTTGGTCGTTGCTGTTGTTGTCGCTGTTGTTGTCTTCTTCTTTTGCAATTCCAATGCTGTCGTTGTTGCTTTCCATTTTGCTGCTGCTGCTGCTGCTGCTGCTATCGACTACTGAGAGTTGGCCCTTCTTGTTGCTGCCTGATTGTGTCGGGCTATTGCTATTGCTATTGCTATTGCTGTTGCTGTTGCTGCTGTTGCTGCTGTTGCTGCCGCCGCTACTTCCAGCAGTGGTAGTGTTGCCGGCGTTCTTGGCTGCCGTCTTGGAGGGAGCTTTGGATTTCCAGGCGACGGTGGATTTTTTCGTCCCCTTCTTGGCCGCCACGACGGCTTTCTTGGTTCCGGGGGGATGCTTTTTGAGCGCCGAGCGTGGCTTCTTCGTGGAGCCCGCTTTCTTGGTGGTTTTGCTCGAAGCCGACCTCGAGTTGGAGCCGGAGAGTCCCCCGGAGGGGCTTGCCTTTGCCCTTGGGTTTCGCGGTGCATTCGCGGCCAACCTCGAGGGCTTCGCGGTGGTTGACACGGAAGCGCGGGGGTTCGGAAAGGGTCCGTGGCGGCCGTCGCGCTTGGATGCCCTGGCCGGACCACCCCGAGGCTCGGGGACCTGGGTTTGGGTGTTGGATTGGATTCGGTGGTATTGGATGGCATGAGATGGAATTGGATGGAGTACAAGGGAGAGAGACGAGATTAGACGAGATCAGACGAGATAAGACGGGGTGAGATCACGAGAATGAAACGCAAACGCAATCGGTCAAACCGGGATGCCAACGAACGCATTCCCGTCGCACCCAGCACGGTACAAAGTCGTTTGCTTGATTGCTTGTTTTCGCAGCACAGCACAGCGCAGCACAGCACAGCGTCTTACCTTTCCCCGGAACGTCCCGTGTTTGACGGCGATCGCCGCGCACCACCTGTCCATCGCGGAGTTGGTGACGCACGAGGCCTCGCAGTCCCTCGCATTGTTCGTCGCCTTTGCGTTCGAATACGAGTTGCCACTACTAGTAGCCGTCGCATTCCCGTTCAGGGATCCCCAAAAGGCGCAAGCGACGGTGTTGCGTTTCATGATGGGGAGAAAGACGAGGATCCCGAGCGGGCAAGCGTGTCCGTTGAGAAAGTTGTGGCGGAGCATGGTGTGGAGGCGTGTTCCCCGGGTGGCGTACCGGAGCCGAAATCGGACCGAAACCGGCCGGAGAGGGACACTGTTTTCGTCGTCGTTGTCGTGTTCCCCGTTGTTGCCGTTGCCGTTGCCATTGCCGTTGCCGTTGCCGTTCTCGCCATTCTCGCCATTCTCGCCATTCTCACCGTGCAGACCGCTGTGCTGGTTGCTACCGTGGATGCCTTCGGAACAGCGGTGGCGCCTGTGGGACGCCGGCGTGGAAATGGCGGGAACGAGAACGTCGTGGACGTTGTAGACGGACTTGTTGCAATTCTTGGCCAGGCTCGCCAGGAGTTGTTGGTGCTGTTGCTGCTTTTGCTTGGAGGAGGCCCCACCCGCTCCGATTCGGGTCTTGGGAGTGGCGTTTGCCGCCATGAGCAGCAGGTCCTCGACGAACTTGTTGGTGATGTCGTGTCCGCAGACCCTGGCGGCGTGGGTGGAGTTGGGAACGTCCAGAAACAAGAGTTCGGGGAGGCAGAAGGTTTGCAGGTCCGTGGTGTAGACGTAGGAGCGATCGGTGGCCGCATCGACCACGACGTTCCGTTCCAGTTCCCGGCCGTCCCGAAAGCCACCGGAAGGAGTCCGGTGTTGGGTTGGGGTTTGGTTCTGGTTCTGGAACTGAAAGCCGGGCTGCGCCGACGGAGATTGTTGCGCCGAGGCACTCGTATCGTTGGTCGTGTGACGGTTGGAGTGCCCCGTGGCCATGCCATTCCCGTGGTTGGAACAAGGACTGGAATGATCCCGATTGGGATCGGGAATGGGATCGGGATCTTCCTGGTTGTCTTGGGCCAGGATGGATCGCCGGCGCTGGAACAGATACTCCAAGACCGCGTTGGAGGTGCGAGTGTGCAGCGGGGGTGGATTCATGGCGCCGTTGTGGCTGGTGGACCCATCTCGAGTTTGAGATTGAGTTTGCGCTTGATGATCAGATTGAACTGGATGTGATGGAACTTGATGAGATGGAACTTGATGTGATGGAACTTGATGATGGGCTTGCTGCACCAGATGATGAGCTTGTACCTGACGACAAAGCATTGGTGATCGACTCGGGGTGACGGCCACCGATCGGAGATTGGAGGGGTGACCACCGGAGGTTCTCGTTCGCTTCGTGGGTCGGTGATGATTCGCATTCGCATTCGCAGTCGCATTCGCAGTCGCATTGGCATTCGCATTTGCATTCGCATTGGCGGTAGCAGTCATCGACATGGACATTGACGGAGGATTTCTCGCCCCGGGGAGGGCGGCCGGAGCCAAAGCCGGAGCACCGGCAGTGGTGTTCGATCTGCCCCATCCCGAGAAAGGATCCAGTGAAAAATTCTCCGAGTTGGGGAAGAGCCGATTGTGTTGATTTTGATTGTGGTTGTGATTGTGGTTGTGATTGTGATTGTGGTTGTGGTTGTTGCTGATGGCATTGTGGTTGCTGTTGCTGCTGCTGCTGCTGCTGTTGTTGTTGCAAGCGTAGTTGTGAAGAATCGCACCCATCGTGTTGCCCTGCATCATCATCCGACCCTGACCGTCCCGAAAGTGTCGAATGTCCGTGGACGACGGAGACGCGGTGGAGGCAGCATGGTGGAGGGGTTGGGAATGATTGCAGAGTTCCCGGTGAGGTCCGTGGTTCATGTCCATGTCCATTGGATAGGGCTCGCTGCTGCCATCAAAGATGACGTCTTGGTTTTGGGGAACACCGGCGGCAGCCGAAACGGAATATCGAAAGGCGTCCATCGTATGTGTCTGTGTCTGTGTCTGTGTCTGTGTCTCTAGCGAGTGCTGTGAATGCAATGGAATGACAGAGAGAGAGAGAGGGAGGGAGAGATAATGAGAGGGAGAGATGCTGGTACGAGTTAGATTGCAATGCAATGCAGGGGGTTGTACTGAGAAGCAGTTTTCAAAACGATAGATACGATACAGTACAGAGCGGAAGGAAACGAGTCAAACCAAGACGAGGAACAAAGACAAGACAATGGCACGACTGGAGTGGTTGTCCCGAGATTTTCAACAACAAAAAAAACGCGAGGGCACGAAAAGCAAAAAGGCAATTCCCGTTTCGTTGCTTCTCGCTTCTCGTCTCGCACCGAATCGATCGGGAAACAAACAATCAATCAATCGTGAAATCGGAACCAAAATTGCGCGCACTTGATGGACACGCAACACGGTTCTTTCATTACTTTTAAAAATGGTCATTTTCATCATTTGCCGACGTACCGTGACCTGGTAGGATCCCGGCGGAGAAAAATTGGAACCGTGTACAGTTATTGTTCTTGTGGATGATGTTTTAGTTGTGGAACGGTTCGAAGAAGTTTCTTGGTAATGTTGCTGTGGCGGTGGCGATGGCGGTAGTAAAAGGTGCAAAGGGCTGTTTCTGTGGAAGGCATTTGCTGGGTTCGGTTGGTCCGTGCGTGTGCCGTTGTCGATGGTCTCGGATCGATGGTCCCGAGCGCCTTTGGGTTCGGCTTCGGCTTCGGCTTCGATTTCGGCTTCCCGGCAACTCCGCGATTCCTGCCGGAACGACGCGGAGGCGGTCGCTGTCCAAAAAAATTGGACGAGACCGATCGAACGATGCCATCGAACGCGGACAGGATCATATTGGTGGAAGTGGGAAAAAATGCGCACCGATGCTGCTGCTGATGGTACTAAGTACCGGTGCCGCTACTGCGTTGTAGCTTCTTCGTACTGCCATCATTCGGAGCCGTCATCGGGACGGAGTTTCGGTGTCACGGGTTCGGTCTTGCAGCACCGCTCTGCGATGTGTTGTGTTGTGTTGTGTTAAGTGGGTACATATAACTGCCGTACGAGTCCGAACGACTTCCCTTTCCTGTACCGGATGTCCGTGCATACCGGGTACGGATAATCGTACCCATTGGAAAGCCGAGAGGACCATCTCCCGTCCGAAGGGTAAAACATCGAAACAGTCGAAAAAAATAAGAGGAATGATTCTTGATTCTTGTTATGTTTTGCGGTTCCGCATCTAAAAAATGAGATTCCTGACACAATGATTACACGTAAGGTTACCGTGCCAACTGTTTCGGAGAAGAAAGTAAGCTACTACTACTTCAACTGTTCAACACTGAATTAGCTAACTTACTATGTACATGAAAGTAATTATCACTCCTGTTCCTTCAGATAGGCTTACTGTTCTTGTTTAATGCGGAATATTGTATTACTACGTATTATTTTAAAATTCTTCTTTGATCTACGACTACACGTGCGGTACGAGTAAAGCAAGATGCAGGACGTGTTGGAAAAATATTAAGGATAAGGTGAAAATGAACGTTGAGAAATCAGAACAACAAGAAATGACGTTTATGAAGAAGCATCACAATCGAGGAAATTTATGGACAATTATGATCAAAATGGCATGTGAGCCATTCATTCACTTTTTATTTTAATACAATTAGTACATTGAGTTTTATGTTACACCGATTGTAGGCTTGTTTACGTGAAATTTACAAGATATTAAAATAAAAAGTGGGAAATACAACTGATGGCTATCGGATAGTTGACAAGACCATGACGATAGAGAAAGAAGAAACAAAGATCGCACAAGAGATCGACGAGGACGACGAGTCCAGTAAGACAAAGAAGAAAAGCCCAAAGAAGAAAGGAAAAGTGGGGTCGAATACCACAACAACGTCCTTCAAAGGGAAGACAGCTGCGCTCAAGGATCATGTTTTCATATACCACCAATTACATGACAAAAAGTGGATCCGGGCAAAGCAGGAATTTATCAGCTATGCGTCCAGGACGTATGGCGGTGATGAAGAAACTAGTTTGGAGCAAGGAAAACTGACCATTATTACCATGGATGAACCATCCCCACCAACTGCAACGGAAATGGCAAGTATGGATGATACTGAAAAAGAGTTCGCAAGGGATGATTACAAAACCGATCGAAAAGCATACAAGGACCTTATGGTGAAGACTAAAAAGAACCTATCCAAGCTATATGCAGTTCTATGGGGACAATGTGATCCCATCATGCAGAACAAAATGAGAGCAGTCCCAGGATACGAGGACGCCCAGCTCAACAAGTCCGTAATTGATCTACTATCAATCATCGAAACAGTATGTGAACAAGGGGACCTATCAAGAAACAGAAGGGTGCAACGCTTTATATCAAGAAAAAAGGTGTACAACTTGAGACAAACGGACGACATGGATCTGGGTGAATATCTAGAAAAGTTCCAGGCACTGGTAAATGTGGCAGAGAAAAATGGAGCATTATTCTACGAAAGTGAGGATGTGGAAGATGCGATGATGGAAGCCGGCTTACAGAGATCGGAAACAATTATGGAACCACCTCCAATAATCAAGACCGAAACAACCAAGGAAGGAGAAACCACAACCAAGCAAGAGGAACCAACCCCTGAACCCAGGAGTGCCGAAATCCCGAAGGAGATTATCGAACAGGCGAGAGACAGAGCTCTCGCAATCATCTTCTTCATGAACTCCAATGACAACAAATATGGGGTATACAAACAGGAATGCCATAATGCAATGGCTAAAGGACGCGATGAATATCCAAAGACAGTCACTGCGGCTCACACTGCATTAGAGGACTACAAATTCAATCCAAGATTATACCAAATCCGGAACGTGAACAACTATAACAAGACACGCTTCTCTGGACACCAATTTCTCGTGGACAGCGGCCCTGTGGAGGACTCATCCGGCAAGCGAAAACAGAAAGAGGAATACTATTGTTATAACTGTGGAAGAAAGAACGAGTGTATGGCTTACGATTGCCCACACAAAACCAAAGAGAATGGTGCGCCGACAAGGGCAGAACGGAGACGCCTACGAGAAGAAGGGGAGAGCGTCGACAGCGGCGACCAACACCTTCAAGAAACTGATAGCAGTGACGCAGCAGACGAACAAAGTGAATACAATGATTGGGAATTGGAACTGGATGGAGACGATTATGGTATTGGATTCTATATGAATGCCGAACTCGAAGACAAGATACTGGTCGAAGATCTCCGAGGCAAGAATAAGCACGCATTTAATCAATGCAAGCATCGACTGAACCCGAGATGGATACTCATTGACAACTGTTCCAGTGTTAATGTGTTTTATAACAAGAGATTCCTACAAAACATCAGAAAAGCCGACAAGGCATTACACCTATACACGAACGCGGGCAAGGCAATCATTACGATGATAGGGGATCTACCAGGCTTTGGCGAGGTATATTATTACCCCAAAGGGATCGCCAATATCCTATCGTTCCATATTGTCACCAACATGCCCGGGTACACAGTTGAGTATAACAATGCCATTGAGGATGCATTCAACGTAACGAACAAAAATGGCGAGAAGAGAAAGTTTGTGCCTTCCCAAAAAGGATTGTACTACTGGGACAGCAGCACAGCCATCGCTAAACAGGCAGCCGAATCATTCGCCGAAGTAGACATCGAAGCCATCGCAGTGGATACAGTACAAGGGAACAAGGCCAAATATTCAAAGCGAGACAACGAGCGAGCAAACAAGGTTCGACTACTACAGAATATCACTAACTGGAGTGATGCAGATATGATGCGAATCACCAAATATGGGTCACTACTTAATAACCCATTCAATCCGCGGGACATCACTATCACCAGGGCCATCCTGGGACCAAGTATATCCGGTCTACAGGGTAAAACAATCCGACAGAAACGGAAGGAGGTTGAGGGACATCTTGTACCGGTCCCACGCCAAGTCATGGATCACTATCAGGATATCACCCTATCGTTGGACATCATGCATGTTAACACGATACCATTCCTTGTGACAATATCCAAGCACATCCACTACGGGACAGCCACACCCCTACAAAAGATGACAGAGGAGATCATGTACTCGGTGTTGACCGACCTTGATAAGTTCTATAAGAAGCGAGGATTCAAGATTGGATTAGTACTGGCGGATAAACAGTTTGAATGCCTTGATAATGAGGTTGCCGAGCTTGAGATACTCATGAATATTGCAGCCCAAGATGAACACGTACCTGAAGTGGAACGATACATTCGAGTAATAAAGGAGCGAGCCCGGAGCGCCTTAAGTAATACACCTTTCGGCAGGATCCCCAGCAGAATGGTCATCGGATTGATCGCTGGAGTCTTGTTCTATATGAATGGAACACCATGGGAGAAGGGAGTATCTAAGATCCTGTCACCAATGACCATAGTCACAGGGAGAAAATTGGACTACAGGTTACACTGCAGAGTGCCATTTGGGGCATACGCGCAGGTCCGGAGGGGGACAGATAACACTATGCGGGAGCGAACGTTCGGGGCAATTGCAATGGGACCAATGAATAACATGCAAGGTGGTATGACATTCATGAGCCTATTAACCGGAAGGAAGGTAGAACGGGACAAATCTGACTTCACCATCCTGCCAATGCCAGATGAAGTAATTGTCCAAGTAGAGACAATGGCTAAACAGAGCCCCAACGGGCTTATTTTTGGGGATGACACCTCGAACGCTACCCAACCGGATGATGTGGAATTAACAACAGATAACCACGAAACAGAAATGGAGAATGATGAATCGACTACAAGCGATGCTGATATCGACCAGGACAGTGTCAACGACGACGTCGAAAGCACAGGAGTGGCAGAGACCAGCGAGGAGATAAACTCCGAAAATACAGGAGTGGACCAACATGAGAATGATGAATTAGATGAACAGGCCATAATTGACAATCAGGATGAGGAGATTGAATTCATGGCACAATCGGACGACGAAAACGAAGTAAATACCGATGACGAAGAACAAGAGGAATCCGAGATAACTGACGACGACAGCGTCAAGGAATTACGCAGGTCGGAGCGAACAACAAGCCGACCTGTCTACCGTGGATTCGAAGATGCCTTTGTGCATGTGCAAGTCCTTCAATCAGGAATCGAACAATGCAATTACAATCGGGCAATGTGTTTCCTTCACCAAGCTTCAGAAAGATGTCACGATAAAGTGAGTCACCATTTAATGACGCAGTATGGACTGAAGGCCGGTCTTAAGAAATTCGGAAAGGAGGGACAAGAAGCAACCACCAAAGAAATGAAACAGATGTTGTCAAGAGAGGTTTTCGAAGAAATAGAGTATTCCACCCTGACTAATAAAGACAAGCAGTTAGCATTGCCAATCCTCCTCTTTCTCACTCAGAAGAGAGATGGATCCATAAAGGGTCGAGCATGCGCTGATGGGAGGAAACAACGGATATGGATGCAAAAGGAAGACACGAAATCACCAACGGTCTCAACCGAAGGACTGTTCTATCTATTGATGTTAGATGCGTACGAAGGACGCGAGGTGGCCACACTGGATTTACCGGGACATTTCTTACAGACGCCAATGGAGGGACGCCTCATATTGAGAGTGGATGGAGAGTTGGCAACAGCCTTAGTTGATCTGGACAAGGGACGGTGGGAAAAGCATCTTCAGATTGTCCGAGGACGTCCGGTGATATTTGTCAAATGCAGTAAAGCGATTTATGGGACTCTGAATGCAGCGTTGCTCTCCTATAAGAAGCTGATAGGGCACCTATCCGAATGGGGGTTTGAAATGAACCCGTATGACCATTGCGTCTGGAACAAAGACATTGACAACAAACAAATGACTGTGGCATTTCATGTCGACGATATGAAGATAAGCCACGTCAATCCAAAGGAAGTAACCGGAATGATTGAAAGACTCCGGGGAATCTATGGAAAAACAGATCCAATGACAGTCACCCGTGGAAAGATCCACGAGTACCTGGGAATGACAATTGACTTCACAACACCAAAGGAGGTGAAGATAACAATGTATGATTACGTGCAGAAGATGATCAATGACCTCGCCGTCGATATGATCGGAACAAGGATGACAGCAGCCCCCGATTATTTATTCCACACATCGGATGGAACTGATGATACCAAGAAATTAGACGCTGATGCAAGGGATTACTTCCATACCATGACAGCGAGAGCGCTATATTTAGGGAAGAGAGCTCGACCCGATTTGCAAACAGCGGTGGCTTTCCTGTGTACACGGGTGCGCGAACCGGATGAACATGATTACAAGAAGCTGGGACATTTGATGAAATATTTGCAGGAGACAAGACATATGCCATTAATTCTGCGATACAACGGGAAAGAGATCTCCCTATACATTGATGGTGCTCATGCGGTACATGGGGACATGCGCGGGCACGTAGGAGTTATGGCAACCGGAGGGAGAGGAACATTATATGCATCCTCCACGAAGACCAAACTGAATACAGTGAGCTCAACTGAGACAGAGATCGTGTCGGTTGGTGAAAAGCTACCAAAACACATATGGTTTCGGTACTTCCGTATAGCCCAAGGAGGGAACAGCGAAGAAGACATTTTATATCAGGATAACGAGGCAGCAATATTGCTCGAGAAGAATGGCAGGATGTCATGTGGTAAAGGATCCAAACATATTAACATCCGATATTTCTTTATCACTGACAAAATCAACCGGAAAGAGATCAAGGTACAATATTGCCCCACCAAGGAGATGATCGCAGATTACTTCACCAAGCCTCTACAGGGAGGGTTGTTCCGGAAGTTCCGGAACCTCATTCTGGGTGTAAGGGATGAAGATATCAAGCAATACAAACAAGAATATCAACAGGCAATCGATAAGTTTGGATTAAACGTAAGAACTGACGATCAGAGTTAAATCCACAGGAGTGTGTTGGAAAAATATTAAGGATAAGGTGAAAATGAACGTTGAGAAATCAGAACAACAAGAAATGACGTTTATGAAGAAGCATCACAATCGAGGAAATTTATGGACAATTATGATCAAAATGGCATGTGAGCCATTCATTCACTTTTTATTTTAATACAATTAGTACATTGAGTTTTATGTTACACCGATTGTAGGCTTGTTTACGTGAAATTTACAAGAGGACGAGCGAAGGTATCAGCACAAAAATAATAGTATGACGTGCAAGTAACCTTAGTAATCGTACCGTGCGTGTGCTCGTAGTTACGGATTCATTCAGAATGCTTTGAGATAACTTACGAGAAAGACTTCGTACCGTTTTCGAGTGCTGTATTTCGTATTCGATCTTTCTACTGAATGGCGTACGAGTACGGTATTCAGTATGGTCCAAGGAGTACCGGTATGCCCATGCCATAACCTAACAACAATCTTCGAATCTGGGAAGGCAGCACAGCACAAAATTGTTGGACGAACTACGAGAGAGCTACTATTCTTACAGTAGGCAAAGATTGTTGTACTACTACTAGTAGGATTCATAACTAGAATATCATCTGGTTTTGCAGAACCCCCAAACAAGCAGAGCAAGTCTCAAGTCTGTGGATAGTTTCTTTCCAACCAAGGGTGGCTTTCAATCCATATCACCATCTCTGATGGCATCTCTGATGGCATCTCTAACTGGTATTTGGTATTACTACTACTAGTACTACTACTAGGTTTCAATTTCATTGAGATTATTGTCTCGGGAGTATGAACAACCCTTCACGCCGGTTGCTCAAAAGTGCAGAGGATATTACAAAATAATGCATCTACGATCCCGGACGTTTCGCAATAAAAAATAATCAGAAGATCATATTATACGGTTATGACTAATAACTAATAAATAGTGTTTCCTTACGGCGGTACTATGACATCGCGGTATCACGTTCCGGTAAAGTGGTATTGGCTTTCCAATTTACTACAGCAGTGAACACAGCTTGTGCAGAGTACCATTGTGGCACTGTACGAATCCGATGGGATCTGGAGGGCACGATTCTTTCACCGGTATGCTTTTACTCTTCTTTCACGAGCGCGTCTCCAAGAACCTTCAAACCGAAGACACCGCGGGGTTCCGTATCGAGGTACTGGACCTTGGTGATCTGGGGAGGATGGGGCATTTCCTGCATGCTCTGTTCGAGGTTCGCGATCGATCCGGCCTGCGTCGCACCCACGTGCGATAGGAAGGTGGCAATGTCGCTT
Organism: Pseudo-nitzschia pungens; assembly: GCA_037355855.1. NCBI lineage: Eukaryota > Bacillariophyta > Bacillariophyceae > Bacillariales > Bacillariaceae > Pseudo-nitzschia > Pseudo-nitzschia pungens. The sequence continues at coordinate 2,144,653 of CM074758.1, forward strand.
CCGTCGTCCTTCAGCACCTGGTTGGCAACAATGTTCCGGACCTTGATGGGCATGTCGGGATCCTCAAAGGTCAGATCGTTCAAGAGACGGACGCTCTCTCGGACGGCGAGTTCCGTCGGCACCGTCACGATCAAGAATTCGGTTTGGTCGGGATTTGCAAACAGATCTTCCAGATCGTACATCTGGAGCTGGAAGCCAATCAATTGGGATTTCGCGGTGGTGGCGGCCGATTCGAGCTGCTCCGCGGTCGCCCCCTGTCCGCTGGCGGCGCTCGTGATCATCATCTTGACGGCGGCGTTCGAGTTGATCTTTTGGGAAATGTCCAGTATGCGATCGATCAGTTCCGCCAGGAAACCCGGTGTTCCGAGCATGCGAAGGGTGTGGCCGGTGGGAGCCGTGTCCAGGACGATGCGATCAAAGTCTCCCTTTTTGACGAGGTTGATGACCTTGGCCAGCGCGACGACCTCGTCGGTTCCAGCCGGAAGCGTATCGAAGATGCTCTCGAGATCCTTGAGGGTGGAACCGATATCGGTGCCTCCCCCGGCCCCGGCGGTGTTCGCGTTGGTGCCAATGAGCTTGTCGACAATGCCCTTGAATTGGCTCAGGGCGGAAGAGGGGTCGATTTCCATCACGGAGAGCGATCCCTCCCCGGTCGCACCCGGGACCCCAATCAACGGGACGCCGATCAGGTCGCCTCCGCTGACGTCCGTGTCGATGGCATCGCCCAGGCTGTGCGCGGGATCCGTGCTGATGAGTGCCACCCTGTGACCCTGGGCCGCCATGCTCACGGCAAGCGAGGAACTAGTGGTCGTCTTGCCGACACCTCCCTTTCCTCCGCAAATGACAACCTTTGGTTCGCCGCCGGGTCCGTTCTCGTCATTCATCAGGTGCTGGAAGTTTGGATTGCCCGCAATGTGCTGCGATCCAATGTAACCCAGGGCCGGAACCCCTACCAGTTCGACGTCGAAAAAGGGAAACTCCGTGACGGTGATGGGAGACGGCGAGCCGTTGGATTGGTATTCTTCCGAGGCGCTGACTTCCCTTGCCGCGCTCCGGAGTTTGTGGACCCATTGGCTCTGACCCTCTCGCCGCCGCTGGTAGTAGTTCGAGAGACCGTCGCTCGGGGTGTTCTCGGCAACGGCTCCCACGCACTGATTCATCACGATATCGCTGACGGCGATCCCCTGGGAGGTGAGATCGGACACCAATCGTTTCGACTCGGCCACGGCCAGCTTGGTCGGTATCGTCACCACCATGAACCTGGTGCGGTCCCGATCGCGCAGGGCGACCTCCATGTTTTTGATTTTGATTCGGAATTGGTCCAACCGATCCAGGGCATTGTCGATGGTTTGAGCCCGCTGCTGGGCACCGGAATCCCCGAAAAAGGCCTGGAGCGTGCTGGTGACCCCTGATAGTTTCATTCGCAGCTTGATGAGTTTTCCCAGCAATCCGTCCAGGAACTGGGGAAGGGCCAGGAGTCTCAGCGTGTGACCGGTGGGGGCCGTATCGACAATCACCACGTCGTACTCGTCGGCTTTGTTCTCGTCCATGACGTTTCCCAGTGCTACCAATTCGTCGAGTCCGGGCGGAGGATTGTTCAACAGCCCGCTGAATTCTCGCAGTCCCAATCCTTCCAGCAATTCCATCGGCACGCCCATGCTCTGGGCCAGCCGATCGACGTCGAAGCTGGCGAGGCTGTCGCGAAAATCGTTCAGGGCTTCCTCGGCATCGACCTCGCCGGCGTGCAGGTTCCCACGCGTCAGGGGATCGTCCATGACGATGGGTCTTCCCCGCCCCCGTCGCAGATCGGCATCCAAGGCATCGCCCAGGGAATGCGCGGGGTCGGTGGAAACCACCAAGACCTTCAGATCGTGCTTGGACGCTAGTTCCACCGCCAGAGAGGAGCTCACGGTCGTCTTTCCGACGCTACAGCGAGAGAGAGAGAGAGAGGAATGCAAACGAACAAGTGGATCGAACGAACAAATACCAAATTCGGTCAGAATAGAAAAAATCGAACGAGGTCCTCTTGATTCTCGTGGAAAGCGGAAATACGGCCAAACCGTCTTGAATTGTTGTTGCGATTCCAATTCCAAAAGCGTTCACATGTATTATTGTTTCGAAACCGACGCTCTCCAAACCAACAAACACGCACCCTCCCTTTCCGCCGACAAAAATTGTTTTCCTGCTCGATGACTGCTGTGTGATTTCCTCAATCAGATTGTTCAACGAAAACAGTCGTGACGAAGAACGACGACGACAATGTTGGTGATCATGGTTTGCACATGATGACACCGGGAACAGCACCGACGATGGTTCCGATTTCCATTTCGAGTTCCATGACGTTTGTGATGCCAACGACGGCGAGTGCACGGTCCCGCACCGGCTCGGAGGGGGCGGTCGGCGGTATATGGAAAAGGCCGAAGCATCCCTCGCTAAAAAGGAACACAGGGCAATGGCGAGAGCCCAGAAAATTGAGCGGAACATGGTCCTTCCGGTCTCCATTGCCAGCCAACGTCGTGTTAGAATTAGGGAAGGTTTCTGTTTCGGTAGGATGTTGGATTGATTTGGTGCTGGGTGTTGTTGCTGTTGTTGTTGTTATCGGAGTTTTTTTGTTTGATCTCGAAAAACGACGCCAAAGTGAGAATCAATCATTGCCTTATTGACTGAATGAATGAATGAATCATCATCATAATCATAATAATCATCAGTCAGTCAGTCACGAGAGCTTTTTGTCACGTGGATCCTTGCCAGGAACATGGTTGATTTTTTTTTTTTTTACGAAGTACAGTAAACAAATTTGGTTCATTTGGATCATACGTTGATATATATGTAGGGTAAGTATGGTAAGTTCATGTATTATAATTTTTTGAAAAACTTGACGTATTGCGAAGTAAGATTAACTACTAGGCTCGTGGGAGCAAGACATTTTGGATTCACCCATTCATCCATTCATTCATTCCTTTTTGAGAGAATGTTCGCCAGCACCTCCTCGGCGTACTCGGACACGAATGGTGGCTTCGACTTGATCAGGGCACGGCGTTTCTGATGAGCTGCCAGGATCTAGTCGGCGCGCCAAATCTTAGAGTATACGGTAAACTCGAATTCCCAATCCCAGTGATTCAATGTGTTTTCCACATCCTAGTCTTGGCATGCCTTGAGTGTTTTTGGATTTTTCAGTGAGTAACAATAACCGTCCCAAAGTATCGCATGAACGCCGTGGACGTTGGGGTTTTCCTTCTCAAATGTTTTGACCCGTTCCACGTTTGCTTCGGCCAAATAGTTAAAGTGTTGCGCCACCCGGGGATAGGGGGTGAGATGTGTATCGGGCACCAAGGCCGTGGCCGGATTGTAGGCACGGTATTCGCCCGGAGACAGGTGGAAAGCGTAGTTGTTGGGTCGTTCCCGATACAGAATGTTCATCATCAAGCTAAACTGTGAATACAAGTAAAATTCATTATTCCTGTTTTTCGCAAGGGTCAGCATTTTGGGAAAGGCCTCGTCAAAGGTCCGACAATTGAGCGATTTCATCAGGATCTCGCGAATGACTTTCAAATCGGATCTCTTGATGACTACCGGAAAATAGGACATGGCCTGCATGACGTCATGCTGTCCCGTCATTTGTTTGTGATTGTAGTCAGCACCTCTCCAAATACCGAGTCCGTCTACCATAGGGGCCAGGACGCGTGGTCTGTCTCCGTCAAAGAGGTCTTCGGGAAGGACCCGCGTACTAAGCGTGGCGTCTGTGTCCAAAAAGCCGATGTATTCGGCTTCGGTGTAATTGTCTGCCCAGAACATGTAGTACTGCTGACGATTCCAGCCAGCCTTGCTGCCCGCGAATTCGAACGGCGGCGTGTTGGAGTCCACGCGGATTTGTGCGGCATTTGGCAGGGAGGCTTTGAGTTTTTCGGAAAACGGTTGAATCACGTCGGGTCCCTTTTCCTTGTCGGTCAAGAAAAAGATCTTGAGCTCGTCCATGGGCCAGAAAAACTTCAACGACGGCACGACTATGTCGAGGTACTCTTTGTAGGCATCATCGATTGGCGGTATGGGAATGAACAGTTCCACATCCGACAGCTGCTTTTGTGTTTCTTTCGCTTGTGGACGCTGTTCCAGTGAATTTGGGAACCAATCCTTTGTGAATCGAACGCGACAGCAACAGTGATAGCGATAGCGACAGTAGCAATGGAGATAGCGACAGCGACGATTCCACAGACAAAAACGATGCAATGGAAGAAGATAGCGAGAGCGACAACGACAGCAACGACGAAGATGACTGTTGACGTCGTTTCGTGTGCTGAGGACGTTCGTGGGTTCACGGAAAAAAAGTCGTGGGTTATCATGGGTTATTTCGTGGGTTTTTGTGGGTTTTCATGGGTTATTTTTGTGGGTTAACGTGGTTAACGTGGGTGGGTGCAGGGGTCATAATATAAGAAGGGGTACGCCACGATCACTAAAAATCGGCAATTCATATTCCATGTGTGGTCCAAAATAGAAAAATTTCCCTCAGTCAATTTTTTTTTTCTCATAATTTACTGCATATCACTAGTAAAAGTGTACCTGATAAAGCAACTTACCAAGTACACTTCCAATCACTCTCCAACTTTTAAATTTGATATGCAGTTCACGTATATAGTTGAGAGTCAAGTAGTAAGTACCTTTTTCAGTTTACATCCATCTGCTGTCTGATATTGCTGATTCAAACTACCAGTGATCTGTGCCTTCCACCTGGAATATAAAGTACAAAATCGTATCGTCCGTCCGTCATCCGTTTTATTTTTATTCAATTAAAAGCTTCCACTTGGAACCAAAATTTGGACCATCCATCCAAATAAATTACTTTATCTTCCATCCATCTAGAGTGAAAAGCAGTTACATATTCATGATCCTTGTAAAAAATTGGGCTAGATACAATATTCAAATATTGTTTTGTTACAATTTTTGATGGAGTTGTTATAGATTGAAGTGTAATAGTTTTTGTTAGTATTATGCAGTGAAAGTGGGAAAAAAAAATTGAGGTTGAGGGAAATTTTTCTAAATTGGACCACACATGGAATATGGAGTGCCATTTTTTTTTTACTAGTATTTGGACGTCGAACACGGACGACGAACAGACGTCGTGGCACACCCCTTCTTATTATGACCCCTGGGTGGGTGAACGTGGTTTCATTCGTGGGTTCTTTTTCACCGTGAATAACCCACGAATGCAACGTGGGTTTTTTTTCACCGTGAAAAACCCACGTATTTTAGGGGGAGGAAAAAATAAAGGAGAGAATGAATGTAAGTTCACGCAAAACAAATCAGTCCCGAGTTGACACAAAATTGCATGCGCGCGCAAATTATTTAGTTCCGGAGGGCCCTGTAAGCCTTAGATAAGTTCCTGTGAGTAAGATAAACCTTGGGAGGAACATGATTCATTCATTTATTCATTCATTCGATTTCCGTGGAAAAACAAAACACGTTGTTTGTTGATGTCTTCCGCGTGGAAGCTGAGTGCTTCCCGTAAGACTGACTCAACATAAAGTAACCTTAATTAAGGCTTACAAGTAATTCATTACCTTACCCGCATACGAGCCACACAACAGCGACGGTGGTGCGCGAAAAAAAAATCTTCTACTGCTTACTTTCTACGACGTATGAGTAAGTTAACTTAAGGTTACAGTAGTAGTAGTAGTAAATTACCCCCGAAGTAGTGCGTAGTTTCGTATTTCTCATCAATACTGCGAAGTAAATTTTAAGTTAACCTTACGTTGTACCGGTAGTAAAAAGTGATGGCGACTACTAGTAGTAATTCCAAGTAAGACCTTCCTACACGTAGTAGAAGCAATCGTACCCGTACGAGTTTGTACCGGAACAGTTACACGTATCGCGTGAAATTGCTCGTCAGACCGGAGATCGCCTTCCTACTTCGTAATTACCGGTAAGGTTACTTGTACCGTAATTACGAAAGGAAACCTCACCTCCCTCCTCTCTCATCAAAACTTCGATTTTCGAAAAATCAACCATCCATCAATCAACCGTCGGGTGTGTCGGCCAGATTCCAGATTACTACCGACATCCCCTCGTCGGATCATACCGGTAATTACAACACCATACCACAACACACACTCCTCATCGAAGCTTGCATCTCGAGATATGACCACCAAATCGCTGGAGAGAATACTGCTGGGGCTGCTACGGGTCTTTCTCGGAGTTGCGTTCGTGGAGTCGCTTTCCAATCACCGGAACGGATGCCGAACGCACCCTCCGCGTGCTTCCACCGATTTTCGACGGGCTCCAGCGGTCGGGTTTCACCCGGCAACCGTTGCGCGAATCACGAATCGATGCCATCGGCAACCGCAATCCCAATCGCGACGGCAATCCAGTCTTCATTCCTCCCCGAGATCCAACAATTACGGGAAAGGCAACGACGACGAATACGAATACGAATACGAATACGAATACGAGGATGATTTTCCAAATACCAAGTTCCGGGAAGTGAGCCGGGAAGAACTGGATTTGCGAAAGATGGTCGAGAAGAGCAGCAGCCGAAGGAGGAATGATGTCTCTCGGAACCCAAACGGCAATCGCATGGAATACGACGACGACGACGACGACGACGACGCGGACTATTATTTTTACGACAACGAGGATGAGGAAGAGGACCGTCGTCGCCCCCGTCGCCGTCCTTCCGATCGCTTTCGAAGAGAGGATCTCGATCGCGGCAGCCAGCGAGGCGGACGACTCTCCCGATACGACGAAGATGTCTACAAAGACGACTCTTACGACGACGACGAGGAGGAGGAGGAGGATGCCGAAGAGTCCGGAGCGGTGGGAGGAAACTTTTGGTCGAATCCGAGCCGACGCACGGATCGTCCCCCGGCCGAACTATCACGCGGGGGGCGCCGGGACCAACCCCAAAGAAGTTATGACGATTACGACGACGACGACGATCGCCGAACGCGGCGTCCGCGGCGGCAGCGAGACCGGGGGGCCCAACGGAGGAACCGCCGGCAGCAGCGACGGGCACCGGCGTCGTCTTCGGGGCTGGGACAACCGCCCAAGGTGCTGAAGGATTTGTACGACCAACTCTTCTGGTACGGATTCGACGTCGACGAGAGCGCCGACGTCGGCGACAAGACCGCGTTCGGAGGCACTAAGGGCAAGTTCAACGGGTTCAACTACCTGCTGCCGGAACAGAGCGGCGGCGGCAGCGGTCGCGTGGATTCGGCGAGACGCCTGCCACCGTCCGATCGGGGAGCGATGACGAGAGACTACGAGGAGAGGCGTCGGCGAGACGACGATTACTACGACTACGAAGACGACTATTATGAAAAGGCCAATTACAACGGCGATGATGAGGTCGTCGCGGATGACTCCAACAGAAAACGCAGGTCTCTGCCGTCATCGTTGTACAAACCTCCTACCGACGAGACATCGGTTCGAAGGAATCGAATGGAAGACAACTACTATGACGAGAATGACTACGACGACAACTACCGAAAACCGAGGCGAGCGAGTCGCGGGGGATCATCCCGATACAACGGTGCTGCTGACTACGACGACGATTACGATTACGACGACGACGACGACGATTACGATTCCATGGATCGTCGTTCCGGTGGCCGTCGTCGCCGAAGGCAACAAAGCAATTCGGAATGGTCGCCCCTCAACATGATCGAGTCCTTTCTCGGAATCGACCGGGACGAAATGAACTACAAGGCCGAACTGTACGACGCGAAGATGGGGCTCGGGAAACGCCGGCGGCAATCCGATCGGAGACGGCCCCTTCCCCAACAGCAACAACAACAACGACGACGACGCTACCCGAGAGACAATCCGGGAAGGCCGGGCTATGCCTACCGATACGATGCGGCCGAAGACGAGGACGAATCGACTCCAATCCTCGATGTGGATCTCGCATACGACGACAACGATGACGGCGAGGATGATGCTTCTTCTTCTTCGGCGAGGGAGTCCCGGCCGGATCCCGGTCGACGCGAGGCGCGCAGCGACAAGGATCGAGGGAGACGACCCGGGCGCGGGGAGCAGAGCTGGGAAGAACGCCAGGTCGCCGCGGAACGGGTTCCGCCCGCCAACGTCATCGCCTGGGGACCCACCGGCGAGCTCTCCGTGAGCGCCCGCGAAAAGGCCTTTCTGGACGCCCAGGAGGACATCGAGACGGCCCGCCGCAAGCTCGGCGCCATGAAAAAGAAGGAATCGGGGGTCGGGGAAGAGATCTCCATCCTCCGGGTCGACGCCGAGCGCCGGCGCGTCAAGCTGGAAGGACACGCCCCTCGATCGGCGGTCGCGCCGGGACGTCGAGGAGCTCCGGCAGATCGAGCTCGATATCGACGACGCGTCCCGGGAACTCCGCCGGTGCCGCGCGAGGGTGGAGCGGGCGCTCGATGTCCTGGAAGAGCTGGAGCAACGCCACTACGCCATCCTGAGCTGCTACAACGTCGGACGGGCCTCGATGCTGGTGGGGGAGGGCCTCGGCGAACTCTCGACGCCCTTCGAGGGAAGCGGCCCAAAAAGCGCGGCGGCGTCGGCAACCGCGACCGCAACAGCGACTACGACTACGACTGCGACTGCGACTGGTGCCGGGGAAGCCGACTCGTCGTCCGCTCCCCAAAATGCCGAAAACTGACAAGATTCCTCCGGCGGCTGGACAACTCCCGTCGGGTTTGGATGAAGAGGCGAAATATGTTGTTGTGGAACTTTCTTATGCGATGTGTTCGAGCTGCTTCAAGGTGATCCGGGAGGATAGGTTTAACAATAAACCCTCGTTTCCCAGCCTCCTAGTCCGGACTCCTCTGGCTTGAGAACTGCGTACGGGTGGAACTCCGACAACGCTACGGAATTGTGTATATAAAATAAATGTGGATGTGTAAAATAAATACTACTACATAAAAATTACTAATAGCTACGACATTTTATGCATCAACAAGAACGAAAATGGGGCGCTGCATTGCATCGCCAAAATAGGGAGAGGAGAGGAAAGAAACTACCTCGAAGTATCATCCGCGACGCAAGCTTCACGATGACGAAAACGAAACGGCAAGTTCAATGTCTCCCCATGCTCCACGTGCGTGCAGAGTCTTCCGAACGAAAGGATGTAACTCGTTGCGTATCATAACATCTACACGTATAACATAATGCACAAGTATTAATATTATAAAATAAATAATAGTACGGTAGTAATCGATAATAATGACAAAAGAGTGGAATGTCTTGGTCTTGCTTCTCATGGGGATAGAGGGCATAAAAATTTCTACAGGGATAATACTCCGGTTTCGCATCGGATTTCGTTTTCAACCTCCGATGAAACTTTGCGCAGCGCGGACAGTGAGGGAGGCGAGGGAAGTTCCATCCGCATCATTGCTATTGCTCGAGGAGACGGATTGGATGATCCCTCCGATCGTTCGAAACCGACGGACAGATGGATGGATGGATTCCTTCGGCGCGACGAACGAACGAACGAACGAACGAACGAACCAGCGTCGATGATAGAGCGCAAAACTCCCGGGGAACATCTCCCAACGGTCCGGATCGGATCGGATCGGATCGGATCGGATCGGATCGGATGGACCACACGGTGACACGGTCGTACCACGTCGCAGGTTGTAGGTTCAGCGTTCAGTAGAGTACCGCACAGTAGTTTCTGGTTGGGCACGAGTTGGAGCGAGGCGGGTCGAGTGGAGTTGAGTGGAGTGGAGTGGAGTTGAGTTGAGTTTTACGTCGAGTTTTGAGTCGAGTTGATTTGAGTCAGCATCCGCCTTCCACGCACGCACGCACGCACGCACGCACACATTTCTTTCATCCATGGGAATACGAGTACCGAGTGTTTGTTTCGGATCCATGGGTCATTCGGAATAAGAATTGAGTCGAGCTGTCCATCGGTTCGGCGTTGGGTATCTTTGGTACCGTACCGTACCGGCCAAGCGCAGGACAATCCATTCGATTCCATTCCATTCGATTCCATTCCATTCCATTCGATTTCATTCCATTCCATTCCATTTCATTCCATTCGATTTCGATTCCATTCGATTTCCATTTCCATTCCATTTGGATTTCGTTCCATCCATCCAACGACCATCGTCAATCGTCACGCATTCTCAAGGTCGAAGCGCCGGATGCACCAGGTCGGAGCCCGTTTCTTGGTGAACATGTCGGCTCCTCCGAGCACCGGTTGGAGGTTCGCATCGAGCAACAGGTACCCACCGGCGCCCCACCCCGCCGACACCAGCAGCAGCGTCGTATCGGTCCACTCGTTTGCGGTTTGGTGGTTCGGTTTGTTGTTGTTGTTCTTGTTGTTCTTGTTCTTGTTCCTGTTCTTGTCGTCGTCGTTTCTACTGCTGCCGATGCTTCCCTCCAGACCGTCCGCCTCCCATTCCTCCCGCCGCTGAAAGGTGTTGGCCGAGCACACCAGCTGTCCCAGGAGGTTCTGCCCGACCCACTTGCGGCTGAACTTGTTCTGGAGTCCCAGGACCCGCTTCTTTCGAAAGATGCCAAAGATGCACCGCTCGTTGAGGACGCTCGACAGGACCAGTTTCGATCCGTCGCCGCGCGTTGAGATGGAGAGGTAGGTTCCCGATGCGGTGTGTTTGACGGAGGCGTAGTGCGCAAAGTCCGTCCTCTGCCGCTTGCCACCGCCCCACGACCGGTCCTTGAGAAACCGGTCGGTCCGGCGGTTGGTGGCGTTGGTCTTGAAGTGCAGGGTCTCGTTCTTGGTTTCGAGGGAATCCAAAATCTCGGACTGCTGCCGGAGGGAGATGTCGAGGTTTCCGGCGAGGGATCCCAGTTCCCGCAGGTGCCGGGCCATGGCCCCCAGGTGTTCCTCCTGCTGCCGCAGGACGACATTCTCGGTGGCCGAGAGGGGGTGCGCGCTCGTGAGGGACCGAGACCCCGCGGAAGCGCCGGCGCCGGCGATGCGGTCCCCGTCAAAGAGGAGCGCCCTGTCGGCGCCGGCGGAAGACCGGGTCGCCGCCCTCGATTCGCGGTGCATCATCTGCTGCAGGATGAGTTGCCGCTGCCGGAGCTTTTGCGTCTCCTCCTGAAGCTGCATGGCGAAGGATTCCACCTCGTCGTCGTCGTCGTTGTTGCTATTGTTGTTGTTGGTGTTGTTGTTGTTGTTGTTGTTGTTATTGCTATTGCTATTGCTATTGCTATTGTCGTTGTTCACATCGTCCCCCGTCCTTGCGGATTGCTCCCCGCTCGCGTTCTCGTTCTCGTTGCCACTGCTACCGCCACCGCTTCCGCTTCCGATGGTGACAACCTCCGTCAGCACCCTTGTGATCTTGATCCGCGCCTGCCGGTGCATGTCGTCGCAGATCACCCGGCAGGTCCCGGTTTGTTCGTCGTTCTCGCACTGCTCCAGGACCCGCAGGTTGAGGTGGTAGTTCTGGACGGCCTGCGCCGCCGCCCGGCACCGCTCGGGAATCCGTTCGTAGGTCCGGGGGGGTCCCAGGATGCTGCCGTGATTGCCGTGATTGTCGTGATTGCCGTGATTGCCGCGATTGCGCCCGTTTCGCGTCTCGTACTCGGGCGATTCCACGTCCTTGCTAAACTTGTTGGCCAGCCATCCCGACCAGGTCATGCCGCGGAGCAGCCGGTTGGCCTTGTCCAGGGTGTATTCCGTCTCGTCCACCATGGATTCCGCGTGCTTCAGCTGCTCGCCCTGTTGGACCGCTTGCGCCAGGGTTTCGCGGCCGATGGTCACCGCCTCCGCGGCGGCCCTCCGAGCGCGCAGGTATTCCTCGTCTCGGTCGTACGATCCCATCGGCGTGTTGGCCACTGTCGTCGTTGTGGTGGTGGTGGTGGCGGTGGTGGTGGTTGTGGACGTTGGCGTTAACGTAAACGTTGTTGACGCTGCATCTTCGGAGCCATCCTTGCGTTGTTGCTCCTGGAGATTGGGCATGGTTGTCGTCGTTTGCTGGTGTTGATGTTGATGTTGATGTTTTCTTTCTTGTTGCTGCTGTTTGTTGCTGCGGTTGCGGTTGTGGTTGCAACACGATCGGGCTGCATCAAAAATGTCTTTGTGTACGAGTACTTAATTAAAAGATTAAATAATACGACGACAAATGAGCTCTGCGAGTCGAAAACACGACTTGAAGTGCGTAGTAGTAATCTTAACTTACTATGATTGATTTCGTATTGCGTCCCTCGCACGAATTGGAACGGAGGGGGATCGATGAAGAAACAAGAAACAACCTCTTGTTGATTTTTTGATGATTGATTGTGATTGGCACTCCATCCAACCGAAACCCGCGGAGTTTCGGAACCAGTTTTTTTTTCCTCTCTTGCTTTTTTTTCATTAAAAAAATAAGTTAAGGTTAAGGTTTACCGACGTGCGCCCCATCCGATACTTCCGCACAAAATTCGATACGGTAAAAGTTTCTCGAAGCCCTCTTCCAACGAACCGAGTGAGTGAGTGAGTCGCAAGGCCAGCAAGTTTGGCGAAACGCGAACGCAGAACCCCGAGATCCTTGCTCCGCCCTCCACTAAGACCTTACTCGTAGTGCTTGTAATTATTCTCTGATTGTGTCTTCGCATTTTGATTTGACTTTGCATACCGTAGCAGGTCGGTCGGTGCCGTCATCCATCATCCATCATCAAAATCATTGGGGTTGGGGTTGGGGTAATATTACACGTAAGTTACTCGTGCTTGTGACTTGTCCGTACGGTACATTCGGTTAGAGAGAGAGAGAGAGAGAGAGAGAGAGAGAAGAGATTTTTCGAAAGGACCGAGGCGCAAATCACAATGATCCGGGACCTGCGGCGACGGGGCGACGGTTGCAGCGGAGGCGGCGGAGGCGGCGGCGGCAACGGGACGGAGCCGTCGGGGCGGAAAATCCGAGACGAAGTGAACGAATTGTTCTCCCGCGCCCACTCGCTCGGCGACGACGAGATTCTGGACTTTCTCTCGGCGGGAGCCGAAATAGAAACCGAAAACGAAACCGAAACCGAAACAGAGATCGGTGAGCCAGCAACAACAACAGCAGCAGCAACAACAACAACAACAACAACAACAGCAACAACAACAACAACAACAACAACAACAACGAACAGCAGAGAAAACAATAGCGGTGCAAGCATTCCCTGGAAAGGACGGAATGCCCCGTGTGACGAACGCGTCCTGCTGCGTCGAGCGTAAGTACAATGAATGACAACTGTTGCACGGCCGGTTGGTAATCCGCTCGCGCAATCCGATGCGGATCCAACCAACCAACGATCCAACCATCCAGTGAGTGAGTGTATGAAGGAAGGAAGGAAGGAAGGAATTGCTCGCACCGATTGGTTCTCACGGTGGCGACGACCCAACCGCACTTCTCGCATTGCGTTGCAAATCGCAAATCGCAAATCGCAATTGTTTTTGCAACACGCACGCGCGCACACACAGGTTTCATCAACGACGGGCCGAAATCCGAGCATTGGCGGCGGATCTGAGGGAGGGCCGGGGCGGTGTCCGGATCGATCGGGACGGGAGACTCGTCCGGGGGTTGGGATCGCCGCCGCCTGATGGAGCCAACGGTCCGGGGAACAACAACGACAACAACAACAACAACAACAACAACGACAACAACAACAACGACAACGACAACGACAACAACAATGCCGACGGAAACCGAAACAACAATAACTTGAACAACGGGAACAACGAGAATCCCCCGTTGATGTTTCACGGAAATAACAATAACAACATTCATAACATCCACAACAACAACAACAACAACAACAACAACAATCTGCTCGATCCTCTCGTAGAAAACCCGGAAGATCATTTCTATGAACAACAACGACGCGAAACCGAAATGACGATATCTCTGGCCGTCGAAGAGATTTTGGCGGAGCGAAAGCCGGCGGCCGAAAGAGACGGAGGCAACGGACCCAGCGAAAACAACAAAGACGAAAACATCGAAAACGAAAACAACAAAGACGAAAACAACAAAGACGAAAACAAAAACAACGAAGACGAAAACAACGACTTTGAGCTGATATTGCTGGATTCCTTCGGCCGACCGGTGCGTGCCGCTCCTTCCGCGGGGGGCGGGGGCTTCTTTTCCAACGCCAATGCAAATCCCAACGATGCCGCATCCAACACCCTCTTTGCGGTTCCGGACGCGGTCCGCGTCTCCCTGCGCCGGCTCCTGATCGCCCTGCTGGTGGCGGCCGCCGCCGTGGCGTGCGCGCTGCTGCCGATCGTGCCGGTGCCGTCCCTCCTGCGATCGCTGCGGTGGAACGGCTTGCAGCATCCGCAACATTCACATACAACAACAGCATTCACAACAACAACCCGATCCGTGGTCCGACGATGCGCTCGCGCGCAGCGTGGTGGAGTTCCGGGACTGGAGGGATCATTGGAAGGAGTGCGGGGACGGGGGGGGACTGTCCAACCGGAGCGGCGGTGCCGATCGCGGTTCGTGGGGGCGTTGGTTCGAAGGGCTCCGGTCGCGGGTGCCGTGGATGTCGATTTTGCGCCAATCCGCCGCAAGGGCACCGGACTGCTCCCGGGGAGTCCTGCACATACCCTCGGCGCGGATCATGGCCGCGCAATCCATGGAATCGCTCAAACAAAACGTTGCCGAATCAAACTTGAAACCGGAACTTGAACCAAAACCCGAACGCACCGCCCCGAAAGGCGAGGGCAAAGGCGGCGCAAATGGAAACCGTCTTGCGGGGCTACGCACCCGTCGCCGAGTCGGTTTCCTGGTTCCTGCCGTGTGTCGGACACCCCACGGTGTACGAGGACGGGGACGAGGACGAGACGAGGACGAGGACGAGGACGAATACTCGCGGGCACCTCCCGGCGAACCACGGCGGTGTCGTCGTTCCGGAAAAGGAGCATCTGCATCTGCATCGGCATCGACGGAAGCCCGCTGCGCGGAGGACGCGGGCAGTCGACCGAGAAAGCGCGTCTTTGACAAGTGCTTTCGGGGCTTTCACGACAATCTCGTCCAGATCCGGGAGATCCGGGCGGCCGTGTCCCTGGGCGATGCGCTGATCGAGAACGGCGGGGATCACTTCGACGTCCACTACGATGTCTCCCTGCTGACCGAAGCCGTGCCGTCCCTGGTGCAAACGGTGAAACGGGTCCTGGACGCAAACTATCTGCGCCGGCGTCCGCAACCCGGATCCGAGTCGAAGGCGCGTGGGAATGCGCATGCGCATGGGAATGCGAATGCGCATGCGCAGACCGCCGAGGAAGCAAACGGCGCCCGGACCGCAACGCCCGTTGCCTTTCGCGTGCTCACTACGGGACCCATGGACGGCCACGACGTCATGCTGAAGCAAACCCGGGACGGAATGGAAATGTACATGAGCCACTCCTCGGCGCTCAACGAAACGAATTACCTCAACTGGGTCCTCGAGAAACGGCTGCGCAACGACAAGGCCAAGCGCGAATCCTTCTACCGCCCGTGGTCGCGACCCGAGCGGGAAACCTGCGACCTCCGGTTCGATCTCGAGGCCGATTCCCGGTTTTGCATCCTGACCTCCGTCGACCTGACGAGCGGGGCCGGGGATCATTACCTGGGCGGGACGACCCTCTTTGTCGATCCCCGCGCCTCGAATTTCGCCAATCCGAGGCGGCGCATCGCCGGGGGCGTGTCGATCGACGGATCGCTGGGCCGGATCGTGGTTTCCACCGGCGGGTCGGAAAACCTGAGGTGCCGATTTCCCGTGCGATCCGGCTTTCGCACGGTGTTGCAGATATGGTGGGATTGCGAGGGCCGACGGTGACGGCGGATGGAACGGAATGGAACGCAACGCAGCGAATGCTGCTGCTGTGCCGGAGTGGCTTTTAGTCGAGTGGAGTGGAGTGGAGTGGAGTGGAGTGGCATCCTCCGAGATGGAATGAATGAATCGTTCCAATTGGTTTGGAATGCAAATGCAAATGCAAATGCAAAGAAGAGCCACGAATAATCCTATTGCGAACCTTCGAAGGCTGGTTTGCTCGATTCGTCCGCGCCATCATCTCGCGAAACGAGACGTGAAGTGAACTCTACCCGAAAGCAGGGATGGAGGGCCGAACTGTGTTTCGGTTATGAGGGTATTTGCGAGTCTCGCCGCTGGACAGAATTCGTCCGAGTTGTGTTTGCCCAGAGAGTATTGTACTTTCAAAACTGTGTTTGAACAACACCGGAGGAATCCAAAGCTTCCAAGTGACATCGGTCCTAACAAACAGAAATTAAACTAAGTAGAACGCAGTATGCGATGTTTGGATGATTGTCTTTTTATGTTCATGGATGCACCAACACCGTAGCTTATTGCATCGCTTGGCTTGGCTTCTTTCGAAGAGGGATGCATCACTACTCCCCTTCGGTTCGTCAAACCACCATTGAACTCCAACATTCGCAACAACTCATAGAACACACACAGACTTTTCGCGACAAGGAAGTTCTCGCCGCCTTTCGGAGTTCATTGACAGACGATCGAAACTGGATGCACTATGCATGAGACGAAAGAGTGTTTCTTCTGCCGACAAAATGTAGCCAGGTGGCCACGACTTCGCCGGCAGAAACTTCGTTGGAAACTAGAACACTTTGAATTTCGACAAGAACTCGACTGTCTCGTGAAAAAAGGGTGGAGTAGACAGATTTTGTTTCTTCTATTACTTTAAAAATGGATGCTTGGTTTGAGTGTTTCTGGACGGGGTAGATTGCGAACCGAAAAAAATGTGAATCGATTCGGTGTTTTTATTTTCGGATGATGAGAGGAGTGTTCTTGTAGACCGGTTGATCTTCGTCGAACTTGGCAACACTGTCCTTCCAGTCCTTGGCACCCTCTCCCTCGTCGAACGGATCATTGAATCGAGGGGCGCCGGCATCGTCACCACCTCCCTTGGCAGCCTCGGCTTCCTCGTCTTCTACGGAAAGCATTGTGAGAGAGACCTTGGTTCCGTCGATGCTCTTGCAACGAACTTGGACGGTGTCGTTAGCGTTTACAACATCGGTCACGGCCCCAACTCGTCCGACCTTGAGGGCGGAGATGTGAACGAGACCGTCGAAGCTTCCCTCGCATTCGCTGTTCAATGTGCTGGCATCGACCTTGACGAAGGCACCAAAGTCAACGGTGCTGACGACAGTTCCCTCAACCATGGCAGATTGGTCCCATCCCTTTTCACTCAAGGCGCTCAAGACCGCGCTGTCGTCTCGGCGTCCCTGTCTGCGGTTGTTTCCTCCCTTGCGGCGGGGAGGTCTGGCAGCGGCGGCTTCTTCCTCGGTCATCATGCTGAGACCGATTTGTCCCTTACCGGAGTCGATCTTGACGATGCGAACATCGACCTCTTGTCCCTCGGAGACGACCTCGCTGACATCACTGACGAATCCGGCGGAAAGCTGGGAAACGTGCAACAAACCATCGGTGGAGGCACCAATGTCGACAAAGGCACCGTAGGTGGTGATCGACTTTACGGTTCCCTTCACGGTGGTTCCCTCGGAAAATTCGCTGAGGTCCTTGCCGGCGGGCTTTTTCTTTTTGAGGGCCGCTCGGGCGGGGCGCTCGAGGTTGTGGGCCTCGTCGGAGCTCTCGACTCCTTCCATGGCCTCGACCTCGGCCGGGACGGCCTCCTCGGCGACATCCGCGAAGAGCTGCGTGGTGCTGACACCGCTGCACTTGGGGCACGAGCATCCGGCGCGGCAGGTCTTGGCACCGGTGCACGCGGGGCAGTTGCATCCGCGGGGAGCGGCCACGGATTGTTGGATGGCGGCTCCGGATTGTTGGACGATGAGTCTGGAGCCAATGTTGGCTGTCGAGAAATTGATAATGCGTAGCGATGATACACCGGTGTCAATCCGTGCGTTGGGAAACAAAGAAAGTATTAGAGAAGACATTCGTGCTCGAACGGAGGTTCATCCATCCGCGGAATTCAGTACAAAGCATTCCATGAGAAAATTCCAACTCCATCGTTACCCATCGAATGGATGCGCGGCCCATCGTTCCCCGCACACCAATCGTGCCCTTGAAAGGCGATCTAGACAGCCTTACCTGGCGAGAAGGCAGAGACGCCGGCGGCAGAAGCCAAGCACAAGGCAAGAGTTGCTTTATTGAAATACATGGCTAAATATAAAAATGTATTAAGTGGTGTGCTTGGCAATTAATGCAAGATGGGTGGTTAGCTTGACAAGAGTGAAGCTAGCAGAATTGATACAAGAAACAAGGCTTCTTGATTTTTCGATTGATTCGATAGAAGCTGATGATGATGTGTTGTTATCATCGTCGTTTTACCTCGTCTACCGGGCGTTGTAACTAGCCCCACTCAGGGTCCGGCATCCGTGATCGAAAATTTGATGTGAGGCTCCGCTCACCCACTCATTCATTCCACACGGATGTGCGGTATGTATTGTTGACCTACGTACGTACGTCATACACGCTGAGTGCTTCGCGGTGAAAGAACGGAATCGTCTGTCCTTCATTCCGTATGAGTGAAAATCCATCACTTTGCATGAGAACACACACTAAAAATACTAAAAAATACAAACACATCATCGTCATCGATCATCACCGTTACGATTTTCTCTCGTTTCGGCGCAACCAGCAGCAGACGGACATCAATCTCTCGGTTCGAACTTTAACGATAACATTACTTGTAGTATTGACTAGAATTGATCAAAACAGAACAGAACAGATACCATGATGAAATCTATCTTCTTCCTTCTTGCTATCATCGCAACTGCTTCGGCTTTCGCTCCTATTCTTAACGGAGTTCGGGTTACTGATACGTGAGTTTGGTGGTGACACCTGATGGGTCGTTTCGAAATACGGGAAGATGGGAAACCGGAATTCGGGAAACGCAACAACCGGGTCTTGCGTCTTTGGGCATGACGGCCGCGCCTCCGTGTCGGGGACCACCGTGATCGGATCTCGTGGGGTACCTCAATCCCCGCCATGATTGCATTCCAATCCGTTGTGCTAACAAATTCTTTTCGTTGTTTGTATGTTGTATCTCGCAGCGCCCTTTTCGCCAAGCACGCAAACGACAAGGCCGCCAAGTGGGCCAAGTCCAAGCGCCCCAAAAAGTCCCGACCATCCGATATCAACCGTGCGCCCATCACTTACGCTATCCACTCCTTCCAAAAGCCTGCCGAATACGACATCTCATCAGAGCCCGCCGCTCCCATGGCCAAGCCCGCCGCTGAAAACTAAGGATTGATGTAATGTTGTAATGAAATATAGAAAGAACGATATGATTGAACGAACCATATTCGATGGTTTGTCGAAACACTCGTCCTATCCGGGGTTGTGTCGTTAGAGATGAACTCGGATTTTTGTTCTGCGGGGGTGACAAACGAAGATCAATTGATTTGAACGAAAGGAATCTAGTAAGCAAGGAACAAACGGTTCCGGCATTTTGCTAGAACGGAAATCGTCTTTAGGAATAAACTAGGTCTTTTGGATAACGAAAGTATTGTGTACAAATCAATCGGTCTCAATTTACTTGTGTTACGACTTAGATTACCTGTGGTCCCTTGCCTTCTCCAAGAGGTCGGGTATGTCGACGGCAAAAACCTTGTCCATTTCGCGGATGAGTTTCTTGTCCAGCTTGGGGAATTCGCTCAGATCTTTGACTTCGAGGAGGCTCTTGCGAAAGGGTTCCAGGGGTGGAAAGTCTCCCTTTGGCAGCCCGTACCTTCGAGCCGCTGCGGCAAATTCCGATTCCAACCGTGCAATCAGTCGCTTCTGCTTTTCTTTCTTTCCCCAGGTGTAGGGAAGCTGCTTGCGAAGATAGTGGATGATATACGCATGGACCTTGACGCTTCGTGCTCGCTTCACGAGTTCGTTGATCCGTCGCATGACGGCCTGTTGTGGCAGATTCATAATGTCGTTGAGGAGATCCGTCTCTTCTTGCTGCAAAAGTTCCGCTTGATCGGTGTTTCGAAGAGGAGCGTCCCAGAAACTCCCCATGAATACTCGACAAACTTCTGGAGTGTTCATCACCTTGCCCAGACTCCACATCAGGGCTCCGTAGACACGCATCAATTGTTGTGTAGAAATGGAATCGGCTTTGTTCAAGACGACACGAATTTTGTCGAGGTGAGGAATAAAAAGTTCCATGACCCGCTTCAATTCGTCGGAGATGTCTAGTTTGTGTGCATCAAACATGATGATGACCAACTACACACAATTTCAATCAACAGCCAGGACAGATAACAAAGCAATAGAATCAATGTTTGAACCGATGAGCAAGGGAGGATTCCAGGGATCTCGACGAACGAAAAAGAACACAAAACTTACATCCGCACGTTCGCCGAACCACTTCATGACAGATTCATAGTCGTAGTTTCGAGATCGTTGCTTTGCCCCGGATAAAATACCCGGCGTATCGATCAGAGTAACGTTTCGCAAGATTGGAGAATCTGCCTCGACACCCTCCAGGCGGCTCAAAAAGTTGTTTCCGTAAGGACTCAATCCGGTGAAAGGAAGCTCGGTTTGAGAACACAATGCTGCTCCAGGGACGATTTTGTCATTGGGACCCCACAAAATGGCAGTGAATCGATCCGTGGTAGGTTCGGGGCCTACGCGGATTCCTGGAAAGTCTCGCCCCACCAGATATTTGATGAAAGATGTTTTCCCAACACTGAAGACAATCCAATGAGATGCATTGGTGTTAGATTCAAGTTGCGTGTCACGGAAGAGGTTCTACACCTCGTTGCTGCCTTGTACCATCGGTTGGGAGCAGACCATTGCTCTTTGCAATTCAAAACTCACCTGTATTGACCCAACAGCAACACCTGAGGAGGGGCCACAAAATCCGCCGGTGACAACGGCGGGGAATGAAAGTGTCCGTACCGGGACGATGTTTCCAGGGGCAGAATCTTTTTCTTGTATAGTTTTGCAAGCCCCCTCAGAATGTACTCCTTGTCGAACCCCGAAAGGTCCATGCCACCGGATCCGTCGCCGGTATTGTCGTCGGCAATATTGCCACCGCCAAAGGCGGAATCCATGCCCATTTCGGGTTCGTCGTCGTCGTGAAACATGGAAGGATCACCCGGCAAGGATGGATACTGCCCCTGCTGATCACCATATCTCGGTGGGAGTGGCGGAGGTCCCTGGCCGTGATCGACTCCGTAGGGTCCATGAGGATGGCTGGGTGGTGGCTGATGGTGTTGACCGTAAGGATCGTTTTGATGCGAGTAATATTGGGACTGATGAGAGTACCTCGGATCATTTCCATGGTCCCCACCAGGGTATTGCTGCTGCTGCTGTTGTTGCTGCTGCGGATTGTAGTGGTATTCATCCCGCGCCCCCTGCTGCATTTGGCGCTGACGGTCGTTTCCGGATTGATTCGGATTTCTATTGTCGTATCCGCGATCCGGTAGATCGGGTGGTGGCAAGTTCGGACCCCGGTGGTCCGGGAAAGACGCTTCTCCGCCGCGGATTTGCCAAAACCGGCCTATCGAATGAAACCCCCCTGACTTCCGTCCATAACATCGGCTTATCGTCGCTGAACCGAGCGCATAAATCAGGAATTTTAAAACCGAGTTCTTTATTCTCATTGTGTTCCGTATTTCTCGTTTCACGAGAGAGACGTCGTCGATGAATGTCAACAGCGTTTGTGAAAGAGAAAATGAGGCGCTGGGTGTGGTGCGTCGTGAACAAAATTTCGCTATTCAATAATAGGTCGAATCTCGAATTTTTTCACAACACTTCGTGATGATTGCAACGTGTAGGATGAAGTGATTTGTTGATGTAGTAGTACTTGACAGGAGGAGTTGTCGAGAAACTATACATTGGGAATTTGACAACCATTATCTCTGCGAATTGTGTGGATGAAAAAATCGATTCGTTCAGTTTAGATGCTCAGGCTATTTCATAACCACATCAATTCAAAAGGTGAAAATAAACCTAGATTAACTGATGCTGTACTACTACTGCGTGAAATGGTGTAACCTTACTGCTTGTGAAGTAAACCCTGTCGTACAGTCCCCGATGATTCATTGAGAGGATTCAAATGAGAGAGGTAGAAAAGGTGTCGATTCCCAGCTTGTTTGTATTATGTATCGCAATTTAGGAGACTTTCTTTGATTTGCAGATTGCAGGAGTACGAGTACTGTAAAATGTTTCGTTTCGTTATCTCGCGTTTCTATTAGTTTTTGTTCGGTGTAGTTTCTACGAGTGGATATGACTGCCGTTGTTCCTTTCTTTCGGTTCCACCGTGAATAGGTGATTTGCAAAGTTTCGAGTGTGGCGTACTCTCTTCGCTTGTCACGGGAGTCCTGAATTATATTTAAAATGTTGAACAGAGTCCGAAAAGTCAACAGGGGCGGGATGGGTTCATCCGTAAACCGCGCTTTTTCCATCCAATTCGATCATTGCAGCGACAGATGATTGGCATTCGCGCTGTTTCTACCAGAAAAATTTAACATAGATGATAAACCCGAAGATCAAAACGATGACAATCATGGGAAGATACTGCTGGAATCCGAGCCTGGAGCGTTAGTTTCCGCGTTCCCCACTTGAAGTTGCTCGATTTGTTCATGAGCTCGGCGCTAATGTTTTGCACATTGTCTAGCTTTTCTCCCCTATCCAGAATGTCGTTGATGTTTTTCTTCATTATGGACTGAATCTCACTCAGGTCGTCGTTTAGCTTCGATCGTTGTTGGCGTTCGTCTTGGAATTCCCTCTGCTTTCGCTGGATGAGAGGATCGTAGTTGATGAATCGATAGGGTCGATCGGTTTGATCGACCTCCTGACGCCACTGCATTTTGACAATCATTCGAGTTTTGCATTTGTGAGAGACTTTGTAGAATACAAAACATCCGAACACTCGTTTCCCCCTGTGATTTTCGGACATCGAAAGTCGGGAAAATCCAAACAAACTGGGAAAATCCAAACAAACTTACGTTATTGCCGTAATCTCGAATCAACTCGTGCAAAATCAAATCGCAAACTTCGTCGAGGTACAAAAATGCCGTTCGTTTCGGATACTTTGCTTCTGTCATTGCCAGAAAACACAAACTTTCGCGTGTCATGTAGTAAAATGTTTTGTCGCCCGACTCGATCGACATTTTGTTTGCGCTGTGTTAGGAAGGAAAGAAAACTGAAGTCGGTGAGAAGTGATCCCTCAGGTAGTCAATGAATAATTTCGATGAAATGGACTCTGGGTCAAAATACGGATATCCGAGAGAAAATGTGCCGACCAATGGATGCGACCAATAGCGACAGCACCCTCTGGACAAGATCGGAGAATGCTGTACTGTATGAAGCAAAGCAATGAGTATACGCACCCGGCGGTGATTTTCCGTAATAAATCTTTTGCCTCCTTTTGATCACGACTCGTAACTGGGATACCCGGCGCCGGAGTTTGAATAGCCACCAATGGAAGGCCGTCCGCTAGACGTGCCACTTGCGTCAAGAGAGGAGGCATCTTGCAAGCAATAAAATTCGTTTCGCAATCGTTTCTTCTATTTTCGCTTCGATGTTGGCAATTTCAACTGTGTTGAATGCGTAGCTATTTCTCGGTTCGATTCCTCTGCGTCGATGCGATTCAGTTCTTGAACCTCTTGCTTCCTGCTTCGTGACGACGATGGTATTAGTCGTAATAATAGCATGAATGACTTGCCAACTAGATTTGACAGAGTTGAGAAAGAAGAGGGAGACTTTTTTTCCCGACCAGATCCAAAATACGAAGCAATCGCAAGACCCAACCGATTCCCGATTTAGTATCTTTTATATCCTAGAAGAGTAGGTATGAATCGGAAAAAATATAGCGATTATTTGGCGAGAGCGAATGCTGTAGAAATTAAGCTCATCCAACTCAAGTTTTGGTGGGGAAAAATCCTCCCCAAGCCAACGTAGAAAAAAACAGTTATGGTCGACCGTTTCCTTTTTGCAGTACTCGTAGCATGACAACCGCTTTCGATTGATTGAGGTTCTCGAGTGAGTGAGTGAGTCGTCGTCGTCGTCGTTGTCGTCGTCGTCGAATACAATGAAATATCTATCTATATCGGAGTGGCAAAGACGACAAGTAGCATCCAAATCCAGAGCAACCAACCTCCATCTTGTGAACTCTTTCATTGCCTCGTTGGCCGCATCGTGAGGATACAGGCCGAGAATCATGAGTGAACGGGATACTCGGAGCGTAACACCAAGCCGACGCTACGGAGATATTATTGGAAGTATATTCAGTGACTCGGGATCAGTAGAATCACAGGAGAGGAGGGAATCTTGCGGTTCGGAAGCGAAACGAATGTTTCGGGAGCGGCGACAGAGGAGTTCTGCGGGGAGATGTCTGAGAAATTCGACGACTCCGGAACGAAGACAACAAAATGCGTCTCCTCTTCGTCGTTACAATGAACGACACAACAACGGTAGGCCTCCTACACCCGATAGAAGCGTCAACAGATCTACCACACCCGATAGGAACCGTCCTGTACCCGAGTCGCCCTCTCAGGCACAAAGTGGCAAGTTGTCTACTTCCCAGATAGATTTCTTCGAGAACAAAGGCAAAGGAATATCCATCAGAGCCCTCAGTAAATCTCCAGCGAAAAGAAGGGCGAATTCGGAAATCGAATCCTTCAATTCATATGCAATAAGCCATAACCAATTGCAAAAGGACACTATAGCAGCCGAGACTCGAGAGGGATCCGAAACTGTCAGAGCCATTTCTTTGGAATCGATGCAACAACAAAAACCGAACCAAAGAGGGAAAAATGAAACTTCTGCAGCTCACAGAGAGATGGAAAGAGAAGAACAAGCAATGGAACCGGATATGCCGTTTGGGAATCCACCGGCAATAGCGGCAGATGAAAAGACCACCGTATCATTTTCCTCAAACGATAATTCACAGATGAGAAAGATCATTCAAGCCCAAAACGAACAGATATATTTCTTTGAATCTCGTCTGAATACGCAATCCGCAGAGATTGAAAAATTAAAACGAGAGCTACAGCAAAGCAAGAGAAACGAAGCGAAACTTGAGCTCGAGCTAGAGATTCACGATGTCAAGTACAGTATGTATGATGATTATCGACGAATGATGGATAGACGAAGGTTGGACGGGAAAAACGATGAAGACGACGAAATTGACTTGGATTTCGAAGATCCTCAATTTGCCAAGAATTACGCTGCCTTTTCGAAGCTTGAACGTCTTCAAAAGCTACATGAAAAAGCGAAAACCGATGCTGCGAATCGCTATGCAACACTGCAGGCAGAATACGATAGAGTCGTGTCGGAGGTTTCAGCATCGAGAGGAGAAAAAGCGAGAGAGAAGACCAATGTTTCTTCTCTTGCCACAAGCGCTGATAGTACTGAATCTGCGGCAATGCTATTGTTGCTTGAGAAACGTATCAAGATTCTGGAATCCGAAAATCAAAGATACCTGAATGACATTCAACGGAAACAAGAAGAGCTGGACGACGCAAAATCCAATCGAAACAATTCTACTCGTGGAGTAGATGAAAGCGAAAGCAAAGCGCAAAAACTCGAGACACAAACGTTGTCCAACAAGATTGTCGCCTTGGAAACAGAGATTGGATTCACCTCTGGACAGATCGATAACAGAACGAGGACTAGTAGATATCGAGCCCTTGAAAAAAATTTGAATGAATATGTTTTAGAAATCATGGGTTTGGAAGATCAATTAAAGTCCAAAGAGAAGATAATTTCACGACTCAAAGAAAGGGAACTCGATCGAAATGGGGAACCTCCGTGGAAGCTCAATCCGAAATGGTACGAGAAAGTGAACAAGAGGGGGAAAACACCATCGTCACCGTCCGCATATAAGACGGCTCCTAGAACGACGTTTGCGACGGATCGACCGCACAACTCGAATAATCGCGTGTCGGCGTCAAGGAGTGAAAAAGATGGGGGGAATGCAGCCGACGACTCGAAAGAATTACATGGAGAAAAGATTGGGGCTGTGTCGACCTATATAAATAGAAACATTGGGGGAAATAAAAACATTTTTGACTCGAGAAGAATCAGCAACAGAAAAGGGTCATCTACTAGCTCCACAAGAATCGCAATTCTTCGGAAACGACTCGATGCACTTGCAAACGACCATTCGAGCGTGTGCACGGACGAAACACTTCAGTCTGCGAAAACTACGCCCCATTTTTAACGTAATGAGCACTATAATAGTATGGAATATTTTGCTTTGCGAAGTGTTTTATCCAGAAATAATATAGCAAGGAAAAATGGATTTTAATTTCTAATCCAACTATTGCGAACTCGGGGGAGGCAATCTCTTTCAAATCAGAACTGCCTGCTGAGGTATTTCGAATGTTAATCAAATTGCTTGATAGCTAAGGAACAAAATTCTCTGCTACACTACCATATCATACTCCTGCTTAGATGGAGTAGCGCTTCTTCTTTGACCCGCTCGGTTCTCTCTTGAACCTTCAATGCCTCTTCTTGTGCAACATTGCCAACCCCGCCAACCATCCGGTTGTACCTCTGACGGAAATCTTGTTTTTCCACCAAAGAACGAAGGGCAAAGTAATACTTCGCGTAGCAACTGAAATGCAAAAACAAAACGGGGGTTGGTTAGTTACAATAGTGAGTCAAGAACAAGCGCGAGAATCAGGAAAAGCGCAAAACGGTCGCAATGCCACGGACCGAACAGAACTCACCTGCTCGAAATGTAAAGGTCCCATTTTACGTTTCGTAGAAAATTCAGTTCCAGTTTGTTGATTGCTTCGAGTGAAAATTGTGGATACACGCTCGAAAATTCAATGTTCCAGGAGGAAAGGTCCTGCCATACCTTGGATGCCAGCAAGAGACCGCACATGAAAATGGGACGCCAGGTGCACGCCAGGAGCGGAACCTTTGCGACCTCCATCAATCGCTCGACGTAAATGAGACACACGATCGAGCACTCGGACGACAGCTGCACCGACTTGAACAGCTGGTGTCCAAATTCGTAGATTTCCGTCTCGGTCGGAATCGAGTAGTGCACCTTCACCTTGCGCATTCCGTAAACCATTCCGGGCCGCGCCATGGGGATTCTCGCCATGTTGCACTTGTAGGTCGGCGTCCGGTAGGCCTCCTCGTTGAAGACATCCCGCATCGAGGCGTGAAAGAGACCGTCGCTGGTGGCCGCTTTCCTCCGCGTCGTCGTCGCGCCATTCAAGTTTCGACTGCCGTTGGAGTTGAAATTGCCGCTGCCGCTGCCATTGCCAAAGGCAATCCCCTGGTGCTCGAACCGGCTCTCGATCTTGACAATGTGCTGGTGGATGATCATCGCCACCCGGCGCAGGGCGTCGCGAAAGTTTGGCCGCTGGAGGGTACCCATGGGCGAGGACATTTGCTGGACCGACGGCCGGGCTTCGGCCGCCTTGTACTTGATCTTTTTGCGCTCGATGCGCGGCGTGTAGGCGTCCGAGGACGGACGAAACATCTCGATCTTTTTGGATTTCGACGACCTTTTCGTCCTGCCGTTGGAATCGTGGGATACCTTTCTCGTGAGTTTCGATTTTGACTTTCGGCTCGTAGGATTTGAGTCCAGGCTCATCCGGACGTTTTTCTTCGGATTCTTCGTTCGTTCGACCGATTTCTTATCTCTTGTTTCGTGTTGGGATGAACGATTGGCATCGATTGGGTAGGAATCACCGGAGCGTGCTCTTTGGTGTGATTGCTTAGCTGGCCTACGATTAGCTGTCAACGAGTCCTTGTTCTCGGTTTTATCCTTTTTGGTGTCATGGACATCCCGGTTTGTTGCGTGAGTGGATACTGCGGTGTGGTTTGTGTCTCGATGCTTCCCTTGATGTTGGTGTGAGTTTGTCCCTTGGTCTGCCCCTGGTTTTGTCCCCTGCAATACTGTAGAAGAGGACTCTGTTCTGTGTTGCTTGTGCTCGCTGTTCCTCTGTCCCACCGGATTGGCCGGAGGGATCAAAATGGAGGAGTGCACAGTGCCGGGCGCTCGTCCCGGTCGGCAAAATTCCTTGGAAGGTGCTAGGAATCGCTTGTTGAGATTCGTCAGAGAATTCAGGTTGGCGTGTTCCAGCGATCCGATCGCGCTGTACAAGAGCGGCTGCTGCTTCGTCATCGAATGCGCGGCCGCGGTGCTGTCCACGCTGTTTTGCGAGTGCGGGCCAAACGGATACGGGCTGTTGCTGTTGCTGTTGCTGTTGATACTGTTGCTGTTGATACTGTTGCTCCTCGTTATCGCCATCTCCGACGCCAGCAGGCTCGACAGAGATGGCAAGGGTATCTCCACCGGCTGAGAGGTGGGACTCCTCGGTGAGTGTGAGTGTGCGTGTGCGTGTGCTTGTGCATGCAAGTTTGCGTGTACGTTTTGTTCGCTGTGTCGTCGTTGCGGTTGATCCTCCACCGAATCGTCCGCAATGTGGTCCATGTCCATTCCCGGACCGGGTGACAGATACCCAACAATCTCGTCCGTCGCCGGGTTGTCCTCGCAGTGATCGCGATCGTTGTCGTCGTGGTCACCGTGGGGTGTGGTCGGATGCTCCGACGAGGAAAGCGAGAACGGCAAAAAGGCTCCTTCGCTTCGCGTAGAGCGTGAGGGGTGGGGTGTGCGGACGGGACGGTTTGGTGCGCGTGTTTCGATCGTTGCTGCCCAGCACCTTGTGCTTGAGGACCGGTTCGTGGGAAGGCATTAGCAGCCCGGCGTCGACGGAGGGTACACCGCCCAGCGAAGACAGGGGAATCTGCTCCGATGCCGGTGCCCACAAATGGTTCGAAGGTATTCTCGAGGGAATGCTTTCGTGGACAGAACCCTCGACCCCATCGCCATCGGCGTCGTCTTCCACGGGAAAGGATATCGCGTACCCGTTGTCATCCGCTTCGTGTTGTCGTTCAAAGTATTTCTGTTTCACAATGTCCGTGTAATTGCAATCGTAATCGTAATCGTAATCCAATCGATTCATCATCTCGGGATGATCGTCCGTTTCTGCGGTTGTTGTTCTTGTTCGTGTCGCGACAATGCTGAGGCCGGTGTTTGTCTTGTCTTCGCTGCCGATCTTCGCAGAAGCGACCAGTTGCTTCGACAGCTGATCCATGGCGGCGTACTCGTAGGCCTTGCTCGAGCCAAAGTTCTCTATGCCCTTTTCGGGTTTGGCAATGCAATTCCCCGTAACCCCTTGATGTTGCTGCTGTGCAGGCATCGGAGCTACTCTCGGTACCATTCTTTCCTAGAAGCAAAACCTTTCCCGACACCGAACCCAGTTGTTGTCGACTTTTGTGCGCTCTATTCTGTCATGTGATTTTGTTTGTATTGATTGGCGGCGAGATGCTTCGCTCGGTTGTACTTGTATCGTTTCTGAACTTCAGGCTTTAAGCTCTGATCGGACTGACACCCCAACAGATAACGATCAGCGAAATACACTCACTGCTTTCTTTCCTGCGGGAAGCAAAAGCCTGAAGATTCGTTGATTCCCGCCACTGCTCTGGCAGGTACGCTGGTAATTGTGTGACGACCACGATCGTCCCATAAAATCACGGACGGATAGTCTGTTTTCGTAGGTCAGACACGCGGCTGCCATAACCTTACCAAGAGGTGCTAGTACGTAAGGTTACGAAGCATTAGTAGCAGCAGTAGTGGTATTTTTGGTCGAAGCAATCCAATCCTCCCGGTTTCCCAAGAGAGTTTTACACGGGTCCCGTTTTCAAATTCAAATTCAAATGCAGAGGACAGACGATCACGGCCGATTTTTGTAGGGATGGCGTCAACCATTGCACTTGCGATCGATGTCTCTGCGAATGGGTCAGATGTCAAAGAACCCACGTTCTTCGGTAGGGTCTCCTAAAAATAAAACACGGAGTATACATTGTGATGAAGAACATGCTATGGTATCATACAAAATGCAAAAAGCGAAGCACCGAAACCCAATGAAAATCGTGCCAAGTCATGGCCATTCGGTACGAGTACGCCCAAAGTGATCCACACAGGTGGAAAATGTACGCAATTCTACCCGCGGGTTGAGGCCTGACACGGTAATTTTGCAAAAAAATAAACTACTGTGGTAAGGCCTTAACCTTAAGATCTTACTTCGTAATTGGAAGCGATCGTACCTTCTGCCCTTCTGTACGTTTGCATACCAATATTGTGGATTGTTCGTAAGTAAGGTACGTACGTACGATTACGAACAGTAGGGCTGAGTTAACCTTAAGGTTACTGTATTCCTCATTGTTGTTCTCTATCCACAATGTTTTAGCATCGTTCCTTGTTTTGGGTGACAGCTCACAAGATTGATCCTTGTGAGTAATTCAGCACGTTATCATAACGCCAACTGGATTGTAACTGACTACTACTACCTATTTTTCAAATTGACTCAGGTGTACTAGTAGTAGTACTACTACTAACGTTGTAGAGAAGTATTATTTCTTGCTCGTCGTTGGCAATAGTAGTACAGAACGCGGATAGTAGGTAGAACAATGGATGAGAGCAAAAGTAACAGGAGGCAGTTGTATCTTGTGGCATATGTTTCAGTAAGATATTCTTGACTGTGAACATGATGCTGATGGCACCACTGGTGCTGTGCTATTGGCTCCTTCTGTGTTTCGGTTGGATAGTATTGCAGATACTACTAGCTATTATCCATCGTACTAGCTTCATCTGGAAAATTCTTTTTGAGGTGTTGTTGCAACCAGCAGTGTCGAGCAGTATCTTAGAGGGGATAAAGTAATAGGACCTGCATTACATGATGTTCTCACTCTGGTGGTTCATTATCATAGAGGAATACTTGTTACTACAATGTAACAACAAACCAGACATGTTTGTGCTGCCTCTTGCAATAGTAAATTGCTCGCAAGTCAAAGGGAGGAGTGGCAAATGTTGGCAATTCCACGATAATACTAAGAAATTGTCATCAAAGCATGTCAAAATGACCTCCATGCAGTTCAGATTTTTTTTAGTACTCAAAAGCAAACTTCAGTTGCAGACAGGTGTGTTCCTCTGTTTGTTTACTGGCATACGACCCAACATGCACAACAAGAATGTCACGTCAAATGGAACAAGAACTCGTTTCATCCAATACATATCAAATTCAAACACAAGATAGCCCCCATCTAAATCTCGAAGGAATGTCATACTACTTTGTTTTGCTTGATCATCAGATGGAAGTTTATGAGGTTGAATTTTGAAACTTTTTATGCTAAAGCTACAAATCAGAACATAGCATAAGTGATGAATTCACGATGCAGTCTTGCTGCATCGTCTGTTTCTGTAACGTTTCAATGACTTTGGTATGACCAGATGTTTTGATTTTTTCCAAGAACATGTATAAATTACATTGATACTAGTAACGTGATATGACTATGGAGTGTCTACAGCAGTCGTCATGTCCCAAGCCGCTTCGCTCAAAGTTACCAGATTTTGGCAGTAACAGCAACCGGTCCCGAAAGGAACGGAACTGAATGTAATGAAAAAACAAACACGATCATTTGTTTTAGCGAGAAGGAGGACTGAAGTTGACTTCCCAATGCGTTCGAGAAGTCATGTTAGACTGCCATCACTTGAATCACCGAGAGTAATCGTGATCATTCCAATATTTTTAGGTTACCATGGATCACATGACAAGTGACACTCATCATCCGTCAAACAAAAACAAACGCATTGTCATCGATTTGTTCGTCCCCCAAATCAGTCCACCAAGCTTTGAAATCCTCGTAACTTAGTTTTTCGTTTGGGTTGTCCTCCGTCTTGCGAATGAAGTCAAAAGCTGCTTCTGTTTCACGGGCAGTCAAATCGAGTCCCAAATCTTCACAGAGAAATCGAAATTGTTTCAGGTCGAGTCCGTCACCTACTACATTCGCAGCCTGAAACTTTGATCGAAGGGTACCTTCTGAATAAAGCGATTTTCGCAATACCCTCAGCTTATTAGCGGTGTTTCTTCCTACAACTATGTAAAGGATTCCAACAGCACACATATACCCTCCTGGAATAAACCGACGCCGTAGAATTATGCGTTAGATATTTGCAACACCAGAAGAAACATTGACTCCATCCCATTCGGTTCTTATCTCACCGGCAATAAAATTGAAAAGATCAATTTGGCTTAGCTGCAACGTTCCGCAAATAAAGTATATAGCACCTCTACCCCATAGAAATTTTAGAAACAAAGCGTACTTGTTGATGTTCTGAACCAAATTTTTCGACAAGAACATATCCTTGCCTTCCAATATGACGACGACCAACCCAAGCATGATAATGTACAAGTCAATGATTGCCCCGACCAGTTGAAGATGCAATATCCTTGAAGTCAACTCGAACGATCCGATTACAAGGCACGCGACACCACCAATAAGTGCCAGGAAACGCAAAGAACGATCTCCGTCTTGCGCCTGAGTCTTCAGTTCAATCACCTTTTCCTTTGTAAAACGACCCGCTGCTTCGAGACCCTCGCTGGTGAAAGCAGCTTTTGCGAATTGAGAGATGGTGTCGGTTACTGTGGCGTCATCGCTGACTTGGTTACTCCCGCTATTCATCATATTGATGGGGTACGTCGTTCACTTCGGACTGGACAATGAAATACCACGTCTGACCAATTCCTTGTTTCTGATCAAAATCGTCACTCTCTGCAGCGAAAGCGATTGATAAGTGATCGTGCTTCAATAATTTTCCTTAGGAGAGGTATTTTATCAATAACTCCACATCCACGGATAAAGGGAAACAGTGTTCAGATCACAGAATGAATCGATCAATCCAATGCATAAGGTTACCTTGTATGGTCGATAGATGAATTTGTAAATCACTTTAGTTCAAAGGAAAACTCGTTTCTACGATTATGTGCTCTGTTCGCTCTTATCCGTTTAGCGATAGGGGAAAAGACACCAATGTATGTCCGATCTTTTCAGTCGTTCATTGTTCATACTTGCAGAAAATTCATTCGTGTTTCAATGCCTTGTGTACCAGCCAGTATGTGCATTATTTACGTACTACTGTACATGATAAAAAGGTAAGATTTACCGGTAGGAGGTTTTTGTGTGCGGTATCACATAGAAGAAGCCAATGAGATTTTGTTCTGAGTATGAAAAAAGTGAACCCAAGAAAATTGACTGGTTTACTGTACGGTAAGGTTACGTAAGGTTACCGGTACATTGAGAATTGTGAATGATGGATGGTAGGAACAACGCTATCGAAAACGTACCGTATGTACCGCATGTTGTGATAACTGAAGTTAAGATACTTACCCATCATTCATCTTTTGACACCGAAAATTTTATGTTCAACGACGTTTTCAGATTTTCACACACCAATCACCGATGATGGTGACAACAAGCTACGGGTACGTACCATGAAAAGCAACAACACACCACTATGAATTCGCCTTGGCTACAACTCGCACAGAAAACTTGCATCATCACAGGTATGAACTAGACTTTGAGGCACAGAGATTCTAACATCGGCAATAGTATCCAAACCAAAACTTCGTGGATCAAAATGTTTTGACCATCCTCACCTTCCCCTCTGCTCTTTACAATCTCCCAGGCGCTGGTAGTGGCATAGGAGCGGCTGGTGAGTATCTTTAGAGTCGCTCAACCATCCTATGACGATGTCGTCATTCTCGTGAACTAACGACACTATGTTTCACTCTTGTGAATGAAAAAATTCAAGTTGCAAAATCTCTGGTTTCCGAGGGATGCCGAGTTGTCTTAGCGGATCACAATCCCGAAGCCATCGAACGAGTAGCAAATGACTTGAAAACAGACGAGTCGCATTGTCATTTGGTGAAATGCAACGTGACAGATCGAAATGAAGTGAGCGACCTTATCCATCAAGCTGATGAATTTGCTGGTCGAGCTCATTTGTCGAATGGGGGTGGGGACGCCATCCCATTCACTACGCTCTTGGTTAATTGTGCCGGAATAACACGCGACAACTGGGTATCTCAGATGGAGCTAGATGACTGGAATCATGTGTTGGATGTGAATCTGAAGGGAACATTTTTAACCTGTAGACAATTTTTGGACCAGAGACGAGCAGACGAATTTTTCCCGAAGCATTATGATGGCGGAACAGGCATTCCTCGCCCTGAAGCTTCGATTGTGAATATCGGTTCGGTAGTCAGCGAGTTTGGAAATTTAGGCCAAGTAAATTACGCTGCGAGTAAGGGGGGTGTCCTGGGACTGAGTAGAGCTCTTGCAAAAGAGGTAGCAATTCGCAATGTCCGTGTGAACACCGTAATTCCAGGTTTTATAGATACGCCTATGGCGCAGGCAATTCCGGCTCATGTCAAAGACCGCGTGATGACTCAGATCCCAATGAAAAGATTTGGATCGACGTCTGAAGTTGCAAACGTTGTATCGTTTCTACTGTCCCCAAGGAGTGGGTACATAACCGGGGAATCAGTCACAGTTAGTGGAATGATTTCTCTTTGATACTTTTAACAGCAAGATGAACCCAGGATCGATACAAAAGGCCACGAATCCATGCTTTTCGCTAGTATGGATGCCTTCACAATGAATCGGGGAAAAGAAAAAACACTGTCTAACGAGGTTCTTAATGCTTACAACAGTAATGGTCTGCTGACTTTTTCTAAACCAGTAGTCACAACTCGGTGCAGCAAATTGTACATGTTTGATAAATTATACTCCGAAGTCAGAAGATATCGTTTTGTATTTCTTTCGAAGCAATTCTGCCTTCGGACTTTCGTCATACCATTTTATCAGCCAATCGGGAGCCCTCAACATGCCAACTTTTCTGAAATGATAGTAAACATGCCCGAATACTATTCCAAGAAAATCCAACGTTGGTGGCTCTCCCTCGAGTAAAAATGTCTGAAGAACAATGAAATGAATGAGAATTGGAATACAATTTAACCAAGAAGCGAAGAAAATGACCCGACTATTCGTACCTGCGCTAAGAGGAACCATGGCAGAAGTTCCGCTTTAATGTGAATGAATTCAAACACTCCAACGTCAACTCCCTCAAACATTCGACTCCAGATGTATACCAAGAATGTCGATAGATTGTGCCCTAAAAACCGAGGGCTCATCTTCATGATCGGGTATCCCACAAGCATCGACGTCATGCCGAAGAGAATCATGATCCAAAACTCATAAGGTTTGTTATGGGACAATCGCTCCAGAAAACTCATGTACTGGTGTACAAAGTGAATAGTCATAGGATATCCAATCAGCCCAAGTGAACCAAGGTTCAAAAATGCGGTGAAAGGTCTCCAAATCTGACCACCCTTGAAAACTTTATTCCAGTCCAGGCTGAGAAGTGGTGGAAATTCGTTGTTGGTCATGACATAACCCAATGCAGTCACCACAAATGATGCTGTAAGATACGCCTTCGTTATGGGCGGCGTCCTGTGATATTCTTCGATAATTTGGTCGAGCTTGTTATCTTCCTTGAAATCATCGCTACTGTGTTCATCCAGATCGAAACCATCAAATAGGTCCTCGTCATCCTCTGATTCGTCCTCTTCATCGTAAGAATCTTCGTCTTCGGAAAATTCTTCGGAATCCGAATCATCTGCTCCACCTCTAGTATTCAGAAGCGCTCGAGACGTAAGAAATGAAAGCTCCGACGAATGCAACTTCGAGCTGATTACTGACGGGGAGTGAATGCCGAAAGGATTCGATTGCCTCTGAATAGATCTGGTCGCACTCACGCTGCCAATGTTGGAAACACAACCCAGAAACCATACAGTCAAAAGGGCGACAATTGTTGTAGATCGATTCAGCATTGTTCTCGATGTGTTGATGAACTCTTCAACTTTCTCCTTTTCACACTCTCAGATAGATTTCCTTTTCCCGAGATCTTATTGCCCGATTTGACTTCCATCAGTTTGACCTCCACCAAGACTGTTTGATGAGTCCGCAACTCCTTGTACGTGCACTTCGGTGACAATGGCAGTAATTGCGAACGCGAGTAACACAGCAAAATCCAAAACATCGGCAAGTTGTCATGGACTTTTCGAGAATCATTCTTGTGCAAAGGCGTTCGAGTTCGTACTCGTACTAACTTACGTAATCGTACCGACGGACACCTTTCAGGGATGAATCAACACCTGGAAGTCTGTACGACACCCGTCATCCTGTTGTGTTCAAATTTTCATACCGTAAGATTACCGGGTACAAATACCCGTCAGACTGTACTCGTACCCGTAAACCTTACCTGTACACTGGTAATTACCGGTACCTAATTGCAGAATGCAAGAAGTTAAAAAAAAGTGAATTAAAATAATGATGCAAGATCACTATCTTCTGACGAAACAAGCTGCATAGAAATTGTAAAAGCATCCGACAATTACACTAATCACACAGCAACTAAGCAAAACTTTGTTATCCTTGATAGAACAGTACAGAACTCTATTTATTTGCTACTAGATGATGTTACTAGTACTACTATTCTTGGACATTAGAAGTAGTAGTACAGGAGAATTGAACTGTCATTGTATGATGAAGGAACACCCTGTGTCAGACAGAGGTTTTGAATAAAGAATTGATCAAATGGTGCTAAGTCCTACTCACTCCAACCTGTGATGTCCATGATACAATAGAAAATACTCATTAGTGAAGAATAGATTGGTCTGTGAGAAAATAATACAGAATTACTGGTGATATTAGCTAGAGAGCCAAATTTGGGGGCCTACTTTTCTTTGGGGGGGGTTTCGTGGCATACCAAACACACTTGGAAAGCGACATGTTGAATCCACAAGATCGGCAAAAACCTTCGCAGTTTTGTCGATTCAAACGATGGACGTAACTGTTACCCCTAAAACGCCCTTCTCTGGTGGGAAAAAACGTCATTACCCACCATCGTCCTCTAAGTTTCTTTTCTCGCGGAACGCGGAGTGCATCTGGAATTAGTTCTACGAACAGAATTAATTGATGATGGTCCGGAAAGGATGCACGTTGTTTTGGAAGTTAATCAAATTCGTCTATCCCTCAAGTTTCTGAATTCGAAGAAGAGTTTCATGAGCTGATCACTCTTTCCTCCACCACATCCGATAACTTGCCCCTAAGGACCCACTTGGGTTTCAAACCGAAACGAAGCGCAAACGAAGATCCAATAGTACAAAGACGACGACGACGACGACGACGACAAGAATAGAATAGAATCATTGATTTTATAACGGAGAGAAAAGAAAATGATCTCAGGTAATGACAAAAAGAAAGGTTCGACGCTCACGCGGGCTGCATTCCTGTTAGTGACAACGATGATGGCGGTGACTGTACCATCATCACCAATGGTAGATGCTCTCGTGCCGACGACGACTATTG
This sequence comes from Pseudo-nitzschia pungens, assembly GCA_037355855.1. Lineage (NCBI taxonomy): Eukaryota > Bacillariophyta > Bacillariophyceae > Bacillariales > Bacillariaceae > Pseudo-nitzschia > Pseudo-nitzschia pungens. The sequence goes on from CM074758.1 coordinate 2,181,766, forward strand.
CCAGCACAGGGGTCGCAAACAATTTCGACATGAAAATTATGCAATGCAAAAGGGTCAGAAGTAGACTAGCAGCGCTTGTCACGGCTACTGAGGATGATAACGAACTACTATCTTCGTTTCCTACGATGCCTGAGGACATCAAGCGTTTTGGTGTACACAGCAAGACAAATTATCAACGAAGGGAACGGAAAAGAAAACGGAAACAAATTCGACGACAAGATGAGAATTCCAACGGAAAGAATGAAAACAAACCCTTGAAAAGAAGGAACACAGTCCGAAAATCGAACAAAACAAATCCAAATGGAAAAGGCAATGATTCTACATTGAAATTGCCGGAATCCCCACCGAAGTTGTCGGATATATTTGAAGGTCGTGCTTCTCTGCAAACGACGGGAGAAGCTCAAGACAAAGTCGCCTCGCCTTGGAGAGCAGGCTTCAAGTCCTCGAAACGAACCCAGGGACGAATCCAAAAGGCCTTCAATGAACCGACTGCGTCGAAGCGTACTGATTCCCATTCTCGTGCCCAGATCATACTGGATACACTGTTGGAAACACCACCCGAATTCTGTAATTCGGTCAACCTTGTTTGCGCGTTGACGTATAGCGCCAAAGCCATGGGATACCAACGGGTAGACCACATGAAAAAGAACCCTGGTTTTCGCAAGAGTCTGCAAAGAACCTTCGACATTGTACATGACTTGTTGGTCGTTCACCGAGAGGAAGCATTATTTTCTCCCCGCCAACTGTGCAATGTTGTTTGGGCGATTGCCAAACATGTTGACCGTGATCCGGATCTTTTAGTGCCTAAAGAGAAAAAGAAAGCTTCGAATCTTTTGGACACCGTGTCAGAGATAGATGCTCATACAGGAAACGAAGATTATGATTCGCCGCAGTGGCGCCTGGAAGAAACTATCGACGAAATTGCAAGACAATTAACCTCAATACTTTTCAATGATGGCAATCATGATAGTGAAACGATCAAGAGTTCCTTTCAGCAGCCTAAGATCAAATTAGGAGAGATTTGTATGGCTTGTTGGGCATATGGAAAGTTGCGACCTCGAGATATTCCACCTGGTTGGCCGGGACCCCCACAAATGGGTTCAGTCAAGAGTCAAGATGCGATTGTTACAGACTGGAAAACCGAGCAATTAGGAACGAAAGGAATGTTTGGTAACGATGCTGATGCCAAACAAAGTAGCGAAATTGAGGAAGACGATAAAGAGAAGGAAGACATAACTGAAACAGATAATCTCTTCGACGCGATAGGATATGCACTCTCTCAAAGTGTGGATGTTGGCGACAACCACGATTCATGGTGGAATGATTCGGAATCAAAACCAATTATGTTAGAGGATTGCACGTGGAGCGAACTTGCTAATGTAGGGTGGGCTTTTGCTTCACATGGTCGAAGCAAAAGCGCTGAATCAGAAATGCTGTTGAAAAATGTTGCCCAGGAGGCTTCGAAGCGGCTGAAAGAGGACGGCACGATCGCAAACAACGGCACCTACCAGAATTTCCTAGTCCGAGACATCACACAACTGCTATGGTCTTTAGGAACATTGCAGTCAGATAACTTCCGACTTGCCGACGACTTGGTTCTTTTAGTAGAATCGCTAACCACGAATCTTCGATTGGGAACGAAGAAGGGGTCGAGTTTTGCAATGGGGCGCCCTCTACGATTATGGTCGTGCGCAGATCTTGTGCAAACAGCGGTTGCCTTGGCCCATGCACGGATTGATGAAACACTCTTACTTCGTGCTATATACTCAGAAGGTATTAATCGACTCATGGAAGGATCGTCGTTAAACCATGATTCATCATCTGTGAAGACGTCTGTATCGCCGAAAATGGGAATGTCAAACAGAAACCTTCCGATGGGAGAGGGTCGACGAACTTTTCATACATGGGAGGCCAGCATTTTACTTTGGGCCCAGGCGCGGCTATACTTGACGGAGCAAGAGGGAACAGAATTTGCTGAATTTGCCGAAGACGCTCCTTTGTTCTTCCTCGAGGCATTGCGTGAATGTCGTGGTTCATTCATTGAATCCAAAATAGGGCCCCAAGAGCAGGCGAACATTGTATGGTCATTGGTAATTTTGGAAAAATTCGATTCACCCGAGGCTATCATATTGATTGATCTCATTTTTGAGGAAGCTGCTCGATACTGCAAAGAAAACAAAAGCATGCAGCTCGAGCACGCTCATCAGCTCTGGCAGGCTTATTTTGTTTTGCAGGAAGACTGCCCAGAAGCTGTGAGACGGGTTCCTGAGTGGTTTGTCTCATATTTGAAGGAAAAATGGTCTCTCGAAAAAGCTCGCCTTAAATTGAGCAGTGCGAGGCATCAAGCTCTGAGCTCCACACTTGAACTTATGGGCGTTAACCATGTCAATGAGCACGAGGAGGACATTGATGTGGCCATCATTCTGCAACCGAATGCTGTGTGGGTGCACGAAACCGATATGGACGAGGATAAGGTATCAGATTTGGGAACGGATGCAGATGACCGTGTGTCGGTGGCAGTTGAATTTGATGGTCCGAATCACTTTACTCGGGTTCGTTCTGAATCAAAGGTATCTGGAGTGGTCGCATCTTCAGAAGGACCTCCTCGTGCTCTCGGTCACACAGTCCTGAAGTATAGATTACTGAAGAAGCAGGGATGGACCGTTGTCCGTGTTCCCTATTACGAGTTCGACAAGATTCCATTTTGGGCCTCTATGGAACGGCAGCGCTATCTTCAACGAAAATTGAAAACCCACGCTAACATTCAATTCAGTCAAGTTGATGTCAGTGAATACAAGGCCCTCACACCCAACAGGAAGTCAAGGTATGACTAAAAGTAATCGCATAGAAATGTTTTGAACTCAACTTATAATTAAAGCAACGACTGTATTGAAATGATTAAAACAATAGAGATAAGATTAGTTTTTGATAGGAAAGACGTCAAAATCCAATGAGGAGAAAAGATATTATTTTTCTACAAAGATTCATTATTTTTTCAATTCGTGACTCGGTCTACGTAGACTACACGAAAGTACGTCAGCGGCGTCAGCGGAGAGAACACCGTGTTCGTCACGCGCGTGAAAACGAACAATCATCATGTCTTGTTACCGATAACTTAACCATGCGAATGCAGAAGGGAATGAAGAAGTGTGACGACTTCGGATCGGTATCGTACGTATGGCGGCGGGATACAGAGATGATACTGTACTGCGGAGGAAGAGGGAGATTCGATTCTCAACTTCGTTTAGACCCGCTGCTCCTTTCTATGACACAACATTGATTCCGACGTCTTTTGCACATCTTGACTAAAAGCAGAAATAAATAAACAATGAAGTTCAGTCTTTTGACCCTCGCTGCCACCGTCTCCGCCGTCAGTGCTTTCGCTGTAAGTAATCAGGGTCTAGATCAACCCATAGCTAGTGGGAATGGTATGGGTTCGTAATTCTCACAATTTGCCGCTTTCTCGTGAACGAAACCAAATGATTGCCAACCGATATTAATCGAATTACAGCCTGCGGCCACCACTCGTTCTTCCACTGCCTTGAACGTATGGGGAGATAAGGACTACTTGATTGCTCCTTCTATCCTGTCTGCTGATTTTGCCAAGCTCGGTACTGAAGTCGACAACGTGTTGGAAGCCGGAGCTGATGTTGTCCACTTTGATGTTATGGACAACCATTACGTCCCTAACTTGACCATTGGACCTATGGTTTGCAAGGCTCTTCGTGATCACGGAGTCACTGCCCCTATTGATGTCCACCTTATGGTTTCCCCTGTTGACGAATCTATCTCTGCGTTCATTGATGCTGGAGCTTCGTACATCACCTTCCACCCTGAGGCCACCTCCCACGTCGATCGATCCCTCCAGTTGATCAAGAACGGTGGATGCAAGGCCGGACTTGTTTTCAACCCTGCCACTTCCCTTGATGCTGCCAAGTACGTTATGGACAAGCTTGACATCATTCTTCTCATGTCTGTCAACCCTGGTTTCGGAGGACAAGCCTTCATTCCTGCTGTCCTTGACAAGGCCCGAGAAGCCCGAAAGTTGATCGATGATAACAACCTCGACTGCCGTTTGGAAATTGATGGAGGTGTCAAGGTCGACAACATCCGGGAAGTTGCTGAGGCCGGTGTTGACATGATGGTTGCCGGATCTGCCATCCTGAAGGAACCCCGTACCGTTGAAGCATACAAGGAAACTATTGATGCCATGCGAGCGGAACTTGCCCTGGCAAAGAAATAAACAGTCGAAAAAATCGCAAACGGCCACGTTTTTTCAAAATCCGCTAAGTTTCTCCCCTCTTCACAGAAAATCAGTTCATCAAAAATAAAAACATCATAAATTAGATTATCAAATAACTTGGGTACAAATTGTGTTCAACAGATACTAATCACTCGGAGGTGGAGCGGAAGCGACGGACGAAATTGAATCTCGGAGAGTGGCGAGAAGAGGTGGCGTGTATTTACGCAAAAGTATTGTACATCAAATAATGGAACATTGACTCGCTACATTGGAACGCGACGATGTGTTCGACTCACGTGTGCTTTATCCTCGTGGCCCGAATACTAGTCCAAAGAACATGTCCTAACAAGTTTTGACCGATGTCCATCCAGTTATCTGGGGTGAATAATATTCGTTTGATAAGAATTATTGAGAGACATACTTGCAGTGTAATCAATTCAATGGCATTTAATGCGCCAGAATATCACTGCAATAGTTGTCATGCGACGGAATCAAGGGAAACTTCTGACGATAAAACCGTGACTTTCGTTTGCGTCCATATTCAAAAATCATTTGTTCCTTTCTCTTTATCTGCTATTCACTAATATCTAGATCGAACCAGTGCGGAGAGCTGCAGGAAAGAGTCAATCATCTTCCACAGGTGATTGTAATTATCATGAATTCGTGGTGTGTGTAGTAACCCTGCTTCCAGACACAAACTCTTATGTTTTAGAACGCCATCTGTTGTCAGTATAATGGTATTTCCCAAACCAACATGATTTTGATTACTTACGCGTTGTGTCTGATTGTCGAAGTCACGATGACGATCGCGCAAAGTACTTCAGGCAGGTTGCGATGCAAATTGTCTGCATCCGAAGACACGCGGCAAAGACTGGCTTTAACATGGTACACATCGCTCTACCGACCATTTGCAGACCCATCGTTCCACCTGGCAGAAAGCTTACTAAGTACCAAAGCAGGGCAACAAGTTGCACTCCTACAAAAGGTGTTTTTGGTCACATGAAACGGGAAGCGCATGGTAGAAAAAAGATTGAAAGCAGTTCACGATTTCAGTTTCTTCGATTCGTCTGAATTGCGTTTTGATTCATTCCGCTTCAATTGGGTCAATTCGCTTCATATTTTGCGTCATCTTTGTCGAAATAAAACTCACCCGACGATATTATCACCAAAGCGTATCCCTTCAAGCCGCCTTTCGTGCAAGTGAGATACAGCGTCGTCATCATACTCCCAAGATATATTATGGTAAAGGGCATTCGTTCCATCGTACACATACTATAAAGATGTTCTTTCGGGCCTTTCATAATGCCAAAGCTTCCCATGAAGGTGATCGATCCGCAAGTGAAACTCAAAGCAAATTTTTGTGGCTTTACTGCCAGCATGGGGACTCCAACGAAAAAGGCCAACCCGAAGAAGACAGCCGATAAGAACAAAAGCGCGCAAAACACCTTTGATGACAGTTAAAATTACACAACGGGAGAAGTTGAAGGAATGGAGAGCGTCGATCAGGGAAAAGAAAGAATCATTGAATGTATCCAACGCTAACACACAATCATCCGAGCGTAGAAATAAATACTTCGTACATGACAACACCGATTATGGATTGGTCTGTTCCAGATAAATGGAGTAGAACTTACCTTGAAGCGTTGTTGATAGCCCATGCCCATAATCTTTTTCGGCATTTGTGCCTCCATTGACTGCTTCATGGTTTCAAATGAGAACCCTGGAAGATTTTCTGCGTTGAAGAGGGGCAAGACTTCATCAGTATCGATCGAGAACCAGCTTGACGACGACACGTCTCCGTTCTCTGCTGCTTTTTGCTCATCATACCAGCTGCCAAAAGAGGACGACATGTTGATGGATATATTTCGGATTCGGTGACCTTTTGTTGTGGGGTATCGTATCACTATGTTGGTCGTAAAATAGTCTTTTGCCTGTCTGTCTTTTGACGTCGCCGATCACAGATCAGAGTTCAATGCACACGAACCGGAACAAGGTGTCGTGATGATTTCGCCTTTAAACTGCGCTACGCGGTAACATAATTACTACGAAGTAAATCAAAATATTATTGATGAACCTAGTATGTTTTTTAATCTTACCTTCACCGTTCTCGTAAGATCTTACCGTATTGCTCGTCAGAACGAAGAGACGAAGTCACAGTGAAGCGTCAAGTCTGATAAAGTCTCATCAAAAAGTCACCAGTTTGACCCCAGTGTTCGACTTTCGAAGTTCGATTTACTTGTAGGGACTTGATTAGTCTCGTTTTTGAACTGCGGTTTCAATTTCAACTGACAACTGCGAGCCGAAACTCCTTACCTTCATCATCTCAACAGAGACAAAGAGGAAGAAAATGAGAACGAGAGGAAGTCGAGAAGGAAGTTTTCTCAAAAACAGAAACGACGGAGCAACTGATCCTGTACATTTCGGTCAATTGCGTCCTGCCTTGCCATCAATCAAAGAGTTGACCAACATAAAAACCGATTTGAAATAAATTACACCGATAATCATGAGCACGCGATCGCTACTAAGTTCGACAACTAAAGACGGTGACAAACAAAAATTCAAAGTGGTGCTTTTGGGCGATGAATCGTCAGGAAAGACATCCATTATTCGGCGTGCTGTGGAGGACAAGTTTTCCAAGGAGTACGAGGCGACTCTTGGTGTCGATTTGTTCACGAAGACAATCTGTACACCGGGGAACAAAGATATCCGACTCCAAGTATGGGACACATCCGGGCAAGAACGATTCAAAGCGAGTATTCCATCTTATGTCCGTGATTGCCACATTGCAATCATAGCATTCGACGTCACGTCTCGCGAGCAATTTGGTTCTATCGAGAAATGGGTGAATCAAGTTTCAGAACTGCGCGAGCAAGATGAAGTTTGGATTTTCATCGTCGCAACAAAATGCGATAAACCTCTTAGCCAGCGTTGTTTCACACAACAAGAAGTGGACACCAAGCTACAAAAGTTACAGAGACAAGAAGCACCGAACAACAATATTGTGAGTGTGTTGATTCTCGTATAGGACTTTGGAGTCGTTTCTCTTGACCGCACCGAACGAAACCAACTAACTATGTGCCTTCTTCCGATATTTCTCTGTTCGTACCACAGCTTCAATATATCGAAACATCAGGAAAAGCCGGTTTCAATATTCGCAAGATGTTTTACAGTATGACGACAAAATTGATTGAACAAACAAGTTAGACATGGTAGTTGGTGGTGGTGGTGTTTCCGGTCGATAGGATTCGGACGAATAATTCTACATCGGACTTGAATTTCAGAGCTCGAAAATCAGCGGGGTATCGATGCGTTGGAATACATGGTACAATCAGAACAATTTTGTTGTATGGCTTAATTTTCCCCCTTATTCGTCTGTTCCAAGCTCAGTATTTGGAAGGTGACTCGCCAGTGATCTGAACAGACGATTAAAGAGAAGGAACGACGATGCGGGACGGAGTGGGTCAAAAACTTTAAAAAAATGTGTAAAACCTTGTGTTGGAATTGGACGTCGCCCTTTAATCGACCTTCTAAATACTACGTAGAATATAGCTACTCCCTTACCAACTAGGAATCACAGTTCATGTGGTCAGTCCGTCTTTGTGACTGTCAAGAATCAGAATTTAACAAATCGGTTCCTGATCCCATTAGTACATCCCCATTAGCTCCTTTGAGAACTCAGCGGCAAAGTCGTCGTCGTCACTATCGGTATTGCTCCCTTCACTTGAATTGTCAACATTTGATTCTCTCAGTACTTTTTGCACAGGTTGAATGCTGCTTTTCGCCACTCCAGGTGTGACTGTGTGAAGCAAGAATGGAGTTGGATTGCGTCGAGTCATACTCCAAAAGCATTCCATCAGCCAGGCTGACTTCACTAATCTACAACCAGGTATCTTTCTTGCTGCTAACGCCTTATCTGTACCATCCTTTGCCGCGACGACATGAGTTACAGTGTGATCAACTGCATCTTGTGTCTAGAAGTTTCAGGAACGCGTTAAAATGACAAGTCAGATTTTCACTGAAAGTAAAATGTTACTGATAAAAGCATGTGAGCATGTCAGGCACAAAACCAATTCAACTTTCGCCCTTACCTTTGCACCCAGGTTTTGAGCATAACGAACAAAATGCGGCCTAGCGGAGCCGGCACCAATGACCTGTTTATGCAAAGGCACCAAACCACTTAAAACCATGTTTGACCCCATCAGTACCTCTCTCCTCATTTCTCTCAATGTCTGCGGGACAGTCTTTCGGTTCCCTTCTGAACTCTGTCGATAATACCGTCGGTGGAGGTTTTCTAATATGTTCTTGGTCCAGAGTAATTGTTCGTCACTGTTTGTTGGGGCAGAACCAGAGAGGTCTGCACCGGCAGCATTATTGATATCGGCGAAGCCAACAAATGGTTTCCAATGGTATGGTCGAACCAGAAGTAAATTATCTGGTGGTTCTCCCTTGATTGTCGAATTGCTATTATCTTTCGCATTTGCCCAAACGTCTTCCCGATCATCGACAACTGCTGTCATGGTTCCTCCACAGGGAAAAATCCGTTTCAGACTTTTTACATCTCGCCCCAAATCACCCACATCGGTTCGGGAGACAATGCGACTCCCAAACACCCTTTGCCTCAAATCTTTTGCCTTCAGCTCCGACTCTTCGGCAGAACGCAGTCCCAATCGCATGTGTTCGAGTTTTTCTTTGGTCATGCGCTCGTACTTTTTGGCTTCCCCTTTGTCTTCCACGGCTTCGCTAATTTGGAAAGAAACCTTCTTCTTCTTCTTCGGTGGTTTTGTGTTGCTCTCCTCCCCAGCGTTCTCAGTACCGCTGCTTTCATTTGTTACAGGAACTTCGTCAATGGTTCGTTTGTTTTCAGCTTTCAAATTTTGTGAAAACTCCTCCTCAGCTAGTTTCACGTCATACCGCAATCGCTCCAACTCATCCGAATCCATAGCGGCACCCGCCAACTTCCGACAAAGAACCATAGCGATTTCTTCTGCATATTGACGGGTACCTGCGGTATACACAGATACCTCGTACATGTCTTGAACCCCTTCTAAAAATTCCTTGACATAAGGTCTCAATTTGACGTAATGCTGTGACCGCAGATGCACGTGCCGAGGATCCATTCCCTTTTTTGCAGCGGAGTCGGCACCTTCAAAAATTGGCAAGCTGATGGTGCGAACATCCCCGTAATGTTCTGCTCCTGGATCAGAGGTCACGTATTTTATAGCCCTTGCATCAGATGTTGCATGAACCAACGTGTGATCCAAATCCAACACCAATGAGAGTCGCTTTTGCCTAAGTAGTCGCCTCGAATCTAAGAGAGCCATGTTCTCACTTTCTCGTTGGGATACTATCATCGTCACCCCACCAGATACCGTCACCTGAGAAGTTTTTTCAGTGTTGTTATTGTTAGATTCTGTTTGAAAGTTTTTATCTTGGTTCTTCAAAACTCCACGCGCGCCACATATGACGCACATTCCATCAAGAAATGTTGGATGCAAACATTCCTCAATCACCGCAACAATAAGTTTGTGTTGCGACTTGTTTTCTCTTAAACTATTTAAGATTCTGAGTATTCCTGTTGCCGGAGCATGTATGGGTAAAGTTTCCTTTGCTTTCGTAGCCGTCGCAGTCGTTGTCGGCGGAAGGGTCGTAGTGGAAGTCGAAGGTGCAACAGTTTTTTTTTCTGGGTGTGTTGATCCCGATTCATTGTTTTCGGATTTCGTTCTGGTTGATACCTCCGGTTTTCGATTATTCTTTGCAGCAAGCAACTCCTTTAGACTCATTCCTTTCGATTTAGTTGCTGACAACGATGAAGATTCATTGCTAGTCTGCTTGCTTTGGTTCTCGCTCTTCTCAGGGACAGCAACTGCAACCGTCAGTTTTTGGGTCTTTTTCCGTCTACTGGGTCGTTTGTGTTTAGGGGCAACTACAGTCGCCGGGTTGTTGTTCTTGTTGTTGTCACTTCGTTTGCATACATGTGCGATCATTTCTCCTTTGCGAACAAACGATCCCGAACTAACCACCCAATGATCGATTACGACATTTTCCCCTGGAATTACCACGTCCGTGGCTGTAGCTTGGCGTTCATCGTTCTGCCCTTTTCCATCGCCGTCATTCCTACTCGTCGACATGGCCAAAGTATAACTCTGGTAGACTTGGGAAAAAGTTACTCAAGATATCGAATCGCTCTCTCGATTGTCCCTGTTCATGCACCTTTATCACTTTCTTATTCACTGATCACAAGTCCATTCATTTTGCTCAAACGGCGTACGAAGTAAAATTATTCAACTTCAAGACTTGATTTTCACGAGACAAGAAATTTAAAAAAACATAGGCAATAATAAAATGAAGTACAGAGGTAATAATCTTACTGTCATAAGAAGAGATGGTTCTCAGTTTTCCATCGGCGTGAAACCATCGATATTATTGTCCCATTTTATCACTACTCTTATCCTTAATCTAAGTGCAGACGTAGGCCAAATTCAAATTGGAAAGCTGCAAAGAGATGCATAATGATATTCCAATCCTCGCAACGAAGTGAATCGGAAAAAACTAAGATGGCATCGAAGGCATTGGATACGGAGTCTTTCGAAAGTCGAAACTTCCTTCAACCGGAAGTGAAAGGAAGTGCTTGGTGCTTCAAACAAGGATCCTTTTACAATACAATTGAGTCCACACTTCGGTTCATCTATTTCTGAACGTTCCAGTCGAGTTCCATTGGATTTGCAGGTTCCTCCTTGTCAGAATGGCCGTGTCCGTGGTCACTATAGAACAAAAATGAAACAGATCAAATTGAAGTCAGTAAATCGTAACCAAAAGCACCAAGTAAATGGAAGAGGGCAGTTTGAATACGTACTGTCCGTCGCAATGCCCGTGTCCATGGCTGTGATCGTGCCCACTACCCAAAGATTAACGCGAATTGTAGATGTTGTGGTGCAATCGCCACCAAAACCGAGGTTGGAAAGACGGATAAAATGTGTCAGCGTTAGATGGTGCTCCTGATGAAGATGAGTGCCATAAAAAATCCTGAAAACTTACTGATCGTCGTGACTTGTTTCTTCCTTGTGATCATGGCCGTGTTCATGGCCGTGCTCATGGCTACAAAGAAGGAAACAAAAGCACAGGCAGATTGTTAGATTGGATGTAACGAGAATCCTCATGCCATTTTGCTTTTCACCTAGTGTCAACGATCAACCAAGCTTTCCAACAAGTGAAACTTACTGCTCGTGGTCGTGACCCTCACACTTTCCATGGTCGTGCCCATGGTCATGCCCCTCGCTCTTCTCTTTCTCGTGATCGTGTCCATGATCGTGTCCTTTGCACTCTCCGTGATCATGCCCATGGCTATGTCCGTGATCGTGGTCCTCGCTCTTTCCATGATCATGTCCATGTTCACTTCAAAACATATTTTGCGTCAAAAACAACCAATTTTAGTAAAGGATCCTCGAAAAGCAGCTCTTCAATATGAATCCAATTATCATTCGTCCCGTACGGTACACATTGCAGCAAAAAAATGAATTTTTTCTTGTATTACGTACTGATCTAAGGTACACTTTTGATCCCCGTGGTAATGCGCGTTTGGGTCGTCGTCTTTCAATGCCCGGATTTCTCCGTCCTTGTCCTTGAGTTCCGCTCGCAAGGTTCCGATGTATCCACGTAGGATCACCTGCTGAGCGGGAGTCAACGCTCCAAGGCAGGTCTTTACTTTCTCGGGAATGGGATCTACCATTTTGTCTGTTTTCAGATTATGTGTGGTTGTGTGGTTGGGCTTCCGTTCGGTGTCAAAAATATACCGGTAAAGAAAGTGAATCTGTCGATCAAGATCTTACCTCGAAGTAAGGCCTTTTTCGATTGTGCTGCTTTTAAAAAGCGTAATTTACTGCTTGTACTTCTTACGGTAATTACTTCGTATTTTACTAACTTCTTCTTGTTCGAAATTCGAAACTAAATAAGGTATGTACCGGTAGAACGCATTAAGCTCGCTAGTAACTTACCACCAGCAGTAATTACGAGTACGAGTAATTACTCAAATTGGCTCAAACTCAGGCCAATTCAAAAATCTAAACTATTATTGCATTAACTTTATTCCAGATTGCTAAACAATGTGTTCTTCTAAAAGTGATTTTTTTCTGCTTATTCAGTGTTGATTGTCTGTTTTGCGCATCAGCTGCAGGGAGAATACCATTTTCATCAAAAGTAAATTTATAGAAAGTAAGAACCAAGTGTTTGGAGGTATGACTAGTACTATCCCCAGAATTGGATATTTTGTACTATGCTAGTTTACCTTTATAAGGGAAAATCTGGCAAGGGTTGAAATGAGTCAAATAAATATTGTACACACTGCATGGTAATGGACACTTTCTTGAATTGACAAACTCAAAATACACAAAAACTGACTCAAACCATAAAAAATGCATCAATTTACTATTCAAATAAACACATTTTATGGCATTGAAAAGATTCCATAATGGTTGAAAACCCAGTGGATTGGTTCAACATTGAAAACTACAGGAATAGTTGCAGGTATCAGCTTGCCATTTTCCTTACTTTCACAGGGTCTTCAAAGAAGACACAAATGCCAGACATCATTTCCATTGCTATCACAAGCCCCCTTGCTCTGCAATCAGTTGACGTCTGAATCAACAAAACCCAGTGAAACAGAGGCATAGACTGTTTTCTCCCTGAAACATGTTTGTTATTTTCCCCTTTCTCTCCCCCACATGTTACTGTAAGGAAAATTTTAAACCAGTGGTGGTCTGTGATTCTGTCTACATGAGTTTGGAATGAACATGAACGTGTAGGAAGGGCACCACATTGTAGTTGGTTAGTTTGATTGCATCTCACAAACCCTGGAATTTCAATGATAGTATGGTGTTATGTACTGTAAGTAATAAATCACTATCATGGCGGTAACAATTTTTGTTTGCATTGTTGGAAGCGGACAACAAGAACAAGGTCGACTTGTACTTTATCCCGGAGGGCCAGCACAGGTTCGTTTTCAGTGGTGCAATGTGTTGGTGACATCCCAACTTGCTGCCTTTGACTTCTGGGAGTAGAAAAATTGTACGTATGCTCCTTTGTTGATTTCTGGTCTTACTGTTGATGGTCTTCCGGGTGGTGGTCTCGGGCGTTGGGAATGCCCGAGTGCCTCGGAACGTATCGGGTTTTTGTTCAGTGCCGTTGGCCATCTCAAAAATACAAGTACATAATACCACGACTACGAGTGGTACAATAAAATTTACGAGTGACGGGACTAAGACTAAAAACATTCCTTCCGGTATCTCGTAGCGCAACTTTCAACTATTTCTGTTTTTAAAGTCGCTCGAAAGATGCAGAGATAGAAATTGTGTTTGGGGATAAACGTGGTACCACTGCCAAGCAAGACCGGGTTTTAAGCCGAAGCCTGACGTTTTAGTAAGTAATGACTTTGATCTGGCACGAGTCCGATATAATAACTGTTTCTTGCATCGGTGCGCAATACCAGTACTGGGAGATTTTTGAACCATCCAGTTCCTTTAACAATACGGCCTTCACGTACCGGTACCACACTCATTAAGGTTACTGGCATCTACTCCGTATCTAATTCTTTATCTACATACTATTTTCTACGTAGAACCTCGTAGTAGGATGCTACGGCCGTTGGCGAAATCCGTGCTGTCTCGTTGAGCGCCTCTAGGTCGCGTCCAACAACTAAAAACAACAACGAAAAAGACCTGTAATGCCGTGCGTAATAGTATTAACTCCTAATTACGAAGAAGTAATAATACTACTGGTATCGCATGTCATTCCGGTTCCGGCACCGGTGTTTTTTTTGACGGTTTGTTTTGATGACTAGCGGTTCGTAAGGTTTTTACCGTACTAACAGCAAGGGACGCCAACAACAATCAAAACATCCGAAAGCACAAACCCGAATCAAACTACAACTACGATTCCAACGCCAACTTTGAAGTGGTCTATCACCAGATTGCTTCAAAAAATAGTACGATTAAAACGAAGCATCAGGAGGAAGTGAGGAAGAGAAAGCTAACACAATTCTTAGAAGTTACTGCTTACAAATAAGATAATCGCTAAAATCCTTTTGGATCTTCAAATCCGTTCCAATCGACTCGACCTGAGTACGAACCAAACGAAACCAAACTCTACCAAACGATACGAAACGGCGCGAATCAGCACCGGATTCTTGCCGTTGAACAACTTGTGAATTGGATACTAACAAACCGCGCCGATCTCTGTTCCCCATATTATATTAGCACCGCAATGACCAAATCAAATTCAGATACAGAGGCACACAAGGCCGACATCGAATCGGGCAGCAACTGCCAGAATAGAATGAATTCATGCTTCCGGAAAAGGCGCGAGCCGATAGTCATTGAGACACCCATCGGAGTGACGCTTCGTGGCAAAGGTCAACTTCGGGCCGCCGTCCAAACTGTAGTGTTTGGAGCCCTGCTGATGGGATACGGCGTATTCCACGCCGTTTCAACGACATTCACTGAGGAAGATACCCTTTCCGATGAACAATTTCTTCGATATCTGCAGCAAGAGGATACCAACAGTACCTTTGTCGATCCTCTTGTAGGAACTGAAGCTATTTCTTGTGATGACATGAAAAAGGCCGGTTCATGGTGGGAGACCATCCTTTACTGCATAGGAATTTTTTACATGTTTCTTGCGCTCGCTATTGTTTGTGATGAATTCTTTGTGCCGGCGTTGGAAGAGTTATCGGGTCCGCGCCGATTAAATATGAGCATGGATGTTGCAGGTAAGTTGAAATCAAGTTAAAGTTACTTTTCTTTTGTTGTTTTTGTTGTTACTGTTATTGTTATTGATGTTCGTTCTATTCTAGTAGTTGCTCTGAAAGCTTAAAAATGGAATTCCTTGGCGGAAGACTCTTCTTCTCAACTAGTTTTTTCTATTTCTGCGATCGATTTTCTCCCCCAAACCACCTCAAAACTCTCTTCTGCAGGTGCAACGTTAATGGCAGCGGGTGGATCAGCCCCAGAACTCGCTACCTCTCTGATCGGTACTTTCAGGCAATCTGAAATCGGTTTTGGTACCATTGTGGGATCTGCTGTTTTTAATATCCTATTTGTCATCGGGATGTGCTCCCTTCTTGCCAAGGACGTCTTAACTTTGACGTGGTGGCCATTGTTTCGCGACTCGCTCTATTACACTATTGGACTCGTAATGCTTGCGGTTTTTACTGGCTTCCACACCAAAAATGAAATTCAGCTTTGGGAGTCTTGTGTGCTTTTTGCGATGTACCTCGGGTATTGTTTGCTCATGTGGCAAAACAAGAACCTGTACAAGGCGGTCACTGGAAAAGTCCTCGTATATCCTGACGAAGACGAAGAGCCCGAAGAGGATGCTCGCACCGCAAGCAACGGCAGCAGTGGTATTGGTCGCAACGACGACAACGTCAATCGGGATAACGAAGCCGGCGAAAATGCCGAAGATACAAGTACTGCATCTAACATGCAAAGGCAATCTTCCAAGGGCAGCGTCCAAAGTTCGAAGAGTCATGCTAGCCTTGCGAGCCATCGGAGTCAGCGAAGCTATCGAGGCAGCGACAGATCGACTGCCAGTCATCCACACTTTCTCTGGCAAGGAACCTTTCGAGCTGGTATTCTCAAACTTCTCAAAGATGGCGACTCTTGGGCAGATACGGCAGGTGCAGGAATGGTTTCCAAGATCATGGGTGATGCCGATTATGTTTTTGAACAGGTTGATAAGGATGGAAACGGCCACATCGACAGAGTGGAACTGAGACAACTTTTTGACTTGTTGGAATGCAATGCCACTCCCGAAGAGATGGAGGATGTCTTTTTGCAACTCGATTCGAACAAAGACGGCGTGGTAAGTCTCTTTTGGTCTTCTGCGAGTCGTTGTGTTTTTAGCTACTCGTGTGAGGTGTAAGGTGCGAGCGTGTGTTCGTGCGTGTGTACATTGTTGCAATCCAACGCTAATCTGTTGACCTATCCGTTCTTGCAAAAATAGATCAGTCGCAAAGAATTCACAGAATGGTATTTTAGATCCGAGGAACGAATCATGTCTCAGGTCCGACATGTCTTCGACCAGATTGATGTAGACAAGTCGAACACTCTAGACAAGGAGGAGCTGAAAACGTTGTTGTCTACTCTCGATCCACACGTCTGCGACGAAGACGTAGAATCTGCGCTTTCTGAAATGTACAGGCATGGAGACCCAGATGAAATATCGTTCGAAGAATTCAGTGAATGGTACAAGCATTCCATGATCTACGAAAGGCAGAAACAGATGATTGAGGAGGATATGGGGGGAGTCTGTGACAATCTGTACCCTCCAACAGCTGGAGGTTTCCGAGATTGGGTTTGGTATATTATTTGCCTTCCCTTGGTGTTTGTGTTGACTTTTACAGTTCCTGATGTCCAAAGACCAGGGTATGGAAAGTGGTGCTATCTTACTTTCCTCATCTCTATCGCATGGATTGGCGGCTTCTCGTATTTCATGGTCGACTGGGCCGAACTTGTGGGAAACACCTTTAAAATTCCTAGCGAATTAATGGGTTTGACCATTCTGGCAGCTGGAACTTCAGTTCCTGATTTGCTCTCTAGTGTGATCGTAGCTCGACGCGGTCAAGGTGACATGGCTGTATCATCGTCCGTTGGAAGTAATATTTTCGATATTCTTGTGGGTCTTCCTGTTCCATGGATGTTGTACTCGGCTGTACACAAGGCAGAGCCCGTGAAAGTGAGTAAAAGAATCCAATCAAATGGCGGACCAAAATCGATTCCTTGGAAAGAATTTCGTTCTCACACTCATTGTCGTTTCCGCAGATCGGATCAGAAGGACTTGTGAGATCATTACTAATTTTGGTCGGTATGATAATTTTGGTAATTGGCTCTGTTCATTGTCAAGGGTGGAAGTTGACGAAGATATTGGGTGGAATTATGTTCTTGTTTTACATTTTGTTCCTGGTTCAAGCTGTTGTCCTTGAATTGCCGTTTAAGGTGTGCGTATAGGAAGCAGAATTGCAAGAATATTAGTTTAGTTTTCACATCAATGCTACTATCGCCGCCGCCACCACCACCACCACCATCGAATATTGGGCGACAGGAAGTTTAATAATGTTTAAATCATGAAGCAGAGTATCACCGTCATTCACAACGGGGACAGGGAGAAATTAATTGGTCGAGAGCCACGGAATGTATTTATTATATAATATTATGAATAAATCAATGAATGTTTCAAAATGCGGTAGTTACTTCTCAACAATCGCATCAACTGTACCACGTACTTCTCATACTAGTACGAAGACAGACTTTCTAGGTTTGGTCCATTTGCACTCGATTCCATGTCCCGGTATCTGAAACTGTGATCGCACTTTATCGTTCCATTAAACTCACTTCCCATCAACAAGAGCCCTTCGGTGGAAACTCTGGGGCAACGGCGAAGACGCAGCCTTTGCAACCGGATTTTTTCTCTTTCAGTTCTTTGTTACAATGCCAACCGAGTTTAGAAAAGCACATGCTCTATTAGAATTTTTGATCGACACGATGATTACAATTACTTTCTGTCTGGCATTGCAGTACAAGCATGAGCAATATATTTTATTCCTGCTTAGTAATAGTTTTGTTTTTCTAAAATAAAAAACAACAGATGCATTCTTCTCCTACCGGTACCGTTTGCATCGATACGAAATACAAGTACTTCGTAGTAAATTTCCCTCACACAGTTTCTTCGTTGTCAGTGAGAAATCTGCATGGTACGTAGGTACATGGCTAAAAAGGGTCCTGTGGTGTGCCTCCTTCGTATTCACTTAATGCGTCTGAATCACTGCATTCAAACTAGCGTAAAAGACGAATCCGCAGTACGTCCTTCACTGCTTGAGTCGGTGTACTTCAGGATATCGCAGGTGGCTGTTTCAACAATCAGTTGCATTTCAGAACATTTTTTTGGGATCACTCGGTTGCATGAAATCAGATGTAGGTGGAAAAAAAAAGTACGCACCAAAAATCGAAATCTGTTCGTGCAATATCTGATGATACCAAGTCTATTTGTATTCTGGATACTTTTCGCAAAGTCCGCAACTTGTTGTCTTTACCAATCAATGAATGTCCACGTCAATCTGTGGACTTCGATAGTACGAAGATTTTCACCTCGTTATTTCATATCCTGTCACAGCGTCCTTCATGCTGACAATAACTGGATCGCCACCCAACCAATAGTACGATATTTGCAAGAACTGCCCGCCTTTGATCTCGGGTGCGTGATTTCTGTCGGCATTGAGAAGTTTACACGAGTATTCACTTTCGCCGTCAACGACCACAACGGAGAATGAATGGTTGTTGTCTTCCTTGTCACGAGTCTCATAACTTTGATTTTTCGGTGTGGTCAAATCAGTTTGTCTCGCGAGTCTTACTCTGACGAGAGCATCGCGCACATCGAATTTCTTGGCGTCACGAGATGTGGATCGAAACTCTGCGGTCACGTCCGGTTTTCCCGAAATGGGTTGAAATGTCAGATTCTTTTTTCTAATTTCACTGCTGAATCTCTTGTTCGCCCTCCTTTCTCTACATGGTGCTGTCGTTGGGTTTGAACGTGCGTTGCTAGTTTCTTTCGACGTATCCGGGGTATCATTTTTGCGACCGAGTGGAAACCTCTCGCTCCCTTCTGCACTTTCTTTGGCGTCGGTGTCGATGTCGATGCGATGAACGAATGACGAATCCTCGTCCACTTGGTTCGACGAGAGACACTTTCTGAACTCGTTCATGACCCATTGTTTCGGTTCACGGTCCAGGAACTTTTTCATCAAATTTCGGATGGCTCTTGCTCGTATTTCCTTGTCCGGTAAGTCGCTATCCGCTAAAAATTTGAGGATGACGCCAAAAGTGTTTTCGTTCGGTTTCATCCGGGGATTGGTCTCCGATCGGTCGATGAGGTTTCTCAGCAGAGCCGTGATCTTGGTGGCGGATCTCGGATCACGCGTGTACGACCAAGCCTTGATGACGCTGTTGTAACTCACTACACTGGGGTGCATGTTTGGATCGTCCGAGGCTTCCATTCGTTGCAGCATCCGTTCTGCGCGTTCGGCTGCTGATGATTTCCGGGAATACGCCAAGCAATCCAACACAACACTGTAATTCACCCCGTTGGGCTTGACGGCCAATGTCCCATCTCTGTAGTATTGTTCCATCCTTGCTAAAAGTGCAATGGCTCGGTCAGAAGCTTGGGGTGATTTGGTTCTGACCCATGCCTTGAGAACGTTGGTCAACGTGATGTGTGTCGGCGAAGCTCCACCGCTGTCCCGAGTCTTCGATCCATCCACCATTTCCAAAAACAAGGCTTCCGCACGTTCTCCGTTCCCCGCCGTTCCCCACGCCGAAATGACGGAATTCCAACACGCCGCATCCGGTTTCATTCTCTTGTCACCATCGAGGTGCATTCGTTGCAAATCTCTCAGAATAGCCTCCGACTTTTCGGGGGCTTCCGGTCGATTGGATTTGATCCAGGACTGCATCACGTTTGTGTGGGTGACGACATCGGGTTTGTAACTCCCGTTGTTTCCGCCATCGTTCGGGTCGATCATTTTTTGGAGCAAGGCCTCGGCTCGGAACGGCGCGTCTGCGTCCGATGAATTGCTCCAGGCGTTGATCGCTGTGGAAAACGAGATCGCGTCCGGGCGGGGATTCGTTTTCGGTTCTCGCGCGTGCGCGTCGCAAAACTCCAACAGTTTCCGTTCCGTCCGGATCGCTCCGTTCTTGCCCCTCGACAAGACACCGAGGACCGTATTCATGGAGGTCGCGTCGGGCGCGAGATCTCCGGGTGGAGGAATGGCGGCGTGATCGCTCTCGGGTTCGAAATTCATCGTTTTCCGGTCGTCGTCGCCGTCATTGGCTTCGCAGTGTTCCCGCGGCGCTCTCCGGAGTTCGTCGTACAGCGCCAAGGTTCGAGCCACGGCGTCCGGAGCGTCGGAGTGCGCCCAGCACTTCAGGACGATGTTGTAGGACCAGACCGTCGGATACGTGTCGACGAGCGCCGACAGTTCCTTCATGTTGTTCAGCACGGATTCGGCCCGGTTCGCGGCGTCGGACAGGCGCCGGTGTCCCTCCCCCCCGGAAGCGGCCCTCGAATACGCCCACAGCACGCTCTGAAAGGGCGCGATGCCCGGTTTCAGATCCGCGTCAAAGTGCAGCAAATAATCCCGGACCAGGTGGGCCAGCATGGTCTCGGCGCGCACGGCCTCGCCCGCACGAGCGAGCGCATCGATGCCGTGCTGGTAGGAAGCGAGGTTGGGCTGTATCCGGCTCGTTTCCCTCATCTGGTGGATCAGTTCTTCCACCCGACAAGCAATCTCCGCCAGAGCGTCGCTCCTTCGCGTTCCCTTGGAAGAAGCCATCCATCGCTCCAGCAACAAATTGTACGAATCGACGCTGGGGTTCGGCAGCGACGGGTCGGACATCATTTGCCGCAGAAAGGCTTCGGCTCGTTCGGATGCCCTCGTTTCATTGGACGCGAGGTGGGCTCGCAGAACGGCGTGGCACAGGTTCAAGCCAACCCGTGGATTACAGTCTTCCTTCCGGATCTCGCTCTCGCTCTCGCTGTTCTTATCGTTGTCGTTGTTGCAGTTTTTGTCGTGTTCCTCATCGGACCTCGGCGCGGTGGCATCGGCAAATTCGTAGTTGGGTCCCCCGTGCTGTTGCTGCTGCTGCCGCGCCACGGCCTCCCGGACAACCTGCTCGGCTTGCGCGGCCTTTCCGGCCTTGGCGAGCAGAGAGGCAAAGAGCTCGTGGGCTTCCTCATCGATCGAGAAGTGCGCGCTCTTGTTCGTCATGGCTTCCCGGCGCTGTCGTTCCTTCATCTGGGACCACAATTCTTCCGCGTGCTGGACCACCAGGGCAATGCTGCCATTCGCGTTCGACTTCGACTTTGCGTTCGACTTTGCGTTCGACTTGGACCGTCTCGGCCCGGAAGCGGAAGCGCCATCGCCGTCGGCATCGGCATCGTTTTCCGAGGCCCGGTGCCAGCACTCCAACACGGCCGCGTAATCTTCCGGCGTGGGGGGATCGCAGAGGACGTCCTGGTCCGCCAGTGCCGCCATTTGCATCAGCAGATTGTGCGCCCGCAGAGCCGAGTGCAGGGACCCGTGGTCCGAATTCTTCCAGGCCTGCAGCACCAGCGAGAATATCTGGCTGTCCAGGACCGCGGCCCCGGATTCGATCGTGACGGTTCCATTGTAATCGTAATCGCAATCGTCATCGCAATCGTCATTGTAATCGTCATTGTAATCGTGGATCGACGGATCCGAAGCCAAAGCCGAAGTGGAAGCCTCCCATCCCGACGGCGAAGAGAATCGATAATAATCTCTCAGGACCTGCTCGGCAATTTCTTCGGCGTGGTTTCCGTTTCCCTGGCGAACGGCTTGGTGCAAACCTCTCCAAAAGGATTTGGAAGCCAGTGTGGAATGTATTCGCCGCGGCTGTTTTTGATAATCACGAAAGGGGTGGTGCGGATTGTCGACGCAAACGTGATCATTGTTACGTTGGTTGTCCTGTGTTTGGAGGAGAATTCTCGGCTGTATCAGTCGGCAGTACGAAAGAGGACGTCGATAAGGCGTCCTCCTCAGCACAATGTTCGGAACTTTCGATGCGACCGATGATTGCATGGTGTTGTTGTGAAGAATTGTGTTCGTTCGAATTCTCTATAATGTTCTTCCGATTAGCGAGTCTGGATAGTGCTAGACGTTTCGAACAGATATAGAATGTTGAATGTTGGATCTTCACTCGTCGGTCGTCAAGCGAAGCTGTTTCTCGTGTTACTTGGATTGTTACCGGTAGGTATCTGTGTGCCGCTTCAGTGTTTCTTCATCAAAGTATGCAGTAATCTTAAGGTTATGCAGTGCAGTCTTGCCGATGACGATGATCCCGAAAGACACTCTTTTCTGTACCGTACGGGTTTTGCGGTATCTTAGCCATTGTTGGGGTTACACAGAGAATACGAAGTAGATCGGTTTGGAGAAGAGAGAAGGAAGGAACCGCCAACAGACCCTTTGGGTTCAGCAGATTTTGAAGTTGAAGAAAAGAGGCATCATCACGCTCCCATTCCTCGCGCGTTCTCCGCGTTCCATTTGAATTCTTTTTGTCATTGGGCGAGACACACGGCGGAGTGAAACAGATGGCGAATGGCAAGAAGTACGGTTCGTCATCCCCCGAAATCAACGTCCCCCTTTTTAATACGGATTGCTTTTAAGACGGAATTCTATGGAACATTTCGGGGGAATACCGTACGAAACTTTCCGCTCGCACCGCAGACACACAATTTTCGAGGACATTGACTCATGGATCCGGTTGTTGTCGTTTGTTCGCTCGTTCCTCCGAAAACATTCCATTCCTCGATCGCAACCGAAAATTACGGTGACTGAATCACCATCATCGCGACAACAGAAAAATAAATAATTCGACGGCAGTGACATAATTATTGTACGCACAAGTGCTGTCGCCACAACACCCATCATTTGCACGAGACGAGAACGAAAAGATCATGCCGCCGTCCCCATCGCCTTCGCAACAACAGCAGCAACCACAACCACCTCCCGGTTCCACCAACATCTTTCTCGATGCGTGGAGTCGATTCCACGACGGCCACGAGCGACTCAAGAATTCCGTTCATTCCTATTGGAGGCGGAACGCCTTTCTTTCTCCGCGACACACCGCCGGAAAAGTGGTGATGAGCTGCGTGTACTTTTCCATCCCGGTGATTGCGGCGTACTTTGGGGTGAACAAGCTCGTCGATGCCACCGAATCGGCGGCCCACGAACGGAGGGTCCGGGGGAGCAACAGCAACAACAGCAGCAGCAGCGGCGCCATGATCGGTGGAACGGAGGAGGCGGAATCGACCGGAACGGTGGGAGCCGGGGGATGGGGCGGGGGCGTCCGCCTGGCGGGGAACGACAGGGTGACAAAAGACGTGAATCGAATCAACCTGGAGCGGTTCATGAGGAAGCAACGAAAATTGAAGGAGAAACGGGAGCGAGAGGAAGCGGCGGCGGCTGCTGCGGCTGCTGCGGCTGCTGGTGCGGCGCGAGACTAAAGCGATCGATCGGCACGCTGCGCTACGACAGTGACGTCCCAATGCGGTATCTGTATCTGCTACCGCAGAATGTTGATTCGTTCGTCGCAATTAACTGTCTGCAGCCTTGAGAATGAAATAATTGTGTCGAATCATTGTCACGACGGCACGAATGGTACCGCTAGAAGTTGATGCCACGCACAAAATGACAACTTCAGAATGATCAAACAAAGGAGTGGAAAATGCGAGGCACGGCAGAAAAAGAAATTGCCCAATGGCAAGCGACAAACGTTCTGTGTGTTTGTCGTCGCACAATCTTCCACTTTGGCATCCGTGTTGATCGAGAATGGGTTGTCAGTGTCATCACTCTAAGGACTTTTCAAGATAGCTCCCCCCCCCCCCCCCAAATGAACAATTTTCCTCGACGCGATGCTCGGATTGCCGTTTTGGGACGGCAGAGAGAGGCGGGCGATGATTCGGGCAGCTTCGAACCGTAATCGGGAGACCCATTTCTTGCTCAAAAACGAACGACACGAAGCATTTCAAACTCAATGGGTCCCCATGAATGCGATAACGAAATTGGTTGGAGTCTGGCAACTTTGCCCAGGAGTTGTTGAGGTCTTTTTACAAGAAGGACGTTCGTTTCACTACTCAACAATGCGATGCAATAGTATAATAATATCATCATTATGCCAATTAATTGTAACAACGTTCGAAACAAAATCAAAGGAGCGATAAATCTTCCCATTCGGCCAAGGCCTTTTTCATGTCCCGCTGCGCACTCTTCAGTTTCCGTTTCCCCTTCATCATTAGAAATGCCACATCGTTCTGTTTCACGTCGCGACACGAATCGTCGTCGTTGTCGTTGTCGTCGTCGTCGCTGTCGTAGTCGTTCTTGAACACCGCTTCCTCCTCGTCCATTTCGTCCCGGGCTTTCTTGGACCGGGCTTCGTCCAGCAGCGCAACGAGTTCGGCCAGCTTGACTCGGGCTTTTGCCACCTGTTTCGAGATTGTTTTCATGGCGAGCTGGTCGTCGTCCAACAGGGCGTCTTCTTCGCTATCGTCGTCGTTGTCGTCGTCGTCGTCGTCGCTAAAAAAATCGTCGTCGTCCTCTTGCTTGCGCGAGAAAAGCGGGCC
This sequence comes from Pseudo-nitzschia pungens, assembly GCA_037355855.1. NCBI lineage: Eukaryota > Bacillariophyta > Bacillariophyceae > Bacillariales > Bacillariaceae > Pseudo-nitzschia > Pseudo-nitzschia pungens. The sequence continues at coordinate 2,206,190 of CM074758.1, forward strand.
CGTGCCGCCGCCACCACCAGCAGCATCGTTGTTGATTCGATCGACCATCGCTTCGTCCGTGGCCTGTGCTATAGTGTCGTCGATTTGCTCGTCCTCGCTCTTGGGAATCTCGTCTTCGAATCTCGAAAAGGGTTGCTTTTGTGTGTAGAGGGACAGACCGAGTTTGTTGAGGCCCTTGTTGACCTCCGACATGCGTTCGTCCGTCGTCTTGAACCCGCTCGGCAGGGACCGATTCAGAGCTCTCAACCGCGCCTCCAGATCGTCCTGGTCTCCGATGCGTTCGTTGCTGCTTTCTGGCCACGCAATGTCCCGGGATGGTTGGTTGTCTCCCGTGGTAGTCGGAAGCGGTTGCCGAGTCGGGCGTGAAAACAGGGCCGAGAAAGATTCATTGCGGGCTCGCGCCTGGTCGTCGTCTAGAAGGGTGCAGTTGCAGGCATCTTTCGTTTTGACGGGGCGGCTTTCATCGGTTTCGTGTCGTTGCTCGTCGTGGAGTTTTTCTTGCTCCATCGCTCGGATCAAGCACTGTCGAGATTGCTTCCAATATTCGTCTGCTTTGGAGGCATACAGCGCCGCAATGCGTTTCGTCTCTTCTGTTTCCTCCATCGTTGACGCCGGGGCTGAAGCCGCCGACAGGGCCTTCTCGTTCTCTTCCTCCGCCAGTGCTTCCAGCAGTTTGTGCGCTTCCAAGAATTTTTCTGCCGCGTGCCAAAAGTTTGACTCCGATTCCAGCTCTTTTGCTGTTCGCAAGAGTTCGAAGGTCTTCTCGATGCGCTCTTGGGGCGAAGATCCGGAGTCCTCGGGGGTTGCTGCTGGCTTGGTCATGACAATGTGTGTAAGCGTTGGGTCTCGAATCTTGACGATGGCAACGCACCACGGTCGAATGGCTTGCTGTTGTCGATTATTGCTGCAAGATTCCCTTGATGGTATGCAAAAGACAACCTCGGTTGGTTCACAGCTTTAGTTTGGGATGCAATGGAGGTTTCTGATGCGGCTATCTCTACTGGTACGGTGTGTTGAAATGGAATGCACGTCAAGCTTTGGATCACAAAACATTCGCGATAATAATATGAAACAAGACTTTATGGTACATTGGAAATAGTGCGATATTGAGGCGCGAACCACAAAGGCAATACCGGTACAGTAAATTCTGAGGATCTCTACGTAAGATTACCGTAGCTAATAAGATTTTCTTTCGAGATACGGATCACCTCAGGATTTTTACCAGAATTGGTACCTTACTGGACCTGTTAGTAATCATAACGCATAACGGTTGAAAGTAACTGTAAAAGTATGTTGTATGCTTAATGCTTAGATTATGGTAAGGTGTATTCTCAATTCATACCGGCAGCGGTGTTTCAAAATCCCAAGACTTGGGACGAAATTATTAGTACAGCCTTCTGATTTGAAAGTCTCGAGAAAAAAATCTAAGTGTGAATAGTTGCCGGAACTCCTTCATACTCGTATGGTACAGTAATCTTAACCTTAACGATGAGACGGTAAGATTTTTACGAGGCAGATGGGAACGAGTTCCGTTCGACTCTCCGTGCTGTTACCTGTTGGCTGTTGGCATGAAGAAATGATGTAACCTGGGCCCTCCAGTTTGTTGTTCTTGTTCTGTTGCGTTCGCGGTTCACGAATCAGTTGCCAGTTTCCATCAGTCTCACAAGGCCACCGGTAAAACCCAAGTATGTCCAAGAATACGGAGTTGTGTCCAAGAGACAACAGCATGGGCAATGATAACGATGGCTTCGTTACCATCACGGATCCGAATGTGGAAGTGACTCTGCCCACGCTCAAATACGGATATCGGACGACGAAATCGAATTGGGACGAACTGATACAAATCATCGAAGTGGATCACGACATTCCCAGACTTTCTCGGAGTCGGGCACAGCAGCACGAGTACGAGGTCTTTCGATATCACATGAAGCAACAATATAGATCTACCGTGGACTTCATTTTGATATCCAAGTTCGACTTCGATGCGGTTTTGCCCTCGGTGGCACCGAATGCTAACGACGAGAAGGATTTGGAGAAGAAGTGGATCGCCCATCCATGTCTGAAGGACGTCCAAACTCCAAAAACAATTTTGGTCAAAAACGATTTTCCATACTGCGTCGAAGACAACATTGTCCACTATGTTCTATGGAAAATAAAGGAGCCAATCACTCAACAAGAAATACTCGATGCGAGAGAAGAATTGAAGTCGGACAAAATAAGAGCGCTAGAGATATTGCAGTGGGTGAATCCACCTTCTCTGCAGAGCATTCCTGATATTGATCACGTTCATTTCCTTTGCCGACTTGGCGAATGAACCTTGTGATTCGTTCGGGGGTTTCCGATGGGACAAGAAAAGCAGTGTTTCCTGGCGATATCGATTATCGGCCTATAGATATGTAGTGCACATAAAATCGAGATAGCTATTTTAATGTCGTATCTACTGTATTATACAAGCGCAGTAGAAAATTAATGAATTTTACAGTACATTATAGTCATTCATAGCAGATTTGACCAGTGGGGTGATAATTAGTAATACTGTATGATATTTTTAGGCGGCCCTGAATTTAGTTCTTTTCTTTCGTGGCATGCAATCGCATGAAATTCTTGAGAATAGCCATCCCGTGGGCAGGGCTGGTCAAAATACTTTCGGGATGGAATTGGACCGCTGCAAATGGTAGACTGGTGTGTTGGATGCCCATCACAATGCCGTCGTCGGTGAGAGCAGTCACCTTGAGTGTTTCCGGCAATTCCTCACGAATTCCGTGCAAGGAGTGATACCGTGCTACCTCAAATGTTGTGGGGAGACCCGTAAAAATACTGTTGTCACCCATACCGTCCTCGGTCAGGGTCACGTCCGAAGGTTTTCCGTGCATGGGGTAACCCAAGACACCCAGTTTCCCGCCAAAATATTCGACCATTCCTTGAAGACCGAGACAGACTCCAAACGTGGGAATATCGTTTTTGATCAAAAGTTCGATCGAATTGGACAAGCCAAAGTCCGAAGGGTTTCCGGGACCGGGAGATAGGACCACCATGTCGGGCTTGTTTCCCTCTTCGACCATCTTTTCAATGGTTGCCAGGGCGGAAGGTCCGCTTCGCAGCGTCTTGACCGTGGCACCGGTTTGGCGCAGATAGTTCCCGAGTGTGTGCACAAATGAATCTTCGTGATCGATCAAAATGATAGACTTGCCCTCGCCAACATTTACGGGAGTTTCTGGTGTTTCATCGTTCGCAGCGACGGCATCGCTTGCACTGCCTCTGCGAACTACGGCATCGATCATGGCCGAAGCCTTCAATTCTGTTTCCAATTCTTCATCCTTTGGTTCAGAGTCGGTAAGGAGAGTGGCTCCCGCGCGAATTTCTGCAATACCATCCTTGATTCTGACGGTACGGAGGGTTAGGCCTGTATTGAGGCTGCCGTCGAATCCTACCAACCCAACAGCACCACCATACCAGCATCGGGGTGATCGCTCCATATCCTCAACGAATTGAATAGCCCAGGTTTTAGGTGCACCGGTGACCGTAACTGCCCAGGTGTGGCACAAGAAGGCATCGAGGGCGTCGAATTCGGGTCTCAGGTATCCCTCGACGTGATCGACGGTGTGGATGAGACGGCTGTACATCTCGATCTGACGACGTCCGATGACTTGGACCGATCCGGGCTCACAAATGCGCGATTTATCGTTGCGATCAACGTCCGTGCACATGGTCAATTCGCTTTCTTCCTTTTGATTCATCATGAGTGATTTGACCCGCAACGCATCCTCGAGGGCATCGGCACCACGTGCCACGGTACCGGAAATGGGACAAGTCTCGACACGCATGGCGCCGGGATAGTAATCGTTCTCTTGGATGCTTTCGCACCGAACAAACATCTCGGGACTGGCGCCAACCAAGTATTCCTGTTCACCGAGGTTGATAAAGAATCCGTAGGGTGCCGGATTGCGTTTGCGCAATCGTCGGAAGATGGCCGAAGGCTTGTTTTCCGGAGCCAGTTTCTCGCGGAAGGTCTGCGACAAAACGGCTTCGAAAAGGTTTCCAACCTTGAATTCTTCTTTGGCCCTGTCAACGCTCTTCGAGAAGTCTCCCTCCGGAGTGTCTCGCTTGATAAATTCTGTTTTTTCGCCATCAAAAGCTTGGAAGTCGTCCTTCAAACCAACTCGGGGCAATCCCTGCGTTGACTTGTTGTCGACATTGAATTCGTACTGTACGTGCCAGGCGTCTCGCTTATCGGAATCGATGACATAAACGCTGTCGGGCAAAAACAGGACCAAATCCCGCTGCTCGGGATCACGATCCTGCTTCAAATCGATCGGCTCGAAGGAAAATGTCAGATCGTATCCAAATGCACCGTACAATCCTAATTGCCCATCTCCACCCGTGTACCCAAACAGGTCTACGAGTTTGCGAACAACCGAAAAGAGCGACGGCTGTTTTGCGTTCGCAGAGTCGTCGCGTGGTTTTCATCCCGTGATCATTGAAAATCGAGATGGCGAGCAAAAAACAAATGAGTGAGGATGATTGATTTTCGGGAAGGGGAGTCGATCAGAAAGACGTCGGTTGTTCTTGGCGCCCGAACAACGTGTTTCGATGCTGTACCGCAACACGACTTCAATCGATTGGCCAAGACATGTTCAGAGACGCACCTGTCTGGAGCGTTCCTCTTCGCTGAAAGTTCCTACGGGGGGTGGCGGCACAATAGTGACATCGATTTGCACCATGTCGGATTCTCCCTCTTCAACAATGACGTTGATGTCCGACAAAATCTCTTCTTGTTTCATGTCTTGCATTGCCTTTTCAATGGCCGGGAGCAAGATCTTTCCACGATCGTTCAGCGCCTTGATCGTGCATTTGTCCCCTTTCCCCGCTACTTCCAACGGCGGGTCGACAAAGCCCAGAGACCAACGAGCGTACCGACCGGGGAACTCATAGGAACTGGTCAGCAGCACTCCCTTTTGCGAATCGAGTTTCTGCACCAACGCCTCGATGACGGCCTCCGAAGAGTTCGGATTGGCCAGGGATGCCTTGTCCCCGGTTCTGGTGAATTCCAAACCCTCGACGCTCGCCGTGACCTGAATGCCGCCCTTCGTCATGTAATGGCCTCCCGTCGGACGACCGCGCGGCGCTCCCAAACTCAGGTCCTGCGCCACGGCTTTTTGCGAGGCCGTCGCCATCCCTCGGCCGCCCGTTTTGGCGACTTCCACCCCGTTGAAATTCGGGACGGTTGCGGACGCATCCGTGTCCGCTCTCCACGCTGCTCGACATTCCGAGTGCGGTCTCGGTCGGTGGCGAAAACGAGCCGGCAGCCCCGGTGGTCGCCACGGGATAACGACGGGACGCGAAACCGGAAACGGCCGCTGCCGCGGAAGCCGCGATCCAGACCCGGAGGCCAACCATGGATAGCCGCATATTGGTCGGTTGCACAGAATTTTATTCGTTCCGAACTGGTGTCGGATTTGTTGTCGTTTCTCGTGTGAATCGTTCCGCAATTCGTCGCCGGCTCACTTCTCTCGTTTCCTTCCAATCAATCAGCAATCGGAGCAACGACGGATCTCAGTTGAAAGTTATGTATTCGATGATTTATTTGGTCTCTCTGTCTCTCGGCAGTCTTCTAGTGCAGTAACCTTAGTCGTACCGTATGCCACAAGCGCTGGTTCCAAGCTCAATTTTGATTTGCAAAAAACAATCAAAAAGCGAAACTACCTCTGATCATTGCAGCACTTGTGTTGGTGGAATGAGGAACGATGATGTTCTGAACACCGTTATTCAACATCCAACCCGTGAGCATTTTCGACGGCGGATCTTCGTCCCGTGGGGGAGAAAAAAAGTACGCATGCTCCTTGGAAGCATCTGCCGATTCCACGTGGAACGGAATGTCGAGGAAAACTCGAAACGGAATGAATGAATCAAAATCAGTCACATTTGCAATGCATACTTGTAGTTCAAAAATTCCATGCGGAGCATGCCCGTTCCAAGTTCCGAAGACCAAGGTAAGGTTACCGTACCACATCCCACTATCAGGATATCATACGTAACTTACCTTACTATTTATGTTGTCACCGTATAAGATTACCATACGGTAGGTTTTTGCGAATGAGAATTCTTACCGTACGGAAGTAATTAACCTTAATTAACCTTACTAACTTCGTCCGGTCGTCGATCTCGAATGTTGCCAGCTCGAATCAAAATCGTTCTCTAGCAGCACGATTAACCCTACACTAAATTACGCAGAAATTTGTATTAGAGAGTTTTTCAGGTTTTTGGTCGAATACGAGTAACTTACTGGTAATTACGTTACAGAGGGGCGACACCCGATACCGGTAGGAATTCGGTGGGTAACGCATCGATTTCATCTCGTTATTATTATTTATTTCATTGTTTTCAAAAAAAGAAATTGAAATCAACGACAGTGTAAATAGCAGCGCTCTGTTCCACAACTCAAACCACCACCAACAACGCGCAATTCTCTTTATTGATTTACTTCGTGCTATTATAAGCTAACAACAATACGTCCTTTTGCGGTCGTACCTGCGGATTCCCTCCTTCCTTTCTTTCTTTCTTCCTGCTTTCAATCCGAATGAGCAGGAACAGCAGCGGCGGTTCAAACCGCCAACAAGAACAACAGCTAGAACAGCAACAGCTAGAACCGCAATCGATTCCGACCACGAGGCGGGTGGAGGAGAGCCTTCTGGATCTGTTCTTTGCTCCTTCCGTTTGGACCATTATCCCGGACGACGACGACGACGACGACGACGAATCGGGGGAGGACAGAGACGGGGGAGACAACGACATCGGTGATAGGGACAGAGCCCTATTCAATGGGGACGACCCTGTTGCAGCTGTTGGAAGGGTTGTTGATCACATGGGTGCGAGCGAGGAGGGAGACAATGGCAACGGCAATGGCAATGACGACGATAACTCGGTCCGATCGGGTCGGTTTCACGACATCCTGGAAGACGATCTTGCCAATTTCATCTTTAGTGTCGGTCGCCGCCGCGACCACGTCGACGTCAACGTCAACGTGGACAGGGACGGACATGGTTGGTACGACAACTTTCTGGAAGCGTACCAACGCCTCTTTCCCCGCATGAACGCGGAATCACACAGGCGGCTCGTGAGAGACAATGGCATCGGCAACGACAACATCGGCCACGAAGACGGAAGGGACGGATATGGTTGGTACGACAACGTTATGGAAGAGTACTATCGCCGCAATCCCAGCATGGACGCGGAATCTGACACAGTCAACGTGGACAGGGACGGACTTGGTCGGTACGACAACTTTATGGAAGCGCACCATCGCCTCTGGTTCTTTATGGAAGAGTACTATCGCCGCAATCCCAGCATGGACGCGGGATCTGACACGGGGGAGGAGGGAGACAATGGCAACGACGACGATGACGATGACGATGACGATGACGACGGCGTCCTCAAGTGTCCGTGTTGCATGAAGGAGTTTGTGGATCACGAGGAGAATCACCACTACCGACACGACTTTCGCGATCGCGATCGCGATCACCAACGCAACGACCTCCCGACTCGGTCTTGCAGCCATGGAGCCCTCCTACTCCTAGGCAGTAACATCAAGGTGCAGTGCCCTATCTCTCTCGAGGACATCGATCCACCAAATGTGGTAGCTTTGGCCTGCGGACACGTCCTGTCCCTGCAGAGTTTCGAACAATTGGGGGGGATCCTCCGAGCGGGACAACAGGAACGGCAATAACCAAGCAGCGATGGCAGTGGGAGTGGCAATGCCAGTGCCGATGCCAACAACACTACCAATACCAATACTACCACGGACAGTGAGAATCAGAGCGACGATGGCAACGATGGCAACGATGGCAACGATGGCAAGGATGGCAAGGATGGTAACGATGGTAACGATGGTAACGATGGCGACGATAGCAACGATGGCAACGATAGGAACGATGGCAAGGATGGCAAGGATGGCAAGGATGGTAACAATGGCAAGGATGGCGACGATAGCAACGATGGCAACGATAGAAACGATGGCAAGGATGGCAAGGATGGCAAGGATGGTAACAATGGCAAGGATGGCGACGATAGCAACGATGGCAACGATAGAAACGATGGCAAGGATGGCGACGATAGCAACGATAGCAACGATAGCAACGATAGCAACGATGGCAACGATAGCATGCCAGATGAGATGAAAACAATTAAACCAATCGACTGAGTCGAAGATCCAATTGAGAATGGTTTATTTTTATGATTACATGAAAATACATACCATCACAATTATTTTAGAACCTAATCAATGATGATTTGATGATAGTTGACAACAAAGCCAACCAAAAGCAATGACAAGGAGACAATGGAATGACAGCAGTTGTCAAATCAAAGCCAAATCACCTGATTGATATAATATATGTTTACACGAGAATACATGAGAAAAGAGTTGTTATTAATAGTAGCAGATGTACAGTAAGGTGAAGTGAATAACAATCGGAGAACTAAATATTGTCAGAGAGAAAATTATTTTTCCTTGAGAGATAACATTAAAGTGAACGTATTGAACATTTAAGACGGTAATTGATTTTCATTTTCAGTAATATTATTGTTCAACAGTTAAGTAGATCATGTCCTATGAGGAGGTCTATTAAAAAAATAGGTTCTATTTCTTGACAGGTCGCAAGGCTCATTTTTTCATCGCTAAAATTAGTGTCCTATGAGTGGCCCGAATTGAATAACCTTACTGTACGAAGGAAAGTCCTATTATTATATTATTACTATTAGTAGTAATTTTTTATGGCATTGACCCCTTCGTACTGGTAAACTTACTTTGTAACCCTACTTTCTTCGTATTTTTTGGATTTTGATTGTTGATTGATTCATTCATTCGTTCCGTACATGATCGAGACCTAACATTGTACGGTACGGGTTGTCGATCATTCTTTACAGTACCTTGTACCGTACGAGAGACGCCGTGTTGAGTGTTGACATCGAATAAGAACTTCGTATCACCTCTACCGGTACGGTACGAGATCCGGTACATTTTTTAATTTTTGTTTCTCATCTTGTCACTTATCGGACCGTCATCGTTTTCATCGATCATCGTTTTCAGTTTTCGGTGCCTCGGTCCTTAACGAAAACCAGCACAAGGTCGACAATGAACGGAGCGTCCTGAAGCAATCGAAGAAAGTCTAATGTTTCCCGACGCCCGCAATAGTCTGCGCCAGTGGAGCGAGTTGGCCGAGACCAAGATTCCAATCCCGGTCGCAATCACGCTTCACAACTTCATTCCGCCGTCGATGTGCGTGACCACCAAACGATCCTTTCCGACGACTCGGAACTCGATCGGGGACGGGGAAATCCAAAACTCGTACAGCAACGAAAGCGAAGAATCGTTCTCGTCGTCTCCGTCCAAAGAAGAGGATGCCGCTCGCCGGGATCGCGGCATGTGGCTCAATCGCCAACCGCAACACGACAACAACTTGTTGCCGCGTGTCAATCTCGAAATCACCGTGACCCGGCAAGAACGGAAAGGAGAAGAACGGAAGGACCGCAATGGCGAAATTAACTTTGGAGATTCGAAACCGACAGTGGTGTACGCGGAACAAAGTCCCAGGACTCAATCTGTTCATCCATCATGGGAACACCTGGACGAAAGAATACGCATCGACGAGTTCAGTGAATGGTGGAACCAGAACGAACTTTACAAATCAATGAAAGTGAAACTCTGGGTCACAGCTGAAGTATCACGAGATGTGGAAGAAGAACGGTTGCAGTCATCAGAAGATGGTTGTTTGATAGAAGCTCATCTGCACCCTTCGTTCCTCGAACGTATCGATCTTGGTTCCGCCAATGCCAACAACGCGGACGACATTGACAGCAGCAGCAGCAGCAGCCTCTTACCGCCGGCCCTTCCTCCGAATGCGATGCTGGTGCACTTTTCGGATGGTTCCGTCCGTTGCCCGCCATACATTTACCAAGTTTTGTGGCAAAAATTCGGACACAGTCACGGAATCCTAGAGCCTCCACCGGTAGAAGACTTTTCGCGGTTTGAAGACGATGTCTTTGCCACGCTCGATCACGTCAAGCAAACTCCTTTGCGGCCACGCGGGCGATCCATTTCTTCGCTGCTCGATCAAGACCACGAGTTTGCAAACCAGGCCGACCACGATGAAAAAATAAGCGAAGACAATGGATTGCAAAAGAATCTTTTCGCAGAAGATAAACAGAAGTCATCGCGACACCACCAACCGGAGACACCGCAGAGACCGTCCACCGTCGGCAAGCAACAGCATCAACACAACAATGACATTCGATTTCGTTTGTGCGAAAGCGACATACTAGAAGAAGAACGGAGACAAGAAAAGTTGGATCTACTGCGACTTATTGCAGAGGAGGAGCGCGGACTCGAAGAAGATCTCTGCAACCTCGAAACAGAACAAAGGGCCCTGACCAAGTTTATGGAGGATATAGAAGCGGTGGAACGAGATATTAGCAGGGTGAAAGCCGAGCTAAAAAAGCAGTCATTGATATTGGAACGTGAAGAGTTCTTGAAAGAGGCACAGTCCATCAAATTATTTCGAGATTTACGGGACGTATATCCGATTGCGTTGGGTTCCGCAGCCGCTACAGGAGTGATAGCTACTGTAACTTCAACCACCGAAGAAAAGGAAATCTACCTTATCCGCGGCCTGCGTCTTCCCGGCGACATTTACACGACAGCTGTTCCCGAAGAAGAAGTGAACACCGCGCTGGGATATTGCGCCCACCTGGTGTTCATGGCTGCTAAATACCTGATGATCCAGCTGCGGCATCGAATTTTTTGCAACGGGTCACGATCTGCCATTGAGCTGGATGGCGTCGGAATCTTCCCTCTGTTCATGGGTCGCCTCGCGGCAAGAGCGTTGGAACGAGAACAGGTTGATCGAGGGGCGCGATTATTGGGAGCGAACGTTGATTGCATCATGATGCATCTCAATTTGATGCCATCGTCGTCGCCGGCGTCATCGGTGCAAGAGATTCACATACTGGAAAGGCTCCGGTCAATTCTAGATTTTGTTGCGGAAGGAAAGAGAACAATATAGTGGCATTTCAAAATCAATCCACTCAAACTATCATAGAAGCGAGTTATGAATCACAATCTATTTCAGTAGCTAAGAATTGAGACCGGACGCCGACCAAAAAGCTTTCCACTCGGGAACTTGATCTTTGGGGGCATTTTTGCGGTCCTTGGCCGATCCTAGATCCAAAGCAGCTTGCTTTTCGGCAGCAGCATCGGCTAGCTCGTCGTTCGGAGCAAGTTCCTCGAAAGCGTCCGCAGGAAATGCCGGAAAGTCGTTGTAGCTCCCCGTGAGTTCTTCGATCTCTACCCCGGTTTTCCTGTTGACGTGCCGGTATCTGGCTTTGCCCTTTCTTTCCTCCTCGATCGATCCGTACCCGAGCCATTCCCGACGATCCGCGCCTTCTTCTCGGGTCCGAATGACTTCATCTTTGGTTTCGGAGGATTTTCCGCGGGATGGCATGCTTTCCAGACTTTCCGCTCGAATTGTTTCCCAAACCGTTCTACAGTGCATCCGGCGGACGCTTAGGACGCGGGATACGAAAACCTCGGTGTCCTTGGACAAGTTTTGCTCGTCGTCGTGGGAGTCATTGGCAATGACCGATTGCCTGTAACGCGACGTGCTCACGAGCCGGTCTCGAAGAACGTTGTAACACGCGCTCTGAGGCAGTATCATGAGGATGCTCTTCAACACCTGAAACAACATGGTTCCACTTCCTTCTGCCAACGGATTCTTGTCGGTCTCGAGCATTCGGACGTGCAAATGTCGAAAAAGGGGTCGCTCGATCATCTCGACCAGTTTGTCAAGCTCAAGCAAGAAGACAAGACTAATGTCGAGGGGATCGATCCTTTTGAGGAACAGTGAAGCGGTGCGACAAGCGCCGCCCCACAGACACAGTGACGTTGCGGCTACCAAGTTGTGGGAAAAAGAATGCAAAAGAATGTGAAACAAGCTAGACCTGCGACGGTCTCGCTCTTCGTTTTCTCTTCCATAACCTATGCAATCTTTCAACACAAGGCGGAGTTGGCTCGCCTCCTTCGAATTCAGTAGAACCAAGCACATCTGTTGGATGAACGCGCTCACAAACTGATAATCCTGAGACATGAGCTGATGCGAAACATCCTTCCGGGTCTGAGTTTTTGCTTGCCTTCGGACAAAGTTATCAAGCTCCACGGCAAACGAAACAAACACAAACTCGGGTGGTTGTAGGCGACACATATAAGAAATGACCCTGGACAAGTCTCCAATCAAACTTAGATTGCAACCATACAATTGAATGAGTGCCGAAAACACTTCGCGATCTCGTGATCTCAAACGGCTGCGTTGCTTGTCTAGTATTTCCAGAGCAAATCCAATGCTGGAGTCTGTCATCGGGAACGGTACGTCCTCGCTGCTATCTCCAACTCCTTGCACCATCCACGACGGTGACGAAAGCGCCAATCCCGACAAAGAGGTTGACGATACCCCCGTCCTCAACGATTCACCCTTCACAGGAACCGTTATCTTTGCCAAAACCTCCAAGCTCTTGTAGACAATCTTTTCCGGAGGGTCGTCAACCAACTGATGAATGATAGGTATTATGAACTCACGGGAATACTGTAGAAGTTAAAAAAAAATCAGAGCGAAACGTGAGATCGTCAAGTCAGCAATTCATGCCAAATTGTTGTTCCGCGGTCCAATATTGGCAACAACTTACATCTGCTTTCAAGACGTCGGGCACAACGCTTTCGTATAGGACTATGATCCAATGAAGAGCACATAATCTCGACATCATCATTGAATCTACGTTCGACTCCTTGGTATCATCGGACGCACGGAACCATCCCTGGCTCTCGATACCTGCGTGTTTCGTGAAGGAAAGTTTGGTTTTAGTTCACATTGTTTCACAACAAAAAGAGTGCAGGCAAAAGGATTCGAAATTGTTTTCCTCTTTTTTCAAACTCACCGCTGCCATCAAATTTAACGTCCATTCGATACGGCCGACGCTCCAAGGCAGGTGGATTGCGGGCATTGACACCACCGGGACTGTCTAACTCCTCTCGTAGCGCCACGATAAAACTATCCAGGTGCTGAACGTATGCCTTTCCGTCTTTCCTCACGGCGTCCTGTAAGCAAGCATTGGTCTGATCGGCGAGGGTATGCGTGGTTGTATCCGGCAGAAAATATTCTCTGTTGGTCGACTTGCGGTGGGAATTGTCTCCAATGCTACAATCATTGTGATAAACTTCGGTGAGTGTTGTGTACGCGTGTGTGCCCTATGTGTTTTCCATCCATCCATCCATCAATCAATCAATCACTCCTGCGGACCGTTCTTACCTCAACAATATTCCGGGCAGCACGTGTGGAAGGGAATTGCGAACCGAAATCGTGGCGGCACTGAGCGTTGCCGGCTCCTTTTCCCCACCCTCTTGTTTTCCTTGTTTTTTTGCCTCGTCTTCCAAGCCCTGGAAGACGTCGTCATCGGTGCCGCTCTTGGTGGCAGAGACACCACCAGTTTTTCCCACCTTTCGTTGGTCTCCACCAATGTGCGCCTTGACGATTCGCGACATCCAATACATGGCAATCTTTCGAACAAAGGGGTCGGGGTGTTCCATTGTGGTCACGAGCGACTGCAATATCTTGTCGAAATCCACCTTGATACCGGCGGTTTGAAAGTCGTCGATGGCTTCCTCCACCACGTGGTTGTCGAGGAGCTTGGGGAGGACGCTCTGCAAAAAAGCCAGCGCCGATTGCTTGATGGCCGGCTGGGGATCCGCAATCATGTCAAAGATCCCCGTCAAGAACAGATGCAGGAATTCCAAAATGGGCGCTCCGATGAGTTTTTCCGTCAGCTCCTGCAGCCAGGTCAGGGTCAACCGCTTGGTGTCCTTGTTGTTCATGTACACAAACCGGGCAAACACCGGGACGCAGGCTTCTGCGGTGAACTGCCCCGTGTTCATGGCCACTACGATGACGTCCTTGAGCTTCTTGTCCAGCAATTCCGCACCGCTCTTGACGTCGTCGTCCACGTCCGCATAGAGCGATCGCAGTATTTCGAACAGAATGAAAAAGTGCTGGACCGCGAGGCTCGGAATGACCTTGATCACGTTGAAGAGGGATTCCGTGGCGTAGTACCGGACCCGCTGGTTCTGGTCCTGGCAAGCGTGAACGACGCTGGCCAGGATGAGATCGCGGCACTCGTGGGCGATCGGGCTCGTGTCGGGCGCCTTCTTGAGGCCAATGGCCGAGGCCGCGAGCGCCACCACTCCTCCCTTGCGGGCGTCCTCCGAGGTTGACCGAACGTAGTCGTCGCTCAGCAGCAGCAGGATCGCCCGGACGCGCTCCAGTTGTTCCTCCCCCTTCTGGACCAGACTCCGCACGACCTTTTCGATCTCCATGGCCGCCAGCCGGCGTCGCTCGTATCGCTTGTGAGCCAGACTGACCAGCACGGCGGCCGAGATGCTCTGCTGGCTGGATCGCTTGAGCGATTCTCGGGTCTCCTGCAGGATCGGATCCTCCGCCATGGCACTCGAATAGGCCGGGTGATTGACACCATTGACCAGCTTCATCATGTCCGAGTCGAAAAGCGTCAGGGATTCGATTTTTTGTCGCATCGTCATGAGCGCATCGGGCAGCACTCCCGACGAGAGTGGATCGGGATCCTCGGAACTGCCGTCTTCCGTTCCGGACGGATCGTACTGTGGATGGACCTGCTGTTGGTGGTGCTGGTGTTGGTGCTGGTATTGTTGCTGCAGTTTTCGCTGGCGTTGCTGCATGCTGCTAAAGGCAGGGGATTCCCTCGATCGCGGGGGGGTCCTCGCCGGGCTTTTTTTCGACGGGGATCTGCTGCCCTGTTGCGTTTGTTGCGGCAGCTCGGAATGGCTCGGCCCCTGTCCGGATCGCGCTGCCTTGTCGAACTCGCTGCTGCGACCGCGTGGTGGTGATTGAATGCTGCTGTCCTCGCTCTGGCTGCGACTGTCGCTGTTGCTGTCCTCCTCGTCATCGTCATCGTCATCGTCATCGTCATCGTCTTCTTCGCTGGAACTGCTCGACGAGAAGAAACCGTCGTTGCGACGGGAGTCAACCTTGGCGTTCTTCTTGGTCCTTGCCGCGGACGAAGAAGTCCCACTCGAATTCGACGCCGCAGCCGCGGCCACGCGTTGCCGGTACCGGGCGCGAGCACGGCTGCTCTTCTCACCGCTCACCGCTACGGCTCTTCCACTCGATCGGCTCGGTCGATCCCCGCTTGCACGATCGTCGCGGTCGGGTTTGTTGGTTTTGTTGCTGTTGCTGCTGCGGTTGATGTCGTCGTCGTCGTCGTCGTCGTCGGCACTGGCGTAGCGCTGTTCTGGCCGATGGCGTGCGGTGCGTCTCATGGTCTTTGGTGATGATCTGGAACAAACGAAGTTGGAGTGATTCTTGCGTTTCACAAAAGGAGACTTCGCGAAACGACTGCCATGGACTGAACACCAATGGAGAAGTAAGATTTATCCGGTACACCTTTTTGATTTTGAATGAATTAGGTTGTACCGAGCACAGTTTTGGAACTACCGTAAATTACCGTACAGATGATGATACAATATTCAGTACGAGTAGAAGTTTACGGTGCGGGACTGTCAAACCGTAACAAGAACGAGATCCCCCTTCATTATTAATTTTTAGCATTGCTTCCCGCGATCACGTGACACAATCCCCTTCGGGGTGCGAAAGTTCGTTCTAAATCTCTTGTGCGTTGTAACCTGCGTGCACAGCAATGCTCAATGCTCTGGGCGATTTCGGGATCGGGGGAAACATCTTTTTTTTTTGTTGGAACGATTTTTCCATTATCCATGTTGGTGGCACGGTACGGTACAAATCATGAACAAGTTTGAAGCTGAGGAATGCTGCTCATTGTTGAATACATACATGATGTCGTTGGGTATGCTAAATAGGATAGTTGGGTGTTGGTTCATACTCAAACAAGAGAAATGAGAGATGAGAAGGGAGTATTATTTCAGCATTCCTCCGCAAACTATGACTGTCATTGCTCTGATTGCATTATGGTAGAAAAGGCGATGCTTTGCAACTCTATCTCGATTGCATTTCTAAATAAAAGGTTACATCTGCCTTCGGAGCTCCAATTTGAGATACAACTCGAATTCCTTTTCCGTGCGGAAATGAACCTTGCGAAACTCCTCGGTCTCCTCGTCTATTTTGGTAACCGTCAGCACGTCGCGGGCAATCATTCCGTCCACGACGAGCTGCTTGCAGTACACCGTGAACTTGGAGTGCAGGTCGAACACGGACAGGGACAACCACTCGACCGAGAGCTTCTCTCCGTCTCTGGCCGAGAGCCACTCGGAGACCCTGGAAATGGCCTTTCGTATCCGCTGCTCGAAGAGCATCTTGGATCCGAGACTGACACAGGACTGCAAAATCCTGGCCTTCTCGGGGGCGTCTTCCTTCTTGATACGGGCCAGGCCCCGCGGCTCGTCTCCCTTGGCAACCTCGTCGGCTCTCATTTTCTTTTCGCGTTCGTGGAGGTAGAGCGAGTGCTTGTGGTAGACGTCCTGGGCGTACAGCAGCAGCGCGCGACAAAAGGCGTGCAATCGAGCGGGGGACTGGCTCCCGCTGTGCTTGTGGTTCGATGATCCGTGCTCGGGATTCTTCGCATCGGACGACGCGTTCGATTTCGAGTTCGATTTCGAGTTCGATCCGACCGTTTGTTCCAGATTGGCCTCGACCAGTTTCAGGCACAGCTGGTATTCCGAGTCCAGCTGGACCTTGACTTCTCCCTCGTGGCAGTGGACCACCGACAGGGGCGCCAGGCCCCGTCCCGCGTCGCCGCCCACCAGAAAGGAGGGAGGTGCCACAAAGTTCTCGTCGCTCTCCGAGGCCAGCCACGCCATGCTCTTTTGCAGGGATTTCTTGGGACGGACCGAGAACGAATTCCCTCCCGCGCGCGATGGTTGTTGCTGGTTCGCGCCGGGACCGTTCGCCGGTTCGGGATCGAGCTCGCTCCTCATGGACTCGAAGAGATTGGCGCAAAAGAGAGAGTGCTGCAGGGAAATGAGCAGCTCCTCGTCGCTGTTGCTGTTGCCGTTGCCGTTGCTGTTCATGCTCCCCCCCGGGTCGTCGGAATTCTTGGCGGAGGAAAGCGTCGTCATGGGCTCGAGGCAGGCGGACTGCCGGAATCCGGTGGACGACTTTTGTATATCGAGTTGCAGGTTGAGCATGGGAATCTTGGAGGGATCAAAGTTCTCGATCACCCGGCCCAGGGTTGGATCGGCGACCGCAAAGGGTTCGGCTCGGGTCCATCGCGCGGCGTACGATTCGTCCTCGGTGTCTTTTGTTGCGTCGTCTCCGGATGGCAGTGGTTCTTTTGCATCTGGTTTCTTCGAATCCGGGGTTGCGTCCGTCATCACCGCGTCGCCCTTGTCACCGTCTTTTGTCTCCGAACCGGCAGCGTCTTTTTTGCCATCTTCGTCGTCGTCACTTTTCTTTTCTTTCTTATCGGTATCGGCGTCTTTCATCTCTTGGTCTCCGTTGGAACTGCTCTCGGGCTTTTTGTTGAAAGTATTTCCGGTTGCGATGGTGGTATCCGCAGAAGATGACGTTAAATTTCCGGCATCCGTTTCGTCTTTCTCTCCATCACTCTCCTCTCGGCCCGATCTCGTTCCTGCGCTTTGTTTGCCACTGCCATTGACATTGCCATTATCATTCCCGTCGTCGTCGCCCGCACCGTGGTTGTCTCGCGGAGGCACCCGAAAGTCGTCCCGCAATTCGATGGTAGCAAACCTGGGCACCCGACTGGCCAATCGTCCCGCCAATCCCAGCCTAGAGTTGTTGTTTCTCCCGCCCATGAGCGCCTGGTTGCCTCCGTGCACCCGATCCCGATCGTAAACGTCGACGTCGACCGCAATGACCTATAGGACAGCACAGCAGAGGGGACAAACGACGGTGATGAAAAAGTGGACGGATTGCAATCAAACAAGGAAACGAAGAAACCAAAAGGTTGCCTTGAGCACCACCGAACAAACCCTTCCGCTACCCAACCCAACCCAACCCAACCCAACCCAACCACTCCCCTCCACTCCACTCCATTGCCATCCCGGTGCTTTGCGCTACGTACCTCGTTGGTCCGCGCCGCGTGCAGCTTGGCCCGCGTCCCGTGCTCGGGCGCCACGAGCCTCCACTGCTGCCGCAGCTGAAAGAGTCTCCGGTCGACGACCCTCTGGGCCCGGATCCCCGCCCACAGCCGCGCCTCGTGGCGCTCCAGCACCCGGGAGGCCCGCTCGAACTGCCCCCGCTTGCGCTTGAGGGAAAAGAGCGCCTCGGTGCGCTTGGCCGTCGTCGTGTCCTCCGACGAGGACGCCGCCGCCCCCTCCTTGGAGCCGCCCTCGGCGACGACGACCGCGGGCTTGGCGGACGTCGGGACGGCCGTCTGGGCCTCGAGGGACGGGTCGACGATGTTGGTGTAGGAAAAGAATTCCTTGGACTGGACGAGCGTTGCCAGGTTGATGGCCCGGTTGAGTTCGTTGAGTCCGTTGGACTGGAGCCGTGCCGAAGCAATCGCCAGGGGGTGGACTTTGGGGGCCGTCGTGTCGTCGTTGTTGTTGTTGTTGTTGTTGTCGTTGCTGGTTTCCCCGATTTGTTTCTTGCTCTTGGTGTCGCCCTTGGCCTCGTCCTCGGCACTCTGGCCGCCTCCCTCCGCTTTCGCCAGCAGGGAAGCGTCTTTCCCGCTGCCACCGACGCCGCGGTCCTCGCTCTGTTCCATGTCGGCCTGCAGCAATCCGTGCCGGGCAATCGATCTCTCGAAAAAGCGAGTGCGTTCCATGGCGTTGGGTGGCGGGAGATAGATCAATCGCCCGTCCTCCAGAATGTGGGAGGGAGGAAAGGACTGCATCACCCCGTTTTTCGTGTCGCGGGGGGTTGCGGAAGAAGCGCGGGAAACAGCGGCGGCTCCGGCGTTGGCCGAATTCGACCGATTCGCATCCTCGCTGGTTCCACCTCCCGTTCCTCCTCCCGGTGGCATGGCGGCATTCGTTGCCGACATGGTAACCGTCCGTTCTGGTATCAGCGCGCGATCTATTGTTCCTGGATATGGATGTTGTTGCGTTGTATTCCGGTGTTGATGTTGATGTTGATGTTGACGTTGATGTCGATGTTGACGTCGATGTTATCCCCGCGCTAGACTAGAGTCCTTTTCTGTTGATGGCAGCGGTCCTCGGTTCTCCTGGTTGTGAGAACGATCCCCGGTGTTCCGCACAAATGGAGTAGATGTCACCCGATTGGCGAGACCTTGCTGGCACCGGTGTCAATGGTCAAAATAGTCAACAGTCAATGGTCCACCGTCCAACCTCGTAAGGTTACCTGGTACCTCGTACCGTAGGGCAAGAAACGCTATTTCGGGGAACTAAGCTAAAACTATGAGCTAAGGTTATCCACCGGTCGATGATGATCCACTTCGCTCCTAACTAAACTTACTGAAGTCCTGACTGCTCCCACCATCCGCACGAGCCATCGGATCTTTCGACGACAGAGAATTGAAAAACGTTTCTTCTCACGTTTCTCAAGTCCCCCGATGCTGTGAAATCGTGATTCGGATTTGATTGATCCCGAGTCACAACGTTTTTGAGTGTGACTGGTGTGAGTCAGTGAGTTAGGTACCGTAAGGTACTACCGGTACGAGTAAGTTACCAGGTAGAATAACGGTAAGAAAGTCCTTGGTGGTCAACTACTTATCTCAATAGAAGCGAAAGAAAAAGTGAACACGGGATGTGAAGGTCAAACGCAAGATGGAATGAATCGCCAACGCAAGACGAGGTCCAACCCAGAGAGACGTTGATCACAAGCATCTCTGTACTGTTGTTTGACCATTTCGAGCCTCATTCGTTGCCCTCTATCCGTACCATAGCCACCGCATCGCATCGCATCGCATCGCAACGCGTCACATCACGTCACCCACCATGGCGTCGGGCGGCGGCAGCGGCAGCCTTTGGAAGGTCGCCGCCGGTGCCAGAATGGTCGCGGCGGCCTTTTTGAAGCAATCGTCGGAGGAGACGGGCGTCGCCGCCCAGCGCATCGCCCACCACGGAGCCGATCTCTCCTCCAAGGCCCACAAAACGGTGACCGAGTCGGGGGTTCCGCAAGCCCTGTGGACGGCGCTGAGCAGCTCGATTCCGGACCCGAGTCGGTACCATCACGGTGGGGATTCCACGAATTTCCCGGCAACCAACACGACGGTCCGGAGCGGGACGGCGCCCTACGAATCGCAGCTGCGAAAGAAGCGACAGCGGCCGCTCGGAGAGGCATCCACGGGAAAGCTCGAGGGAGAGGGAGTCGCATCGGAAAAGGACGAGATTCCGAACCCGTATCTCTTTCATCAGCCGGCAGCGGTGCCGCCTTCCTCCCCGTCGTTGTCATCGACCGAAGCAACGCGCATCCATCATCGCGTTCCGAGCGACGCGGAGGGACCGAGCGCGGCGGAGGAAAACAGCACCCCGCACCAAACATCTCCGCTCGACGACGGCGGCAGCGATGCTCTCACGGCGCCCGTTGCCGCTTTTGCCACCGACACCGGGACGATCCGAGCGACCCCCGGCACCGTTGGGGAGGAGGAGGACGATCCCACCACCACCACCACGACGACGAGGCTCCGAGAGGGACAGGCGGTTCCCTCCTCGCGGTTCGGCCGGGCCTTTGGCTTTGCCACCCTGGGGGCGGGACTGGCGTGGGGCGCTTTCGGAGAAATCACCTCGCGCGTGGTAGGAAGCAGCGAGAGCGGCGGCGGAAACGTCGTCACGACGGACGCCAACGCGGATCGATTGGCCGCCACCCTCTGTCGCATGCGGGGGGCCGCCCTCAAGATGGGACAGATGCTCAGCATCCAGGACGAGAGCCTCCTGCCACCGGCCCTGACGCGGGCCCTCAAGCAGGTCCGGCAGGGAGCCGACGCCATGCCCAACTACCAGCTCGTCGAGCAGCTCCGGTCCGAGCTCGGCGGCGGGAGCTCCGACGACGCCGATTGGCGGAACCGGTTTGCCTCCTTCGACGACCGGCCCTTCGCGGCGGCCTCCATCGGGCAGGTCCACCGCGCGACGATCGCGGACCGGGAAACCGGTGAGATCCGGCCGGTGGTGGTCAAGGTGCAGTACCCGGGGGTCGCCCGGTCCATCGAATCGGATCTGGGCAACCTGGCCATGCTGGTCCGAATGACGGGTCTCGCTCCCCGGGGACTCTTCATCGAAAACGTGATGCGGGTGGGACGGGACGAGCTCAAGGTCGAGTGCAACTACCTCAACGAAATGGCCAACCAGGAGACCTTTCAAACGCTGGTGCACTCGGATCCGGTCCTGCGCGCCAACAAATTCGTCGTGCCGGACGTAATCGAGGACCTCACCACGGAGCTGGTCATCACCACCGGATACGCGCCCGGGGGAACCATCGACAAGGTCTCCCACCTGCACCAGGAGGAACGAAACCGCATCGGCCGGACGATCCTCTACCTCACCATGCAGGAACTCTTCGAGTGGAGACTCATGCAGACCGATCCCAACTGGGGGAACTTTCTCTACGACGTTGGCACCGGAACCACCACGCTGATCGATTTCGGAGCCACCCGGGAGTTCCCGAAACCGTTCGTGGACGGCTACCTCCGCATCGTGTGGGCATCGGCGAACCGGGACGAGGAAACGCTCATGAGGCAATCCCTGGACATGGGATTTCTGACGGGAGAGGAGAACGACACCATGCTCAACGCCCACAAACTCAGTGGCTTCACGGTCGGGGAGCCCTTTTGGAACGACGAGCCCTTTGACTTTCGGGGGTCGAACATTTCCACGCGCATGGGAGAGCACACGTCGGTCTTTTTGCGGCACCGATTGACGTGAGTGAAGCGACGATTGCCTGTTTGTTTGGTTGGTTGGTTGCTTGATTGGTTGCTTGCTTGCCTGCTTGTCCGCTTGCATTGGTATCGTTTCCGAGACTCTGGTTGGCGGGGAGGCACCATTGTGCTTTGGATTGCAAGTGTTGTACGTGTACAGAATGCAGGTCATCTCACAGGGTGTTTGTTTTTCCTGTCGTTCGTTCGCGCGTGTTTTGTTGCGTCTCGTGGACTCCAACAATGCAGTCCGCCGCCCGAAGAAGTGTACACGCTCCATCGGAAACTGGCCGGAGCCTACATGCTGTGCATCAAGCTGGGTGCCGTGATACGCAGCAGAGACATGCTCGAAGCCGTGGTACGGAACCACGTGTTCGAAGACGGAATGCCCAATCCGGTCACCGGAAAATAATCGGTGCGTCGAGAGACGAACGAAACTCTGAACGTTGCGAGTGGTGAACTACAACGGTCGCAGCTAATGATGATCATTTTTCGGTACGGTGCTGCATGCACCTCTTTGCTTACACCTAGACAAAAAACTTTTTAGCGACGCTACAAATTTTTATTGATTGAAAGAGTTGCGCGAGTCACACGCAGAACTGCCTATTGATCCAAAAGTTCAAGTACATCATTGCTCCGAAAGAAAAGTAACTAAGTCAAATCATTGTTTGCTAATTGATTGAGAATCGCACGCACAGACGACGCGTCTAGAAATCGACTTTCCAACTCCGTTCCTCCAATAGGTTGCTGCTGCTGCTGCTGCTGCTGCTATGCTACCGTACAAGCATTGTGCCCCGACGGCAATGCTTGACAACCGATGGAATATACCTTCGGATCAGAGCTGTCTGAAATACTACGTATAGCACAGCTCGAAGGACACGGATGACCCGCCCACGATGGCAGACAATCGTTTTGGCAACGACCCCGCTGCAACATCACCGGCGAGCCAAGGCGTCGTCGCACGACCGGTCCGTGGTGTGTCGTTCAACCCACGACTCACATGAGGTTGGCCTTGTAGAAATCTCTCATCATTTGCACAAAGATGAACATGGTAACGGTGTGCCCACCACATCGCATGTAGTAGGGAGCAAATCCATTGTACAAGGCCAAGAAACCCGAATCCGAGGCCACCTTGGCGACGGTTTGGAAAGTGCCGGTGTAGGGGAGCTTGCCGGTTTTGGGGTCGGCTTTTTGGCTGGCCATGCGATTCTTTGCGGCTTCCAATGGCATGGTGATCAAGGAATAGATCAATCCACTGGTCATGGCCGAGCAAAAGACGTTAGAAATGGAGTTTCGTTTTTGGTCCAGGGCCTTGGCGTAAAAGTCCTTGAATTGATCCAGAGTGGCAACCTGGAAGACACCCACCATCATCGCACGGGCCACAAAGGGTTGAGAACCTCTCCAGAATGCGCTGACTCCCTCCTCTTTCAGGATTCGGGTGAAGGTATCGGGGAGGGATTTGTAATTTCTTCGTTCCTTCACGGGCAAAGAGGAGTCGTTGGACATTCGGATCACGCAAACTTCCATTGGACACGAAATGTACGCAGCGATTCCGCCCGTAATCGCACCAACTCCGACACTGCGAGAAGCCATTCGGATACAGAACAGCAATTGTGAGTAAGGTTACCACTACTGCGCCAAAGAAAATCGCTGGTTTCCAGAAAACCAATAAACCGGTCTGCAACGACAACAGAGGTGCAAACATCGCTGTTCACAAATGCGTTGCATTCCCTCTTTTCTCTATCCCGACTGAAACAGGAAATCAACTTACCGAGAGGCGAAATCCGTCTTTCCACGGTATTCGTGGAGTTTGTCGCGGAAGGTTTCGAACAAACCAAAGCGAGACGTTGCGTAGAAGACCTGACGTGCCACACCGGCTGAAAGACCATCGTACAAACTCATGAACCCGTCTTTCTTGAGCATTGCGGAGATCGAAAATGTCTGCCCGCTTGCGCTGGCCAAGTTGGCTCGAACCGCAGCCGTGTTGAAAGGGTGAACCACCGCCCAACCCATGCATCCACCCAAACCCGCGGTGGCGAAGATAACTGGTTTCGACAAGGGAGTATCTGGCGACGTCGCCAAGTAGTTCGGGAAGCCGGTCTTTTTTGTCGTGTTCATCGAATTGAGAGAATTCATTTTCGTTCGTTCTTTGTTCTTGCTATGATTTGGTTATAGTGTGTTCCAGGTCAAGTTGTTTTGTCCACAGTTCTCTGTCATTGATATGCAGAGTGAAGATAGAACGCAATTCGGTGTGTCGTTGGAAGCTGCGAACCGAAAGTTCATCGCACGAAATGCGGGAACTAAACAATAATACATATTGGATTGAGATTGATTCACAGCTTCACGATTTCTACCGTGCCGTAGCCAAAGCACTGCGCGTACGATTTATGAGACGCGCGTTCGGAACGTGCACGACAGACCACGTCTCAGCAGCTGTTGGTGGTCTGCCGGTATTATTGCTTCTACTATTATTTTTGTGGTCTTAGAGAGCCCGTAATCTTGCGGATACCTGTTCTAGATGACGTTTTTGATGTGTCAAACGTGTAGATTGTTTGGTAGGTTTCGGTACTCGTACGGTAGGTTGCTCCTTTTCATTCGGATGAATCATCAAAATCAGTCTCCAGTCTCTAACACTGGATTAGTGCTGTTCTATTATTATCTACCATAGATAAGATACATAAGTATGAACTACTTCTACTTTCACATTGGCTCGTTCTGAATGTTATTCTTTCACACAATGGTGAATCGCATCTCGTAAAAACCTTACTGTATCTCAACCGTAAAGCCAAAGCAAAGATCGAATGAATGAATCACCTTGGCGAAATGAAGCACTTCAACATGGTTTGGTCGCACTGTCAAATCTATGGCAAATGCCGCATTCCGACTAACCGTAAGCTACGATTACCGTGGCTCCCGGCAAACGAATACTTCATTCTGCATGGATTAAGTTGTCGACGCTGTTTCCAACCAAGTTGTCAAAAAAAGATGCAACGGTGTACCAATGATCGGAGGGGCAGCTAATGAAACTTCCATAAAAGCTAGGAGCGAGATTGCCTGAATTTTCACGGAAAATAGCAACGAGAGAAAAATGAAGGACATCATTGGATCAAGTCCGCTCCTTCTCAGAGCAATATTACTGATCGTCCTCTTTGTCCAAGTGCAATTGCTGAGTGAGAAAATATTCTCGGCAGGTGACCATAAGAATGATATTATACCAAAAACATTCGCTCTCTCGCAGATCGGTTTGAGTCGAACGCGACAATTTTCCCCTGCAGTCAACAAAGAAAGCAACTTTCGACACCAAATACGCAATCGACCATCATATCTCGCATTTGTGAAGCGTGGGAATTCTCTTCTCTCGTTATCTGCTGCAAGGTCCACTTTTTCCATCGTCAATTCGACGGAGACTAGAGTGAAAAAAGGAAGTAAACGTGCCAACGTGCAAGTTCGAAGCCTCATGTCGATTCTAGAAGATCGATACGACCCGACAATATTGTCTTCTGCTAACAACATCACCAATAGGGAGAAAGCGGCAGAGTGGAAAAAGACAAGAAATTATTTGTACCGGGCGAGTTACAGCTACCAAGAGAAGAGTGATGGCGACAATGGGGATACCGTCAATGTTCTAACCTTCTCCCAACAAGTGGTGAGCGTGCTGGACTTTTTGGACGATCGATTGGCACTACCACCGCATGTTGCGAAACGAATAGTTCAAGAATCTCCTCGGATACTACGGAAACCAGTGGATTCCTTCCTGATACCTACAGCCGATTTTCTGCTGAAATTGTGGGGAGAAGACTTATTTCTAGAAGCTGTCGAGCGCAATCCCTCTTTGCTATTGACAAGTGGTATCGGTTACACTACAAATCGCAGAAAGAAAACCGTGGCTGCCAATGACGTTGTTCCAACACAATTAGAGAATAACGATAGTGGATACGACAACGATAGCAGCGCAAGACTAGACCAAAACGTAGAGGAAATTCTTCTCAAGCGCACAGGGCTGTCGTCGAGGGCAGTGAAACAAATTAAAAAGTCGACGCCCCATGTTTTCGGTTATTCGCTGTGGAAAGTTCAATCGGTATTGATTTTTTTGGACAGAATCGTACAGGAGAAGGAAGTGACTGCAACGATAACTACACGTACGACAGCCCAAACGGATGCGGAAACGGAAATGGAAATGGAAACCGAAACTTGCGTCGAAGCAGAATCGAAAGCGAAACAAATTCTTGGGAAGATAATATTCGCATATCCTCATTTGTTGAATTTGTCCGTCGAGTCAAATTTGAAACCTCGCGTGGAATTTCTTGCCAAGAGTTGCGACCTGAGTCCGGCAGAACTGGCGACGGTCGTGAAGAAAACAAATGGCCTCGTGTTGGCGCTGTCCGTCGAAAAGAATCTGCAACCCACAATCGACTTTTTGCTGAAAGAGATTTTCTGTGGGGGTGAAAAAGACAAGGGCGATCCCAGAACGATGCTGAGAAAGTGCATACTGAAACATCCTCAAATACTGGGCCTCAGCATTGCAAATCTGAAATCCAAGGTGGACTACTTTCGTTCCATTGGACCGTTGCTGGCCAGTCAGATTGCCAAACGATGCCCCAACATATATTCGCTCAATCTAGAGCACAACATCGTTCCAACCATTCACTTTTTGGCCAAAATCTGGGGGCTGAGCGGCGAAGGAGGTTTGTCAAACGACGACGGCAAAAACAAAGAGCTCAGTGCAATGCTGTACGAGCATCCGAACACCATCACCCTTTCTGTGGAAGCGAACATGCAGCCGACAATGATGTTTTACAACAAAACCGGATACACCGTGTTGAACGAGGACTGGGAGCTCATTGCATCCAAGAGCTCTGACAGCAGCAGCAGCAGCAAAAGCCCCGAACCGAAAAATGCCGACGCGTCCCGTCGCATTCGTGGCAGATACATTTCGGCTTCCCTCTACAATCGCTTGCTACCACGTTGGCATTTCTGTCTCTCTCGCACTGCCGGGGACAAAAGCACGGGGCACAAAACAGCGACTGCATCATCGAAAACAGAGACCTCGTCTGTGACCGAGGCACTGCGAATGCCGTCGGAATCGTCATCGACATCTTCGTCCACACCGTCGCATTCCACCTCCTCGTCGTCGTCAACTTCGTCGTCGTCGTCGTCTTCGGCCGCATCGTTGGCGCACACGCCGTCGTTGCAAATTTTGGTCATGGGGGACGACCGCGCATTTTGCGAAGCGATGGGATTCGAGCTCGACACGTTCCTCAACTTTAAGAAGGAAGCGATTCCTCGCCTGAAATTTTCCAGTCAGTTCGACACGTGGCTCAAAACCGGAAAACCGATCGATCTCTAAAGCGGCAATGCTTCACCGAGAGCGACTACTACGCTGCTCCCATGGATCGCTTTGGTTTGAACCGCCACAAATTTGGATAGTACCGATAATGTTGCGGGTAACGAATGGCTCTATTGTAGTATTACAATGTATTCAACTGCCTCTCATTATTGATTAGTAGATTATTTCTTTTGATGTGACTCTGTTCTCCTGCAGCATTCGGAACAGAAGCACTTAGTAGCGACACGATGCTATGCTTCATCGAAGACTCGCTCCACCCAGATCTCAAAACGGAAGATCAATGGTTGGGAGGGACGGGAGGTTAACGGTCGGAAGGGAAGGGAGCGTCACAAAGCCATCGACGACGAGATTCTGGCTGAAACTGAAGAACCCCGCAACCGCCACCAACAGGCCCAGTGCCGGGATCTCCTTGGGGGAGGGCGAGTAGGGCGCCGACAATCGGGCCGCGTAGCAGGCGCCCATGGCAACACTGACCCCCGTCGCGATGAAAAGTCCCGTGCTCACGCTGCCCGCGTCACCGCTGGTGATCATGGGCCCCGATGCGACCGCCAGGGCTGCCGCGGCGAGGATCGCCGGAAGCAGCGTCTTGAGACCGTGGTCGACCGAGGGTGCCTTCGAAAAGGACCAGATGGCCTCCCCGAGCAGCACGATCGCCAGCCCGTAGTTTTCCTGTCCGGCAACCAGTGCTATCGTGTCGAGGTCGGTGGCGGGGGCTACGGGAAGCGGATTGGGGGCATCGGGATCGATGAGTTTCGGAACGGTGGAAGGGGGTGCGAATTGGTTCGGGGCGATGATGCTTGCGGCGGTGTCCACGGAAGTGGCGGGAGCCGCGCTCGTGGCTTCCGGAACGGGAACGGCGTCCGCAACCTGCGGAGCGACCGACTCGGCGGCGGGGGGAATTTCCGCCGCGGGCATGCCGTCGACTTCCGCCCGGACGGCG
This sequence comes from Pseudo-nitzschia pungens, assembly GCA_037355855.1. Classification (NCBI taxonomy): domain Eukaryota; phylum Bacillariophyta; class Bacillariophyceae; order Bacillariales; family Bacillariaceae; genus Pseudo-nitzschia; species Pseudo-nitzschia pungens. The sequence continues at coordinate 2,234,350 of CM074758.1, forward strand.
GTGGTCGACTGCGAACGCGAAAGCGGAATTCTCGGCTTGACGGTCGCAAACGCATCGACCGAAGACGACAGCGACACGAGCAGCGTCGCCAAAGCTAGGAGCAGGTTGTGGTTTCGCATGGCAGGAGCTCTTTTTTCGTGGAACAGAGGATGTGTCCGGGGTCGACCGATGCTTCGGGAATTGAGGGCTTTCAACGATCGGTAGCCGCATCGGCTTGACTCGATCGTACGAGGGATCGATGATGCTAAGGTTACTAGTATTACTTGTACATGCCAACCTAATTACCGTAATTCCAACATGTCGGAACGGAAAACGTGATGAGTGAGCGAGTGAGTGAGTCCACGAAAGATCTTTTCGTTCTCGTTGAAGTGGGATTCCACGTGGACGGGATTGGATTGACTCATTCGAGTACAAATTTCTAAATCATCGCCCATCACCACATATTTTTTGGGTGTTTTTTTTTTCTTCCCAAAATCGAAAAAACCCCAACAACGAAAACGCCAAATGGCTTGACGCCGCCTTTCATTTTCTCTTTTTCTGTTCTGCCGTACCAATACCGTATTGTCGCCGCTGCCTTGCAAATCGAACTACTAACGGTAGGACCTTGAATTGTTTGCATCTGCATGTGCATCGGTTGAAGCAAATCGGTGCCAAAGTGAAATAGGGTCGACTGCGATGGGCGATACTTCCGTTGTTCCGATGGATTGCGAAAATGGCGACGTTCCCGAGAAACACAAAGGCAACTTCTTTGATGCCCTATCCGACAGGGCGCAGGAAAATCGGGCGACGAAAGATCCGGCAATTCTCCTTGCCAGACAGAATAGGAAGAAATTGAAGAAACTAAAGAAACGCGTTGGCCTGGTACAAATCGGAAGCGAACGATCCGGGTTGTTGACGAGATCCGAATACGACGAATACCTAGATCTAATGAAAGACGATGGAAACGATGATTCGGCAGGAACCAATCCGGCGTCGGCGACTCCGGCGTGCTCGTTACCAACGGAATCTTCCGTACCATTGGTTGCGTCGTCGATCAATCTGCGAACCAAGTACAAAGGAATCGAAACGGTGGAAGGCGTCACGCATCGCGATCTGCTGGGTTGGCTCTTGCAACAAAAATTCGATCTTTCATCGTCGTCGTCGTCGTCTTCGACCAATTCGAAGAAACGCCGTAGAGACGAGAATGGGGACGACGACGACGACGACGGGGGTTTGTCGGACCAGAAAGCCGTCGCCGTTTCGATTCCGCACTGGGCCTCGATCCACAATCCGGGTGCCTGCGAACAGGTGGCCGTGTTGGAGATTGACCTACCCGACGACAACATCGAGACCTATAAAGAATTCTTGAAGGGTTGCCGGAGCAAAAGCGAGGCAAAAGGCAGCGCAAATAACACCGACGGTGCCGGTGCTAGGGAGAGCAGCGGCTCTCGTCCTGGTTTTCCCAACTCCCAGGTTGGCATCGTCACCAGGTGGTTTCAAGGGTACATACCGAAATCCATGTCGGACACACTCTTGTACTTTTCCAACGCGAAGAAGGAGCCGAAAAAGAAGAAAGTCGAAGACGAATCGGTCGTTCCATCCAAGAAAGAATTTATCGAACGTCTGGAGGCGATGTTGCTTTCTGACGAAGAATTGAGGGAGCAGGGATATCCTATCGCGTTGCCTTCGTCCGTACCCCAGGATGTTGCAGGTGCCACACCCGACAAAGACAACTATGTCTCACTCGCCAACGACAACAAACTCGAGTCCCCGGACACTATAACATCGGAAACTGCAAGGGATTATCTAGAAACTTTTGGGGTCCGAGTAGAAGAACAAAACGAGGAGGACAAAAGTCCGTACGTAAGAACACCACACAACAAAACGAAAAACGAAGACCGTCCGGTTCGCGTTTTTGGATTGGATTGTGAAATGGTCTTGACTACACTGGGATCGGAGCTAGCTCGGATTACTCTCTTGCAGTTCGACGAATTTGTCGGCCCCAGAAGCAGTTCGAAGACCACCGTGCTCCTGGACTGTCTCATTCGTCCCGAAAATCGGGTCGTTGATTATCTGACAAAACATTCGGGCATCACACCAGAAATGCTCGGGCCCATCTCCACGTCACTGAAGCAGGTTCAATGCGCACTTGCAAATTTTCTGACACCAAGCGATATTTTGATTGGACATTCCTTGGAGAACGATCTGAGGGCAATGCACTACATCCACCCCAGAGTCGTCGACACATCCATGATCTTTCGTCCGGCGGATAGAAACAAACGATTCAAGTTTTCGTTGCGGCACCTCTCGAACACACTTTTGAAGAAACAGATCCAAACCGGATCCCATTGCAGCGAAGAGGATGCCCAGACTACCCTAGATCTTGCTTTGTTGAAGGCGTTGAAGGGAGATGATTTGAAAGTCCCCGGTTACGGGGACAACCAACGGCAATCTCTGTTACAGCAAAAATTCGTTCAAGACAGTGTTGCCGCTTTCATTGGCCCGAGTTCTTGGCTCGAAACCCACGTTACAAAATATCCGACTGGTGCTCACGCTCTGAGTTACGATTCGCCAAACGATGTCAAAAAGGCTATGCTGGCATGGATGACCAACAAACGCAAGGCGCACCTGATCTGGTCCAAAATTGAACTCAGAAACCGTTCGGAACCGAATGCTGGCTCCGAAACAGTGATGGAGAGGTTTATATCCTTTGTGGTACGTTCTTGGTTTCCTACCTCAAAATGAAGACTTATGGTGCTTTTGCTGACACATTGTTCTCGACTCCATTCTTATGTATGTATACCTGGTATAGTCTGATATGATTGAAAAGATGCCTCCCACATGCGTTCTCATGGTTGCCATTCAAGGGGGTTTGCAGAAAACCAGAGACACATTCAAACGAAGAGGGGCTTGTCGCGATCCAAGGTCAACCGTTATTTGGTCCGACGACGATGAAGCGGCTTGGAAAGAGCTTCTGAACTCGACGAGAGCTGGCTATGTCCACTGGTTTAGTGCTTCAACAAATAGAAAATTCTAAGCGAACTACCACTAGTCATAAAGTTGATGCATCTTTAGATACACCAATTACCGCTCTAATCCATTCAGCAAGGAGTAGCAAAGGACGATATCCATGTCTGAGGCTAGAGAATAACATGCTAGAGAATAAACAATCGTGAAGGGATATCCTAATCCAGCAGACACTCTCCGCCTGACCAGCAGACCAATTCAAGAATAGGCAACATAGCTGATGCTTCAGTTCTGTGTTTAGGGAAATTACTTTTTCAAGCTGTAAGAATCACTTGTTGTTTTCTTGTTGTGTCAAGAGACAAATAAGCCCCCCTATCAGTACTTGTACCAAGAAAGACTAGTTTGGAATGGATTTTGTAATTTTAATTTTTCTATTTTTTAAGTTGAGGTTATTCATGTGCTCCGTTTTTTTATGTGTACGATACCCGTAACCTTAGTTGTACCTCGAGGTGTGATGCTCTCCTCGACTCGGATGATCCATCTCAAGTTTTTTTCTTTCCTGCCACCAATAAAATTCTGAACTTTTCCTCGCACCTCTCGACTCATCTCATCAAAATCAAATGAAACGGATTTCTTGATTGCAGATGGGACAATAGCGGTATTAGTTTGAGTAGGAAGAGAGAAATACTGTGTGTGGGTGTGCGAGAGAGAGAGAGAGAGAGAGAGAGAGAGTCGAGTTATATCTGGCAATATCAGTGAATGAAATGGAAGAGACTAAGTGTACCAACAAAGCTGGAGATTTTTCCCTCGCGAAAGGATCTCGCGTTGGAGGACCTGTGACCTGTGTCTCATTTTCACCATCGAAGTCTTCGACGGAAAATCATAATCAGCCTCAGTCGTCATTCTTCTTCGTGGCGCAGGGTCCATATTTAATACGTTATAATGATGAACTTCATGGGCCCAATACCATGGGCGATGAGAACCGAGAGAATCAGGATCAACAGTTACTCGTTTTTCCCGAAGACGAACGACGACCACGCGGGGGAGGAACCGTGCACGGGATAAGTTTTGTCGAAAGAGATGAAAGCGACAGTTTGCAATGGGACTCCGTAGTGTATGGAGGAAGACGACTCGCTTTTTGTCATCTGTTGGGGGAAGATGTTGGGCGATGTAATATAGTTCAACCATTCGGGGAAGAATCAAGTGCAGAAATAATGGGAAAGCGAGATACAGATAGAAATTGCATACTATCAAATTCGCCCTTTCTCGAATTGGATGATTGGATTTGGAATGTAAAGGTATTGGCCGAATCATCAAAAAGCAATATCGACGGCAGCAGCAAATCAGGTACTAGCAAGTCAAAAACGCGAATGGTAGTCGGTTTTGCTAGACACATGATAGAAGTTTGGGATTTAGACGACGCAACCACCGCAACAGATGGCGCTATTCGCTCGACTCGTTTGCGCCGTTTATTTTTCAAACCTGCCACTGTTGTCACTTCAATGGATTTCATCTTCGTAAACCAAAACCACTATAGTAACAATGATTGCAACAATGGAAACGATGAGACAATCTGCGATACTCTATGGGTTGCGGCAGGTACTTCGTTTCATAAAATATGGATATCATGCATTCCTATGAAGGACATCGTCTCGCAGAAAACAGAATACCAAAACGATCTTCTCGATTCGGTGGTTGAGAAGGTTGACATGACTAATATTCAACCAGCAATTCATCATTTGCTTCAAGGTCACTCAGGGGTCGTCCACAGTGTGAAATGGTTTGAAGACGGGGGCAAGATTTCTCTGGCCTCCACCTCCGACGATCGCAGTGTTCGAAAGTGGACTTGGCACGATGCTCGCAAGCAATGGATCGAAAGATGGGTAGGTTGGGGTCACTCGGCTCGAGTGTGGAATGTCTCCATGGTAAATTCATCGATGCTAGTTTCGGTAGCTGAGGATGGAACTGCCCGGATTTGGTCATCGGAATCCGGGGATACCTTGGCCTGTGTCCACCACTCGACGTCTCTTTGGACCATTGACACGAGGAATACAACCGACGGCGGGAAGTTTATCATTGGTGGAACGGATGGTATCTCTGGTACATATAAGGTTTGCAACCACATCTCTACAGGAAACAATCTTAGGGTTGATTCCATTGCTGTTCCCGACGATCGACCACCTCGATCATCTGAAGTATCAACTGCTGTTGCTAAGAGTGCATCATTGAGCGTGAAGTCGAATAAACAGGAAATCATTGTAAACAACAAAAAAAAGAAAAAGACGAAAAAGAAGATTCAATCACAAGTTATTGTTGGAATGAAATGTTGGGATAACAAATCTGCGGGGAATGTACCGAGAGTAGTTGTAGCAACTCGGGAGGGGTCACTCATGTCGTTCAACATCAACGAACAAAACTGGAATAATCATGATCCATGGTGGGAGCCAACCATTGGAGAGAGGTTCGGTATTAAAGCCAACGACGGAAACTGTATGGCATTACGTGACAATATGTTTCCAGTGGCTATTGGCACGGCTCGCGGGGACATCATACTCGCGTCTATTGAAAAAGGAAAGGGAAACAACCACAGCGTACTAAAAGCACGTGAATTGAGGGCGGTACAAGGTTTGTCATTTTTAGACTCTAGTTGTCTGGTATCCTTCCACGTACGAGCGGTTGCTTTGTGGCAAATGAGATTTGATGCTTCACCTACTCCGTCCGAAGTACATCCGACGCATGTTCTCGAGATAGAAACCAAAGGAATTCCCCAATGTTGTGCCTACGACCGGAAGAACCAACGGATAATTGTTGGAGACTCAAGAGGGAATCTTTCATATTTTCTAGTAATGAATCAAGATGATGCAAACGTGGACGGAGAAAATCGAATCAAGTCTGTTTGTGCTCTAACAAGAGTACACCAAAAGCAACACGTTACGTCGATAAAATGGTTGAATGAAAACACCATTCTATCAGGTGGGAATGATGGTTGTCTTCATGTGTCCTACTTGCACGGAAACCTTCTTCAAAAAGGTTGGAGCTTCTCTGCCTCGTGTCTGACCGGAATCACCAGTATCATCACAACCAACATATCGACGGGTGCGAAGTCGTATTCAGGTCCCATAATTGTGACGGGATATCATGGAAACACATACCGTGTTATGGATGTAGAATCTGGGTATGAATACATTCGATGTGACACCGGAGGCCGACAACGGATTCTCGACTGCAGGTTTAATACCATTCGGACCACTGTTGTAGCAACGCCACTCGCGTATCAATTGGTCGTGTGTCAAGCACAAAAAGATGGATCTAATCGTATTTTCATTCAACACTCGTCGATGCCAAATGTGCCCAAGGCAATAAGAGGACATCACCATGTTGCGACAGGAGTAAAGCTGCACGGAGAAACAATTTTTGATTCGTCATTTTTCACGCTGATGAATCAAGAACTTGTATTTTTAGTGACAGCTAGTGAAGACTGCACTACGAGAATATCAGCATGGAAAGATGGCCGTATCATAGATTCGGTGCAATTGACACCCCAGGAGTCCTGTTGTCGCTGCATTTCGGTGAGTAAAATTGACGACAGATCAGTACTTTTGGTAGTGGGTGGGGGTAAGCTTGTATTACAATTCTTCTTGATCAAGGCAGGCACGAACGGTTCAAGTACGTATTCTGCCAGAAATCTAGAAATCGCGTTTCTTGGCAATGGTTTGACTTCAAAGAGAGGAGCCACCATTGACCATCGAATCAATGCGATTAGCGCTCTTCCGCTTTGTGATGGAAATGATCGATATCATCTGGTTCTGGCTGGAGATTCAGAGGGTTCATTGCATGCATTTCTAATATCTGAAGAGTGTACCAAAAGCAACAGGGATTTGCGTGGTATAATTGTTCCAACATCGAGCGAGAGGCCCATTCTTTGCATTAAAATGCTTGCCGTTTGCGACCGAGCTCTCGTTTTGATGGGGACAACGAGTGGTGACATAAAATTATTTGATCTACCAGTGTCTCTATCGAATCTTCGAGATCATTGGGATAGATTCGAGGGTTTGTGGAACTATATCGGACAGTACCAAGAGCATCAAATGGGTACCAATGCAATCACTGCTCAAGTACTTCCGTCGCAAACAGTCAACAACAAGATTAAAACAACAATATCAATTGTTTCGGGAGGCGATGACCAAGCATTGTGTATCAGCCGGGTTTACTTGGAGAAGAAAGAGGGGGTAAATGATTCCCTCCGGCTTGCACGAGAACCTCTGTTAAAAGTGATACCAGAAGCCAGCTTTTCTGCAATCAAAGGCGTATCACATGTTGTCTTTCGCCATCAGAAATACCTGCTTTCTGTGGGTTATAGTCAACAGCTCTCAATTTGGAAGTTCAAACCTGATGAGGATATGATATTGGAATGTACGTCAAGATTGCCCGTGGATCTTGGCGATGTAAATTGTCTTTCAGTCTACATGTCTTCCGACGAATCTACGTGCTTGGTTGCAGTGTGTGGTATGGGAGTTGAGGTATTCAGAGAGAAATCCTCAAAATAAATTGAGTGTAGGTGGTTGAAGAATCAGAGTGTCTAAATAGGGTGCAGCAATCCTACAAAAAGGGATTCGAAAGAAGAAGTATATGATTGGCTATATATTTCCACCATGCTATCGATGAGCATAGGAATCCACATCCTAGGAATTCTCGTCACGGAAGTATTTTAAAGGACCATACTAGAATCTCAGCGCTTAACGAAGTTTTAGGCCCGACCCACTTATTTGCTAGATGCAGAAATACATTGTCTGGAATAAGATCGCTCTTACTACAGTTCATGCGCCGTAACGTCGTCGCCATCACCATCGTTTTCGAGTTCATCGCCGTCGCTTTCACCGCTTTCGTCTTCATCATTCTCATCATCGCCATACTTGAAAACTTCATCATCATATCCATCGTCGTCGTCGTCGTTGTCATCTTCCGCTTCTAAAAAATGTATTACCTTGAAGTCACCATCAACAATACGAACAACCATTATCTGTTCTTCAGATAAGACATCCATGGGATGTTTGACGACTGGATCCCAAAATCCCCCAGTGGACTCCATCTCGTGATATTTATGATCCCACTCTTCCGCGACAAAGTATAAGGCATCCACATCATACTCTTCCAAAACAGGTTTGCTCTTAAGTTTGATGAAATGTAAAAGTTCGTCACGACCCTCGAAAAAGTGAGTGTAGTAGTTGGAGTGTCGAGTGTAGAACTTTCGTTTCCAGTTCGGCATGGTGTGGCCCGGGTCTCGCCACCGCCATGCGCCAGTCACCAGCTGGTGATTATTTTTTTCCAGGACATCGATGCGAAACGTGGTTATTGTGGCCTGCACATTTGTGTACATCGACCAATCTCCAAATTGCGACAAGCCCAAGGGAGTCAAAGTTGGTCCGAGGTATTTCCCCCACAAATGTTTGCGTTTTTTTTCGAGTCGCCCCAAAGATGGATGGAACGACTCTGGAGTAAAAAGTGTGAAATGTTTAACGGGCGTGATGTCGACTGAGATTGCGAAAACAAAGCTGACAACAAAGATATTTGTTATTGTTTTCTTCAAAAGTGATTCTCGGAACGCCGTTCTTGTGTTTGAATTCTGTTCGGCCGAAGAATCGTTTGTTCGGTCAAGCTCAGCACTTCTAATATCGCCGCTATCAGCGCCAACAGCAGTTTCACCATCATCTTCAGTTGCGGTTGTAGTTATGCGTGCTGGTTGAATCAAGAAAACGCACCAGCCAAGGCAGCATAGTAATTCAAACATGTGTTGTTGCATAGACAAATCAATGCCAATGTGCAACAGTATCATCAGCATCACAGATAATTTTCGCAAAGCGGGGAGCCAGACTGTAATCCAGCACATCGTTTCCAAGAACAAGGCGCTCCAGCATAATAGTTTTAATGGTCCATATCGGGCAAATATGATGTCCGGGTTGAATACACCTGGATAATCGTCGATTCCGTATGTGAGGCGATAGATGGATGAACCATCTGACCAGTGAGGCTCGTCCAGTTTTCCCAATGAAGCACCCATGTACATCAACATTATTTCGATCTGGAATATTCGAAACGGCCACATCGGCCAGGACGTGGACAAGGAACAAGATCCAAATCCAAATCGATCGTATACTGTGCAGCAGTCGAGCGGGAAGAACAATAACAGAAAACACCATATTCGAAACATATCGTCTTCTCCATCCCACATTAGCGCGTTGTGGTTTTGAAACGACAAAATATTGAGGTAAAGTCCGAAAAGGTGAACGCGTGGGTATTTTGGAGTCCCAAGGAGAAGAAAAATTCCCTGGATTATTCCAAGGGCCGCTGTCATCCATATCAAAGCATTACTTTCCGGTGCATACCGAAAGATGCTCCATAGGTGCCAATTGACGATCGAGTCATTTCTCCCGCTAACTCGAAAAGGCAGTAAACCATGACTCGGCGAAAAGAAGTAGTCTAGATGATATAGCAATATAAAGCGATCGATCAGAAACAGAAGGGCAAATCCCATCCTCATGTAACCTGCCGTACGACAGCCCTGAATATCGGTTTTGTCATGGAAGAAAGATTCCCAGGACTTGAAAAAAAAAGATATCATCTGTGCCGGTTAACTACCGGTACCGGTATGAAAAAGGAGAGGAAAGGTTGAAATAGAATGCACCCGATGCCTCTGACGGTACGGTATGAATATAATATGAATATCTGGCTTGCGACGTTCAAGCAAATGGAACAAAAAAGAATACCGGTAAGGTTACCGGTAATTACGTGATGATGGGTGTCATCATTATTTTTTCTCCTTTGTTTACCCCCCAGATAGTCTTACAAACCTTACGAGTACTAGGTAAGTGTATAGTAGGGTACACCTACGTACGCGAAGCGCATAAGAAGTGAAAAGTATCAGAGGTGATTTCACAGTTGAGAGTGGTCTTCGACAAAAGAATTTTAGATGGTGAGGTTTTTTACACGGTAAAACCATTGACATCGTCACTTTCCATTTTCATTGTTTACCTACCGTACCGTATTACAAGTACCATATGTACGTAGTTTCAAAATGAATACCAGTAGTACGTTCGAAGTAAGGTTAACTAGAACCTGCTTCTTCGTACAAATTTTTCCTTCTACAATTTTGAGAGTTACCACGGGTGTTAATCTCAAAAATGAGTGAGTGAAAATCCAAAATGCTAAGATTTTGTTAATAAATTATATAGGTGATTCTCTTTGTTTGTTGACCACAATAGTTAGTGTGGCGGGTTGATGAGATCACTCTCGAGTCGACTGGAGTAGTGTTGTTTCTCTAGTCGAACGAGCCAAATCTTGAGCGCCGCGGCCAAATAACCACCGGTTGCGGAACGCGTTGCATTGTCTTTTCCCGTCTTTGGTTGTTCTGGGTTCTCTGTTTGGGCTTCCAAAAACGCTCGATACAGTCGCCGACACTGGCTTTGCCGCTCGCGAATCCGTTCCGGTGGGATGGCTCGCAACATGCGGGGAAGGTCCACAATCCGAGCCTGGCTGACCCGAATCACACAGTCCGACCAATCCAGTTCCGGATAAAAGGGCGTAACGATTTCGGGAAGGAGGACCGGGATGGCCCCCGCGGAAAGGACCTCGGTGAGTCGAAAGGATGTGACGTGGGATCCACCGGGACAAAACGCAAAGGTGGAATTGACCATCAAGTCGTCGAAATTGTCCTGGGAAGGATTGTCGTACGCGGCGAACGTCACGGTGTCTCCCCACAGCGTCTTGTGCTTGCACTGGACATCCATGACGACATCAGGTTCGTGGTGCAGGTATTCCGCGGCGAGCCAGCGGTGTTGATAATAGGGCTGCAGCGTATCCTGGATGGATCCCTTGAACGAAAGCAAGTATTTTCGAGGTCCGTACGATTGTTGGTCGTGATTTTCATTCTTCCAAATGGCATCCAGTGGCAAGGGAATATCGTAGCCGGGGCGGAGTTGTGCTTCTGTCAGGACCACAGATCCAAGGGCGGCCATATCGTAATGGACGTTTTCTGTGATCGGTTTCGTCACTCCATAGACGTAATGATTGACCCCGTTGTTCCACGAAAAAGATTCCTTGGCTGTCTTGAGATCATCTGCGTGGGAAATCAACAGGCAAGCCATTCCTGGATCCTCCACGATACGTATCCCGATACTAGAACCATCCTTTGTTCCAACAATGCCGTTTAGGTCCACTCGGGCAGCACCGGGATAGGCAAAAACCGGGAGCGGTTGGATCAACGTTCGGTCGTTGGTTTTGACGCTAGAGGTGTGTGTGGTGCATCGATCCATATCAAAGCAAGGTTTCGTGAGCAAGAAGCATTGCGGCTGTTCGTATTCAACCTTTCTAACCTTGCCGACCCCATAAGAAGTGATCAGCCGCACCGGAAACGAACTGCTCGAGGACGGATCGTATGTGCTCGCCGATCGTGGTCTGGGATCTTCCCATCCCTGGTATTCAAAGGCCGGGCACTTTCCGCGTGGTTGCAGCAGCGGACAGCTCTCCCAGGCATTTGAGTGGCCGTCTCCGCAATCGCGACAGATCCACCTGCCCAAGAACGACGCCCTCGAGGCGAAAAAGATCCAGGAGAGGAGCTTTTTTGGATAATAGAAGCTGGTGGGTTGCCACCGACAACTCTTTCCGGTGGCAAAGGAGTCGAATTCTCCGTATGCCGTTCCACCATGCGAAGGTCTCAATCGATCCCAGCCTTGGATTGCGTGCGAGATTCCCATCGGCAAATTGGCGCGTGCTGTTCTGCCGGCATTGGTATTTGCATCTGCAATGACGTTTGGTTTTGCGGTATCCGTAGAAATAGAAATCGGCGCATCGAAATTCGTATTTGGAACCGTAATGACCAAGTACACACTCTTGACCAGAGCACGAATTGTCAATGTCGCAATCACAAGGAATGCCACAAGAGGCAAGGTTTTGAGTCGCCTCCGCCGCACCCGCCTATCGGTCGTGATTCGTTTTCGACGATCGCACGAAACGGAACCCGGAAACGACATTGTGTTTCGTTTTGTTCTTCGGCAAGTTTCGTCCAGTGAGTCTTCGAATTCGTTCACAATACTCCGAGTCGATCCATTGCTGGTCTCCGTGCGTTGGGGCTGGTGGTCGTGAGGTTTGGTTTCGTTGGCATTGCTTGGATGCCGAATTGCGTACGGTAAGGTTTACTTTGATGGAGGTGATGAATGAAAAAAAATGAGAACTTGCGGTATGTACCGTACGAGGGGTAAGGTTAACTACAGTACGGTATCCAATACCCTCAACCCGTAAGATAACTGGTACAGCGTTATTTTGTACTGTCAGTTAAGCCTAACGATTACTACGTACATTACGTCGTGTAAAAAGTGGATTTACAAAGTACAACGCAACTCTTTTTCGGAGAGCGGAGAGTGGAGAGTCTGAGAGGTGACCCTAACTTCAAAAAAATGAAAAAAAACTTGTAAAAAGAAATAATGTACGAAGTAAGTTACCGGTATTGTCAAGGACCTTGAGTTATTGTTTTCTCCTGTTCTGAAGAATAATTTTAAATTAGCAGGTGGTTCACTGGTGGTGGTAAATTAGTGGTATTTTCAGCGTGCAGGTATCTCCCATACTTGAGCATAATTTGACCAAAAATTTGGGACACACTTGGCAATAGCATAAGGAAGAGTTTGCCTGAAATCCGATCCAGCAATGGGCACTTGGTGTCAGTGCAGAAGGTTGCTTGTAACAGGTCCGTCAATTTTTGTTCCGAAAAACTCTGTCCATTAGTTTGATTCCTAATCTTTTTAGTCAAATTATTTTACTCATTTTACTCATTTTTGGAAGGAGACCTGACTAAAAATAGAGGTGCGCCAAGACAGGAATTTTTTAGTAAGACGGGTCTACCTAGTACAAGAAGCACGTAGAAAATGGATGACAAGAATTGGCGGCACCTCTGAAATTCATATGTTCCCTTGAGTATACTTCATTGAGTATTTGCAACAACAAGACCAGCTCTAGATTCTATAGAACCATATACCTTTAGAAAGAGGAGAGTAAGACCTTTCTAACAAGCCATTACTTGTTGGAATTGGATGAATACTTTAGAAGTTAGGATTACTCTAATATGCATCATCGCCGTAGCGCCGATGTTTGGTACCACCGCGACTAGACGATAGGGCAGAGAGGTTAAGATTTACCCAGGTTACAGGAGATTTCACACCGCGCGCGAGCAACTCGACAGTTATTTAACGCACCATTGACGGTGCTGCTGCTGGATAACCTTACTTCCTTCTTTTCATTGCTCTGGCCACATTCTCAGCAATGCACTGTTTCTGGCGTTTCTTGTGTTTGCGTAACAGTGCTCGAACATGAAATTTAAAATAACAAACTTCAAAACTTGTGTCCGTGGAGGAGTATTCTCAAAAAATGATGTCTTATTGATAAAAAAATTGATAGGTGCTACCGGTAAGGTTACCTAACGCCAAGAAAGCAATTTTCAATCCCACGCATTTCTATAAAGGCAAAGATACAGAATTACGGTTCGAAAGCAACGAAGATGGGTTCTGCCGACGCCCATTATAAACACGCGTGCTCGTGTGTTTTTCTGTTTCAATTCCAATTACTGTGCGTTTTAGCTCAATTAATGTTCCCATACGTACATGAAAGTTGACAAGGATCATGATTGTCTATCTAAAAAGTAGGAGACAGCCACCTGTGTGTGGCCGATGAAATAGAGTTGAAGAGATACAACAATGCTGCTGCTTACATTACGAATAGAACCCTTGGACGCAATCGCACTTTGAAGAATCAACCACAACAACTGCATTTTTTAATGCAAAGGAGATTAAGGGTGGAAAAGTGGAATAGATAGAACATGACCGTTCATGAAGAATATGGAAAGTCAAAAGCTGATTCACCGGATCTTTCAGTCCCATCAGCAACTGCTGCATCGTATTGTTCATCGCCCGAATCGGCCCAAGAAAATGATTCCGAAAACAGCTCTGTGCGACGAACGTTGTTCAAGATGAATAGCGAAGTTGAATCTCCTTTGGAAACAAATTCCAAAGCAGCCAGCACTGTTTCTTCTCCTAAAACCAGATTGGTTGGTCGAAAAATGGCTCATAGTCCGAGTGGGGAAAAAAATGGTGTCGTGGAAACTGGTTCGACGACTTCCTCCCAGACAACCGCAATTCCGGCTTGGAATCTAAGCATGAAAGACGCTGCAGAAAAGAATGTAGAAGTGCCACTGAATCACTTTGTTTTGTCACGACCGATTCCACTGATGGCGCCACCACTTTCATTTTCATCGGATCGAACTCAAACCCCTTACTCATCATCGTCATCTTCATCTTCATGCGAGAGGTCACAACTATTGGAAGAAGGTGAATTGCAATGGATCGCGGATTCAACAGCATCAAACTCAGCAGGAAAGGGAAAAGTGACTAACAATGAGTACGATGACGGCGAACCAGGACTTAAAAAGCAGCCACCAATAATCATGGAAGACCCACCTGAAGCACCTACATCGTGTAATGCTGCGTTGAATCTGAAGCCAGTGCAACTTGCAGAAATGTTTCTCGCATTTGGTCAGTCAGCACGCCAGCGTTACCAGGGCTCCGAACAAACAAATGTAACTTCCCCCGAAAATCCGTCACCTATCAAAGTCGTTGATTCAATGACTGACGAGGATGTGATTGGGTCACCACCGCCACTCATGAAGTATAATTATCTGAGTGACAGCAGCAACGGGAGTAATAGAAGTCAACGAGGAAGTGAGCTATCCAGAGTCCGATCGTTAGAACGAGAATTAGAGGTCTTGAGAACCAATAGTCATCGTGATGCTCTGATAATTTTAAATCTCAAGCAGGCAATAGATGCTCAAAAAGAATTAAATTCCTTGAAAGAGGTCGAAATAACGGACAAGCAAACCGACATTCAACTTTCGGAAGAGCGGATCAAAACCCTTGAAAAGGAACAAGAGGATTTTGTTGAAAGAGAAACCGATCTCGTTGAAACGATTGAGATTCTAAAGAACGAGTTGGATAAGCTGACGTCATTGAAGTCGGTACCATCTGACGAACTCGATCATCTGAAGTTGGAGTCGGTAACTGAAAGAGGAAGTGAAAACGTTGTAATGGATACGGCACTAGAATCCTTTCAGGTCAAAGACCGGTATGATCGAATCGCGGAACTTGAAACTGCTCTGAAGGAAAAAGAGAAAGAGAATGATGACTTGGCGAGTAAGATCGATTGGCTCAACCGTCAACAACAGAGAGATGCGATGAAAAATGAAAACGATCCAGTTACCACTGCAACCGACCCTCCGAAAACGGAAGCTTTGCGTTCTTCGGAAGTAGAATGTCTCCTCAAGGACATCATGAAGCGATTGGAAGTCGTGGAAAATGGAAAGAACGGAGAAATATCAGCAAACGTGATGGAAGAAGCAAAAACTGTTCACAAAGCTCGAAGTATTGAGTCGGAACACAATGGTGTCGAAGTAAACTTCTCAAAAGATAAACATGCGATTGAAACCATGTCAGTAAAGGGGGAGCGAGGTCGTGGAACTGAGTTGGACAACGGAGCGAACTGGTGCTGTGATTGGAGCAGTTTAATGACTGGAGAATAACTACTGGGACGACAACAAATACGAACCAGGAGGAGTTGATCATCATGAGTCGTACAGAAGATCGAGATCTATTTTGATGTTTAAAATATTTGTATCACTTCTTATTCCTTTTCGACGCTTTTGATTTTGCCTTCGATTTCTGTATTGCTTTGCTAGCACCAGCAGCGGATATCTTGACATCTCCACATATGGCTTGCACCCATTCGTTATCTGCTACTTTTTTGATGAGATCACAACTTCGATCATGTCCAGTTTTCGATTTTTCGTCTTTCAAGAACACTGCTATGCATTGTTTTGAAGCTTTGCCTCGCTTTAAATTACCAGGTGTCAGTTTTACTCTGTAAGCGTACTTCGACAACGACTGGTAAGGGGCACATACAGGTACAGCATAGAGGATCAAATCTTCCTTTTCAGGTTTGCCGGATAGCTTACTGAGCTCAGTTGTGTCGTCTACCGTATCTTCTAATTCAACATTACCATCAAGAACCCCTTCGTCAGCTAGAGTTTTTTTCCACGATTCTTCCTCTGCAATTTTCTCCGATTTATTCTTCCTTTTACCACTATTGTTGGCGTTTCCTTCGGGTCCTCTGCCGAGGCCTTCATGGCCGTGAATGCGAATGGTTCGGATAATTCCCGCAAGACTTGCAGAAAAGTTATCAATTCGACAACTTTCCTTCAAACTTAAGAGTCGATTTGCGGCTGCAATCTTTTGCTCTTCTAATTCAAATGAGTTTAATTGTTCCAAGATATCTCCATCAAACTTATCCCATCGGATGATCGAATTCTCATCGGTATCTACAACAGTCACGCACTTCGCCAGCGAATCTCGGACTTGCTGCGGAAGTGTTAAAGCGATGGCAGCAGAGTCCTTCTTCAATATGGCAATAGTCTCCGCAGCGGCTTCTCTTCCTTTCACGCTAACCTCTGGTTCCTTTCTATGGTCTTCTTTCTCGGGCTTTTCTCCAGCATGCAACGCGATGAGTGCAAGCTCCCGATCTTCGTCGTCCTGATCTGCGTATTTCTTTGCCATACGCTTGAGTTTGGCTTTCTTTCCGCGCTTGTGGTTCACAGGTTTCGGAGCAGCTGATTTTGCATCTTTTGCCAACACTTTTGAGGCAGCTCTCTCCTCTTCTACGCGTTTCCGTTCCTCCTCAGCATCATAAGCTGCCTCGAGGGATCCATATTTCTTGATGAGCTTCCGTTCTTTAACAGAAAGACCTTTCTTCTTCTTTTTTCGATGTATCGCGTTTTCGGTTTCTTTTGTATGATGATCTTTTTCGTCTGTTTGCATATCCAAGATATCTGTTTCTGACAACTCCTTTGCCACATGTTCACAGGTTTCACTTCCTCCCAGAGGTAGAGTCTTCTTTGATGAATCTTCAGCGGTTTGCTGCTCGACTTGGTTCGCTGTTTCTATGTCATTCTCTTGCAATTCTATTGTCGTAGTGATCTTTTCATCAATTGTCCACTCGTTGGGTCCTGGCTCATCCCGGTAGGGTTCATCAGTTTCTGCTTCTTGTTGTTGGATCAGAGCAAAGTCTCGTCGTTCATCTTTGTGCCGAAGAATTGAGTCCTCGTCACCTAATTTGAAAAGAACAGCCAATCCCATTTCCAACTGCGATGGGGGGAGAGTGTTCCTTTTTCCACGAACCATGAAGGATCCTACCGTTAAATACTCCCCAGTCGGTGCTGTTTTGGATACCTGATGAGACTCAACCCACCAAGCGGATGTTACCATTCGAGATGACCACGCCGAAGATCGACATATTGTAAAACTCCCTGCTTCTTTGAGGGCTTGGCTCGAAAGTGGAATCGGAGATGTTTTCCCCGTCTTGGGATCACGTTGCCGTTTGGCACGCAAAACGCACGAGGCAGCTCCGTGAACATCGGCATGGAGGTAGGCATCTCCTGGTCGCAGGTACCGCTTTACAATCTGCTCGTTTTGTTGGGCGTCGCGGCCACCAATGACGAGATAGTTGTCCGTTGTTATAAACCAATTGAATTTCTCAAACCACATTGGTTTGCGTTTAGCTTGCAAACTGATGTGTTTGGTCCGACTCTGTGCTTCCAACATTTGTCGTTTGGCGGTTTCTTCTGCCGCTTCCAAGGCTTTTGCGTTGGCCTCTGTGGTCTTCTTTGACTTTTCCTTGCTCGCGCGGTATTTGGCAAACAGCGCTGTAGCGTTCCCATGCGCTGTGTCGTTCAATGACACCGTCACGGCTAGATATCGGGCATCGTCGTTTTCGTCACCATCGTCGTCGTAAATGGCATCCTCTCGAATGAGTCGCATCACCATTTGGTCGTTCTCCAGATCGAGTTTGTGAATGAGTTTGGCCACGGGGTTATTGTTTTGCCGGGCTTCCAACTCCACCAAATCTTCCAATTGGTCCCAGTCCATTCCGCTATCAAGGGCCGAGTTGACAACCTGAAGGGCCTTTTCTACCATGTCTGCGTGTATTTCAACGAGTTGTGCTTCTTCGAGCAACGATTCCTGCTGTTCAATCAAGGAGGCGAAACGTTTTTCTTGATCGAGGCGAATCCTTTCGAGTCGTTGCTCGGCTTGGGTCTGTTGTTGTTCGGCTCGCAAGATGCGTTTCTGCAGATCCAGATGAGAAAAAAAGTTGTCGACCGCCAGATCGAAGTTGCGGTATTCCAAGCGTGGCATCGACTCGTGCTGTTTCAACAGATGGGGTTGGAATTCCAGCAAGATCTTGTCGTCAAAGGGGGTTGTCGGTTCGGAGGGAGGCGTCGCGGCCTTGTTGGTTTTGTTTTGGTAGAGAATGTATCCCTTGGATATATCGTTTTGGATTCCACCCAAGATGCGATCGCCCTCGGATTGCAAGACGGATTGGAGAGCTTTCCATTCCTCGCTGGTCTTCAAATCGTGAGGGTACTTGCTTTGCTGTTTGGGATCGGCGGCGTCGATGCCTCCTGCCTTTGTTTCCCACAAGTCTGCACAGCGCAGGCAGTGCTCGATCAGAGATGGTCCGTAGTGCGAGACTCCCGAGGATGGCTTTGTCAGCAACATCCTCCAAGCAAAGTGACTGGTATTATTTTTGTTTTTGTTTTTCCCACCGCCTTTGGTCTTCTTTTTGGTTTCAGTCGAATCACCGCCATTCGACGCATCGATAGCTTGTGCCGCATCGGATCTTTCTTGCTCTTGGAGCTGATAGTTTTGAAACCATGCCAGTGGATCCGAAGCCGCTAGCAGGGTATCGTTCTCGTCCTTCGTTTCGGCGCTCTTCTCGTCGTTCCCATTGTCAGCGCCCGATGCGGTCAGGGTGGTTGCGTACGTAACTGGATAAGCATGTCCCACCTTGACCTGGATGGTTTCGTTGCTCTCGACGATATCGCTACCTCCCTTCATTCCGTCGTTCGTGTTCTTCTTCTTGTCGTCGTCGGTCTTTTTGTTGTATTCGTGGCTTCGCAACAAGGACAAGATGGTATATTCGCTGTTTGTCAACACAAGATTTCCCCTCGCGTACAATTCCAACATCAATGAATGTCGTTGAGCATCTCCGCTTCCGAAAACCAAATGGACGACGCGATCCATAGTTCCCAGTTGAGCGACTTGTTCCAGGCGCAGTCCCCGTAAGTGTTTTCGGAGCTTGGCGCAGAACTGCGACGGCATTCCCGGGTTCTCGTAGGGTTGGCTGCTGGTGTGAAAGCGGACTCCGGACTCCACCAGCAAGAGCATGTTGGAGGAAGCTATTTTTTGGTCGTAATAACGACCGTTGCCGTCGCCCTTTTCGTCGTTGCCGTTGCCGTTGTCATTGTCATCTTTCGGTCCGAATCCGTCGTTCGAAGACGTGAGTTTGTCCATCTTGAAGATGTAGGTATCGTTGTTGGGACCATTGTAAATATTGATGACGCGTCTTCCGAGCGCCACTCGGTTCCAATGGGCGACCATCGCAGCGACGTCGAGGCCGTCGAATCGGACTTTGGATTTCATCGTTCTCGAAAGGTCGTGTTCTTATCGTCGTTGTCGTTGTAGTTGTGGTTGTTGTTGTCGTCGTCGTCGTCGGAACGGTTGATTTTTCGATTCTTAGCGCCTAATTGCGTTCACTGAGTTTGAATTCGTTGTGCCGCGGATGACTTTGCACAGGAAGAGACCAAGCGAGGTTCGATGATGTGACTAGCTCAGTCGAACGATTACGGTAAATCGAGAAGTCTAGAGGTGAGAGATGAGATGTGAGACGTGAGACGTGAGGCGTGAGGCGTGAGATCAGAGATGACGGGTGATGCATTTTGATTCAACCGATTGAGATTTAGTCAGGGTTTGGAAAAGAGTCAGTCCATCCGTTTTAGTGCCAAGATCTTACGGTGTACCGGTAAACCTTACGTGGTAAACCTTAATTACTTGTAATACTGTAAACCTTACGACAAGGTTTAGTACTGTGAAAAAAAATCATACCGTTCCGGTAAGTCTTACCCGGTAAGTTACCGTTACGGATCCGCACCTTCACTTCGTTGGCACAATACGGTACATATTATATTATACTATACATATTGTACATACGATACATACAAACAGTTTTGAATCCCGTGCTCAACGTCATTCACGAAGTGATTTGAGATTTGGTTGGTTCTGGGTCATGACCTAGCATGGACTAGTAATTATCTTACCTTACGAAGTACGACGTAAACCTTACGGTAACTCGTAATTTATTACTAGTCTTCAAATAGGAAATACTCGTACGATAAGTTACCGGTGTAAGTTAACTTCGTAACCTTACTTCGTACTTAGTACTTTGTAATGAGTCTTCTTCCATCATTTCGTTTTAGGGTCAAGAAGTTTTGTTTTTGTTAATTTTGATTCAGACCCTGTTTTTACATCATTGTTGCGTGGTGCCAGAGGGTGATTCTAATTTTTTTGTGCTGTTTCAGACCAAGCAAGAAGAGGTTCACTTGATTGTGGCTTCAGGGATCCAGAAAGATTCTGGCCATAAATTCACCAGGTACGGTACCGCAAGACTTTCATTTCGATTGCTGGTGGAGAAGAAATACTAGTAGTACTACTACTAGTACTAGTAGTACTACCGGTAAAACTATCAATCACCAAGCAACATCAACAAGATGTACCAAAACTTGTTATGTTCAAAAGAGTTCATGCTGTAGAAGTCTTAGAGGAATATATCCAAGGCAAAAGCCTACCTCACTTGGTACCTGGAACAGATCACCCAACACAAGCCCGCGAACCAAATCCAACGCCCCCCAATGATGGGCGTTTCCAATACAATTCCAGTACAGCAGACAAGAAAAACAAAATCAAAAAGACTCCCTTCGGCAACCTTGACAAGTAATGAAGTGCAAATCTATGTAGGTAAATTGATTTGTGAATCTGGACCTTTGAGTATTCATACAGTACACAGTGCTGCTAAATGTATGTGCATACGTTCGTCCATCTGCGCTGCTTTGCAAATGATTTTGATGCTAGGAAAATCTGACTTTCGATTTCATAACAACTCTAGAACAGGAATGAATAGTGCGAACTTAGAAGAGAGACGTTCGAATTGGTTTTCAATGACCAGTTGGAAAGCGGAATGGGTACAAACCCTCCAATCGTGGTAAGTTCTGGTATGGGCACTATCAACAGAACGCAGGTTGTAGAACCACTCCGTTGATATCGCTATCGCCCATCACAGAAAACAAAGAACTAGGCATCGAATCAGCTAAAGTTGTACTGTACACGTAGTGAACAACGACAAGAAGACTCTTTTCTATCTATTTTCTCGTCCCTGACTTTTTCATGACCGAAGTTGGGCTTTTGTGTTTTGTCGACGGGAGCGGGGAAGTCTTTTCTCGTTCTTCTTCTTCGTCGTCATCGTCGTCATCGTCGTAACTACTTGTTTCATAATCACTTTCGGAAGATGAATCGTCGCTTTCTACGTCGTCGCCGTAATCTTCGTCCGAAATTTCGACACTAATGTTGGCGTCGTCATCGGTGTTTTCTACCATGTTTTCGTATTTTCGAGCATCGTTCTCGTCGAGCAAGCTATATATGATGGTACTCAACCGTATTTGGATTTTTTCAACCTCGTCCAAATCAATATTCGTGTACCAGTCTATTTTCCTTATCAATAGATGTTGAATGCGTTCTGGTAGGAGGGCTTTGTCCATTCCTTCCATTGCATTTAACAGAGCGGCCATGCCTACGACCGACGGCTTGGATTGGACAAAGGAGTGATCGGCAATGCCTAGTTCCGTCTGAAAGCGGGCGTAGTCGAAGATCGCTTCAACCACGGATGGTGGTACGATGTCGGGGAGAAAAGCTAAATAGTGCAAAACAAAGGCCAATGGAGTTGGACCGCTCACTCTCCAATCAATCGCCTCCAGAATACTCTGTTCCATTGTGGCAAATTCCATTTCTGTGTAACACCCTCGACTGAGATCTGCTAACAGCGACGTTTCCATCTCCAGAGGTTCGTGTAATTTGATCGCAATGTAGAGGCACGTCATTGCCACCAATTGATATTCTTTGCGGTCTCCGAGTGCCTTCTTTCCCTTGCTTGAGCACATGTATCGGTCCAAATATGACATGCCTATCCCCACCGTTTCCCGACGAAACTTGCAAAAATCAACGACCTGGTAGCACCATTCACACATCTTAACCCGACAATCTTCATCCACCGGTTTTGCGACCTTTTTCCGTATGGACTCGTTGGCTGCTAAATAATCGAAACAACTGTACTCGTTTTCTTCCTGGAAGAACATGATCGATAGTCTGTCTGGCACGTCATCCTTTACGTGGGCCGGAAGAATGGCGTATTCGATTGCAGTAGTTTCGAGACTCAAAGTTTTGACCATTATCTCTATATCTCTATTTTCTCTTTTGAATGCGTTTTGACACTTGTCTCAGTTTTGATTTGTTGCTCCGCGGTATTATACAATCGAGGCAAGATGCAAAATAAAGTAAGCCTTACTTGTACCTATTGTCTGCTTCGTACGGTAACTTTGCATGAAGCAATCCATAGAACGTTTTGACAAGTTTGTCATACTCGTAACTGGTACGTACCAGGTAAACATACCGTCATCTGAAGCTTCCGATAATTTTAACTTCAAACAGATGAGAAGTTGTAACCTTACGGTAAGTAATCGTATTTTTACTGCACAATTTTACTATGACTTTTTTGAGAAAGAGTGTAGTTCTCTTTGGGCCTTTCCTTGCGAACTCAGAATGACTGTTTTTGTGATAAGAAAATGAAAGTCCATTAACCCTCATGTGTTCGTTTTTTAAATGCAATGACTGACTCTCGTAGAGGGCTATTCAAATTGTTCATCTCGGCGTGTTTTTTCTTCGGAGACAACAACGGCATTCGTTGTTGTTTTGAAGTGAAATAGCACAAGTACGTAAGGTTAAGGTTACCGTTACTAACGAGCTGAATGATTGATTCTGATGACATCATAATAGTACGAACTACGTAGTACTAGTTTTCGAACGTACTAGATACACCATCGGGACAATAAGAATAGTACCACGGTGCACCAATAATAACAATTCTGTGATTGAACTTCGCACATCATACGATACTAAGCTGATGTGCTTTGTAATGACACAACTTTGTATTTCATTGAGTTGCGATTGTTGAGAAAAAGAAAATTGAAGAGTGTCACGGAAGAAGCGAACTTGAGCTACTAGTAGTACAAGTAGTAGTAGAACTTCTTGTGCTATTCTTGCTGATTGCAAAGACGAAAGGTGCAGTCGTAATTGCAACAGAATTCTTCGAGCCTTGTGAAATACTGTAGTACTTCTTCTTGGTCCTACTGCTAATGTAAGATCATACTGAAATAAAGGTAATCTTACGGTAGGAAACATCTTGTTCTCTCGTCTAAGGGAGAGGCATAGCGTAAGGTTACTGTGCTACCACTATCGTACTTTCCTCACGGCTCAACGCTCAGGAGAAGCAACTACTAGAAAGCACTGAATTGTGACGGGTTCTAGTACCTACTTGTACCTCGTATCTACTACTACAATGTACCTGCAGTTCGTGTTCGCTAAAAATGCGTAAGTCCATATGAGCGATTCCCGGAATTACATATCGGAGTATTACATATTAGCATTCCCGGAATTCCAGAACACATATAAAAATTGTGCAGAACTAGATCCGCCTCGACGGATGAGGCCTATTTTGGAATTTGGAATCTTGTCGAAAGATACAAAAATTGTCTATTAAATGCCAACCGGCGCATCTACTTATTTTTTTGTGCGCGTCGTGACACATGTTTGATTAAAGCTTACACGTGTCGACATTGAAATTTTTGATTTTTAGATTCCATCTAGTTTTATGTACGCTCGTAGTCGGACAGACAGACGGCACTACAAGGTTATATGTACGTTTGGATCAGATATACGAGTCTGGTTATTACGAAATAATGATACTTTACATAAGATATGAACGCCTATAAACGTACTATGTAATTCCGGGAATCGGTCATTGTTAGTTACGCGTATCGATACTTTCATTATTAAAGTATTTATTATCGCTACATTCAAACATTTATGTCAGATAACGCAGCAGTAGTACTAGTACTTGTACAGTCATGAGAAGGCAGTACGAGTACCAGTATGACTACATGTACGTAAGTAAGGTTACGGTATGTTGTTCATACCGTAATTCAGACTTCATTTCTCGTCCTTGAACCGATCAAATGTTCTGGAGAACATCGATTGTATCGAGAAAAGAACTTCCAGTAATTACCTCGTAAGGTTACCTGTATTTGTGATGTTGTACAGAACCTGAAACCTTGTCGACGGTCGCATTTTAATATTACTATTGCTACTGCTTCGTAGTATTATTCATTCAGATACTGCTCTGTCAACACATTTCGTCACCCATTTGCTCAAACTATCAATCACCGTGATCCCGAGCTATCAAATCAACCAGTCCCAGTACGCGTTCCAGTATCAATACAGACAATTGCCAACATGAGCCAAAGAAATCTGTTCCCTAACTTGCGATCCCCTCTTGCCAAGGACGACGAATATGGTGTCACGGAATTGTTGCGAGAAGTTTCTCAGAGAAATACTTCTCTGACTGATGAAGAACGAAAAGAAGTTGGTGAAATAGTGAAGCGTGTGGAGCAGCACAACAAAGCTAAGTCGAATCCGATGGCAATAATGAAGAAGAAACTCTCTGAGATGAACGTAGTCAACGATGTGAGCAGTGTGAATCACATATCAAAAAAAATTGAGGATAAAGATGTGACTGAAGAGACCGATGAGGAAATTGTTGGAGACATCACAAAAAGTGACGCCGAAATTGAAGCACCTAGTTCTGTGAAGAAGTTGGCAAAAGATTTCTTTAAAAAATTTTCCACGGACGAAACAGGAGATCAAAATAACCAGGCAGCTTCGAAAGCAGAGGAAAATCGAGGTATAGATTTTTTTAAGAATTTCTCCAAAGGGATGCAACAAGACACATCATCAAATACAGAAGAGGATACACGCACAGAAATTTTGAAGGCGTTTGAACAGTCATCACAGTCTGGCAGAGATCTGCTCCGAAACCTTTCCAAGAAACTCCAAAACCCCTTGTCGTCGTCGATGCAGAAGGCGTCATCACCTTCAACTTCTGACACTGCGGCGGCAGTTTCTGAATCCTTTCGGGCTATTGAACAGATTCAGTATTCGAACATGTTAGATTTGTCTGACGACGAGGAAACCATCGTTTTTTCCAGTAACTGAGGAGGAGGCAGTATTGCATGAAAGCATCGATGAGAATAAGAAGTTCATCAATGAATCTGAGACAACTACACGTAATCGAGGGGATGGGACGGGGTCAGTACGAGAGGAACTTATGATGATTGCAGAGGAAGAATATTTTTTCTGATGAGGAGGGATAATTTGGATTTAGTCGATAATAGGGATGACAAAATGAATTTCGAATGGAAAGAGAAAATAATCAAAGTCATGATGGGAGCGTAACTCTTTTGACAACATTATTTTAATAGAATCCGACTGATATATTTGATTTTGACAACTGTCGTTACTGTTTAATATGGATGAGAGAAAAGTTATCTCATTCCTCCCATGCCGCCTTGCATGCCCATACCTCCCATCATTTGAGAGTTCATTTGGTTCATACCTCCTTGCATGCCCATACCGCCCATTTGGTTCATTCCACCTTGCATACCCATGCCACCCATCATCTGAGGGTTCATTTGTTGCTGTTGACCACCCATCTGATTCATCATACCCATCTGATTCATGTTCATGTTGTTCATCATTCCGCCACCACCCATCTGGTTACCATACATCATGTTGCCTTGCATCTGAGGATTTCCGCCCATCATGGAGTTCATACCACCGCCTTGCATGCCTTGATTCTGCATACCTTGGTTAAATTGTTGCTGTTGCATTTGTTGTTGCATATGTGGATTCATAGGCATTCCTCCCGAATTCATTGAGAAGTTCGACCCTCCTTGTTGCTGCGTCGGGACTGGTCCCATCATGGAGCTAATTGCATCACTTCCTCCTGCAGAGACACTACCTACAGGGGCTATCGACAAGCAATTGACAAGTTGCGAATTCATTAGGGAAGGACTTTGATTTGCATGCAACCCGTCGACACCAGAAAAACGCACGTCATATCTATCTTTCGTACCTTGTCCATGGTTTCTATTCTGCACATCTTGTTGATACTGAGCTGCGGCTGCATCCGGTACAACAGGCTGGTTCATCGTCATCTTCTTGGAAGCATTTTTTGTTAGCGAATCCAGATTGATCAAACCAGCCAAAGGATCGGCAGACTTGGTCACTGCTACAGAGGACGAAGATGTGGCTTTGGCATCTGCAAAATCCCCGAAATCATCGTCGTTCGTAGCAGAAATCGCTGACTGCTGCATACCACCTGCAGGTGCACCGGCATTCACACTCATGTTATTGAAGGCATTACCAATTGCTGCCATGTTGTTATTCATGTTGTTCATCATGTTACCGGTGTTGTTCATATTGTTATTCATCATCATGTTGTTGTTTGCCATACCATTGTTGGCACTTACTCCACCATTGTTACCAAATGCATCAAATTGCTGTACAGGCGCCGCGACTGCGGGAGCTGCTGCAAACGGATCGGGCCCTTGCGCATTTTTCGATCGGATTTGATCAAACGCAGCAAAATCATCAGATGCGTTAGCTGCAGCAGGTGCGGGAGCCGAGGATGTCTGAAATGCCCCAAAATCATTATTTCCTCCCGTATCCACAGCTGGGGCCGGAGCTGGGGCGTCATCAAATCCAAGCAAATCTCCAACTTCAAAGTATTGAATTTCGACAGTTTTTCACGGAAGACGTCAGTAAAAAATCATAGTTCCATCATCTCCAGGTAGCTCATCTCGCAAGCGCGAGATGACGAGGCCAAAGCGCTTTGTTTCGAGTGTCACTTACCTGGTTCTGGGGCAGGTGCAGGTGCTGCTTTCGTTTCTGCAGGTTGCTTTTTCTTCTTCTTCTTTGACTTTTTCTTCTCTCCCGGGATGGCCGCGAACGTGGGTGCCGCTGCACTGCCTGTCGTAGAGGAGTTTCCGTATCTCCCTGAATATGCTTTGTCGTTGTCGTATATTCCTCCTTCACCATATCCGCCGCTGCCACCTCCGGAATTCCAAGAATCCTGGTTGCCGTATCCTCCCATTCCACCGGCGTTGCCTCCGCCGCCCATTCCAGACGACCCTTTGTTGAAGTTTCCAAACTTTTCCCTCAGTTTTCTGGCTTTTTGCCGCTCCTCTCGAACCCGTTCGTCGTCACTGAGCATCTCCAAAATTTGCTTGGATTTTTCTCTGACGCCCAAGCCTCGATCAATCGTACCTTCGTAGTAATTGAATTGGCCGAGGGATCGCAAAATATGTCCGTGGTTTCGAGCATCGTCTACGCATCGTTCGGCACCGTTTTTCACAAGATGGTCCAATAAACTCAATGACTTAAATACTACTTTCCAAGCTGCCGGCCGTTGATTTTCCATTCCATCCCACATGAGATGAGCAACGACTTGAAACCGATCATTGTCGAAAGTATCGCGGGCAATCTCGTTCATCAACGATCCAGAGGCTCCCCAATTTTTATGAGATAGTACTTCGTACACGCGAGCCTCGACATCAGTCTTTGGTTTCGCCGAGTTGTACCTAAAGTGCCATCCAAAGTCATAGGTTTGTCGGTTGGAGGATTGCGAGATGTTCCATTAGCACGCGTACGACGGGGGACCGGTCAAACATATGTAGCAAAACGAAGAGGTAAGTGGAATCGAATGCAATTATAAAATTGGTAAATGCGCAGTCTCGCACCGCAATAAATCATTAGTTCGATGTTTTGATGGAAGATAGAGCAGCGATAGACAACATTGAAACAAGTCATTTTCAGTACTCATCGGTACGTAGAACCGACAGATGATGACCGACGCAAAACGGAATCCTATCGACGTACGCATCCTCTGCCAAGTTCTGAATCTTGTCGATCGTGAGATCCTTTATAAAGTTCATCTTATCGATATCCTTGCTGTGATTATGAGATTGCGGACGATCGCTGTAGACCCTATTTTTGAGGTTTCACCGACCGTTAGTGAACACGGCAATAACTTGCGACAACTCGGTACAAAAATAGGTGTTTTGATGCGAAAACCGAGGTGTGCATGCGGACATACCGGTAGGGTTTACCGTAACCTTACGGAGTTGGAAACCTTTATGTCTTCTGAAAAGGGTAAGTTACTCTTAGCGCTTTAAGATTTCCAATTTTTTTTTTGCATTTGATTGAACCTCATACATTAATCTTTCAAGAAAGAACGCGCGGGATTCATTCGGGACATTTTGTCGGTCACTTTTTTCGAAAACAATATTGCTGTACAGCAAGGACTTACTAGTACGTACACATAGTACGTCTACTCGTGATTGAATTACGAACGGTTGCATCACGTACCGCTACACGACCATACACACCTGTATGTACGTTTACGTTCATTTCACTGTACGATAGTAGTACATCCAACTTTCTATTTTTTCAGGTAAGAATAGGAGAAAACCAACCTCTACGACGATTCCCCATCCACCACCAACCAACGAGTAACCTTAACGATTGTGAGGTTTCGCTTCAACAGCTCTAAGTCTAAAGATTGAGAAGGAGTAATTCCGATACTAGTATCAGCCCAGAAAAATCTGTTGTCGTCGAAAATCTGATACTCTAACATAGAAGTTTCGTGCCCGCAACACAAAGCGCAATGAAACCCGACGCGATGAAGGACAATGGTCGGAGCGACGACAGTAGCGATGGTGATTCCATGTTTGAATCGGATTCATCAACAACGTTATCAGCGCCTTTCTTGGAGCAAGACAAGAAGCGAAGGAGATTAAATGAAAACCCCGGCAACTCTGAAAAGGAAAGTGGGGATTCCAATAATTTGGGAGTCGCGGCTACGGAGAGCACTGTTGATCCAGTCCTGCTGGAACAAGCCAAAAAACGTCTCAGTAAATTCGCGGCTCGGCTCTTTGATCCCAATCGAATAAAGGTACGGCCAAATCGATTTTGTGCTCCGACCTGTTTCAAGAAGAACACGAAACAATTATGTAGTATTCAAAGTTGCAGTGACGCAAGAGAAAATTGTTGCAGATGTTGTGGTCCGAGAAAGCTATACTTAGCGCCTGTTTGTTCTTTGTCTTCTGTTCCATTCGTGCTTTTCGTTCTAGGGGTTGGTCGAAGCTCCTGTAACTATACCTTTGAATGATGAGTTTTTGAAAGCTTTTGGACAGCGCGAAAAGCGTAAATACAAAGAGGAAGTTGATCACGAAATAGTTGACGAGGACGAAGAGAAAGACAATGTCAACAACGATGATGATAACGGATATGACAATGGAAAGAAGGACGAAAAAAGGGGAACTGTATCAAAAAATAATAACACGAAAAAGAGAGAGAACGAGGCAACCTACAAGGTGAAGGTAATCAACTTAAATTATCGAACCACAGAACAGGCTCTAAGAAAGGCATGTTTACGCTTTGGAGATTTGTCAGAAGTCGCCATGATACTTGACGGACCTGCTAAAGAGAATGGTGACAATCACAATTCGGGAATCGCTTATGTGACCTTCGAGACAGAGGAAGGAGCTCAATCGTGTCTAGAAGGCCTCAAGTCGTTGGACGGACGACCGCTTCGAACTTCTCTCGCGCCAACTAGATCAAAAAAAAACACCGGTGGTAAGGCACGTGGTGGTAGTGGCTCCCTTCTGAATAATCAATCCACAAAAGATATATCAACAATCTGCTTCAGATGCGGTGAGGTGGGTCACAAAGAATCAGATTGTCCAAATCCAAGAAAACCAAAGCCGTGTTGCCTCTGCGGAATGACAGACCACGACTTTCGAGGTTGTCCCAAGAAGCAAGTTTGCTTCAACTGTGGTACACCGGGTCACGTTAGTCGAGACTGCACCATGAGAAGGGGACTGCCACGACGAATGGTGTGTGGCACTTGCTTACAACCAGGTCATCATCGACTCCAATGCACGAGTAGATTTCAATCACCGGAACCGTTTGTCACATCGGATGCTATTTGCATGGACTGTGGTAGGCGGGGCCATTTCCTTTGCAAGGAACTCAAATGGTTTTATGGTCTACGTGGGATGTCGTGCTTCAACTGTGGGGCGCAGGGGCACTCTGGTTATGATTGCAACCGCCCAACTCTTTATCAGTGTATAAGCAATCCAGATGAAGCTCTGCAGGAGATACAACGAGCGGAAGCCGATTCCATGTACGTAAATCAAGTGTTACGGTGTTGAAATTTTGTTCAATTGACCTCGAAATGACTCTGCTACAGCTATGAAACTCAAATCCTTTTCTCTGTTCCACAACATCTAGTGCGGAAGAACTTGAGCGGGAACGTCGACAGCAGAGAGAGAGGCAGCGGGAGAGGGGTAGAAATCATGAAACGGGGAATGGCCAGGGAAAACGGCGAACCAAATCGAGTGGCCCAAGTCGCAGGGATAGGCGTGGGTATCGATAAGAATTTTCATGGGAACGCCATGCCAAGATTTGAAGGTTCGTATGGTTTACATCGTGGTTATTTGGTAATTGGAATCAAAACTTTCTTTACTAGGTGATTCCCTTGCGAGTGTCCCGTTGACTATTTTCCACCGACTCTGATTGCATGAGAGGAAATAATATTACCCGTATAGCTTGCGAACCAACAAAGTATCCCGTATCACTAAAAATCATCAGGGCAAACCCCGATTGCAAAAAACAATCCATGATGCGAGGGAAACATCGAATATCGCAATTATCTTCTGCGATCATTTTACTTTCCATCTTCGCACACTTGAAAAACGAAAGTTCAAAAACGATCCAACTGAATGATAATTAGCAAACGCTTAATGCCACGAGGCCAGATGCATGGCCCACCCAAAGTCGCCCAGACGATTTTGTGCCTATAGTTCGCTCATGAGAGAGTGAATATATCATCGAATCTTCTTTCACAGTGACACGATCATTTTCCAATTGACAAGTTACACCACCGTCACTTTTGAGTTTTGCAGTTACGAAATATATTCCACCATTCGAGGTTCCCACTGCAAGAGAACACTCACTACTTTCCTTGTGCTCCTTGGTGATTGATACAGCAGTTAATCTTGATGCATTTTCTTTCGAAACGTCTTCAATTGCCAACGTTGATTTTAACTCAAATCCTTCTTCAAAAGAAACGCAGAAGACGGTAAATATCCCGTCGTTTCCTACTGTGAAGATCGCATTCACTGTTGAAGAGTAGGCAATTGCATTTACTCTACCATTGTGTGCTAATGAGGTATGCAAAGGCGTCCGCCCATCAAAGCTTGGAAGGCTTTGTATCCTCTTCCCACAAAAATCAGATGTCCACAAATGGATCCGTCCATCCACACCGCCTGATACGAGCAGTCGAGACAGTTCTTCATCGCTACCGACTGTCGACTTTACAAGACATAGACACAGTAGATCACTGGATAACGTAGTTCCTAGAGTGGGACAGTTTTCGATCGTTCGTTTGCCAATATGAGAAATTTTGAACGGTGCGTCGTCGTCGTCGTCGTCGTCGTCTACGCGTTTGACACGACATTCATTCATTCTTGAGCAATCCCAGCTTTCAATACAGTTGCACCCAATCGAATGAAGAATCCGGTGTTTTTCGTCGTAGACAAGTGCCTTCACCCATCCAGTATGAGGACCCAACTTGTGCACGTATTCAAAGCCTAGTGTCTGAGTGCTGGGGGTTGCATCCCCAGCGTTGTCGTTAACATCATGATTGGCAACTTTCCAGACTGATATCCAACGATCCCCGCTTCCAAAAAAAATAAACTTTTCTTCATGCTTCCCTACTAATGTATTCGTTCCACCTTGAGTCGCTATTGCGATGGAGTATATTGGATACCTGGTTTCGTAACCACTAGATTCAAGTTTACTCCAGCTTTCCATACCACCTTCACCGGTATCGGTGTCAGTCAAGTCGTCTGTCACTCGGCCGGAATCACCGCTAAGAAGACCACGTCCTTTTGGAACACTAGAAATTAAATGAAGTATTCCACCCTTCTTTGTCCCTATCAAAAGGCTGGAGTCATCGAAAAAATGTCGAACTGACGTACAGCCTATGTCCAAGAAGGACTGTTGGTGTCGGCTGTGTGTAGACAACGATAAAGCTTCGACCACCACGAACAAATGCTCGAATCTCCATAAAGGCATGAAGACGAACAGAATGAATTGCAAAATGGTGATCGACTGCAGAGCGCTGAGGTAGGCATAATGCGATGTACCTGTACCTCTACTTCTAGTGGTACACGTAATCATGACTACTACCTCTAGTCCAAAATACTGTAACGATGACTCTTAACGATACACGATTTTTGAACGCACACATAAGAGCCATCGATACAGTATTTTGGACCAGAGGTAGTACGTACTTCGTAACCTTACTTCAATTTTTTTTTCCAATTTTTTATCACCTGGTACAAACAAACTTGCAATGATGTATTTGTATGTTGAACAACAAAAAATGACACATGATTCGGCAATCACCGGTACTTCGAATTATTTAGGGTTAATAGTTCAGTCACTGGCCACTGGCTGCGTTCTTTTGTTATGAAAGTTGCAAGCACAACTCAACAAAACGAAGGATTGTCTTCTTAAGTTAGGGTTTACTTCAATTTATTTCCTTCTCTTTCATTTTTGAAATCTTGAAGGGTTATTCTTTGACAACACATTTTCTTATGTTCACAGTTCTTTGTTCCCTTCTTTAAAGTTGCATGCAATGGGGGAACCAATAAAAATTAAAAATTGATAGAAGCATTCAACGCATTTTGAAATCATTCGATTTTTTTGTTTTGAAGATAGATCATAGTCTAACGTAGCTTGTGTACGCCGCATGTTCATTCGAAAATTTAGATATTGCCCCAAAAAGTGTTCAAGCGCTCTTGGTTGAACTAGATGAGAAACGGATGTCCGTTGACCCACTGTCACAGTTGGAGTAGTCTACATGACATCACGGTAAGATCTTACTTATCGATCTCGTCACTTTCTATCATTACGAACCATTGAAAAGCATTCTTCTTGAGATTGAGAGACGAAGAAGTCGCAGAATAGATAATTCATCGAGTATTGAATACGAACCGTCTTCATACTGGTTGTATTCTAAGGCTGAACAATCGATCCATTAATATCAGTTTTAACATTCAATATCCCATAAAAGGCAAAAAAAAGTGCGAAACTCTGGAGACAAGGATTGCATCATTATACGTAGCTTTGGGAACTCTTCTCCGTCAGATCAAAATCATATTTTGAGCCCCAATGATCAATAATGCATATATCGGGTCAAGAAAAAGATAAGAGCTACCAGTTTATGGTTAAGCCATCGCCAACTAAAAACAGTCGTGACCAAAAAAAATACGAAGACAAAAATACAAGAAGGTCGGGCGAAAGAAAATGTGATCTAGTAGAGCGAGAGAAACACGGCTCGAAACCTTACAGAAGTCAAAGACGCTCTAGATCCTCCACCAGAAGTAGCAGCGATCGTGAGCTGCCGGATCTAGTTAGAAGTAACTCAGGTCTGAGCAGTTGCAGTAGCACATATAGCTATCACATTTCGAGTCAAAACCTTTTGCAAAATAATTGTTCGAGTCTAAGTTTCAGTGGCAGCTCCAGTAGTTTGAGCAGCAGTCTCCACGACAACAACAGCAACAACATTGCTTGTGATGAAGGTGGAAAGAAAGAATTTGACATCATTGACTTAGTCAGTGATATTGAAGATGACGATGAAGACAACAATTCTCTCATCGTGCGTCCAGTACATTTAGCAGTAGATGGAAATGGGCAAAATTCTCAATCGTCAACTATTCCGACCAAATCAAAACAAAGTGATCAGAAAGTCACCCGTGAACGAAGTGAACATGATAGTATAGGCAGTCATCATCGGAATCCAGATCCGAGAAAAGCCAGAAACTATTGGGAGTCCCAGAATTTGGAATTTGAGCGTGAAATGTCATCGTACAATAACCTCGAGGGAGTTTACAGATCGGGATCTAGTTTTAAAAGAATTGGAGGCACTGATTCTAGACAGGGCAATATTCCAAAGCTGAACAAGAATTCAAAACAGAAAGATAACGCAAACGTGATCTCGAAGACCGGTCGCGGACAAAGCTATTGTAAAGGTCAAGATAATCGGAATGGAGTAAGCAACCGATCTCGTAGTCAACGAGGTGTGAGGCGAACAACGAGTGAGAGTGGCGGCTTTGAGAAGTTTCGTGCTAAATCTACGAAGGACCAACATCGACGTCAACGTGGCATTAGGCGGGCAAAAAGTGCTTCAAGTGCAGATGACAATTGTTGCGATCAATTCAGGGATCAGCCTCGAAGCCGCAGGAGTATTGAGCGAACCCAAAGCTCTCGTAGTGTTCGGAATCATGATTTGATTCGCACGCAAAGGAGATGTAAAAGTATTGAAAGACACGTAGAACGGGATTCAACAGTCAAGACCTTTGAGTCAGAGTCACAGGAGGGGTTAAGAATGTTGTTCGGACAAACAACTCGTTGCTTAACTCGTTGCGTGGACGAAGAAACAGTGATTACAAAGAACACAAGTCTGAAATCAATTACAGAGAAGGCTAACTCATCTGAGCATCAAGTTTCCTCGGGAAGATCTATCGGCAAGAATGTGGTAGATAATTCTGAAACCCCGAACCAAAAACAAATTCCTCCTTCCCAGTATCTGGTTAGAGTAGAACGAAGGAGAAGACGACCCAAAGATTCAAAAGGCAGCAGAAAAAGTATATCACAAAAATCTAAAAATTCACTGCCACTCCATCATGAAAGTAACAATTCATCTGCGAGGAGGTTGTCCCAAAGAAAGTCAGGTGAAAAAATAGATCATGGGGTGTCCAAAGAAAAAGCCCATATTGTCACAAGCAAAAGAAACGACGGAACAAACGTGAGTTCTCTTTTTGAATTGCTATCCGTAAACGAACGTGACAGAATGAACGTGTTTCCTCTCCATAACGATATGAATGGACTACCCTCCCCATCATTGGCCTCAGATGACGATACGTTGGAGCCAACAACTGCGAAGAAAAAGAATCGAATTTTAAAGAAGGTGAAAGTCGTACTCGCCTCGAGCTCTACTTACTCGAAATTACTTTGGAAAAACGACTAGTTTCATGATCGAAACTGTCGCACGAGCGATGCAAGATATGCTTATCCCATTTGAGACGTCCAGTTTATACGCAATTTGATTCTCGAAGTCCATTTCATAGTGTGAAGCAGCTGAAACAACGATGCATGCCCGATGATGCATCGCAAAGTATGGATTGGAATATTTCACAGTCCGTCTCAATAGTGTAAAAGCAGCGGAAACAACGATGCATACCCGATGATGCGTCAACAAAGATGGATTGGAATATTTCTCAGTTCGTCTCAATAGTGTAAAAGCAGCGGAAACAACGATGCA
This sequence comes from Pseudo-nitzschia pungens, assembly GCA_037355855.1. Classification (NCBI taxonomy): domain Eukaryota; phylum Bacillariophyta; class Bacillariophyceae; order Bacillariales; family Bacillariaceae; genus Pseudo-nitzschia; species Pseudo-nitzschia pungens. Next base: position 2,269,834 of record CM074758.1, read on the forward strand.
TACCCGATGATGCGTCAACAAAGATGGATTAGAGTATTTCATAATTACTTAATGATATTACTATGAATACTGTGGTAAGTCCACCTAGTATATTCAGTTTTGGGATATTTTTCATTCATAGATTATTGCATTACCAACCTTGCGGCTTCTTTGGCAAGACCCGTATAGATTGTCCAGCCACTACCACCTGTCCCATAACAATGAACCAATCGAATTCCATCACAATCTTGGGTATTGCAACCATCGGAGTATTTGCCGTCAATTTCACACCGAATGTCTTGTCGATAGGGCCGAAATCCTACCCACTCTTCTTTTGGCTCACAAGCATTTGTATCAATGCCAAGTAATCGCGCTGTTTCCAGGAGTCTCGTTCGTTCCTGAGGACGGACTCTGGGTTCTGTATCTCCTTTCAAGCATGTTCCACCGATTACTATCTCGTCACCTCGGACTATCATGTAACTAGGATATTCAGGTGTGCCCCAGGGGGCTTCGTCAGCAAAAACGCAAGCATCGTGGAGCTGATTTGTGCCAGCTAATGGGGTTTCATCTCCATCCATCTGATCTAAACGCTCGCAAGAGTCTCGACTGTAATTTAAAAGGACTCCTCTGGCTCCAGTCAATTGAGAATCTCCGCAAAGTTCTGATGCACCCATTCCAGTGCAGTTGACTATCGCATCACAATTTAAATTCTTCGCCTCTTCGAATAATTCCTGTTCGGATTGGTAGTATACTCCTGTTTCAACATCGACATCTACGTCACCAGCACTTGCAACAACACTGTTACCTCTGAGTTCTTCAAGGAAGTGTTCCAACATTTTTGGGCAATCGACAACAGGTGTTTGGAAGAACCAAGCATGGTTGTAACCGGCAGCTTGCGCCTGTGGCAAGGACGGCAAACGGAGTTGATGGATTTGATTTTGCCATTTCACCTGCTCTAACGTAACATTTTGAAATTTGAATCGCGGATCGGATGACCATGATGGCAGCAAAGATTTTCCACCCGTTCCCTTGTGATAGTCTTCGGCCACAAAATCTTCGGTGGTTGGACCTTCGTGCCTTTTTTTCAATGCCAGCACATAACGTAGATCAACAAGTGCATTCTTATCGTCTGCAGCGAGTGGATAAATCTCATCTAGAGTCTCAGTCCCCCACTGATCAACCCTGGAGTCTTCGCAATATATCGGCATCCAGAGACCACCCGCACCTTGAGAACAATTCGATCGGTCCAAGGGATGCACGGGAGACCTTAAAACCACAGAAATGCGCTTTCTGGTAAGCTCCAGTGCGGTTCGAAGTCCTGCGCATGTTGTTGAGTTTGGATCAACGAAATAGAACAAACCTTGAGAGTCTTGATTGGTTGAAAGAAATAATCGTTCGCTACAGCGACACATGGAATTCAAGACGCATAAGACTTCTCTTGTTGGTGTAACCGAAGTTACAATACAGCAATGGCAACGATTTCAAATCCTACCTATACAGCCACTCCCAACAACCAACACTCGAGTCGCCATAGTCGTAGAAAGTATCGAGCTAAACTCAAAATAAGGGATGCGAATTCGCGGCAAGAGGCAACAGGAAGAATAATGATAACGACGATGGTGTTAATTTTGATGAAAGTTAAAAAAAAAAATAGATTCTCCATTCTCCATTCTCTTCGACTCACTCACTCTTATCTTGGATTTTGGACGACTCGTCACCCATCACGAAGATCCACGACCAATCACGAGTTGATGCCACCGGGATCAATTTTCTACCGTACCGTACATGCACACGACGGAGCTGAATCTACCGGTACAGTATTTACCGGTACGAAAAAGAGTAAGGCTTACGGTAAGATTATGATGTGATACTGTTGGGCAGGGCACAGCACACGCCGACTGCAGGATGCGGGTGGGGACACGACCGCATCCGTAACGAGCACTACAACCCATGTGAGAAAGGTCCAAATGGTATCGTAGGCAGGGAAGTACCCACAAGGAGCGGTCACGCTGGCGCCACCGACGGGACATTACGTGAAGTCCGTACAAGGTAGGCAGCTGGACCACGGGGCGTTGTCGAGATGGTTGAAATAGTGGGTTAACAGAAGTGTATACTTTATTGGATTCCATCTTTTACAAGATACGAGCCAGGTGTTCTCCTCCAATAATCCCAACAAAATAGTTGCAAATCACTCCATAATCTCTCCCTGTCGCGATACTTCCCAATATTGTACTAGTTGTTTCCTTCCATCCTTCAGTTAAAGAACCCCAAAATTGTCCAGTATCGGTTCAGGATGATGCTTCCCCTATCTATTCACCTCATTGTCCCTTGGCCAACACCAAGCCAACAACAATGAGGAGTGTGTTCCTTTGGGAGTGAATCGACTAAACAATACTTACCTCCCCACCAGCATCACCCACACCATGATGACCCTCCACCTCCCCCACACCCAGTGTGTAGGGCGGTGTAGGGCAACATATGAAACCATCCCACGCACCCACAATACCCAAGTCCTCCCCAAACGCACTTCGGATAACACTCCATGCTTGCCCTACAGGACACCTGCTCACCCTACCCCCCAGCTAAGGAAACCGCCCACCCTCACCTATCATGAGGCCGATCGTATTTCCTCCACTCTGGCACCATCGCAAACATCAACACATTTCCTATTACGTTCCCCTCCCCACGAGGCATATCCATCCATCATAGCAGACACATAGTTCTTGTCAAACGTTTTTGTCTCAGTAAAAAACAAGTTCAGATTTTATGTATTGGCTTTTCGTCTTGGTGTCTGGTAGGATGGTCAAGTGTAATTGTTGACTCGTTAAATTTTGGAGTTGATTTGTTAAGCATAGCTCCTTAGACTTATGGTTGTAAACTCCTCTCCTTTCCCTTTCGTGCTTCATTGTGCAGCACCCTTACTTCTGTGTTTGCCGTGCTGTTTGCGTTTGCGCCATCCACGCTGAATATGATTTATTTTGTGCTCATGGTTTCCACATGTTCATAAACAGAGTAATTTCTCCAACCGAACCGCCCTTCGACCTGTTTTTTGTCTGCTTTCTATGGTGTGAATAGGGAGCAGCGCGTTGTTGCCGTCGTCGATTGCGCGTCCTTGTGGAACGGCTTTTGCTGTTTCGACCCCTGTCGATAGTAGCAGTGTCACGATCATGATTCGGTGATCCCTCGTTCGTTGTGATCGAATCAACGTTGCCGTCGTTGTTGTTGTCGTCGTTGTTGTCGTCATCGTCGTCGTCCAATAGACTGGCAATCGCAGCCAGCTGAGGGTTCGTCGCAAAGTTTTTCGGCAGACCAGTCATGAATAACGGACACGTTATCGCGTCCTCGGAATCCGAATCTTCGTCGTTCTCATCGTCGTCGGCTTTTGTCACGAAACAAGGGATAGGCACCTCATTTGGGCTTTTGGTTCTCGTTGTCTCGGGAGTGCGGCAGTCGCTTTTGCCAGCTTTTGATTCCTCTATCTCCATTCTCATTCTGATTATGAACGATTGATTCAACTTTGGGCTTGTTTGCGGGTTATTGCGGGTAGAGTTTGTGGCTCGGCTCGCTCCGGTAGTCTTCACTTATCTCGTTACTAGACGGGGTATGATGTGATAATTTGTCGTTTTCCTCCTTCAAGATAAAGTACGGTTGTTGTTCCTTGTGCGATTGGCTTTCGGCGCTGCCCATTCGTACCGCATACAAAATAAATAATGCTTTCTTCTTTCAAACTGGGAAAACGGATGTTGATGATTCTTCGCGTGTTTTGTGTCTTTGTCGAATGTTCGCAGCGTACAAAAACGGACGCACTCGTAAGGTTACTACGATTATGTCGGATCTGTCTTACTCTCTCAATTACTTCGTACTCATAAGGACTCGATCAGTTTCTACCGTACGTTTCGTATTGGACCTCGGGGGGTAGTGGAGTTGTAGCCAGCTGTTAACGGCCTCTTGCTTGGATGAGTTTTAGTTTAGCTTGTTTTTTAGGGATTTGTTTTACCTAATCTCATTGGATAAATCGGTCACGTCTAAATTTCCTTGTTTTTTAGGGATTTATTCTACCGTATGAAATAATTGTATGAGTAGTAACTTTACTATTATTAGTAGGAGAAGAACGAGTTATTGATCACCATTAATAATGTCTTGTAAGTATGATGGAGGTTGTTTGTTCCTTCTGAAATGATCATAAAACTTTCTGATTTTCTCTGAAATTCCCTTTGTTTCATCAGAGTTTATTGGTGATCTCAGAAATAATCCAGCTAAGGTACGACACCGAGAGAGAACTACATATACCCAATTTTCTATGGCATAGTTCCATGTAGCGATAACTAGGTTATGTAGAGATCTTCCTTGCAATTTGTGGACTGTTCTTGCATGAGATATGTTCAACCTGAATTGCCTGAGCTTCATGTATATCTGTTGTCTTGGAGTCTTGTGATCAATTGAATTTGAAAGTAAGGTGGGGAATCTACATTTTGCATAAATTGGTTTTGGATTGAGTGCAAGACTGTATTGTCTTCGATTTTCTGTTGATGTATTTCCATCCATAAGTTCAAGTTGAATGGAGTGAATCTTATGTGCTTGAATACAATGGACATAATAGCTAGAAATCCTGATTGTTTCCACATCTTGGTCTCTTGATGCATTGTGGTCCATAGTAATGCCTTTGAATTTACACATTGTTCCATTTGCAATGCACTCTTCAACATTTATATTCTCAGTGATCATTACTGGACAGTCCACATAGAGTTTGAGCAATGGATCTATGCGTGCTTTGCCATTGTCCACCACGTGGGCATCAGAGCATGCAGCAAAAAATATATCTCCATTGTCTGGAAAATTCCCATATTTTTCACTTCTTGAATTGGAGTATTTGTATTCTACCTCTGATGCCTTGATGCAAATTGTATGGTCTGGAATCGGATGTGTTGGATTGGTTGAATGAGTGTTCCTCAAGTGACATAGAAATATACCATCATTGATTGCACATCGGTCCTTATTCTCTGCTACTGCGTAACATGCATTTCTGGGTATGCTTTGATTGTCATGGATTACCCTTGAATTAATATGATTTGCATCTTGTTTAGATACACCTTCCACAGCAATTCTCTTCAGCATGGACCCAAAATGTTTATCTTTGTCAAATCTGTGATTGGTTTTCAATTCAAGGATGACTCTCACAGCTTGTCCAAATAATTCTGAATGCAGGTTGTCATATATTCTTGTTCCACTGATGGGTGGTAATTGATTAAAGTCTCCTGCAAATACAATATCAACGCCACCATATATTGTCTGTGTTCTGTGAGCATCTTTTAGTACATTTAGTGCTCTGTGCAGTCTTTCAAGCAACTCGGCGCTACCAAATGATATTTCATCAATGATTATCATTTCAGTGTTTTCCCAATCTTCTTGAAACTCTGATAATTTTTCAAAGTTTTTCTCTTCATTGCCAACAGGAATGTGGCAAGCACTATGCAGAGTTGATCCATGAATAGAAACTGCCGCACAACCAGTCAAAGCAGTGACAACAATTGTTTGGCGGGTGAATTCAATGTCCAGGTTATCACAGAAAGATTTGCAGTATGCCACTATTGCTGCAATCACTCTACTCTTCCCTGTTCCACCTGCACCTGTTAGAAGGACAATAGATTGTTGTGTATTATGGTTGTGAATTCTCTTCAACTTGTTGTGTTCTGCATTGTAAAGTGCCTTGTCTCTTCTTCGAACTCCTGTTCCATTTTCTGTGTCATGTACTGGATTTTTTTTTTGTCTTGAACAGACACGAAGAACAAAGCCTGATACAATATAAAGGAAAGCTTCTATCTGATGTTGGTCTTGCCCAAAGACTTCTTTTGCATATTTTGTCATGTTTTCACATGTGCCAGTTGCTGATCTGTTTGTCATGGTGGTGTCAGTGACAACACACTGCTTTTTTACCATGACGCTTATCAAATTTCCAATACTTAGTGCATCCCATTTTCTTTTCCTTGGATTGGTTTCGCTATCTGGCATCCCTTGTAAGTGAGCAGTAATTGTGTTTTGTGCATAAACTGAGCTCTGGTGATCAATTTGTGGAGGCCTTACCAGTTTTTCACCACACTTGTTACTTCCCTGTTTGATAATGATATTTGAATCCACTGAAAAGACATTGTCTTGTTCTCTGAAGGAATGAACATCATTCAAACCAAGAACATCATTTGGGAATATATCCATTTCTGCTATATTGTGTGCATCATCAGGGTGGTCAATATCTCCCAAAAATATAGTAGCATTTGGCCCAGTAGTTATTTTCTCAAGCATATCTCTCTGTCTGCTGCAATTCAAACTGTTGTAAATATTCTGAATATTCTTTAGAATAGTGCAATATTCCTTTGTCATATTGTTTTGGGCAAGAAAGTTTTGAAAGAATGGCAAAAATTTTGATCCAGTCTTTAAGTCAGATATTTCTCGAAATGGACAGAATAGAACTAGGACTTTTTGAGCATAGTCCTCCATGGCTTGCAGGATTGGAACATCTTCCTCGTTTTCAGGGTCAGGAGTGAAGGATGTTATATCTTTTCCTTTGAATTTAGCAGTTGACTCAAAGTTCTTGTAGCCAATTGAAGGTTGTACAGGATCTTTCAACTTGCAGCAATATATACTTTTATAGGATGGATGTTGTGGTTGAAACATCATGGCCCCTTCCTTATATTTAAATTGAGCCGAGTAGTATGATGAAAAGTTGTAGAGATTAACATCCTCCAGCTCATCTGGGCGATATATATAATTTGCAACATGTGACATGTATGTAGGAAGTTTGTTTTCACCTTCTGACAACCTCAACATGCCTTGATCCAATCTACCTTCTAAAAAATTGCTGAGGTACAATGGTTTGATGTTATCAGTGGAGAATCTAAATCTTGTATTGTTTCTTGTAAGATATGAAGCCATTGGAGTAGAGATGATGTTGTCTTGGGTCACCTTGAAGAGAGTGTTCAAAATGATTCTGATTCCTTGTCTCTCTCTGAGTATTTCATCATTTGTATTGTCATCAGTTTCCATTGAATGTTGATTGTCATCATTTTCTGTCTGATTTGGGGAAGTTTCATTCTCTTCTTCTTGTTTCTTTGCAATTTGTTGTAGTACTTTTGTGGCAACAGCATGAATTTTCTCTTTGTCATCTTTGTGGGTGCTTTTTGATGCGTAGCAGGTCAAATAGAAGATTCCAGCCCCATCCACACCCCATATGACATTGTTGTTACAATGCAGCATTGTAGTAACAAAGGGATTATTGGGATTGGCAAAACAATCTTGGTGGTATCTTTCCAGCTCCCATTGAAACAAAGCTCTTTCTGTACAAATGCCAGTCCACTCAAACCATTTTGTATTGTTATTGTCAAAATGAATTTTGTTTGAAGTTGATTCCTTCATTGGTAATTTAAACCTACAATCACCTTTCTTCTCTTTTTTATGACACCCTGGAACATGTGATGATTTATGAAGATTTCTGAGAAGTGAGACAACTTGATTGACTTGTTTGAAGCTGTTAGAGTTAAGAGCCTCATATTGTTCATTTTTTGCATTTGTTATTTCTTGTTGGAACAGCTCTAGTTCAAGCATGGTTAGACATTTTGATTTTTTTGTTACTCCATGAAAGAATTTGTGATACATATAGTATTCATCTGTTTGAACTGCATTGGGAACATTTCTGATGATAGGTAAACTGATTCTTGCGAGGGCTTCACTTGTGTATCTTTGATTGCAGGATTTACATTTCATTATAGACCTGTCTCCAAATGTGGTCTGTCCATTTCTTGTTCTTAGGTTTCTCAAATCTTGTAGTGAGCATTTATCAACTGAATCCTTGAGAAGTTCTGAACAATCAGAATTAGAGCATTTCATTGTATCAAAATTGTGAAGTACTTTTGTACTCACAATTTTATCTGCATAGTTTTTCATTGCAACAATAACCTGGTCTCTTTTCAGTGGATTGTACAAATCTTCAACAAGTTTATTCCATTTTGTCACCCATAGAATAAAGTGAGCATGGAGTGTGCCTCGTCCTTGTTCTTCGATTGCTACAGCATATGCATCAAGGTCTCCAAAGAGACCCATAGTTGGATCATTGCCTCGGTTCTTTCCACTTTTTTTCCAACCTAACAAATATCTTTCTGTTATGTCCAGCAAGTTTTCAAAATCAAGGGCACATAATCCTGGATACTTGACGCGCGTTGATGAACATGCTGTTGAGAAAGTAAACATTTTGTCGTCTTGACCTGTGTCTATATTCATGAAATCGGATTCCACATCTCGATTTGCCATTAGTTGTATCCTAAAATTTACACAATCATCTGGTGAAATTGTAAACAAAATACAAGGCAAACCATGCACAGACATTCTGTTGAACATTTTTTGTCTTGCAGCTTCCGATGCTGCTTTTGTGTTCCCTAGAGATCTTGTAATTCCCTTGATTTTTGAGAGAAATATTTCTTCATTTGTCTGTGCCGGTGCTTGATCAATAAAATTGCATGCTGCATCTTTGAGTTTTGAGGGGTCAAGCCGACTGAAATTGCACCTTTGATTTTTACTTGTTCGAAGATAGGAGTGTGTCACCATTAAGCATCTTTGTTGCATGTTACACAACACTGTGACAAATGATCCGAGGTGAAATTCATTTGAAGATAGTTCTGACAAATATCTGAAATACTCTGGATTCATTTTTCTCTCTTCACCTTCGATGTCAGTATGGCCAATCCCGAAAGGAAATTGAAGAGGAAAAGCACGGATAAAATTTTCTCCTTCATAATCTTTCAGAATGTTATTGGAAGATCTGCATATCATTGTTGAGTTATGATCTATGAGGTTTTGAACGCAATGGTCCTTCAAAGCTTGATCTGTATCAAACCCAGCATTATTTCTTGTTGGTTCATTGTCGTCTGGGAAGACAATATGCAATTCAAACTGGTGTTCAATATTTGAGTTTTGTGACTCAACCAAGTTACTCTTGTCAATAACTATGGGTCGATTAATGTGATCATTGTCAATGTTCTCATCTGATAAATACCAGATATTCTCTTTCATCCATAGCAATGCTCTCTTTGTTCTTTCAAGATTGACTTCCATCCTTCTTTTGACCGATTGTCGTTGCTGAGCCGTGAACGGACCCGTGAGAACAACATGAATTTGTTTCTGTCCTATTTGTTGCATATAATTCAAAACACCATTTGTGTAACTTAGATTGTTTTTCCGCAAAAAATGATATCCTTTAACCATTTGATGTTGTCCTCCATGAAAGCAAAATAAATGCTGGTTCACTCTGGCGTCTGATATTAACGCCAATTCAGTTTCTGTCAAATCAAGCAATTCTTTTGGTGGATATCCTCTCATCAATCCATTTGCTATAGCGTATTCGGGTGGGACAATCTCTTTATTGTCTTTTCTCATCATCTTTTTTACACCATGGAAGCATTGACTGCAACACCCAAAATGTTTAGCTGTCTCACTAACTGTAGTTGAATTTATCACGTATGTCCTTGGAGATAAGATCAAATCATTCAAATTCATTCTCTTGCTGTTCACCCGCCTAATGTTAGGCTGACACTTCTGAGTGTACTGCTCCAGAATATGATTTCTCACTGCATCGCTTTTAAATTTCACTTTACTTTTTGTCCAGTCGATGAGTGTTTTGTCAAAAAATCTCCTGACGAAAGAATGAAATAACGTTTTAATTTCAAGATGTTTCTCATCATCAGTACGGATATATCTGTCACATAAACAACATACTTTGGCTTTTAATTTTCCTTCTTGATTAGTGGTCAAGTTGATACAAGCCTTGGAGCCAAATCTGTATGATTTTTTGATTTTTTTGTCTGTAATGAGGTCGATCATCTGGAAAAAATGTGGCAGTTTTCGATAGAGATAATGGAATGTAGTGGCTGTTAGTAGTGTTCGTGAACTGTTCGAGTTGCGTTTCGAATAATTAAAACATGCGATGCTGTGCGGTAATTTAGTGTGTGCCGATAGGTGACAAGAATCCCTAAAAAACAAGGGAAATTAAATATGACCAATTTGTCAGTACGTAATGACTGTTATGTGATTCATTGTGCGGGACATGAAAGGTGACTCATTTATCCAATTGAAATCGGTAAAATAAATCCCTAAAAAACAAGGGAAATTAAACATTACCGATTTATCCAATGAAATGACGTAAAACAAATCCCTAAAAAACAAGGGAAATAAAAATTTACGATTCGGGGCACACGTAGAATCCATTGATTGAAACAAGAAAGGGGGGGGCGAAACGATGACCGCACCAATACGGAAAATTCCAAAATCACCACTATTCAGTGCTCACAAAATTTCTATTTTGTGTGTTACATAGATACGGTGAGATTACTTACTGTAGCATGAGAAACACGAAGTAGAAATTACGGTCACTTCGTAATGATATTATTTCTTAGTTTTTGTAATTAATTTGATTGAAGTTTCCTTCACTAATGTGATGTAGTTCTTTTTATGATATTTTGAGGCTGAAATGATAAAATCTGATTGAAATGCATATATTCGTAGTTTCCTTCACAATACTCTCGAAAATTCTGACAGTATCAGTAGATCACTTACATTTTCTGTACGAAAATGACATCTGTCGGGAAATTCGTAGTAAAAGGAATTTGATTTGATTGGTTGATCATAGCATTCGTAGTGACATGCTATTAAGTTTTCCTACCGTAGTTTTTGAGTTGTCACAGATTACTCCACCTGAGTAAGACAATACTCGTAAGCCGCGTCAGTTGGGAAACCGAGGTGTCTCATTGCGTAGAAGCTGTATCTACCATCTCCGTGTCTGGTATAGATGTCTGTCACGTCATGTGACTTCAGGTATTCATACTTGGTTCCTTCATGCTTATCAGGAATGTGATACAAATTTGCAATAACATCGACATCTGCATCAAGGAAAATGTGATCAAGAGGACTGTTTGAATCCAAATTACTAGGATAGTCACAATGATGAGGCTGAAATGGATCGAAGACTTTAGAGGCATCCTTGTTGTTCTCACGGCAATACATCTCGACAAGGAGATCACGAAACTCCCGCTTTGTCTCGAAATCAATGCTGGGGTATTTAGCTTCGTTGGGATAGGCAACAAAAGCCAAGCGTCCAAATTGAGTGCTTGGGTTTACTGGGATGGGCAAATCCTCGTCATGGCTCTTTCGAAGGCGAATTGGAACCTGGCATTTAATGTCAAAATAGTCTTCTCCAAGTTTCGGATATTGTTCAAGATTGTACTTTTGGATTGCGGTTAGAATAGGCTTCGAGTAACCTCCATAACCGTTGGAGTGCAAAAGTACGCCAATAAGAAAGCGACCATCATCGCCGCCTTGGAAAACTTGAATGAAATTTTTGCTCTTGGACGGACAGTTTGCGTTGGGTGAGCGCTTAACTTTGAATTTTCTCTTGGGAGGAGAACCATTTGGGGACTTAGAATCCTTTTTTTCGGAGTCATTAGTTGTTGGAGCCATTGTTCTTGAATGATACGGAATTCAGAGTAATTTTCATGAAATTTTATGTTCACGCCTAAAAAAAAGCAAAAACATTTGGAGCAAACATGCGCTAATGTAATTACTGAAATATCGTAGAAAATTGATGCTCAAATGACAGGGTTCGGTAGAGATACAATCAAATTGAATCAAAGTGGAGGGTTTGGTAGAGGTATCCAATCAAATCCAATCAAATTTATTACCAAATGATTGCTATCCAATCAAATCCAATCAAATTTATTACCAAATGATTGGTATGTCATCGTTTGCACTAAGAAATTAGCCAGTGAAATCAAACACATCAAGATGTTGAAAGTTGGTGACATGGATGGCGTCATATAGAAAAGGTCGTTTTGATTCTTGTTATTTTTGGAACATGACAAGTGGTGGTCTAGGGATTGAAACTGGGTGACATGAATGGCGTCATGGTGTTCTTGCACGAATAACGATGACAAGAGTTCTCATCTCTAGTGATATTTATTTGTCGAAAAACTTCAATTGAGTCTTCTTCGATTAGTTAGTGTTTTTGTCTTTTACTTATGATTCAATGTTTCTCTGTTGCTGTTCGTTTAGTGGAGGATTTGAACAACAAACTTGTCTTTGACAACTTTTTAAGTTCTTGTTTATGTTGCTCGTAATCAGAACAGTTCCATGACATCATGTCAGAGAATTTATTGATGACTTCAACTACTCCTATATAATTTGAAAAGGTTCCACTTGCAGTCTCCTTGTATCCTTTCCCCGACAAGGAATAGAAGAAATAGATTAAGCACAACATGTGGTACTTGTACTCTGCTCCATCTTCGTGCTCGTCAAAAGATTCCCAAGCGTGTTGTGCTATTTTAATGATACAAGACAGTGCTGTTTCTTGTTTATCGGCATCATATGGATTGCCCTTCTCGTTGTTTATAGTCCAGAATAGAAGAATTCTCACGCTGTCGTGTGTAGCTCCTGATCCGGCGTGCATTAGCCCTCCATTTAATTTGATAAAAGACATAGTTGGGGCTTCAATGAGTCTGGTTGCCTTGTAGTCGAAGATATCATTCATTTTCGTTTTTGATTTTGAAGTGTTGTTTCTCCCCCCAATATTATGGATGATTCTGAACAGATGACCATATCGTTCATCAAAATTATTGACGGGATCTTTTAGTGTCTTCATAAAGTTGAAAAATGTTTCGGGAGGTTGAATCCACGAAAATTCTCGACGTGACAACATACCTTGTTGAATCAAGCTCATTACCTGAGTATATGACAAGCAATCAAGTTTCACTCGTCTGTTCTCATCTGATTTTGAAGTGGGACAACTATTTGATTCTGAACTCGCATCACTTGAATTGTGCTGAGCGTTGCTGTCGCTACTAGAATGTTCTTTCTTCAAGCAGGGGTTTGGATTGTATTGACAATCAATGATTGGCTGATATACCATAGTTGTTGCATGGCCAGGAGAGAGGATCATAGCAAATTGTTTTTGATCCTCGTCTAGAATATCGAGATGAACAGTTTGTGGGCGTTTATTCGATGTTATAATGAGGCTTGGCGTTGCAAAATCCCATGTATGACCATCACTCTTCGAAATGCACAATTGATTTGTTACTGATTTGACGAAACTGAGAAGTTTATGCGTGTCGTCGATTGTCATTGAGGTCCCACTTATGACACTTTTCCAAAAACGGTTTGTCGAAAGGTCTTTTTTCCCGAATTGTAGCTTGATTTCATACCGGTAACTCTGAATAGGGGTGGCTTGTGCATTTTTATTACTTGTGTTTCTTTCAATTGCTACTTTCAGTGTTTCCCAGTTTCGTACAACTATCGATTGAAGTTTTTCAATGATGGATAATATTGGTGTGAACACAGGATCGGAACTTTTTGGGACAAAGAAAACACACTCTTCTGTCTTGAAACGACTTTTTCGACTGATGTTCAACTTCAAAAATGGATATTCCTGTACATCTTCAAATGGTGTCTGAATGAATGCAGTTAACTGTCTTTCTGGCCGATTTGAGAACTTTTCTTCAACTAAAACTGTTTCGTGATGTGCATTGGTTCTAAATATTGGCAAGTGCTTTTTATGAGATTTGTCAAATTCTTCTTCGCAATTGATCATAAATTTGCATTTTTTCATGTGAGTTCCAATCTTGTTGTAACACCACCTAGTACCACAGGGGCACAACAAAGCTGCTTGATTGAGATTGATTTTCAAATGCAGTAGTTTGCTTTGATCAAAATATTCTGGTACTTCCGAGCTATTAGCTTTTTCGGCTGCGACAGAGCATATCTTCGAATGGTCACCAGCCTTCTTTGTGTTGTTGAAAACTTTGCTGCATGGACAAACATATCTCATGAATCGAGGAGATGGAACCACATATGGAAAATAACTTGTTTTACTGGAGGAAAGAACATCAGTATGAACGTGAAAGTACCCCACCCTACCGAACATCATGTCAAGAACTTTGTCTTTGGACAATTTGTCGACAAGAATGTTGTATACGGTGGTTCCCTTTTCTCTTGATGGTTTTGATTGTCTCAACCTCTTTGGTGTTGGTTCAGCTTCATCTTTGACGAGTTCTTTAGAATTACTATTCATGATCGTTTAAGGGATTGCAAAGATGAATAGCAAGAAGAAGCATCCATCAATTCATTTGCAACCCTCATCGGAGCGCAATTCTTTGGGGTGAAATTTCTAAAAAAGATTATCATCGAAACTCGCGCTAACACCCACGAACATTGATGAAACGCAACGAAAAGTTCCTAAAAAAAGAGAAATTTCTAACTGTTATTGTGCAGTCCATGGACATGCACGCATAGCCAAGACGAGAAGGAAATATCAATTGTTAGTGATTCAAGAACGTGTAGACATTTAAGAGGAATTACCGATTAGTTCATTACTAAAATTTCTTAAAAACGAGAAATTTTTTATCATTGTGCCCTACATGGACATGCTCGCATAGCCAGCAAGACAACAGCGACGAAATATCAATTTTCAGTGATTCGTGGTCTAGACATTTAAGAGGAATTACAGAATAATGAATTTCGTATGTAAAATACGAAGTAAGGAAATATCAATTATTGTTAGTGATTCAAGAACGTGTAAACATTTAAGAGGAATTACCGCTTAGTTCATTACAAAAATTTCTAAAAAACGAGAAACTTTTTATTATTGTGCCCTACATGGTGGACATGCTCGCATAGCAAATGAATTTCGTATATAATAATAATACGAAGTAATTAATTGAAGAATCGTAACTTTACTCACACTACCAATCATTATGACCTTCTTGTCAAGGTTCGCTTTTGATTCCACAATCTCGTAAATTAAGCGGAATGTTCAACTTAACTGAAAAAATCAAGATACATACCGATACTTCAATCATTTTTTCTTTTTCTTGCAAACAAAATCATCAAGAGAAGGAACTCGGTCATATCCCATAACAGCTCCATCAAGCTCTTCCACGCTTGATGCAATAACATAATGCTCAAAGTTATAATGGGCATCATCGACTAGTTCCTTCAATGCTTTCCTATCAGAACCACTTGAGACGATTAGGCGTAGCGGAGTCTAGCGAATCGGACGAAACTCTTCTCCTTTGGAATCAGGATATTCGCTGATGTGATTCATCATGATTCCAATGTATGTACACTTCGGAAGATGCTTGGAATCTTTGCTCTTATATTCGCACATGCGTTGATACTTCAAACTATGATCTCCAACATGGTAGAGACAATACCTGTATGGATCATCATGATATGAGTCAAAAGAATGTGCTGGATCTCCCGGTCGACGAGGCCCCTTCTGTGCCTTACTAGATGACCTCTTTTTTCGTCGAGTTCGAGCACCTGAGACTTCTTCTTCATCGCCTGTAGTCGAAAAAGATTCTAGAAATTTACCAGCAACCTCATCGAACTTGTCCAAGTCGAGAAGAGAATACCAGCGGGGACGGTTACTATGGGTGAGGCCATAATAATGGATTCTCCAATATCTACCACTGAAACCCACGGTCTCCGTCACAGTATGTTCGTCTTTCACTTCCTTAGGCTTCATCGAACGAAACTGTTCGCTCAAACGTGACAAGCAATATACCAACTTCGATAAATCAGACCTCAGCGACAATACATCATCAGATGAACGATGATCTTTAATGCTAAATTCCTTCTTATACCAGTGCTCCAAGGTCATTACACTCTTCATATTATTTGAAACTTCAACCATCACTGCATATCGATTTAGAACACATTCGAACCCGCAAGACCATCCATTGTTTTGGTCCGGAACTGAAACACAGAAGAATCAAAAAGTTAGTAATGATAATTTAAACAAAAGTAACCATAAATAATCATAACCACTTACCATTTAGAGGAAAGATTGGTAATGTCTCTGCATTGAACACATCAGAAACCTCAATGTCAAGCTTTAGATCGGCATAATAATTGAGATACCCGCGTAAAATACTACCGACATAATTTTCTCCGTTGTCTTGAAGTTCTCCCTTTCCGAATTTCAGAGAATTTGCGTAAAGTATGAATGCCTGGTTCTTCTTATCGAAATTTTCTTCGACATTTCCAGAAGAGTCGAGAACATTTCCGATGTTGAAGATAAAAAACTGAACCCAGTGACATCCCATGCATATTAAGCCATCAATAACTTTGAAATCGAACAAAGTAGTCGATGTACCAAAACCCGATGACAGTGCATCAAGCATATTCGATGAGGAACGAAACTTTTCTTCGATGGCTCCGTGAAAGAAATTCGCGGGAAGTGACAACCAATCATAACCTGGATCGATGAAAGTCCAAGCGCTTGCCAAATCCAATATCTGCGAATTTGCATAAAGATTTGGTTCCAGTTCCAACGAATGAACATCAGGCACATCTCTCTTGAGAATCTGATAATCGTGCTTATCAATCCACGATTTGTGATGAAAAGGGAACACAAAATCCGATATATTTCTTGTACTCCTTCGAATTTTCAACGCAGGATGAATAAAAAATGCGTCAATAATAGAAACCCACTCATGCTTCATGAAAGCTTCTACGGTTTGTGTATCGAAATTGGAGATTGGATCACCTTCGGCCTGTACCGCACAATTCGCATCGGAGAGAGAATTTCCATTTGCAGAACCCTTAACACCTCCGGCGCCAACAGGTGCAGTTGATCGCTTGTCTACCGCACGATTCGAATTTCCATTTGCAGAACACTTAACAACTTCGGCGCCAACAGTTGCACTTGATCGCTTGTCTACCGCACGATTCGCATCAGAAAAAGTTTTTCCATTCAATGGGAGATCCCGTCGATTCGTATTCTTCTTCTTTGCTCGACGCTTCTTCTTTCTAACATTACGTAGGCCTGTTGTAGCAGTAGTCTTGTACTTTTTGCACTGCGCTTGACGCGCTGGGTTGATACGTCTCACCATTTTGACGATGATGATTTTTGTTCACCGAAATATCACACAATATGACAAAACATGACGCAACATAAAACAAATCAATACTATTAACATCAAGACTAACTCATCAAACACAAGCTCGACAAAGAAAAAAACAGACAACGAAACTGAAACGAAATAAAACCAACTTGCAATAACATCACAAAAAAAACGGATGAAATAGAAAAGAAACTTCACCGAAAACAACACGAATTATGCGTAAATTCTAACCGGAATCATCAAAAAATAATTAAAACCTTACGGTAATTACTAATAAAAACTTCGTAGTAAAACAGATAACACCAACGTTGCGCACTTCTCGAGGTAACACAACCACACTCATACATATCAAACACACCTTTAGATATCACAACCACACATATCACCTTACTTATCAAAACCACTAGAGGTACGAAATTAGACAATTCTTGCACCTTTAGGCAATTGCACCTTTAGGTATCACAACCACACATACGGTATACTTATCAAAACCACTAGAGGTACGAAATTAGACAATTGTCATTAAAAACCAGCATCACAACTCCGACGAAAATATATTATGCCAATTTCTCATAAAACCAGTAATACTACAACTTAGACGAAAATATAATATGCCGATTGATTCAAAAACCGATCAATTAATATTGCTATTTCTCATCAAAAACAGTAAAAATGTCTATTTTCATAACCGCGAATGTCCTCGGTTTTAAGCGTTGAAATTGTACTGGCTCTACGCACTAAAAACAGTATTTTTCAGTTTTTACCAAAATCCCGTTTCTCACACTCTTCAGCTTCTTAAGGAAGTTAAAGTTACGTTTGTAAATGTGATCAAAGTTAGGGATAATCATTTACAACTCCACTAATTTGCCGACGCATTTTTAGGGACTCTTGTGATCTTGTTGTTGCGAAGTATTTTTCGGTTCCGTACAAGTTTTACTTAAATTTGTAGTTCCATAGCTTAACCTCATTTATCGCTGATTCTTTCGTTTTAGCGACAAGCGCGGAATTTTTTTTCTTCAGGTTTTGGAAGCTTTGACGTCGGTGACAAGCATTGCTTTCACCTCAATCAATACAATACAATACAATACACCATCATTAAAATCATTGCAGGTTTGCAATACGTTCCTGTCCCACGTTGTCTAAGTTGGAGACCACCACCCTCTCCGACCCATCAGAATTTTCACCCGATCGAGAAAGTTATCGGCGTCCCAACTTTAAAAAAATATATAGCAGTCTCGGAAAAAGCAACAACGACGGTAGCTGTGAAAAATGCAGGGCATCGTTTCTCCTGAAGCGATTGTGGAGGACAAGTTCTTGGCGCCTCGAAAATCAAGAACCGAAAACAAAAAGGATCCACGCAGGGTTCTGTTCGGAGACGATGTGGATAGAAAAGACGGTCCAGCAGAAAGCGGTGAAAACAGTGAGGATATGGCAGGTACACAAAATCTTGCGGATGCATCTTTGTTGCGAGTTACGGATAGAAAACGCAAAGCTCATGTTGTTACTCCGAGCACAACTGCCTCCATAACCACCGATGACGATCAATCGGATAATACGAAGGACCAAACGAAGCCATCAGCGAAACGGAGGTTGCTATTTGGACGATATGTAGAGTTGGTCCAGACAGCTCCCAATGTGGATTCGGTGTACAAAATCGTTCGAAAATTGACCGGTAACATTGGTGGGAATGGCTATTCGGGCCCGATTTATGGTGAACTCACCAAACATAGTATGCAGAAAATGATTGATCTAATGGTCAAAAACACCGGATTCTCGTCGTCGAGTCGCTTTATTGACGTTGGATCGGGCATCGGCAAACCGAATTTGCACGTCGCTCAGTATCCGGGTGTGGAATTTTCGTGCGGCGTTGAAATGGAACACAATCGGTGGTCCTTGGGAATGACCTGCCTGAAGGCCTGTCTCAATGCTGCTGTTCGCGAGAGAGAAACCAACGTGACTTCGAACGAAAGCTCCCTTATGCAAGGCAACACCATTTTTCTTCACAACAATATTTTGGAAGCCAAAACATTCGACCCGTTTACGCATGTGTACATGTTTAGCATTGGTTTCCCACCTGATCTTTGGATTCAGTTGTCCGAAATGTGGAATTCATCACACTCTGGTCATTGTCGCTTCCTCATTTGCTATTCCGGCCCGAAGGACATCATTGGTTGCTATGAGTTCGATGTTGAACTATTGGCGCAAATGCCAACTTCTATGCATGGTTCGAAAGAAAGCCATATGGGATATATTTACCGAAGAACTACCGAAAAGAAAGACTCCAATGGGGGGGGACTATCGTCGAAGACTTCTTTTTTACCGTGTGATCCGCTCTTCATACCTTCATACAACTTGATCAAGAAGGGGCTAAATCATTTGGAAAGCGAAGTCGACCGACAAGTAGAAGAGGAAATGGGGGGTTCGAGGAGGACCAGACGGTCGCATCAAAAGACTGTATTTTCAAAAAGCTACGGCAATCGCAATAAAAAGTAAAACAGGATCGCGCTAATAGAAATACCACAACCTACACACCTGTTCTGTTAAAAATATAGTTGAATACCTTAGCTTATTTGGCAGACTTTTCCTGGTTTTTGTTACGAGCAACTTGACTGCAGATGCAGTGATTATCTGAATTATAGACGACTGCATATTTAATATGTTATCGAGAACTAAATATATTATAATTTACGGTATGTACAATCTTTTTGGGCTTTCGGAATGCGATAGAGTGCATTTATCAGATGTGGGCAATCAATGGCTTTCCTTTCGAGTTGGCCTCAAGGTCATGTGCTGTTGCTGTGCCCTCAATGACTTGGTAAACTTTAGACGCATGTCTTTGTTGGCAGCTAGTGTAGATTGCAATCGATGTAAGGTACCCGTTGCACTCTGTTGCAAGACTTGATCAGTTCGGAAATTAGCGATACACCATTCCAGCATCTGATAGCAATGGGGAGTCCACAACAGAATAATATGGTAGTCGTCTGTCAAAGAAAGGTTGTGCAAGACCAAGCATGCTCTATTGAGAATAGCTTCGCTTGAACAAAAATTTTTCATCACGCGTACAACGAGGCTGGCAATATCTCCAACAAGTTCGTCTATGATTTCTCTTTCCGTTGTTTCGTTCAATTCCCCCAGCCCTGGTGCCAGCGGAAGCGCGGCGGCAGAGGAAGTTTTCGTCACCATTCCGATTGCCAATGTCGGGGTTATTGTTACTGTTGTCGCTTCCATTGCTTTCTACCTTTTGTGCCGATGGAATGACGAGGTTAATTAGAGCAAAAAGGGCCCTAAATTGGAGTTCGGCACTGAAAGGGTGACGATACATAGCATTGGTAATAGCTTGAATTCCACCCAATTTGACCAAAACAGCTTTCTGATCAGACACCAAAGCAATATTTACCAACGCCCAACAGCTCATAGCCGAAAGGGTAGCATTGTCCTGAAACCTTTTCATGGAATCTAGCATAACTGCAATACCACTCTTTCCGTCCTGTTGGTATATTCCTCTAAATATCCCGTCAGCAGTCATGGAAGTGCGAAACATCATACCCTCTCTTCCTCCATGCGGACGAGCCAAGAGAACAATTGTATGGAAGGCGGCAATATGCAGCTCCGAGCTTTCCGAAAACATTACCATATCACGTAACACAACGTCAGCGAGACCAGCATGTTGTGCTGTCAATCTGTGTTGTTCATTTTCTAGGAGAACTGGGAGAACCTTTAAGCACAATATTTGAATACCTTCCACGTCACAAAACGCCACCATCCAGTTCACAATGGAATATATTGCACAAGACCATGGAAGATTCAAGTTCACTTGCTGTCCTCCTGGCACGGAACTCAATAACCGGCTCGTAATCATAGATCGGCCGAACTTCGGGCCTTGCTTCTTCTCTTCTTTATCCTTTTTTCGCCTGTTCTCAGTCTTTTTAGTATCAAAATGATTTAAGTGTAAAACAACAAATTTTCAGATTTAGGACATTTGGCTGAACCTCAAACTTATCCAAAGATTTACTCTTATGGAATATCTCACCTTTCGATGCCCTGTACCGACACGGGCTACCGTCGTAAGCATAGGAACACTGCTTAGGCCTTCTGCCATATCGTCGGCTTTCATTTCACCACCTGCACTAGTATTTTCCTGGTTTGAAGAATTCAAGACAACATCTCTCGCTTGCGCCAAAAACAATTGCAAACTCCTATTCGAACCGACGGCAGCGGGTGGTGGTGGACTAGACGAGTTCCTATTTGTCCCTTCGTTGGCATTATCAAACTGATATGAATCTGGCGCACCACCAACTACCGTGCCAGATATCCCATAATCAATGTATGCTGGCGATCTCCCGTTGATAGCATCGTCTCGAATCTGAGTTATATACTTCATGCATCTTACGAAAGAAGTATACAGGAGACGATATTTATCCAACAGATGTTTTCCTGCTTTGTTGATGGTATCATCATATCTTTCTTCGTCTGACAAGTCTCCAGGTACTTTCTTGGTAGTCTTTCGGTCGTCGTCAGAACTTGAAGCAGTAATAGGATCATTACTGTTCACCTTGAATGGCTCCACCAAACACAAAACCCTCCATAACTCTGGCTGCAACGTGAAGTTTTTTCGCCAACATTTTGAAAGTGGCATAGTTAGCACATCCAAAATTTCTGGTGGATGTAGAAAGGTCAAAATATGAGCCATAATGTCGCACCCCATTGCCAGAATAGGTGGTCGTCCGTCTTCGAGTTTCTTGGCAATGAATCGTGTGCTCGTTTTACTTTGCGGCGAAGACAGCTTCTTGTCATTCTTGGAAATTTCGCTCGTCCTTGGCTTTCTCTTCCGAGCAAACATCTTCAACATGCGCTCGTGCTCAGCGTCCGCATGCCGCTTTGCGCTTAAATAGGTCATTTCGAGACCCTCCGAATCTGTAAAATTCGACGATGAGAGTGATGGCGACGATGATGTCGGGGATGAGTATGTCTTCATAACAAATCCTCGATTATTGCTGCTTTGTCTCCCCTCTCCTATATCTTCTTCATCCACAGTTTCGGAACTTCCCGAAGAACTGAAGTCGGCGATTTCGGATGAAGAATCTGGATCGTCAGGAGATTTGCGTTTAGTTTTACTGTCATTCCTTCGCCGTTTGGATTTATGACGTTCCCCTTGTTTTTCGCGATCGCACTCCTCCGATGACGTGACAGATGGAGACGGGCTTGAAGATCCATGTTGATGATTTCCAGAGCCGTTTTCATTCGAAGAGACAGATCCTGCATATCCATCTTCAGTTCCATCGGTGCCACTCCCCGATGAGCTTCCTCCTGTGCTTCGAACTTGCAACAAAGGTTGGTCAGGAGGCGCTGAAGGTGGGTCTTTTACGTTAATCCCTTCGTCATCATCATAAGTTTTCGAACCACGATTCGGCCTCGATCTTTTCTTGCTCCGTTTGTGCTTAGTGTTAGGATCACTATTGTTTGAACTAGAACCGCTACTGCGATCCCCATGGCCGCGATGGCGATGATTACATGTCGGAACCTTCTTTAATACATCGCCTTCTGTGACTTCTCCCGTTGGTGATTCATCTGCCGCACCTCCTCTACGACGCTTTTTCCCTCGATTACTTCGATGGCAATTGCCGTTTGAATTACTCGTACTATCGCTGCTATGGAATCTGTACAGAGTATTCCTTATGGTGTGATATCCGGGCTCTCGATGGGGTGGTAACAAAAGTTGGTGTTGAGTTTGAGACCCTTTCTGTGACTCTAGTTCATGCAGCATTCCTGCTCCCATTGTCAAAGCAGAGGAGTTCCTATTGGGAGATGCTGTGTGAGGTGTGAAAAGTCGAGAAGCTACCACAGTGGCTGGCTTGATAGGCACCCCCCCTTCAATATCCGCTGCAACGATTTTGTCAGATCCATCGTCACCAGGAACTTGTAGTGAGGAGCCATCATCGTCAGCTGAAGGTCTATTGATACTCCCTCTACAACCCCAAGACCCGTGATGTTGACCTGAAACTTCCTCATAGTGGCGTATTTTTTTCCGAGGAGGAAGGCCATCTCTGAATTTCGTTTGGTCCATTGGCTCTTTCGATTTTTTCTGCCGATCGTGATTCGATCTTTCTTTTCCATCTCCGATTTCCTTTGGATTTCCTTTCTCATTTGCTGTGGCAATATCATCTTTCAAAGCCCCGTTCATTACAAACGCGTCTTCATCACCTCCAGATCCAGATGAAGTTGTTGTTGTTGCTGCTGTTGTTGTTTGATTTGCGTCATGACACTCTGAAGACGACGACGAATTTTGAACCGTGGATGTTGTGGTCGTCGTTACAACATTATCGCTATCATTGTCTCTTTTCAGTCTCATTTTGCAAAGATTACCAATACTACTCGTGTTTATCTCCGGATTGGAACAATCTCTAGCGTTGATTGCTGGTACGAAGCCTTTTGTTTGACTTTTTTCTTTGGTAAGAGTTCTCTCCCGATGACACTCTTTCTCCCGAAACGAGAATTTCGAGGGGCAAGGAAGTTCTTGCCCATTTGGTTTTTCACCAAAACTCAAGCTAGTCGTCGTCTGGCTTTCCGTGGAAGTTGATCTACTCGTGTTTGCATCATCTGTATCGTTTGTATTATTTGATGGTGCGGAATGATCAGGACGACCATGGCGCCTTGATTGACGACCATTCACAGATGCCATCCTACTCACTACTTGATTTGGGATTTCGTTCAAATATCTTTCTTTCGCCCCAACTGGTTGCTGCCACAATATTATCTGTCTACCGCAAATTCTGTTGTTGTCCTTTTCGTTTTTCTCTCTGGTATTTTCGCTCGCTCTCTTTTCCTTTTTCGAGTTCAAACTCCATCAGTTCAGCGCATTTCCCGTCACATGAAGTGTAATCCTCTCAATTTTTGCTTTGATCGATTGGTTTGATGTTATTAGTGTTGTTTTGTCGCGGTTTGCCATGAGAGTGTTAGGGTGTGGGTGTTGTGATAATTTTTGGTCTAGGCATGAAACAACACTGCCGTTCATTGTTTCGGAAGAAGTTCTTCCGTATTATTTAAGGACGGAAATGTGGATGGATGATGGAAGCCAGATGGTCGAGAGATGATCCGTCATCTGCTCCGCTTTGGGCAAGAACGATACGAGGTCATGCGTACGTTACAAATATGAAAAATTCTAGATAATTAGCATACTGAATCAATAGGAAAATGATTTAGAGGATTTACGTGCAATAAGAGCTCGTAGCCTGTTTTCCCTTCCTGTCAATCGTGGACAGTCACATTAAAAAATATGTTAAAACAATAAATACAAGGAGTGACAACCCACGAATCGCGACCAGTGATGAGGAACTAAAAAACAAAAACTACGTACATATAGCAGATGCCGTAATCCTTCTGTGACCGATATTATCAGTTCACAAAAAAAATGACAATAATTGCAATAAGGCTACCGTAAGGTTACGCAGAATGAAACAGTAGTCGCACGACCAGATGTCCAAAATACGGAAAGGACTTACAGTACTGTTTTGAACAACGAGACATGCTGGGAATGCTAAAGTGTGACGTAACTGCTTCAAACTTCGCACAAAAAAATGATGTTCTTCTCGCACCGTACGGCTGGCACAGAGATCTGGGATTTTTACGCCTTCTCCAGTTAATTACGTTACTACAAAATTCTTATCAGCTGTCCCCCGGTTCTACGTCCCCGACTACTAATTTCTACTGAAACCCGAGGACAGCTGATAGGAATTCTGTAGTAGTACAAAAAGAGGTAGATACGAAGTGCTTCGTAGTAGTAGCGTATCCATTGTCCATCCGCACAGGTAGAGGATACGAAAATGGTAGCGAACCCTTACACTACTTCGATTGTTGAGTAGTACTAGAGTAACTTTAACGTGAAGGGACCGTCAAACGTATCGAGAAGTGGCCATCACTGGCGGGAGATTCGGGGAAAGAAGAATGAAAAAAAAAGCAGTCTGTTTCGTGGGAAAGAAGAAAGAAATGCGTTCCGGGTTCTCTGCTAGTGGTACAAGAAGTGCTGCTAGTGGGTGGGATTCTGTTATCAAAATAGGGTGGTGAGTCTGGAGATGACACCAAAAGGAGGATCTCGTGTGTGGTTGTGGTTGTTGTGGTTGTTGTGGTTGTTGAATTATTTATTTAGTACCCTCCAGGCATCAATTCAGGGAAGAGAGCTCCATTTTCACAAGCTTCAGCACATTTCTTCGTCAGCCAAAGAATTTAATGAAAATGAATCCCAATACCTTTAATGCAAAGAATTACGAATAACCTTACCAGTTAACCTTACTTGTAGTAAACCTTACTGAGTATCGTCAGCGCACACCGCCAGACACCCATCTGAGAGAATGAATTCTACCGGTACCAAGTACTTACCATCCTCTGAACACTATTTTGAGTGTAAGTCTCCGCTGAAATACTCTACCTGTACGTGGTACTTTGCTATGTTGTTGTTGACTAGTCTGTTGGACAGGTGATGAGAATGCAGTCAATGATCCTCATAAGAACCTGCAAAATGTACATTATATGCTCTCTAAGGTAAGTTACGTAACTTACTGTGCGCATGTACTACTACTATTCAGTAAAGAGTGAGGTGGTTATTCACTAGCTATTCGGGATTCATCCTCACACCGATAAATAATCTCGAAGTTGATACCGGTAAATTACCGGTAGAAGGACGCGTATCGTACGAGTACGTTTACCATGTACGAAGTACCGTACCAGGTAAGCTACTCTTACTATTGCTCGTACCAGGTAATATACCGGTAAGTTACCGTCGTGAAGTTTTTGATTCACCGGAAAAAATTGCTAACGTAGTAGGGTTAAAAACCTTACTTCGTACGTGTAAGGTTTACTGCACTTTGTACGAAGTATTATTATTACGAAGTACAAGTAATTACTTGTATTTACAGTATTTTATTCTACCGGTAACCTTACTTCGTAATACTCGAAAGGTAATCTTACTCTCAATCTCAACAATACGGTACGACTCGACTCCTCGAAAACGTAGAATGAAGACACGCCAGGACCTCGAATGACATGTTCGTGACAAAGATTTTGTTTTTATGGTGACACAGGGAACAAGAACCAATCAAAACCTCCTTGTCAGAATCATAATTGAGCTTATGATAAAGAATAAAGAAGAAAAGAGAACAAAAACGAAGGTGGTTCTTCGAATGTTCTGTAAGTATTCAAAGTTCGATGAATCAGTTGTTGATGGTTTCTGCGTGCCGACAAACATTCGTCAAAAGTGGTATGGTACGTACTCGTAAGGTTACCGTACACGTAGGAAGTGCTTGATCAAACAACCACGGGTAATTAGTGTCTGCGTTGCTCATACTGATCTGCATGCCACCACAAACACCCCGCCCTGTATGAAATTTCGCTAGTTTTTTGGAACTCGAGTCAATCATCTTCGAAACGTAACCTTACGGTAGTATTGGGATCAGCTCGTGTACGAGTACTCGATTCCACTCCAACAAGAGAAGGAGGAAAGCAATCCCATTCTCATTCACTTCTTATTGATTGATTTGGCTTTGATTGCATATGGATATTGTAGACAACGCATCATTTCTACAATTATTTCTTTCGGCTATTGGTTCCATAGTTGTATATCGTTTACTTTCACATACAATGGCTCTGCTCAAACTTCCAAAATGCTTCGGCAAAAGGAAACATCAAAACATGCACGATGGAAGCATATCCTCCTCGTCCTCGGTACCCGACGTCAACAGCGATTCCTTAGAGTTGTCAGACAGCGGTAGCGATGTGTCAGGACACAGGTGCAACAAAGACAAACGTGACAAGGTCATTCGTTCATCTTTATCAGAGACGTCGAGTAGTGGATCAATAACATACCGATCCTCCTTCGAAGACAAAGATATATCTGTATCATCATCGGGCGACGACAAGAAACCTGCGGCTCTCTCTACCACTTCTGCACCGTTCTTATTGCTAGGTTCTGATGTGATGATATCCGTTGTCAGCTTCCTAGATCCGAGAGAAACGCTTGATCTTCTGACTATGCCAATATGTAAGGAATGGCGCGTCTCATATACTTCAGACCAAGATTTATGGAGAACAATCTGCTGTACAGATCCATTTTCGGCCGACCTCTCAATCAATGGCTCTGCGAATGAAGACACCAATACTAGTGCTTCACTGCACATAGTCAGTTGCTACGATGACATCGACGACGATTCGTTCTGCTCCTTAGGCAACAATAGTCACGATGTTTTTGGGGAATATCGTTTGATTTACACAAGTTTCGTGCGGTGCATGAATTACCTGGATCGGGTTCAAAACATCGATGGGGGTTATGGACGTGGTTCCGGGACAGGGAAGGGCTCCACTGCTGGAAGTGCTCACGTTACGAAGTTTCCGAAGTTTGGGGTTACGAAATCGCTGAAAAAGTTTTTGGCCAGAAGCAAGGAATACGGTCTTTTGAGGTCAGCGATCGGAAGTGGCGCCGATTACGTATCGACGGCTCCGATTGGTATCTCATCCGACGGTCAGGAAATTGTGGTAAGTAACGCACGTGCAGGATAAATGCGGTCCTCGGCACGACCCGTTGTGTTCCTCTGTGGTATGAGAGAGTTATGCCGCGTCTTACATCTTTCTGCCCACTTTCCATTGTGAACCAGAAACCCTTGCTTTCCAACACCGACACGAAAGACAGTGACACGTCGAAACCGAAGTACGGAAATTCAATGATTACGAGACGACTTTGGGGACCCACTACTAATGGGTTACCTTCGCATCTGAATTTGCCAAAATCCTGCGCTATCTACTCGATTGTGAACTGGATGGTGGCTCACCCAAATGTAAGAGGCATCCAGACCATGTGCATTCAGTGTCTTCCTTCTCTCCTTGAAGACGAGCAACAGCGAATCACTGGGCAACGCGTAGGTTTGGTTGAAGTCATACTTTGTGCAATGTTGCGTTTCCCGGATAGCGCCGAACTGCACATCGCAGGTCTTTCACGCTATTGTGTTATTGGCGCGTCCTATTGGCGGCCGGGAAGGTATGCTTTTTGATCATTCTATGGCGGAGACGACCCAAAGCATCGGTTTGACTTCTTTGATTGAATTGACAGATTCGGTTTCGCTGGCATCGCGTTGTGGTGGACTACCCTCTCAGAGAACGAAAGCGAGCACCGGGGGGACGTTCGACAGACATTCAAATCTTATCCATCAGCCGGAATACAGAAATGGAAGCACCGGGATTTCAATCTTGATTGATTCTATGGAACGGTTTGCATCGTACGAAAAAATTCAATCGATGGCATGCTGGGCATTTGTCAACGTAGCCCTTGTCCCCATGCAAAAGAACATGCTCATGAGACTCGGTGGTATCGAGGGTATCTTGAAGGCTATGGAGAACCACCCCAAGAGCTTCGATGTTCAGTTTCGAGCATTGTTTGCCCTCATCAACCTGGTTGTTCCATGTCGACCGTCCGATTTCTCAAACGATAAAATCATCGACGGCAGAGAGGCAACCGAAGCCGAAAGGGCCATTTTGGACAAACTCGGGTCGAAGATTGCCCGGCTATCTGTCTCGGCAATGACGAATTTTTGCTCCAGCGAGACGATTCTGAATCGAGGTTGCTTGGTGGTGCACAACCTCTCGCAATCCCCCGCGTTCATGGTGACCCTCCTCGAAACTCCCCACTGCTACCAAATCCTGGAGTGGTGCGTGACGAATCACTCGACCGACAATGTCTTGAGGAGTAGCGTATCGAGTACGTTGCATCGGATGCAAATGTACCTCGATGAACACCCGGACGTACAAGAACGATTCTCGCTGGCCCTCGAAAGGCAAAACCAAGATGTTTTAGAGCTCCTGTGGTAGTGAAGAGAACGAATCAATCCGCACGCGGCGTGCTTCGATGCGCCCCGGGAACCGATCGAGATCAAAAGGGGTCTACGGAGAAACAGCCCGCCGCCCGGGATGTCCGCATCCGATGCGTGAACATAGTGCACGCAGTCCGAGGAGGCTTTCGACATCCCGCGGATCCAACGCCCCGTGAAGGAGATGGCAAAAACACCGAAGGCCTCTCGATGTTCTCACGAGAGCATCGGTCCCAGAGAGAGAGAGAGACGGACCGCTCCAGAGATTACGCGATGAGAATCAACCCATGCATGAAAATCTGTATATTTGAAACATACAAACACAAACATTCCATTCCGGAACGATTTTTCCAATGTATTCCAGGACCCACTGCTCCCGGAAAAATGCGTCACAGTTCTCTATCTTGCACATGCCCTGACTACGATCACGGCTGTATTTTATAATGCGTCAATTATTAGAAGATTTATTAGAAGATTTGTATTATGAACATATTCATACTATACTCCTATGAAGACTTGGTGTACTATGTTGAATATATCCCTATCCACAGTCGTTACAATCTCTATCACAACATGATTTGATTTCCTTATGTGCATACCGGTACGTGTGCATTAGTTCACCCCAGGAATTTGAAACCGGTTCGTGTATGTGTGAAATGCTGCGGATTCATTCTTCAATCGTGTTGTCGGTAGGAGCACGCACAAGTACCGCTATGCATGCGAAATCCGTGGTTTGTTCCTCCCTGGGACACATCGAGTGCTAGCGTAGTAGAGCATGGTATTGTGTTGTGTTGTGTTGTCTTGGTCTCAAGCTTGGATCGCACCGCCCTCCCGCTTGATTCCCACGTTGCCGGCCGCGGCGGTCTTCGGCGTTGCCTGTTTCGCTGCTGCTGTGCCACCGGTGCTCGCGGCAGCATTGCTTGCGGCGGCGCCGATAGCAGCGACAACCACCGACGGATTTGCAACAGCAACAGTGCCAGCAACAGCACCAGCACCAGTGCCAGTCACTGCAGCACCCGGCATCGGAGACGTCGTCCGGCTGTTGTTCCCCCTGCCACCGCCCCTGGCTTCCCTGTTGACGGCCGTCCAGACGTATTCCGTGGCAACGCTCTCGAATTCTCTCGTGACCAGGGCGTAATCCGATTCCCTCCCGTTGTACTTGACGCAGTTGTGGCCGATGAGATGGACCTGTTTCAAAATGCCCTCGTAGTTTCGAATGTGCCTCGAGAGAATGAGCTTGCGGATGAGCGAGAGATCCATCGGAAACCGAATCCGGTCCGTGTACCCCGGGGCTTCCTTGGGATTGACGGGCCTGCGAAACACGAGGGAGCTGCGGTGCATGTAGAGTTTTTTCCAGACCGCCAGAAGTTTTTCGGCGACGGCGTGTTCGCGGCTGTATTCGGGGTATTCTGGCAGGGCTCCCAGTCGCCGGAATTGCGACAAGTCGTTCCACATGTTTGTTCCTGCGCTCGCACCGGCTGCAGTCTCGGGAAGCTCGCTGTTCTTCGGTGTCTTCGTTGACGCACCGCTGGATTCCGTGCCCGTTGCAGTCGGAACGGTTTTGTGGTTCGTGGTGCCGGCGACCGCGGTACTTTCGTTGGTGTTGTTTCCGTTTCCGTTTCCGCTCGTCGTCGCCACCATTGTCGTCGCCGCCGATTTGTTGGCGGCCGCGCTGTTGTTGCTGCTGCCACCGTAGTTGCCCTTCCATGTCTTCTTGGTGCTGGCGGACTGCGACGCAATCCCAACGTTGTGTGCGAGTTGGGAGAGTCCCTGTTTTTCTCGGTGCGCCGGGAGCTGGCTAGACGGCGGAAGGGGTGTCGTCAATTCGTGTCGGAGGCGGCCCAGGAGCGCGGACAGGGTCCAGTGGGTGTCGGGTGGGGTGAATTCCGATTCGAGCATCGTTTTGAGGGTCGCCGTCTCTTTGGGAGTCAATGGCGGCGGCAATGGCGATGACGACGACGAATACGACGACGACGCATTCTTTGGTTCCGGCGTGTTGCCAGGTCGTTGCCGTCGGCGCTGTGTCGTTTCCGTTTGTCCCTCCATTATTAGCATTGGTTTCGGAATCCTTTGCCTCGATATCGGTGGTTCGGTTCGTTTTGTTTTGCTGTTGTTGTTGTTGTTGTTGCTGCTGCTGCTGCTTCTCCAGTCGTAGGCCCCGCCGCAGGAGCTCGAGTTCGGTTTCGAGCGCGGCTTCGCACGCCCTCGCTTCCGAGACGATCATTTTGAGTTCCCGCATCGGGATCCCGTCGGTCAATCGATACAGGGAGGACGACAAGAGTTCCACCGTTGCCGGCGACGAAGCGTTCGAGATTTCCTCCGCATAGGAAAGCGAAGAAGGATCCCCGGAAGCACCCTTGGTGCCGCTGTTGTGGCCCGTCTTTTTCTTCTTCTTGTTGCCGGTGCCCTCGTCGTTGCCCGATGCCGACGTTGATGCCGACGCCGATGCCGAGGACGCGGCTGTGGTTGTTGTTGCTGCTACTGCTGCTGCTGTAGTTCACAACTCTGGGTTCCGCAGCATTGGTTTCGCCACCGGATGCAGCGGAGGCTGCTTCGCTTCTGGCCCGCTTTTTGGTGGTCGTTGCCGCGGCATCGGCAGCCGTGGGAGTGGCTCCGCGGCCTCCCCTGCCCGCAATCGCGCTCGTCTCCTTCTTGCTGTTCCTGGCAGCCGCAGCAGTGGTGTTTCCGTTGGGGCTACTGCTACTGCTGCTGTTCCCGTCCCCCATTGCTAACAAACCCTTCGGACGGATGTCACTCCCGTTTCTGGTCAATCCGATGAACTGCGTCGAGATCTCAAAATGAGAACTACTAATAACTGTAATATTATTATTGTGATACACGCGGGCTTTTGCGGACGAGTACGGTCGTTTGTCGCGCGGTAAGATTTATTGTCGACTTAGCGGAAATAATAGTATTAGTATTACGAAGCACGACTTCGTACTGTTTTTTTGTTTTTTGTCAGCGTTTTCACAATAAGTAATTCCGCGCCATCATGTGACTTGTTCCTTACCCTAAAAATGAAAATACACGAAAAAAATCCAAATTCTACGAAGTAACCTAAAGATCTTACCTTTCCGGTAACTTACTGTAGAAAGTTTTGGTTGTTTTTGCTAAAGTACCGGTAGTAATTCGTACTGGTAGTAAAAATAGTACATCACGAGTAACTTGGTTCGCACTTGTTATGTACGAAGTAGTAACCTTACGAAGTACGTAGTACTACGTAAAATCTTACGAAGTACTGTACGAAGCAATTCGAACCCATTGTTTCGGAATGACATACAGACCTTTTTTCATTCTACTTGTACCCGTAAGATCTTACCATAAGGAATTAGGATTTGTTCTTTCCCTCCATCGGGAACTAACTTGTAGCGTAAACGAGTTCTGGCACAAGGTAGTAGACAGTAGACAGTGTACTGGTACCTTGCGTGTCATCCCGATCGAACCGTTGGAGTGAGATCGATGATAAGGTTTAAGGTACCGGTAGCCTAAGTTACCTGACGTGTACCGTGATGGTGAGATTCTTTTCTTCCGTACGAGTAAGGTTTACCGTACAGGATTGATTCATTCATTCATTCGGTGACTGGGTTTTGCTGAGTTGGGATTGATTCATTCGATTTTCATTCATTCATTTTAATTCATCCATCGCCAAGTTGTTGTTCGTGTCGTGTCCATCGGACATCGAACATCGTTAGTTTCTAATGCACCTGTCGAATAATAATTTGTTCCGAGAACGCCAAATTAATCGATGACAATCTCGAGTGGTAGTACGTACTCGTAGTCGTTAGAAGACAGTGTATCCATCACTGCTCGCAAATGATCTCGTTGTGCTGATCACACGGGTAGCATTGCATCTTTCAACCGAAGGGTTGCAGTACAGTGGTGATTCGTGATTCGTGATCCGTGATCCGTGATCCGTGCATGCGAGAGCAAGAGCAACGGCGGAAGCAACAATGAACATCGATCATCTCCTCTCGGGTGGCAGCGGCACCAAGGCCAAAGCAAAGAAGAAGAAGAGGCCGGCAGCCGCAACTCTGAATACGAATGCAGCAGCGAAAAAGAACAAGAACGACGCCGACAAAGACGTCGACAACGACAACGACGATGATTTGTTGGCCATGGCTCTGGGATCGTCCGGTGTGCGCGATGCGGACGCCTACGAAGAATCGGTCCTTCGCGACGCAGAGATCTCGTCGACGCCGCGCTTGATGGCGAACCAAAGCAACAACGGCAACAGCAACGGCAACATCAACAACGACAACAGCAACGACAACAATCCGCGGCTTGGCTTCCCGTCCCTCGATGCAATGGTTCCCTCCCGCAATGTCCACGCCGATCTGGCGCACATCCGAACGGTCCTGCAAAACCTGCGCCGCGGTGCCAAGACTCCGATGACGAACCGCAGGGATTGCCTGAAGGAGCAAATGCTGCTGGCCCTGATTCGGTCGGCCACGGGGGATCCGGAAATGGGGGTCTTTCCACAGCAAGAAGCCAAGCAGGAGTGGAAGCGACGAAAGTTGTACCGGAACGGAGCCAACGACGACGACGACGACAACGTCAACGACAATAACGACAATAACGTCAACGATGATGCGAATGCCCAAGGCCAGACCAAAACCAATAGTAGCGTTGCCGCAAAGACCAAGACGAAACACAACTGACAATGACAACTGACAACGACAACGATCCAAACGCCACGTTCATCGACGAGTCAACCCCCGAGGGTCGCCTGGAGGGAATCAAAAAGGGCGTGCATCCAAAAACGACGGCCAAAAAATCGGTTCGCTTCGCCAGCGACGTCAAGCCGGGTGCCGGCGACGCCCGAGCAAAACCGAAATCCCTCCTCTGCAAAAAGGTGGTGAGGATCAAATCCAAGGCCGGACGCCGCCGGATTTCCATGCAGGAACGCCGGAAGCGTCAGAACGGAGGGACGACCGACGGATTGGAAGGCGACCACGACCACCACGCCGATGCCAATGCCGACGTCGACGAGGACGAAAAGTTGTTGAAAGACAAAATTGTGGCCCAGCTCAAGCAAATTCGGGACGAACGGGAAGAGCGCAGGAAACGGCGGAAAGAAGCTTGGCGAGACAGCAATGACAATGACAGTGACAATGCCAGTGACAATGATGATCATGGCGACGATAATGACGAACGAGAATTCGAATTCGATGGAGAAAACGACAACAATTCGCAAGAGGTATCGTCCTCGGAACCAACTACCGCTGTCGCGGTCGCGGTCGCTTCTGCTGACTCGTCGGCACACAAACCTTCGGAACGCGGCATCGATGGCAGCGTTGTGCTCTGCCCGCTTTGCAACGACGAAGTGCCGGTTCCGGTTTCACCCGAAGCGACCGACGAAGAGCAGAAAACAAACGCCGATTCCATCTTGGCCCAGCACATGGCCGAATGCCAAACCAAACCCAAGACGCGACGAAAGCGCACCGTGAAGCCAAGAACCAGACGAACGAGTACGACTACTACTGCAACTGATACTGGTTTTTCGACGACAACATCAACGCCTAAACCGCGGCCACGACCAAGCTACGTCGCAATCGACGGCAGTGACCAAGACGATACCGATCACGGTCATGATCAGGATCACGATCACGATCATGTTCACGATCACGACGACTACATCGACGACGAGAACAATGACAACGGAGACCAAGACGAAAACGATCACGTTTTGATGGACGAAGACGTCGTCATGGTCGACGACGATGACAACGATCTTGCAGCGAGCAAAATGGTCAAGCCCAACGCAACTACAACAAACTCAACAACAACAACAACAAACACAACAACAACAAAACGAAAAAAGCGGTCGAGACGGAAGGCTCCGAGATCACCGAGAGCCGGCAAGAGGTTGTCGTCCTCCTTCTCCTCCGGATCGACTCCACTGGACGATTGGTACGAGGACGACTACGAGGACCGAGTCGACGACTGGATCGAACACGGACTCGCCGAGATGCCAAACATGAAGGAGCGCGACGCAAACGAGGTGCCGCCCGGGGAACAAGAATGCGAGGGAGGATTGATCCTTCCGGCATGGGTCAACGATCGACTCTTTCCGTACCAGCGAACGGGGCTGCGCTGGATGTGGGAACTCCATCGTCAGCAGAGCGGAGGAATCCTCGGCGACGAAATGGTGCGTGATGTTTTGCGTCGTTTGCGTCATTTGATTTGATTTAGTGATTTGATGCGATTAAGTGATTCGATGCGATTAAGTGATTCGATTTGATTCAGTGATACGATTCGATTCGATTCGATTCAGTGATGCCGTGATTTCGTGATTTGATTTCTCCTTTGGTTCCCGGCGACTGGACTGCCCCGTTCACTGACTTGCATGTCGCGCGTGATACATCTTGCATCCAAACCAATATCAATGTCCTTGAACTCACTCGAATATATCCGTCGAAAATGCTGGTGATTTCAGGGATTGGGCAAGACGATCCAGGTGTCGTCCTTCTTGGGTTGCATGGCCGCAAGTCGCAAACTCAAATCGATTCTCATCATAAGTCCGGCGACCATGCTTCAGCACTGGTTGAAAGAAATGGCAAAGTGGGCGCCCGGAGTGCGACGCATGCTCATCCATCAATCGGGGGACACACCGATGCCATCGTCCCAATACCAGGGTCTCTTGTACAACACGGGACAGCGAAAGATCACGACCAAGAAACTGGTGGAAGCCGCGAGGTGGTTGAAACATTCGAGACTGGATCGGCTGTATGAAATCATCGACGAAGAAGATCTGGAAACGAGGGACCCGTCGACCTTTTGCGGCACTGCCTACGCATTCGTGACAACGTTCGAAAACGTCCGGAGACACGAGGAGATCTGGACAAACCACGATTGGAGTTATGTGGTCATCGACGAGGCACAAAAAATCCGGAATCCAACCGCGGACATCACTATGGTTTGCAAGGTAGGTAGTACTTTGTATTGGTAAGGTTTACCACGGGATGAATGCTGCGATTCAACGAACCCTGGGTAATTTTTCGCTGTCGCTGTCCTAACGACTTGCTGCATTCATCACCAAACCCTTCATGAATCAGAGACTCAAAACTCCGCATCGACTAGCGCTGAGTGGAACCCCGATTCAAAATGATTTGAGAGAGCTGTACGTACGGTACACGCACACGAGTTTTGAAAATCACATGCCATTTTTCGTTTTCGTTGATGTTAGTACCTAATGCCTGATTTTCGCGTCGCCATATTTTTTTCGCAGGTGGTCCATTTTCGATTTTGTGTTCCCCGGTCGTTTGGGAACTCTTCCCGCGTTCGAAACCGAATTCGGAGTTCCAATCAAGAGGGGGGGATACAGCAACGCTTCGCCCATGCAGGTTCAGCTTGCCTATCGATGCGCACTGATTCTGAAAGATCTGATCAACCCATATCTGCTACGGAGACTGAAAAAAGATTGCAAAGAAGTTCAGCGAATGCCGGGAAAGAAAGAGCAGGTGTTGTTTTGTCGGTTGAGCGATCAACAACGGATGATATACGAGGATTTTCTTCGATCGGATTACGTGAAAAAAGTATTTCGGGGTACCGCACAGCTGTTGGGAGCGATCACGGTGATGAGAAAAATTTGCAATCACCCCGATCTTTTGAAGAATCCGGAGGACGGCTCGGGGGAACCTTTTGTGCTCGACGAAGCAAACTATTCGACGAAATCATCACGAGAGAGCAAAGTGAAAAATCACTGTGATGGCAGCGACAGTTGTGAAACCGACGGAGAGCCGGATGCCAGAGCGGGTCTATTCAAATCCATGATCGAACGATCGGGGAAACTCGAAATATTGGCCAAAATTCTGCCACTGTGGAAAAAGCAAGGTCACAGGGTACTCATCTTTTGCCAATGGAAGAAAATGCTCGATATTATCATGGACTTTGTGCAGTTCAAGGGATGGAAGTTTGGCAGATTAGACGGGAACACCAACGTGGCCTCGCGGCAACGGCTTGTCGACACTTTCAATTCGGACACCTCGTACTTTGGTATGTTGTGCACGACACGAACAGGTGGAGTCGGTCTCAATCTGGTGGGAGCCGATCGAATCATTCTGTATGAGTAAGTTGCTGGCCTTTTATTTTCAAACTGTCGTCGGGCTGTATCCACTGCCATGTCGCCTTCACTCTCATCCCCTCTGTTGTTATCTCAGTCCCGACTGGAATCCACAGACTGATGCTCAGGCTAGAGAACGAGCATGGAGATTTGGACAAGAACGGGAAGTTACCGTCTATCGCATGATTTGTGCAGGTAAGGTTCATCGCTTAGCTTCGTCAGATGGCATGGCACGGAAAGAAAAACATTGTGTAGGCTACAGTATGTTTCGATATCATTCCAACGTTCTCACTCTTACTTGAATGGCACTGATTGTGTAACAAAAGGAACGATCGAGGAAAAAATCTATCAACGGCAGATTTTCAAAACAGCGCTCTCCAACAGCGTATTGCAAGACTCGAAGCAACGTCGCCTATTTACCAACAAGGATTTGAAAGATTTATTCAGTCTCAAAGCAGACAACGGCAGTATTGTTGGAGGCAACGATGGAATGACAGAGACTTCAGAATTGACAAAAGGAGATGGCTACGTAGACCCTGACGATGAAAACTTTGTCTCCGATGACCAACAGGGTGACGGGGAAACCATGAAAACGGTTTTGAAAAGCAAGGGCTTGGCTGGAATTTTCGATCATGACATCGTGGAAGGCAAATCAAAAGACAAGAGAGCATCCGTTAGGGAAATGGAAGAAAAAGCGAAAAAAATAGCAAGGGAAGCATTGCGAAATCTACGGCAGAGCGTTACTGAGGACACACCTTCTACCGACCAAGAAAGCCGCTTCGGTGGAGGGAATGCAAGCAGCAGCAATCTACTGTCTTCGATTGCAGAGCGAAACTCAGAAATCAGGAACGCTGCAACTTTTAGCAGTGCGGACGAATCAAAGCAAAATGTACAGTTGTTAAAAGATCTTCAGGAATTTGTGGGCAGTCACACGCCATCCACTAGTGAAATCCTGGTACGTATAGGTCGCTCTGCAGGGTGTGGATTGGGTGGTTTCTTCCTCATCGCTTTGCTAACATTTTGATCCCTCCATCTCGACGAATACTCATAATGCATTCTCATATAATAGAATGAATTTTCATCTCAAGTATCAACACTGGACGCAGCAGTATTTCGGAGGCTCCTAAAATCAATTGCAATCCTGGAAAGTGGCAAATGGTCTTTGAAATAACTTTGAGAGTGATATCCGTACTGTGAATCGACCGTTCCACAATTTCACTCAGCGTCTTGATTTCACTTGGATCTAGACTCAGGGAAATTTAGAATGGGGCAGAAAAAGATTAGAAAAAGTGGCTCCAAAACGCAGGTGTAATCTAACTCGAAATAATAACAGCTGGAGAAATGGAGTTCAACCCCGTTTCCTTGCCCACACGTGTCCCCATAGGCAAAGATCAGTGTTTAGAGAGGAAATTTTTTACTAGGATCAATTGCAGTGTTCGCGAGAGATGAATCCATTTAGTTTTAACAAATTGCAATAAAGTGTCATTGCTGGTGGTGCTTAGGTCATTGATGATGGCGTTGGACTATGCCTACAAGTTTTGCAAACATTACCGAGGAGGGAATGCTGTACGGTATCCTAACTTGTTTGGGATTGCTGTAGTCACGGCTTCACTGGGGACTTCAACCAGAAAACTGTTGGAATCCTTCGAGTTTGCTTCTGGGACACGGTATTCTGATGCTCACTTGAGGGTCTTACCGAACCCTCATGGTTTGGTCTGGTAAGCCTTTACACAACTGGGAAAATCCGTTACCTATTTGTTTTTTGTGCACTTATGAAGTCCAACCACACGGACAAAAAAAATTCTACCGTTCAAGACAGGAAGTGTTTTTAAAATCTACAAAGCAGTATGAAGTATGAGAAACATCTCAACACTTTTTGTGAATCGTTTCTGGCCTTTTCACACAAGACTGATTATTGTCACATGCGACATTTGCCCTTATTGAATTCGACAAATTCACAAAATTCGAAATCAAAAATACAACATCCTCAATCCTGTGCAAAATCTGGGCCATGGTGATGTGACAAGTTCTTCGGTCGTACAAGTATTTACCTCGTACTCGTTTTTGAAGCCTGAAAGTCCGCAATCACAATTAAGATTAACAAGGTACCAGTACAAGTACGCTGAAGATCTTACCCTTTCCAACCTCAAACATCGACATTGGAATTCATAGAAATAAGTTCAACGTTAGCTGCAGATTGCGTGAGGGAAAATGGGTGCGATCGACGACAGTACGAATACCAACCCCGATATTTTATCAGCTGAGTTTGATGCTAAATATGGAAGACCCAGAGAAATTGACTACAGCTACCAAGTTGTTGGCCGTCTTAGCCGCTGGGAAGGTGGAAATGCGAGCCCGTACGATGGAAGTGACGCGGGAAAAGCAAGTCATGCAAAACAAGAAAAGATCTCAGTCTGGCAATTCTTGAAACAGTTCTTCAAACCAGAGTATGATCTGACGGAGGTTACTGTCGAAGATATCGAACGCGTGAAGCTCATGCACGACAGGTTCATGGGAGAGACTCAGTTCAACTTCAATTACTCCACGTTGCTTGTGATTGCTTCTGTCATTGCCGGAGTGGGTTTGGGAAGCAACTCCTCTGCTTCGATCATCGCCTCTATGCTGGTTTCCCCGTAAGTTCAAATTACTGAAATTAGACTTTGAAATTCGACCATTGTGTGCCTAGGGGTGCTCAAAAGCGATTGCCTTCTTCACTTTCTGTATAATTCACAAGGTTAATGGGTCCTGTCACTGCCATGGCGTATGGGATATCAATTGGGGATTTTAAAATGGTTCGAATGGCCTTTGTCACAGAGGTCTCGAGTTTGGCCATTTGCATCATAACTGGACTAATCATTGCTGGTTGCATGAAAGAGTTTGGAGTTGCGGAAGAATGGCCTACAGATGAAATGAGCAGTAGATATAAGAGGGAAACTTTTCTTTGTGGCATTCCTATTGCATTTTTTAGCGGTCTAGGTGTTGCTGTTGGCCTCTTGGATAGCCAGACAAATTCTCTGGTAGGTGTAGCAATTTCGGCATCACTTTTACCACCTGCCGTCAATGCAGGCATGCTTTGGGTTATTCACAGCCTTGTGAGAAAACAAGTTGAACGTGAAGATGAACGTGTATTTGAGCATTTGATAGGTGGAACGGTTTCGCTCTGTTTAACTCTAATGAATATTGCAGTCATCATAGTGGCATCCATGTTCATGTTCCGATTGAAGGAGGTAAGAAACAATCGATTCGGTACGACAACGTCACTCGTGGAGTTGTGGTGAAAAGAAATTCATGTCGTCACTGATCGCACTTGCCTTTGTGGCTTTGAACACTCGACCTACTTGTTTCCGTTTTACAGACACTACCAATCGAAAAAAGTATCTTTTGGACAGATCTTGGGGTAGCTCGAAAAATATACAACAACGTTGCGATTGTTCCAATAATCCAGGAAGCACCAGATGAAAATGAAATCAAAAGACGGGTGACTATGTTCTTTCCAAGAGCAAGCGCCTTTGTGGCAGCCTCAAATTTCCTTGGAGAATCTTCTGGTTCTAATGGTAGCGAGCCAAGGAGCCCCAGCACCTCGAGGAAAAAAGTAGAATGGAGTAACAACTTTGAAGCAAGTAGCTTTACGATGCCACCAATTGAAGAGATGAAGGAATCAGAGAGACGACGAGTAGAGGAAGCGTAGAACAGTTCAGAGTGTTGGATCGTCATCGAGAACGTGTCAAAAATGAGTTAAAAAACTTCTGAAATCATTCATCTGAAAAATACGATGCAATTTTTTGTCGTTATCACCAATATCTTTAGATGTGAAAAAGCATGCAAGGGTGAACATTTTGCAATTCATTTTCTAGTAGGAAAAAATTGACACGGCAACCTTGGCTGACCTTGATGGAGCAAACACATCGACCTTCTCCATACAGGCAAACGAAAATTCGTTCAGTCACCTGAGCAATACGGCATTCATATAGCTGACGCAACAAATTGAATGTCTCGAACTATGTGTTATTGAAACGCTGAAATTTCATTCCGTCGTTAGAGTAACACGTCGATGTACTGGAGCTTCACAGTCCATACAGCTTACGTTCCGATGTAATATTTATGCAATCGAACTGATAGTTTTGATAATGCTGTCATTCCTTCTGAGAGGTTACTTGTGGTAATTGTTATGCACTAACAAATTATGTCCTGAAGAAGAAACTGCTCTCTAAATGGACATTAGTAGTATGTCGTCTGAAAATGTACCGCATCTTTATAGTATTCTAGCTTAATCACTACTAGTAGTAGATACACTACACGCTATAGAGGCTTTGGACATTTGGCATACACCACCAAGCCACATCTCATCACTTTTAGGCCTAATTTTTTGAATTTCTACCTGTATTTCTTCATGACATGCCTACGTGAAAGCACTCCCACCAGCCAGAAGTGTTGGCTTCGCTTTTGGGCACTTCTACCGCTCAACTGGCAGCAGCAACCTAGTGGTAATACAGTCAGCACATGTTGATGCGACGATGACAGTTCGCTTTGTTGCATCAAAGCCATTGAGCTTGCGCCATTACTACTACATTTATCTAGTGACACTATCAGCAG
Source organism: Pseudo-nitzschia pungens (assembly GCA_037355855.1). Taxonomy (NCBI): domain Eukaryota; phylum Bacillariophyta; class Bacillariophyceae; order Bacillariales; family Bacillariaceae; genus Pseudo-nitzschia; species Pseudo-nitzschia pungens. The sequence continues at coordinate 2,311,248 of CM074758.1, forward strand.
TAGCTGCCGTAGGAGCAGCAGCATCAAGCAAGAACGCACCCTTGCTTCACAACAACAACTACTACTACAAGAAGCCTGTAAGATCCACTACTAGTACTAGTATTACTACTAGCACCATACATAGCTCAAAACAATTCCACAGCAACAAAAAAAACAGCAGACAGCAGCTTCTTGTTTGACATCCTTTCCCACGGTTCTTGAGAAATTCTCGTGAGATGGGTGAGAGTAGCAATGGGTGTATTGCTAGTATCTACTCCATTTTGATTTTTGACAAAGAAGATTGATGGCTCCACGAAAAGGTAGCATCAGCACTACCAGTCACATGACGCAACACCAACAGGCAGGTTTAGGTTCTTCTTCTACTAAGACGTCTTCGGGTTTTAGTAGTAGTACTACTGGTAGTACGGTAGTAGTAATATTAGGCACCTGTGGGTCCTGTTTTCGTTGAACCCGGATAATCGTTACTAGTACCGTACTATATTCAATATGTAAGGTTTACGTACACATGAAGAGTACACGTACACTTCCAATTGTTTTTTTGATTGTTGATGATGATTATTATTGTTACTTCGTACCGTGTACTTCGTAGTAACTTACTATTTGATTGATTGTTGGTTGATGATGAGAAGAAGGAAAAGGATTTCCTCATAACAATCGGAAGCCAAACCAATCACTCCCAACAACCCGAGTGCCGCAAAATCCGGGTTTACATACTTTTCTACGGGAGTGCTACGCATGGTCGTACAGTGTTGGTTCTCGTGGTAGCTTCAGAAGTGAAAGTGTGGCAGTTTCTAAGCGGCGGCAGTGGATTGAGGATACAAGTATTTTTTGTTTTTTTTTTGTCGTTTGGAAAAAGTATCGTACGGTAATACTCGTAAGGCCAGTACACAAGACCATGCACCAATAGAATAATGGATTTTTGAGAATACTAAGAAAAAATACTCTCAACTTCAGTCCCTAAGTTCAAAACGAGTACCAATAATACCGTAAGCACCTTACTGGTACTGGTAAGGAAATTTATTGGACCTGTTCTATGAGATAGCGTATTACCATGTACCTTTACTACCAGCGCTTTTACAAGCAGTACGGTTTAGAAGAGAGTAATCTTAACGAGTCTTAAGTCCGAGTAAGTTAATCTTACCCCACTGTACCGTACAGTATGGTAAGTTACGGTACGGTAAGTCTTACTGAATTCCTCACGAACGAACTACGAGTGGCAGTCCTGAGAGCGATGATGAGTCTTTGTGCATCACAAATCGAGTTTGCATTTTGCACCTATTTGCCAATAACTGCTTAGCTAGAAGAAAGAAAGAAGAAGAAAGAAGAAGAATCGTTTTCTTTCCCACCAATAACTTTCACCGACCAAATCAATCAATCAATCAGTCAATCAACCAATCAATCCAAGAATCCAACACCGAACCATGATGAAAAGCTGGGCCGACCACTGCTCCTCGGACGAGGACACGGATGACAACTATTCCGTGGGGGAAGAAGCCCAGGCCTTTGACGACGACGATGACGAATCCATCGAGGAAGACTTTGCGGACAGGCTTCGAGTCGACGACAAAGGCCACCATTCGCAGCAACAGCAACAGCAGCAGCAACAATCCCGAACCTACGATTTTCCCGATCATCCTCCCTTTACCGCCTTTGTGGGAAATCTTTCCTACGACATTCAGAACGCTACGCAGCTCCAGCAGGCCATGGCGGACGTTGTGTTCGAGCGTCTCGGGGAACGCGTGACCGTTGTGGGAGGGTGGATTTCCTACGATCGAGACAACAGGAACAAGCAACACCGTGGATTCGGGTACATCGAGTTGGAAACCCTAGATCAGGTGCGTAGGTAGTATCGTGTATAGCATCGCATTGCATTGGATTTGTGTTCGTGTGATCCAACGTGTCTTGGAGTGAAAGCGAAGAAATGAGTCTTCGGCTTCAATACACACTTACGATTCCTATGGATTCTCGACTAATACTTGCGTTCTTGCTTCATGTTACCGCACAGCTCAAGCTCGTTATGAAACTCAACGATGATGGACAGGCATTGTTGGCGGGACGAAAAATACAGGTGAATACCGCGATTCACCAGAATCGACCAAACAACAATTACAACAACAACAACAACAACAACAACAACAGACGTGGATCGAACCATCACCAGCGAGGATCCTATCACAACGATCATCATCAGCACCGTCGCAACAGCAACCATCGCTACCAGGACGGCGATGCTCCGGTGGAAAAAATCGATGGAACGAAATTCCGAGGAGGCAAATACAACAACAACAGCTTTCGGAACAATAACAACAATAACAACAACAACAACAACAAAACAACAATAGCGGCAGTTTTCGGAACAACAACAACAGCAACAACAGTGGCGCTCCTCGCGAACGACCCAGTCTGAAACTGGCGCCCCGCAGCAAACCGGTGGAGGGAGGAGCGCGTTCGTCTTCCTCCGACATCTTTGGAGGTGCCGAAGGCACGCGACGAACAAGCCTGGGAGAAGAGCCGACAACAACAAAAGGAAAAAAATCAAGAGGAAAAAGCAACGGCGGCAGCAAGGGCTTCTGCCAACGGTGCAGACGACAAGAAGGCATCAAAAAAGGACAGCAACAAGGGAGAGGACAACAGCGCCAACCGGGGTGGTGACGACAACAACAAGGCTACGGGAAAACAACACAAGAAGGAATCGGGAGAATGGGAGACAAAGGATGCGATAGATGCTGCAAAGAACAACAAAGCATTCCTCGCAACAACAGAGGCGACCGAGCGGAAGAGGAGGAGCCGGAGGTCGTGGAGGAAAGGGTGGTCGAGGGAACCACAACCGCGGCGGAAACAACAACACCAACGGGCGTGGTGTTGATGGAAACCACCGTCGAAATTCGGCGAGGAAACAACAACAGCAGCAGGACAAAAAGAACGACAACAAGAAACAATCCGTTCCCGCAGAAAAGGCCGGTGCCGCCAAGACCAACAAGAACGCCAAGGCAACCGAGCCTCCTGCTGCCAATCCGGAACAAAAGGTGACCAAGAATACCTTTGCCGCGTTCATGGATGATTCGGACTCGGATTAGATAGACATCAATCGGGTGGATGGAAACCATTTGCGTCCAATACAGAGACAGCAAAGCGTAGCAACTTGGAATCATTCCATGGGGATTTGCTTGCCAACTGCCAGTCATCTATCATGCCTGCGTTGGAACCGGTGGACCGGAGAACCATACACATACAAACTAAAACACTGAAAAAACGGCCCACCACACCGCATGAAAGCAAGGAACACCAATTTTCCATCTGCATTGGGTCGCAAACGAAACTCTTGTTGGTCAATCCAACAGTTTGACCATTCCGATCATTTAGTTTTATAAAATATGTGGCAAAGCGCGATACGATTGGGTTCGTAAGCTCGTGCTCGTGAGAAAAAGTAAAAAGTGTAAATGCAAATCAAAACGTACGGATTCGGCACAGAATCAGATGACTTTCTTAGGATTAGCGATGTGTTGCCACAGACAAACGGATCGAAGTGTCCTTCCTGTCGATTTTTATTATTCTCGAATAGTGGGAAAGGACGACGCGATCCACCTGCTGTTAGCCCGAGGAGTTGAATCGTCAGTGTGAAGCGAGTGAGTCTATATGACGTCGAATGTACCTCACACTCAGCTGGAACACTATTTTTGTTCGTATCGAAGTCGATCTCTATTGACTATATCGGATAGTTCTATAATATTAGAATATTCGTGGCAAAATTCCGGCATCACGTTGGATCGTATCGTATCGTATCGTCACCGATGGCTCTTGCTTCCATTGCCCAATCGCGCGTGGCGGGACACAAAGTTTGCTCCCAGCTTGACGTTTCGCCACAGAAAAATGCGACCGTCGATGGCGGCCTTGCGGTGCTTCTGAAGGGGTCCCCTGGCGACCAGCTCGTTCGGGTTTTCGGCACCCGGCACAAGCCCGTTTTTCAGCGTGATGACGTCCTTTCCGTCCAGGTCCCTGAGGAAGGCTCGGTCCGCCTCGTACCGGGCCTTGATTTCTTTCCACGTTGCTGCCTTTTTCGAGCCGTTTTCGGATTTTTTTCCGCCCTTCATGGTCCCGCGGCAATTGGGGGCTCCGCACCGGCACACGAATCGATCCCCCTGTTTCGTATCGAAATGGTAGTCGTAACTCAGGAACTCTCCCGCATCGATGTCACGGGTGCTGTAGATCCCGTTGCGGATGCGGCCCTTGACATTGACGCTCATGACCTTGCAGTTCGGAGCGCAGGAGTGATTGATGAAGCGGCTCTGGTTCGCGTACACCCGCGCATCGATGTAGAAGCCCCCCGACAACTCCATGACGTAAAAGTTGGGATCGTTGGGGTGTTCCTCGTTCCATATCCGAAGCCGGTGTTCCTTCTCCTTTTCGTCGACCACTTCCCCCACGTATTCTTGAACGAGCTTGCCCTTGGGAATGTGTTCGAGGGTGACCAGTCCCCACCCCTTGCCTGGTTCTCGCTTGGGCTGGCACTTTACGAATTTTCGTTTGCTCATGCCTCGATTTCCACAGTCCTTGTCGCCGAGGTTGCAGTTACTCGGACCGATGCATTCCGCCATGATGTGGCGATTGAAACAATCTTCCCCACAGAACGATCCGGTGCACTTGCATTTTTCCTGATCCTCGGGAGCGGGACCGGGAACCTTTTTTGGTCGGTTGTTCGGATCCGCGTATCGAAGTGACTGGATGTGTGTGTACGAAGGTGGTTTCGAGTAGACTTCCGTCTTGATGTCGCTTGGCAGACAAAAGGGGATGCTGCCGTCCAGTATCATCGATATCGTGCTGGAAGGATTCACGGATATTGTGCCGGGATGTTCTATCCCCCTGTTCTGGTGCTGCTGCAAGGTTGTGTCCCTGATGTACGCGAGCAGGTCTCGCTCCGCCGCATCGAACTTGTCCCCCCGTAACCCCGGAAAGAAGGGATTGGTCGACAGGCCCCGACGACCGTACATGCGCAACCACGCATTGGCGTGCTTATCGGATTTCGATTTGTTGCGACCCACCCCGTGAAGCTTCATCAGAGTTTTGTCGATCCTGCTTTCTACCTGCGATTGAAAGGATTCGTTCAGGTCCAGTTCGGGAAGTTTGTGTGTCATGGCGTGTTCGTGGCAGAGGACCGCCAATTCATGAAACTTTGCGGTCGGCGGGATGCACGTGATGTGATAGGCTGTCGGGCAGTAGAGACATCTCTGCGAAACAAACGAGCGCACAAAACCAACACGAAAATGAGTGTGTGTTGCAAAATGGATCAACCGCAAGCTTTCGAGACGGTTCACAACGCTCAATCCGATTTAACTATTCCGGTACACGTAGAGCCATGGAACGACTCAATCAAAAGCGATATTGAAATCCAGCGAAACGTTGATTGCCATCCGCTTTTCCGTAACTTACAAAGAGACGACCCTGTTTTTTGCACTGAAAGATCGACGCGGTCTTCTTTCCCTTTTTTCGCGACGATTTCCCCTTGCCTTTGATTGCTGTTTTCTCTGCCGCTCGTTCTTCCTTTTCGAGCTGGATCATATCTTTTTGCGTGCACGTCCAGCACCGGTGGCCATGGCAGGTAAAGACGGGAATGCGAGACTCTTCGTCCTCATCGTTCTCGTCGTTTTCGATTTCGGTTTCCATTGCCTGTCCTGTGTCGCGACGGTTGGATGGATGGAGATGGAGATGAATATGAAGATGCGGATGCAGTTGCGGATGCGTATGTGTACTCGACGTCGTGGAGGCGCAGACAGGCCTCGCAAAAGAACAAGCCGCACTTGTCTTCCTGACATGGAAAGACGTTGACGTAGTCCGCACCGTATTCCCCGCAATACGCGCAGGCGTGCTCCTTCCTCGAACAATCCTGGCACAACCACTCGTCGTCGGTCGACGGTGCCTCGGTCAATCCCGCACAGGGAATGTGGAAGATGCGATGGCACGAGCCGTCGCAGATCAAAAAGTCCGCAGAACCCTCGGCGCCCACCAGACCGCACTCGGCTTCCTTGCACTCGGCACAGATCCACGCCATGTCTTCCTTGTCTTCTTCCTCCTTCTTTGCCGAGGACTTGGGTTTTCCGGCGCTGGTTGGTTGCTCAACTTTCTGCTTCTTGTTTGCACGACACGATCCCGCATCGTTCGTGGAATCGTCGCCGTTTCCATCGTTGCCGTTGTCGGGTGCTGTCGGTTTTTCTGGTCCTGGATCATCGGTGGCGTTGGAATCGTTCGCGCTGGGAGCGCTCGGACATTTCTTTCTCGGAGAAACCATTGCCTCGTTTCGTTGAAGGTACCGTACCGAAATCACTCACTTCCGCTATTATGCGATTCGTTAGGGTTCGTACAACAGATCAACTCCTTGGTCTTCTCGTCAACGACAGCACGAGTAGTCACCGGGACAAGTGCAGCTCGTGATGGGCGCAACAATAATCAAGAATGGATACTGTATCCGTCGAATCAGCTGGTTTAGTGTGATTGGTGTAGCTTTTTGGTGCGGTATAATTATTGAATGCGCGCTCAAGTAGCTTCTGGCATGAGATGCAAGATCACTGATCTTACTACACTATCTGCAGTAGCTTTCCCCAGACCAAGATCCCGTAGAAAAATGTACCTGACTACACGAGGAAAGGGAAGAGCTGGGAAGGATTGTTTAGTAACATTAAAATACAAGTTGACTGCGTCGGATTGCCGTGGTGTCAGGTGTCAAACAGCTGCGGCGAGATCCATGAGAAGGTGCGGGGGACCAGCAAGGAAAGAAACAGCAAATCACTGAAGTACGACCGAACAAAAACAAAAATAGTACTACAAGAACGCTTGTGACATGGAACCATCCAAACCAAAATAGGGAGTGGCACCAGAGCTAGTACTACTACTACTACTAGCTATACCAGTTTGAATCCAGAGAAGGTTGTAAGTTCTTGTATCCTATTTTATCAGCTCTATTACTACTATAGATGATACTACGCTGATTATTTTGGATTTCACACTACTACTACTAGTAGGTCAAGAGTGTTGTTGCTTTGAGGGTCCAAAAACATGAAGGTTTCGTGATACATTGGTTACTGTCAACAGCTGTATTTTAGTGGCGTTCATGCCCACAAAATCTTTGGTTTACATCTCGTACTAGTAATTTGCATTGTTTTGCTCGCGTCTGCGCTGCGACTGTTCGGGTGGAGTTCAATCGGCCTTCGCACTTTCGTGTTCAAAGGTTTTTACGGCCTCAAGCATTCGACTTCCCTGTTCGAAAACTTCCATCTTGAACTTACTCTGCTCGACACTGGACTTTAGGCCTTGCAACTTTCGAACGAATTCCCCCGACAGCTGATTATGGCGCTCCTTGTATTTTGCTTCGTATATCTTCTTTTCTGCCTCGTACATTCCCGAAAACTTTGCTGTCAACGACTCGTGGGAAGCAATTTCCTCTCGGTGCAACCTCTTGAACTCTTCGTGCTTCTCGCTGGTAGCCTTGGTCTCCTCCTGCTGAGTTCGAAGCTTACCTTCAAGTAGCTCCACTTGCTGGTTGACATCTTTCAACGCTTCTTCTTTGGCAGCGAGAGCCTCTTGCTCTTTGGCTTGTTCCCTGCTCCGATATCTTGCTGGCTTCACTGATTTGGGCCGCGAGTTTCATCTTCTCTTCTGCCAATTTTGTAAGTTCCTCTTTGCCCGCGGCCAAAACGGTGGCCTCTCTATCCGAATTCTCCTTCTGTGTGACGCGCACTCGATTTGCTTCTTCCTCCGCTTTCTTCCTTTTGCAAGAGTGAAGCCTTCTCCAATTCTTCTTGTTCCTGTAGTTTGAGCTTCAGCTGATTCTGTCGTTCTTGCAACTTTTTCATCTTCTCAATCCGGACTTCTTTAGCAGCTCTGTATTCCTTCATTGACTTTGTATAGTATTCCCAGTCCTCGATGTGTTTGGATAATTTCTGGTTTTTGCTTTTTTTTTGTTCGACTTGAAGCATTTTCTCTTCCTTTTCTTTGCGAAGACGCTGCAGTTTGGCCGTTTCGGCTTCCAGCTGCTGGAGCAGTTTCTTTTGTTCGTTGTCGTTCGCCTTTTTTGCTTCCGACAGTTGTTTTGTCTTCGATTCGATCGGGATACAAAAGGGACGAGTGACATGAAGAGCCAAAAAAACGAAAGTGAGTCTTCTGCCATGTGTAGTAGTGAAACAGAAAAAAAAACCGATACAAAGAAAAATCCAGGTCGCATAAGTATAGCTACACGATTATCTCTATGCTCTTACCAATTCAGTGCACTCCTGCCCCTTGGTGCCGCACAATTCACGGGTTTGTTGAATCTCAACGGTTCTTGTTTTTTGGGTATCTTCGTCCTGTTTCACTTCCGCCTCCAATCGTTTTTCTTCTTCCCGAGCGCGTTGCAAGGATTCCTCTAGACCCTGCGATTCCATCGACTGTTGCAACCGCAAACGCTTTTCGTACAGATCCCGGCTTTCGGCAAAAATCGACTTGAGCTCGTTCTCTTTGTCCTCGAGGTTGCGGAGAATGGAATCGGCACGGGAATCCTTGCGTTCGAGAATCTCTTTCATCGATAACAACTTGCCTTTGTTTCTGTTGTCGTCGGTGATTGCCTCGAGTGTGTTGCTGCGCGAAGAAGACGCAATGCCACTACCCGTTTGCTGCTCGATCGATAGAGTCGAGTCGGCTGACATCGCAGACCGGACGATTCCGGACTCAAATTCCTCTGTGAGATTCTGGGCAAGAGTCGAAAACATCTTCGCGCTGTCGAGTTGGTCCGATGCCCCTTGATTGAGGGAACGCAGTTCGTTCTTGGCGTGACCCAGGTCTTTGCGCAATTGGGCTTCGGTTCTGCTTTCTCTTTCGACGCATTGTTCGGTCTCCTGATTGGCTGCCTCGATTTCTTGCGTTTCTAGACGAAGAGTCAGACAGGTTTCGTCTTTGGTTTCGACCGAAGCGCCGTATTCCACAATATCGTAACCGACATCCGTGACCTGCGTTGATGCCGCTTCCGGTGCGACAACAGGTGTTCCCGTTCCTGTAGCTGTTGCCATTGCAATGAGTGTGTTGTGAGTGGATCTCGAGGAGGAGGATAACGAGTATCGCTGATCAGGAGCGTTGTTATGACTCTGCAGTGAAGACATGACAGACAGAATTGATTTTGTGTTCTACGTTTCGTGATCCGGACGGTGCGACGTTATGAGTTCTTGCTGGAAAGTGCGCTCTGTTGCTTCTGAAGGAATGCTTAGTTCTTACGTACGTGTACCGTAGATCGGAGAACGATTTTACTGTGAGAGATTTCAATCAATCAATCAATCAATCAACAAGCAATACCGCTGCAGTAGAGTTCAGTTGCGGACAGTGATAAGCAGGATCCAAAAAAGATGGCAAAACCTGAGTCGAAAGTCGGATTTTGTTGTCGGAACGAAATAATCGTAATTCGTACTAATCATCGAATAAGAATACGACCAGGGGGCTTTTGCTTTTGTCTACGTACCGGTACGAGGAAAACTGAGCGCGCGCGATTGATCGAGATTCATTCATTTCGTCTTCCTTGACTGAGTGAATCGAACGAATCGACATCGAAAGCAACAGTAACTGCAACGGTACGGTACGTTAGGTTTTGGCTGATGATCATGCTTTGAACAAAAGATTACCGGTAGGTAACCTTTTAAAATACGCCTGTCTGTTTGCTATGTAATTTCACTGGTACGGTAGGCATGTTCTTTCCCTACAAAATTATCACATGCATTTCAACTCTCAACGGAAAGAGCATTGCAACCTCTTGTCATCACTACCAAGATTGATGTAAAATCAAAATGCAATAGTAGTAGCTTTAAAAATATTACAATGCATCTAGCTAGCAGGCTTCGCTCTAGAACTTCTGGCTTAAGAACCCGACTGATCTACAGCAGTATCATCTATCTTTACCCAATAAAAAGATTCTTGAGGACTTCTTCTATCAGGAAGGCGCCGGAGAGAACACCAATGAATCCGCCCCCGATCAAAAATGATGGCATGGTGGATTCGCTGCTCCCGCCGTTACTATTGCTGGTATTTCCTCTTCGCTTGTAAACTTTGGCAGCAGCATTGGTAGCGGCTGTTACCTTATCCGACGTCAAGAAGGAAACAATGGTAGACGCTGTTTCCAAAGGTTGTTCGAGATGCGGCACGTGCCCACATTCCTCGATCCATTTCAACTCGGCGTCTTGCAATTCTTCGACAAACTATGGATGCGTGCCGAGTGAGTTTGATCGTGTCCATGGTTTCCACAACGGAGCGTGTAAGTGTGCAAGTGTGAATATTAATTGAGCATCAAAAGAATAAACGTTCCACTGACACAGTTACGGCAGCCTCAAATAGCAGCTAACTTACTTTGTTGGCGAATTCCGTTCCATCGAGAATCCCAGTCTTGGCGACCCCAAAGTACTAGTGCGGGGGATTCGATTTTCGATACCTTCGACGAGGGTGAAAAACCACCACTTTGCATGAAACTATCACAACAGACATTCCAAGCAAATTTGGATTGCCAATACAAAAAATGAGATACGATCGACGCCGAGCAGAAACTGGCATCGTATTGGGTACAATACGGGTTTCAATTCGGAAATGCTCACCTGACCATCGCGTCGTCCCAACCATCGCGCAAACAATGCAATCCGTCCGATCACTTGTGCATCTTCTGTCGCGTACGTTTCCGTGTCATAGTATGACATCTGGTTTGCCTGGTTGCGGAGGGGAACACTTTTGAGAACGCCCACGCCGAGTTTGGCCAATGGCTTTGGTAGCATAGCCATGGGTCCAACTCCATCTACGAAGCCCTGGGCATCGATCAAAATCAGACCGGCGCAAGCGGGCATGCGATCTTTTTCGTCCAGATCGTCGAGATCATCATTGTCGTCACCCTTCGACGCTAATAGATAGGGCCGCCGCCAGTTCGATGGAGGCCGCTCCTCCCAAACTCGCACCGGCTACACAAAAAGCACTCTGGTCACCAAATTTAGTCTTGACAAAGCCCTTCAAGGTTTCGATCTTGGCGTCCGCCGAAAAACTGTTCACGTCGTCGAGTTGTGTGAAGCCCCATCCCAAAATATCCACGGCATAGGTTTCGATTCCCTGGGCGGCGAGTTCGGGGCCCATCCGTCTGTATTCGAGGCACGACGAATCGAAGCCGTGCAACAATATGAGTGGCGGTGTCGAAAGTTTCTTGCTCTTGTTTGCCGGCCAGTGAATATACGAAACGCCAACGGATCCCGAGGGAGAGTTGTCCGATGGGATAGCGATACGTCGCATTTTAGCGGCGGCATCGATACACGCCTGCTCTTGCACACTAGACGTATCGGGGACCGTAAATGTCAGGTCGTCCATGCTTTCGATCGTCAAAGGCGACGACATCGACAAAGTCGACGATGATGCTGAAGAGCCAGCGGCGCTGGTGGTATGGCGCTGGACGAATCCACATGCAACCTGACAGTGCAAGAGAAGGAAAAATGCCTTGCTTGCTTTCATGGCGGAAGACTTTCGATGTGTTTTCAATCAATCAACAAGAAAACAAGATTTCTTGTTCGTCAAGGTATGTGGAAACGGGTAGAAGAAGAGAGGCAACTTGAGAAACAGGTTCGGTAGCTAATTACGGTAAGGTATTTACGATGCAGACGAATTGTGTCGGTTCTTCGTTGAAAAGAAAATCACGAAGTACAAAGATAATTTTTTTGCTCTGACGGAGTGAGTCGATCGTCTCTCGCGTCTCGCTTGAAAAGGCTTCAAGAACCCGATCCCTAAATCTCCAAAATAGAATTAGCTAGTCTTGGAACGAATGACGTCATCTAGAGAAGTTGAAATCCTGATTTTCCACGTGTATCTTGGGGACGGATCTCACGGATCATGGGAACATCGAGCGAGTCGTCGAAACCTCTAGAAGTCAAGAAGATCGTGCTTTGCGGAAACTCGAGGGAAGAGTTCAACCCTGGCGCAGCTGTTGTCATACTTGTATTCCGAAAAAGAAAAAGATGAAGTTCGCTGCCAGCGCTTTGACCATTGCTTCTGCGATTGCAGGCACTCGTGCCTTTGCCCCTGCTTCGCTTGCCGGACGACCTTCCGTCGCTTTGGAAGCGAACATCCGTGACAAGACCGACAAGTCCGACAACTTGGCATTCGGATGGGATGGCACGACCGCTTTGGGTGGTGCCGTTGAGGTCGCCAAGCCAAGCCGAATGTTGGATGAGATCCGCGAAGCCGGGGAAACCATCCCCAGTGCATGCGAGGTTTTCAACGCCAATGTCGAAATGGATGCCGACGAACTGAAATTCGAGGAAGTCATGGAAATCATCGACACCCACTACGAAGCTGGATTGATCGAATTTAAGAACGGTGATATTGTCAACAAGCCTGGTGAAAACGAAGGATCCGCGAAATTGCTCAGCTATGCTGCTCTCTCTGGATTCGATAAGGAAACTACTCTTAAGCTTTGGGGTCAATACTACAGAGAAGTTCTCGCCGACCCCGACGGAGACTCTCACCAAAACATCCGCAATTTCATGAAGACCGGATGGGACGGTACGTAAATCAACAATTTTGATGCTTGAACAGACCGCGATGTACGAGAAAAATGCTGCCTCTACCATTTTTTCGTGAGGATGACGATTTTTTCAATAGATAGTAGATTCCGAAAACAGGCGACGCTTGTAGACGCTGAGGACAAAAGGAATTATTACGGACTCAATGAGAGAATTTGGCGTGATGGATAACACTGCAGAAAAAAATGCGCTTTTGACTGAGACTACATGTTACGACAACAAAGATATTGCCTCTTTACAGCACACTCATGATTTCATTGTTTCATCTGTAAATTCGCCAACCCTCGAACCTCGATTATTTCGGCGGAAAACAGGTGTTCCATTCGAGAATGGAATTGCTTTGACAAAGAAGAATGTTGGTGACAGTGACTGGGACTGGGACTCGGAATCATGGATCCCTTAAATGATTGCGAGTGTTTTTTCATGATAGACAACGCAGTTTGATCCACTATTACTTCCTTTTTGAAATAGATTGAGTGCTGTTGGCGATAAACTATAAACTCCTTTGTCAATTATGTACTTTGTTATTGCAAATCAAAAAGGGTGCATGACATACCGTACTCGTTAGGCCTCGACACCTTTGGAATTTTTGAGGATCTCTAGGACGTATGCTATCGAGTGTTCGATGTCCCCATTTGAATCTTCTTGCTGAGTTCTTCGGAAAAGCCGTTCAAATGTACTTCGAACGAAGTACGAGTGTTTCATGTAATATCAATAGTTCACTGTTTCATCCGCATTAAGTCGAACAATACTCAAGAAAATTCAATGGTGAAAAGGAATCTACATACACTAATGGCAATCCCCTTGCACGAGAACAATGATTGAAGTCTGGATAGTTTGTATTCAATGCCAACATGACTTGTATTATTTATTCTATAATGGATTTGGTTGCTCCACTTGGAAACATTTGCCGTCCTTTGCTTGGAACCCGTTCCTCACATAGAAAGGCAACTATCCAGAAGTTCTTCGCCCTGCTGGATGTCACGAAGCGGAGTAGCCTTTGAATAAAATTTCACCTGTCTATCGGCTGCTGGATTATAAACAAAGTCTGGTGTTTCTTTCGGATCGGCGCTGGATTGCGATACTCCAAGTTCCGAACCCAGGTTGTTCTTTCCATCACAGACATGGTTTGTAAAAGATTGCAACTGCGAGCAAAAAATGGGAGAGCAACAAGATAAGGGGCAGAGAACAAATAAACAAAGGAAAGACAAAGAAAAACTTGGGGTCGTCAAAATGCATTATGTTCACGACAGGCTTACCATCGATCCACCAACGAAACTTTCTTCTCCACTGTAAGACGATAGTTCGCAATAATCATTTACATATGATTCCAGTACTGACCCACTCCATTTTTCGCCACTTATTGAATTTGTTTTCGAGATGAGCTTGTACGCCTGTGCATCCCCTTCAATCAAGTGAATGGCCTTCTCAATACCAATATAACTCTCACGCGGGATGTTTATCTTAGCAAATACGCCTCTGCCAGCTTTTTCCCCATCACTTCTCTCTCTAACTTCGATACTAGATATGGGCATGTTTTGTCGATCGGGGTCGAATCCCTGTCCCTCTTTGCAATTCTTGGACTCCGGGTTGCCACGACAAAATACAATCTCGATTGGCTTTGAGGGGTGGTAATATGATTGCATCGTTGCCCCATCGAAAAAATGAAAGGGGGACCCACCATCCACTGTGACCATTGCTCTTCTTCTGATCTTAAGTTCCACGAGAGCTGGGTTGGCAAACCATTCGGCCTTGGTCTGTGAATTTTTGAATGCAGCAATAAATTGCCATGGAAAAGAGAAACCACTATGCATGTGATCGATGTAAGATCGGATTGTTTCAAAACCTAACCTGGAGAGGCTGCTAATGAGTCTGACTCGATTGAGATCAGAACTGTATACTTCGGGTGGATCCGTAGTCTCCGGACTTTCACCGACTTGAGCAATGAAGATTCCGTCGTTGTTCAATGCTCTGGGTACTGATTTCAAGAATGGACCTTCGTCGTAAAGGGCATTGACAAAGTCCTTTCGAATTTGCGGGTCTCTGGGCAGAGAATCAATGACCTTTTAAAGTGAGTTATGACGACTGAACAGCAATGGAACGGATGCTACAAAAAACTTTCTGACTCAAAGTCAAATTATTCTGAACTTACAGAGCGTCCATGATGATGACGTCAAATGGATCAACGCGTGGAGGACCATCCACTGGAAAGTTATCAATAAACCATTGGAATGCATCAATATATTGGACTTCAACCCTTGGATCATCGAAACAACTCTCGGCGCTACCTGCCAACGCGCTGCAATCGCTCCACGATGGTAGGTGTTTCCTGGAAGCATCTACCATCATTTGATCGATCTCGATCATTACGGCAGTCTCCACCGTTTTGTGTTTTAGAACTTCCCTAAGCGATGCTCCTTCTCCACCACCGATGATCGCTACTCGTTTCGGATTTTTGTGGGCAAACATGGCAGGATGGATCAAAGTTTCGTGATACGCGGCTTCGCCAGACCTACGAGATTGCAATACCCCGTCCAAATAGACAATCCTATCCGGTTCAAATAATTCTGGGTGACGGGATTCGTAAGATCCGTCATTTTTGAGTGATTTTTCATAAGCTTCAAGGGTTTGTTCGTTAGGCCTCAAGACATCGTAAATTCTGACCTGCTGGAAACTCGTTGAGGTGGCAGCAATCTCGTTCTTGTAATCCGTCAATTTACCAACCGGGAAATATTCCATGTCCGTCAATTCAGCTGTCAGACTTGACGTATCCCCTTCTGGATATCCTCTCGTTTTGTGAGCCCAAACAGCGTTTGGCGTCTTTAATTCTTCCCCCGTGGTAACTTCCCTTGGGACGCCAAAAAGCTCATTTGCAAGCGGCACGATGGGCAGCAAAGAGTTGGGACCACACGTGTAGAGATCAAGTGTAATCACCCCCTCTTTGGGCCAGGTGTGGAAAGACACATGACTTTCCAACAGCACACCAGCACAACTCACTCCCATCGGTACCATCTTGTGACAGTGATAGGAGAGAAGGGTCAGACCGCATTCACCAATGAGATCGAGCATCGCGTGTGCAAGCCGTTCCTCTGAGTTCAAAAAGCTTTCACTGACATTCTCAATGTCCATCAAAAGATGCTGACCAGTCGGCAGATGGGTTTCATCTTCGTCATCCTCGTCATCCTCGTCGTCCTCGCTGTCTTCGTCTGGATCATCGACGGGTAGTGCGCGACATTCGTGCTCCGGGATATCGACACAGTTTTCTTTTCCTGCTTCCGTTACGATCCAACGGGATTGCGAAGAAACCGTATTGCCAGTGCCAAAAGCCTTTGATGTGTAGAGTGTTTCGGGGGGAGTCTTTCCGTCTCTCATTTTGGGATCCGGGAGAGTCTTCATCGCTAAGGGAGATGCTGCCTGTGGATAATTGCTTTGGTCATTGGAAACGTTAAGAGCCTCGTTGCTTTTCTGCAACAGCAATTGTTGAGGTCTCACCAACAACAGCATCCGCGCCGTACGGCCAACGGCAAAAGCCACCAAAACGCAGGAGAGTACACTGAGAGCAACGAATCGTTTACTTATCAAAACGAGATATTTTGATGCATTGTGGTCGGGATCAGTCTTCTTGGCATTGGAAGTCGATGATCTTGTCATGGTTGCACGGCAGTAGGGGTTTGTTGTTTCTCAATCCATATGCGGTTGTGCAATGTTCTTTCTCTGTTTCGTTGAAAATGCCACCATTGGGTAACTTATCGCAGAGTTGCAACGAATGACAGAGCCTCTAAACTAGTGTCACGCGATCACGAAGCTCAGTGAAAACCGAAAACGAGAACAGAAATATCCTGAAATGTCGTTTACCCGCTTCAATTCAACTCCGTTTCCCAATTTTTCGTCCATCCAAAAATTTGTATTCAAGGTTCATCTTTGGGGTCGCGTGGAATCACACGTGTGCGAGACGCATACTACAAAATTCTTATCAGCTGTCCCCCGGTTCTACGTCCCCGACTACTAATTTCTACTGAAACCCGGGGACAGCTGATAGGAATTCTGTAGTAACATTTCAGTGATCGTCTTAATTAAACAGCTTGAAATTTTTAAGATGCGAGACGTATCCGAAAAAAACCTTAAAATAATTATAGTCCCGCTGAATTTCTATTTTCGTTTTGTTTCTGAATGCACGTGTCTCCCGTGTGATCAACCGTGCTGTGTGATACGCCCGAGCCTGCAGGCGTTTTGTCGTGCTTGTAGAAGGCGAACCCATCAAAGATAATGTGTTAGTACGAACGTGCCTCCATGCTGCATATGCTCATACTTGCACGTACCAGGTAAGGTTACCGTAAGATCTTACCGGTACGGTACGTTTAGTGATTGCTGGAAATGACAAAAATGGTGGTACGTACGAGTAAGGTTAATCTTACTTATGTGCCGGATGCGGGATACCATAAGGATTTTGATTCTCTCTCCATAATCCCATCTACCGATTCTCCATCTGGAGCTGATGGGCCGGTAAAAATTGTGAACGAACTTTTTGGAGATGAACTAAGTAAGACCTTATGTGACGGGGTTTGCACTTTTGCTGATAACTCTGCACACACAACCTCTCTATTCAAAAAAAGACATCATCTTTTAGCCAACACTCTACTCGACAATGCTCCATATTCACATTTGAAAATATCTTTTGTTGTTCTTCCCTTCGTAAGCTCATGCATAAATGTCAAAGGCCCAAAATGGGATGTTTTTCGAGTCAAAGCATCACACCGGTCATGCCTGTGTGCGCACAAAATCAGCTCTTTTTTTGCGTATCATGGACAATCTCTCTCAACTGTTCTCGAACAAAATACTTCGCAATTACTTGTTATTTTACGTAAACATGCTGTCACGCATTAATGTACCAAATTTCCATGCTTCCTTGATAATCAATTTTGGCTTACTATGGGAGGCCAAAGATATAGGTGAAAAATCTAATTGCACTAGCGGTTGTAGTTACAACTTTTGCTGAGAAGGTTTCAGTTGCTGAGGGAGATATTTGGTCCCATTGTAAGGGAAGACTGACTCTGTCACTTTTTTTGGTTCATTAAAAATTTTCACTGGTACTTACTCGTTCAATTGTAATTGTTCGTCCGTATAGTACGAGTATTGATGCTCCCCCAGTGGTTCCAAACGCGATTGTTGGATTCGATGTTGTTATTACAAAGTATTTTTTTACCATCCGTAAGGTTACGAGTACGAGTAAGCCATACTTGAACTCGCCGTTCAGATCATCAACTACTTTCGTCTGTAAAAATTGATTGGTTGTGCTCAGCACTAAGTAGAACTGATCTGCTGGTGACAAGTGCAACATAGAATTGATCATTCGAACACAGCGGCGACCATGTCTGAAAAGATCCGACGTCGGTGGTTGATCGTACAATGTGTGGATCTTCATATTGCATGTAGTATTAGACGACACATGGAATAATTTAAAAATCAAAAATGATCTTCTCTCTATTTTACAGTTTCGAGGCCATTGCCTGATTTCGTTCAGCCTACTAGAGAGGCGTTATGTATCGTAATCTTTCGTCTGTCGAATTCGTACGTGTGATTGGTTGATAGAATATTTCAAATTGTCCCATTGCAATGCGCTTGCATGTTGAAGTGTTTCTTTCGTCGGCACTCCTTAAAGTCTCTTCTGAGATTCGACAGGGTTGGAGAAGACGGCATCAGGCTTAGCGTTGGAGTATCCCTTAATGAGACATCCGATGGTCTCTCCTAGAAGCTTGAGGTCATCAAGAGGGTTGTTTCCTTGGACCTTCTTGTACAAGTAGGAGTCGAAAGTGACTTGTTGGACGTACTTGGAGTCGCAAAGTTCAACGAAAGCTTCGCGAGCACCGTTGTTCGAGTAGAAGACCTTTTGCAAGATGTCCAAGACGGCGTATGTAGGTCCGTAAAGCTTGTCGTACTTCTTGAGGTAAGTCTTCTCGATTTCTTCTTGAGTAGGGAGTCTCTTTCCACCGTCCATAAGCTTGACGATTTCTTCGGCTGCCATTCGACCAGACTTGGCGGCAAAGTAGATACCTTCTCCGGAGCACTTGGTGACATATCCGGCGGCATCACCGACGAGTGCCATACGTCCTTGGACACGACGAGGACGGTAGTGTTCGGGGATGGGGTGGGCTTCAACCTTGATAATCTTTCCTCCGGCAATCTTATCTCCTGCACGGTCACGGATGGCCTTTTGGTATTGCTTGATGGCAGGTCGGTTGACAACGGTACCTGTTCCGACACCAACGTGGTCATACTTGGGGAAGACCCATCCGTAGAAATCAGGCGAGACATCATCACCGACGTACATCTCTGCCATTTCTTCATAGAAGACCATCTTGTCGTCAGGGATCTTGATACGCTCTTGGAAGGCAATGGCGAAGTTGTATTCTCCGGCGTCCATGGCTTTGGCAACACGAGAGTTAGCACCATCGGCACCGATGACCATATCGACCTTCATTTCGCAGGGGGTTCCGGATGATTTGCCCTCTTCATATTGTTGGTAGTAAAGGGTGTACTGGGATTCGGAGGTCTTGTGGTCAGCAGGGACGTCGATCTTCGTGACAAGCCCGTTGATGGCTTCAGCTCCGTACTCAATAGCACGGTCCCGGAGGTATTTGTCCATGATTTCACGACGGCACATACCAATGTATTCATCGGGCTGCAAAGTATCGCCGATGGAGACCTCGGCTCCAGTGGGGGAGACAAGGTTCATTCTTCGAACCTGTTCACGACAGATGACAAACAAGACGAAGAGTGATGATGAGACTCAAGTTGCACTCAGGATCGTTGTTCTTTTCAAATTAAAATCTTTCGTCCGACAAGAAGGTCTCTGACAAAAATTTGGTGGTCAACGACAACAAAATGAAATGGCATACCTTGCGGTCGACAACAGTCTCAGGGATGTCGAACTCTCCAACCATGCACAAAGGAATGGCTCCTCCGCAAGGCTTGGCGTTGTCCATCTTACGCTCGAACATGACGGTGTCAATTCCCCTCTCTTGAGCAAAGATTTCGGCGGCGCAAGCTCCGGAAGGACCTCCTCCGATGACAGCTACCTTGTAACGCATGTCCATGTTGGATCCATTGGAGGCAGCATTAAGGGAAGTCTTTCCGGTGAAGGAAGACGAAGGGGAGAAGGCACTGGCGGCAGTGGCGAAGGTGGCGAGGGCGGCAATGGAGAATTTCATGGTTTCTTGTTCTTTTCGCGGTTGATGGAATGGAATTATGAGTCTTTACAGCGTGGAGCAAAGATATCCGATGGAAAGAAAAGAATAATAGCGAGAGCAAAATCAGGACGAGAGAATCTACCTTCGGAATGATTTTTTTCACCAAACGAAGTTCAACAAAGGCTTCCACGTTGAACGGTCCATCACTCCATTTGTAATGTTTACCGACGCACGACGGTCGCCCAGGAGGCGCGTGCCATTGTAAGGTTGAAAATGATCATTTCCCGTAAGACTATCTCTAAAATGAGCGTTTACTACATAGTACGGAGTTCTAGCGCTCGTAGTATTTTGAGTGATCTTCATTCGTTTTCTCACAAAAATAGTTTCTTCATGGTTGATCATTCCTATGCTTCATAGATATGTTCTTAATGATAGATCCACGTGGAATAATGCAACTGGATATCTTTTTTTGAGGTTCGTTACTTCGATAATATGACGAACGGAATGATTCTAAAAAAATTAAAAACTGAACGAATGATGAATGCAAGTAAGTTAAAGTCTTACCTTACTTGTATATTGCAGATACCATCCGCACTAAGTACGTACCGGTATGTTCTAGTACGATCTTTTTTCTGTAAAGGAAGGAATTGGATTCATTCTGTTCGACAAGTGCGTCCTTGTACCCGGTACGTACTAAAATATGTTTGCAGCTGCAGCATAAAAATGCTGTACCGCTACAATCTTACTTGTACAGAACCTAGCCGAAATAATTTTTATTTACCGTACGTATCGAAGTTTCAGAAGACCTTGCCCACATTATTTTTGCATTGAGTGAATGAAGCGCATGTTTGGAGATGAAAGATTAGAATGTATCAAGAGACGTGAATGATTGGCTGGTGGTTTCTAAATTCATTTTGAGGGTCAATACTCCAGGTTTAGCGCTACTAGTGATTAGAATAGCAACTTTTAGTAGCAAATCACGACTACTAGTTGTGAATCATTACTACTACTACCAGTACTAGCACTACTACTAAATATTAGAAGAAAAGAAATCCTTCCGTCTAGGAGTATCCAGATTGTAGAGATTGACATAAGATGCAGGGATGATATCTGTTGCTGACGTTCACACTGCTGGTGTTCACATGATGGACAAGTGGATGACGATAAAGTGATGACTAGTACTAGTAGCATTATGCAACATCATTATGGTTTTGCTAATCAATCAAACAGTGGAAGAAATCACCTGCCAATCAGATGATGCATGCAATGATACACATGCAGGAATACAACTTTCATTGCCTTCTTTTCACAAAAGTTAGGAATGACATCTACTCAATCACAAACTAAGTCTGAACGTGTTCCTGATGTGAATCACATTATCATTCTTAGTTTTATGTTTTGTATTTCTCTTCATTATCTACTTTGCATCCGTGCATGCAATTCCTACGACGTTGCGAGATTCGTTATACTTTTATTAGCCCATTACTGGTGCTGTCGAAATGACATGCCTTTTAGCACGGACATATAGCCAGACAATGTGACATTAGAATGATTCCACTTAATAACCATGAAATGAATTTTCTTTACAATATTGTCACTTCTCTAATTCCGATCCGATGTTCGAACCAAATTCCATTCCTGGTTGGCATATTCTCAAGCCGTCGAACTGTATCGAAGCCTGAAACAATCCTCGCAAAGCATGGTTCTCCTGCGTGAATTTCAGTGTTGTCTTCAGTGTTTATGTAAAAGCTTGGACTTCCGTCTGCCGCAAATCCAACGGTGTATTTGTCATGAGGAAAATCATGGGAGTACTCCCGAAAGGCAACCGATTCTAGACCATGGTCTAAAAATTGTCGTGCCTTTGTGGAAGCCGAACTACCGTCATAAGGAAGTGGGGCCGCCTTCAAAACATGGAGAGCATTCAAGATGAAGGAACAACCATCGAGTAGATTTTCCGACACCATTTCCAGAAACGTGTATACAGAGTGAGGCATTATATCAAGGGACGCCATTTCTATAATTATTGCGTTCGGTCCACTATCAGCGCGAAGTTCACCTTCAGAACGAACTTCAGGAAAGATCAAGTCCATTTTGACGCGAATAACACCAGATCCGTACTTTGCAATGGCATCCTGCTTTGACAGTGCAATAACTTGCGACTTTAGTTTCTCGGCCTGGGTCTGTGATTCTTTGAGCTTGTCTTGGATGTTCTTCATCTCTTGGATCAGTTCGGGATTGGCAAATGCGGAGGACTGGCTCAAGACGCGTTCCTCTATTTCTTCATCCTCTCGTCTAGCTTCCATTGCATCCAACGCCGTTAGTTCACGCTCAAGTAATCGCATTTCATAATCCGCACGTCGCAACTGCCGGTGTACCTTCTCCGAGAATACAACCAGTTCGTCGACCTCTTTCACGGTCGTATGTAATGAAGATCTTGCATTACTGTATAGGCAGAAGCCCAGTATACAAAATGCCGTGACGGCAAAGGAAAATGTTGATTTGCGTTTGTGGGCTGTGAATACCAGACTGCTGCGAAGGGGCAGACCGTTGCTAGTATCTGTCAAGAAAGGAGATGGATTATTGGAATTTCTGTGTTGCTGCTGCTGTGTTCGATAATGTTGGTAATATTGATTCTGATGAGTTTCATGTTCTTCTCCTGGTGATTGAGGATTGGCGGGTGTTGTCATCCGATGGAGCGGCGAAGTTGGAGATAACCTCTCCCTGCCTTCTTGCAGAGACCGTATTGGTACAAACGAATGGTTCGAGTGATGATCATTTTGCATCCCATAAGAATCACGACCTTGGTCTGCTACAGGAATGAAAAACTCGTCAGAACTTGACCTGTCGTCACGAGTACTGTCCAGCATCACGTCAACTGAGCCTGATCTTCTCTTCATTTTGAGGGAGGTTACAGCTGATATTTTAGAATTCAGAAAATGATTTGAATAGACTCCAGACCTCTCTTTTTGATTGGTGTTGTGAAGCATGTGTGTTCCGTGGTCAGTGATTCTGCGTTATCGTTGTCTTCGTGGGTAAGCCTTACAGAAACAATAGGTATTTCTCAATTACTACGTAGTACAGTCGGAGGCCGAAGCGGAGCACGCAAAACTTTTGGAAAATTGTGGATTTTCGTACAAGTAATGCTGAAAGCCTTACCGTACACGCAAAGTCGCCGCGAAATAATTCGCAGGTCGCCCAGCGGTACCGTAGGTATGAATACGGTAGGCGAGAAAGCAAAAGCGTCTTTTTCTTCCATTTCAAGGGTCCTCTGGTCATCATCCAGACGAGGCTTATCATTCTAATCATGAATGACTGGAAAATGCCTGTTCAATCATCCAAGCGGGATAAAAATAACTTGTACTCTACAAGGTACGTACAGTACCCTAAAGTACGTATTAATAATACTACGTACACGTACCATACCTAGAATGCAATGGTAATAATGCTGTAATACTACTACTAGTATCAACAGTAGTGATGCTATACTCTTCATGCTCATCTCCTATTGATGAATGCTAGTCGTTCTTAAACTAGTAATGTAAAATATGGAACCATGGGATTCTTCTTTGCTCATTGGCTTGTTCTTTGATTTGAGACTATGCTGCTGTCAACATTGTCATCACTGTCGTTTTGGTGTAGTATTTGCTGACACTGATGGATGTGGCAGACATTTTGTCCGCAAGCATCATGTACTTAGTATACTCCTCCTCTTGGTGCTACTAGTAGATATAGTTACATCCGCGAGGATGGCAAAGAATTTTCGTCCTTTTTTGACTTGATCCTGAGAGAATATATTGCTGAAAACAAGGAGCAGCTGTAGAAATTCTTCCTCCTGTTGCCAATGAATGGTATTCATCAACTCTTTTCTTCGCATTCTTCTGTTGATCCTCCCAACAAATTAGCAGACTGAAAAGCGAAAATTGGAAATCATCCTGTTTGTGATTCATAAAACAGTAATAATGTCCTTCTTGAAAACGGATCGCGGGAAATTCTAATGTGCTCAGATGTGAGCTGAAAACCGAATCTTCATGAGCATTATGAACAAGAACCAGAGGTAGCACACCAACTCTCTATTCCGATATGTAGTAAATGCACGTATGACAAAGACAAAACAACAAGGTAATACGTATCAAGCTGTCTTTGTGATTAGTTTTTTTTAATTTACATAGCTACACCGACCTAGTTCGTGGCTATCTAGAATTGCAGCGAAGTCCCCCTGCCCGATGTAGTCGATGCCGTTTGATTCTGATTTGAAATGCTTACTTCCGCTGAGGCTTGAGCTCTCCCCGACGCAGGATTCGGGGCAGGCGACGCGGCCCCTGAGAGATATGATGTGAAGCCAGAGAGGTAATCAGTTGACGAAGGTGTGCCCGGGGAAGTCCCTGTCCCGATAGCCACAGGTTCTACACCACCCCACCATGATAACTTGCTTTTTCCTTGCTCAATCATCCTATAATCATTGTCATCAAATTGAAGTAGCGTCGCTAAAACTGGTAACAAAGCAGCTCGCTCGCTTGTTCCAGGCGCCTTGGATAAAAATTGCACCACGATGCTTTTCAAATAATCCATATTCACATCTTCTCTTCGTTGGATACGACCTAACTCAGCTACCTGATCCTCAACTTCTTCTATTTTCTTTTCCGCAGATGCCAACGCACCATCGCGTTCTGTTAATGCTTGGTTCAAACGCGCAAGAGCCTTGTCGCGAATTTCGATATCCATCACCTTCGCCGTATCACGGTTGCTCTGCATGGCGGCCAACTCGAAAATTTTTCGGTCACTTAAAGAACCTTTATCAACTTCTTGTTGTAACTTCTTGTTAGACGCCCGAAGCCTAGCGCATTCGGCTTCATTCTCCTGGATCATCTTTTGAGCGGCAGCACTTTTTCTGGCAGATGATTGCTTGTAATGAAGAAGTTCGCGCTGCAGATTCTCTATCTGCACGGAGCTCTTTTTCGCGGCTCCCTTTTGAGCTTGTGCAAGATTTTCGACAGCTACCTTCTTTTCCTTCAGAGCTTTGGCGAGGGAAGACTCGATCTCTTTCAACTTGTTTTCTTTGGATTCGATTATCTCATCTTTTTGGCTGAGATCATATAGAGCGGCTTCCAGCTTAGCGTTCGCGTCGGTGTTCTTTTCGTTTATCTCTGCAAGCTGAGATTCAAGCATGCCCATCATGGCTGTTCTTTGACCACGATCGCGTTCGCTGGCCTCCTTTTCACTCTGTAAACGGCTTGCAAGCTGACTATTCTTCGTATGCTCCAATTTGAGTTTATTGATTTGTTGTCTTAATTCAGCAACTTCGCTCTCGGTGGAAGAAAGTTTGGCTTTTTGCTTCCCGGCTTCCTTCAAAGCAACGTCTTTTGCCTTGATATCCTCGGCCATAGCGTTTAGATTCTGAGTTAATGCTGTAAGCTTACCATGGAGTTCCTCAGCCTCGTTCGATTTTTGTTTCAGTAGAGATTGGTTCTTTTTCGCTTCAGCTTCCATTGACTTTGCTGCGTCCTTAAGGTTATCCTGTTCTGCCAGAAGCGACTGAGTAGCTGACTCGCTGTTTGATATTGTTTCACTGAGAGATTTCTTTGTCGCTTCCAAATCCTTGGTGAGCCGTTGCTCTCGAGACTTCTGTTCCTTGATTGTTCGATTGAGAGTCACCTTGTCATCTCTTTCCTTTTTAAGAGCGTCATTCATTTGTTTCAGTTGAGCTGCTAATTTCGCCAACTGCTCCTCTCGTTTTTTGTCCTTTGTCTCAACGCCATCCATCATTGTTTTGGTTTTTGCTCTCTCTTCAACTAGCTTGGCCTTCAATTGATCTTTCATCTTGTCCACGTGGTCTGCCATCTTCTTTTTCAGATTTTCGATATCCTTGCTGTGTTTCTCCGAAATTGTGGCCTGTTCTTTCTGTGTATTAGCAGCAGTTTCTGCTATTTTTGATTCGTGTTCTGATTTCAACAGCTCCTTTTCAGCATTGTGTTTTTCTAATATTTTGGTCAAAGCGGTGTCATGTTCTTCCTTTAGTGCGGTTCTCAACGCATCCAAGGCCTTGTCAAGCTCTTTTTCTTGCGTTTCAGACAAATCCTTCAGCTTTTTCTCTAGAGATATCTTCTCCTCTTCAAGTGATGCGTGCTTTTCCGACATTTCTTGAACTCTAGTCTCATTATCCGTTCTGACATCTACGAGCTCCTTTTCCTTCTGTGCTATCGTTCCTTCGAGCTCTTGTAATTTTTGCGATGAATCAGACGCACTAGTCTGAAGATTCCTTTTCAAATCCGCAAGGTCCTTCTTGTGACCTTCTTCAGCTTTTGCTCTGGAT
Source organism: Pseudo-nitzschia pungens (assembly GCA_037355855.1). NCBI lineage: Eukaryota > Bacillariophyta > Bacillariophyceae > Bacillariales > Bacillariaceae > Pseudo-nitzschia > Pseudo-nitzschia pungens. The sequence continues at coordinate 2,337,299 of CM074758.1, forward strand.
TCTTTCAATTCCTCAAGCTTATTAGTCTTATCTGCGATATCTTTCTGCAGCTCGTTCATCTTTTCCGCAGTGACTGCGCTTGCTGATTTCAATTTCTCAAATGTCGCTTTGTATTTTTGTTCGGATACCGTCTGGGATTTTTTCAACTCCTCCAGTTCAATTTCTTTGTCTTCTAAACTTGTCTGGAGTTCCTTTAGCTTCTCGGCACTTTCCGAAGCATTAGACTCAGTGGACGATTTGAGTCCATCAATAACCTTCGCGTGATTTTCTTCGGCCCTCGCGTGGACTTTTTTCAACTCATCGAGTTCTGAGTTTTTGGCTTCAATACTTTTTTGAAGTTCTTTAATTTTTTGGTTGCTATCTAAGGCGAAAGAGTTCGCAGATGCTTTGATTTTGTCGATGGTGTTCTCGTAATCTCCTCTCGAAGTCTCTAGATCTTTTTGCACTTTCTCGAGCATTGCGTTCTTCTCAGCTATGGCACTTTGAAGTTCGTTCATCTTCTCGGTAGTTGCCGAAACGTCCGATATAGCAGATGATTTTATATCTTCAATAGCTTTCTGATGATCATCTTTCAAGGTCACCAACCGCTTTTCAGCTTCTACAAGGTGGTCTTTCAGATCAGTAACTTCCTTCAATGAATTCGATTTTTCGGTCTCTCGAAGCTTGCTCATCTCCTCTGCTTCCAACTTTAATTTCTCAGTTTGCTGCGTCAAAGAAGAAATCCTATCCTCTAGTTGCTTTGTAGAGTCAGATCGTCCTTTTTCTGCCTCTTCTTCCTTTGACTTCAATTCCGAAAGCAATTTCTTCAACTCAGCGATTGTTTTCTCATTTTTCCCCTTATCGGTCTCCTTTGTTTTTTCCACTTCCTCCAGGGTGATTTTCAACTTCTTCATTTCTTCTGACAAAGTGGTATTCTTTTCCAGCATTTTTTTCTCGACCTGTGATGAGTTCTCCTTCGCCTCCGATAGTTCGGTTTGAAGAGCAGCACTCATCTTCGATCGTTTTTCTTGCTCTTGTTTTATTTCTTGCTTTGCATCGTCGAGTTGTTTCAATAGATTTTTATTTTCCTGCGATAATGCTGCAGTATTGCTTTCTAGCTCTCTGGACCTCTCTGATGCAACCTTTCCGACCTCTTCTAGCTTTGACCTCGTCGATGAAAGTTCTTGCTGTAAATCTTCTCGTTTCGACTCAAGCTTCTTAATTTTAGAGTTGTTTTCTTGTTCGTTTGAAGCAAATTTTTCCTCCATCGCTTTGTGAGCTTTCTCTAAACGATTATATTTTGCCCTGAACTCTGACAGTTCTTGTATGTTCTTTTGAAGCTGATTCAACTTTTCATCTTGTCGCACCTGTTGATCCTTCATCATTTTCTCGTACGACTCCCTCTGCTTCGACAACGACTCCTCAATTGCATTTTGCGAGTCTTTCTCTCCATCCTTCGCAGAAGCGAGGATCGCTTCTTTTTCGTTCTGAAGGGCAGAGAGTTTTGACTTCAAGCTTGCTACTTGACCCTCAAGGTCCTTTCCGTGATCCACGGACGAAATGTGCTCACTCTTAATTTGTTCTGTCTCTTTTTCGAGTAAGTCTATCTGACTCTCGAAGCCTTCCTTCATCGAGTCAATTTGTTCCTTGGATTTTGCGTTGGCTTCCTCGACCGCTTTCTCCAACGACAATCTTCCCTCTTCTCTAGCTTTTTGAACTTCATTTGCTGTATTCTTCTGCGAATCTTCTTTGAGGTTTTTCATCGCTTCTTCGAGCTCGGTTCTAATTCTCGAAACTTCTGTCTCTCTTTCAGCGTTAGCTTTCTTCGTAATTTCCTCTATTTGGTTCTTGGTACTGACATCCATCAACCCTCGGACTTTCGCGATTTCTGCCGTGTGAGACTCTTGAAGCTGTTGTCTTTCTGTGTTGGAGGATTCTTTGAACCTCTCTTCCATCCCAGCGATCTCCTTTTTGTGCGTCTCCTCGACATTTTTTAATTTTTCCAGTAGCTCCGACTTCACCTTTACCAGTTCGTCCTCGACTGATTTGAGTTTCGTCGCGCTTTCCTCCATCGATTTGGTTGCAGATAAAGACGCCTCACTGGTTGCATCTTTCAACTGTTTCGCCGCTTCACTTTGCAGCTTTTTGATCTGTGATCCATGATTTGCCTTTTCTTCTTCCAACTTTGTTCGAATGTTGTTGACTTCTTTTTCCATCTCTTCTCGAATGGATGCCTCGGTTTCCTTTCTGGCAACTTCGACGGCGTCCTTGAGTTTTTGTGCGGACGTCAATTGAAATTTCTTGGCTTGAGAGGCGAATCTTTCTTTTAGTGCTTGCAGTTCGTTTGACTTGCCATCCTCGCTGGTCTTGGCAAGCTTCGCTTTCTCCGCTGCGTGGACACTTTCGAGCTCGGCCTTCGTCTTTTCGACAGTTGCCTCCAGCATCTTCTTGGATTCCTCCAGTAATTGTTGTTTTTGCTTCTTCAAATTCTCCTCGAACTGTTTTGTGGATTGTTCGAGTTTCTTTTGCTCTTCTTCCAAAGATAGTTTCGATGACTCCATTAGTTTTGTCCTTTCGTGCTCAAATTGTTGTGTCAACTCGGCACGCAGCTTTTCCAATTGTGCATTGCGCTCTTCTGTCACTTTCTCGTTGGTTGCCGTCTCTAATTCACGATTTGATTTTGCAATCTCCTCTTTCGCGCGTTGCAGCTGTTCCTCCGTTTCTTTCTGCCATTCTTTCTGTTTTGCCTCGAGATTGGCACTGTGTTGCTTTTGTAACTCCTGCATCTTTGTTTGCAATTCTTGCTGATGTTTTTGGGTAACAGTGGCTTGTGACTTCGAAAAGCTCTCGGCAGCTTTGGCTTCTGATTCCTTCAGGCTTTGTTCCAGCTTTCGTTCGAACTCTGTCTCGACACGAATCATTTCTTCTTGGTGTTCTCTAGTCTGCAGTTGCATCGTCGACAACAATTTGTTGATTTTCTCGTTGCTAGATTTGCTTGCTTCTTCCGCCCCCTCCCGTTTCGCTTTCTCCACGGCCTGGGCCAAACTTGCCTTGAAATCTTGGACTTCTTTGAGGTGGCTCTCTCCTGCCTTTTGGATTGCCTCCTTCTGTTCTGTTTCTAGTTTCTGCTTGTATTCTAGTTCTAGTTTCTGTTTCAACGACTCCATTTCTTGAGCATGCACTTGCTTTAGGTCGTCCACTACCGCATTGGATGCCGCGTCATCGGTTGCGGAGGTTGTCGCCTGTTGTTTTTCCATGAATTCTTTTTCGGCTTCTTCCCTTGTTTCCTTCTTGATCTTTTCGAGTTCCACGGACCTTGCTGCCGCAACCTTCTTCTTAAAATTGGCAAGCTGCATGGCCGCCACCTTCTTGAGCTTTTCGATTTCGGCGGCGTGTTTCTGTTTCAATTGACCCACTTGATCCGGTGCGGATCCTTCGACACCGGTGGATTGATTGCTTTGAAGCTTGGCAATTATTTCGTCCTTTCGAGCAATATCTTTCCGGTGTTGTTGCGTCAACGACTCTCTGAGAGCCGTCATGGCTCGGTCGTGCTCTTGTTTGAGCTGTTCGTCTCCGGTACCACTACTTCCGTTTGCTTTCGGTGGAGGCGGCGTTTGCGACAAGGCTTGTTTGAGGGCCAATACCTCTTGTTCCTCCTGGGTTTCCATTTCCTTCCATAATTTTGATAGATCCTCGACGGGCATTTTGGACAGGGCCGCACTCCCGTCGCTGGTCTCGTCACCATCGAGCAGCGGCGTCGGACGCTTGGTCATGACCGACGAGTTGATTACCAGCGATTTGAGCTGGTCGCGTTCTTTCTCCGTCGTTTGCAGCTTTTCGGTCATCTGTGTCCGCAGCATGCTCAGCGCCTTGACCTTTTTGTTCATTTTCGTCAGCACCTCGACGAGTTCCTCTTTGCTCGCCGATGCGAACGCTGGTGGGACCCGGCGATGCGGCCGCCGCCGATGGTGTCGATGCTTCCGGCGCTTTTTTCGGAGAGGGAGACGACGCATCCGGAGCCTCAGCTTTGGCACCGTGTTTCGAACCGTGCTTCGACAGGGACAACGAAAAGCCGTGCTTCGAACCGTGCTTCGACAACGACAGGCCTTGCTTGGACTTTCTCATTTCCGCATTTCTGGCAGCCGCATCGGCCACATTGGTTTTCATCTCACCGACCGAAGATGCCACATTGTTCCCGATTTCCGAGGCCTTTTCTTTGAGGGAGGCCAAATTCATACCGAAGCGGTTGCCGAACCCGCCGCCATTTGGTTTCTGGAGTGAGCCGCGAATGACGTTTGATCCACCAATCGAGACGCAAGAATCCGTCAGATAAACGCTGCTTTCAGTTCCGCGCAAAAGATGACATTTCCTTCCATATCCCCTGGCACATCAGCCAATAGATACACAAACACAGTCACCTACCTCGGACGACATTATCAAAAATTTCAATGGGATTTCCTTTCTTCTCGTCCCCCGTATGTACGTAGTGAGACAGCACTGATTCCGCGGTTGAAGTCCGATGTGCGTTCGGTGTGAACAGATCAAGGATGAAGAGACGAGGAGCCGAATGACTTCTCTCTAGCATAATGTGCTCGGAAGCAAAAGTTTTACGACATTCGACATTGTCGAACTCGTGACGGGTGACGGGCATTTTCATTCCAGCAAGTTTCCAGTTTCGTTCGGCAAGAAGATCGCGATGGGATCGGTTGAATTATTATTTCGGAGACTTTGTTCACTGTGACTACACGTACCTTTGGGGGATGACATCGAAAAGGGGGGATCAGGCAAGAATTAGTATCCGTCCATAGATTTTTGAGCGCGAACAAAATCCAATCACTCCGAAAGCAATCATCTCACGAGAAATAAATAATTTTTAGTTCCGACTCGGCTCTCGGCTTAAAGCGATTCGAAAAAACGATTGCACGGCATCCATCTTCTGTGAATTTCGTCGTTCATTTCGAGAGTCAAGCTTCCCGACAAGTGTCTTGCCGAGATCGGAGAAGTCCCCTTCGCCATTTTCGCAAGACAATACAATTGTTTCGTTCCCGAGATCCGGACTCGCTTTCGAAGAGACGACACCATGTTGCCCCGCAGAATAATGGTTGCTGCCGCCGCCGCTGCGACGAGGAACCCGGCGGCTTCGGCGCAGAAAACGAGACCGGCATGGATGCCGGTGCCCAATTCGACGTCGTTCGTTGTTGGAAGAATGTTTTCTTCCTCCCGGACTACTTCGCTGTCTCGATCCAACGGCGAACAAAACATCGAGGGAGATCTCGGGGATCCGGATCGACGCCAACGGGGGGATCAGCCGCGACCACCGCGGGAACCGCAGCATCGGAGGGACCGGGATCCGCAAATCAGCAAAGATGGGACCGGAAGCAACGAATCGCGGTCACTGTCCCCGGAGAAAAAGTGGCGGGCTCCGTTCTGGTTGCCGCCCTCGTCGTCGCGGAGGAGACGAAACCCGCACCACGAACGCCAACACCCCGGGCAACAGCACCGAAAAAAACCACGGCGGTTTCGAAACGAGCGCTTGCCGTGCCGTCGGCACCTGGATCCCGATGGCTCGATGGGGTTTCCGACGAGCGACTGGGTGCAGATTTTTGGGGCACTGCCCATGACCAGCCTTGAGGAAATCTTGGATTCCATCGAAGGCATCTTGAGGAGGGAGTTGCTGGAGCCGACAAGGACCAACCAGCGACACGGAGGTGTGGTGGATTTGGATGCGGAATGGAACCCAGCGGAGGACCATTCCGGAGCACCGCTTGTTGACGAGATACTGGACAGGGTCCCGTGTGCTTCGGAAGAGCAACGTCCGGAGTTTGCTCTGGACAAAGACACTGACGGTGATCGTGATCCGGTCAAAAGCAGCTATCGTGGGACCGACCATGCACGGGTAGAAGCATTCCGAGTGGTCAAGGCCCACGTGGTTTTGTCCCCGTTTGGACGACCGACGGGCTGGAATCTGAAACTGTCCAGCCCTTCCATGGTGAACGCTTTGTTGTCGGTTGCCAACGACGCCCGCGTCCGGGGAAGCATTCGCATAGGATGGAGGTTCGCAAAGGTAAAGGAATACCATCCTCGTCCGGTGGAGAACGACCACAACGACACAAGAACCATGCTGCTCGTCAACGACACCATGGTTCGCTTCGAAAATTGTCCCCCGGACGTGACCGAGGATTATTTGAGACACTTGCTTTCTCGATACGAACTGACCACGAAGGGTTCCACCATAATCAAGTGGATGGGCAGGACGGACGACGGAAAAGAACCACCCCTGACGTACGTGGTGCGATTTGCAACCGCAGCCTATGCACGAGCGGCAGTGCGAGAAATGCAAGGGAAGCTAGTGAAAGGACAAGCAATCCGCCTGATTCAATACCCCAGACAGTTGCTGTAGGGTAATCCGTTCCCAAGCAATGAATTGGGCAACGATTGTCAAGTGAAACAACGAAGTACTATGCGACGAGATAGTCATTGTAGACGAACGCATTACGCCTCGCTTCGATAATGTCAGATACATCTAGGTTCTGTAATGTTTTTATCTATTTTATTCAATTTTAACATAATCTTGTAGAATCCACGGATGGGACCGTCTGACAAAAAATAGTTGTTCTTGAGAACAGCTTTCCGAATGATTTTCTTTCATAGTAGTAAGCAATGGTTTCGCTGAGTGCATTTACCTGTTCAAATGTTTGATATGGCTATCTCGACTCCTGCTTTTTGTCTTTTCGTGTGTATCAAAGTAGTCTGCGAGATTTTCGTGGTGAGTTTTCATACGTATCCGTTTCATCTTTATTCTCTTCAGCAGATCCATCTAATTTGTTCTCGACGTTGCTCTTTGTTGAGGATGACCATGCTGGGTTCATCGGGGAGGCTGGTGTTGACCCAGATGCATCGGGACGGCGAGCGCGTCTTCGAGGCGATGATGGCGTAAGGGTAACTTCAATTTTTTCAAAATTTGCATCAATGTTGGTTCTGATCTTTGGTCCCTTCTTCGTCGCTCTCTGCTCGTTCTTTCGTTGCTCCATTTGCGTCAAAGAATTCACAGGCGTCCCTCCCAAATCGGCCCTTCGCACCAAGGCATCCAACCGCTTGGCTCGGTGACGCACCATTTAAGATGCATCTCATACATCGCCTCCGTTTTCGTTCTCGTACGGGAGAAGCCATCTTGCTAGCTACAGCCTTCTCAGCCAAGAGAATTTCTTCGACTCGTCTCTTACGACCAGACGACGGACTGGCACGAGTTCGCTTCAGCGGATCTTGTGAGTACCGTGCAGTGGTACCGATCGCTATCTTACCGCTCAATGGTTTCACGGGAGTTCGTGCTCTGAATTTGGGTTGTTTGCTCAAGGTCTTTCGCGTCGAGCCAATAGTAATTGTATTCTCGGAGTGGATCGACGTCGCATCAGTATCCACATCTTCTTTAACTAGTTCAACTCTTCCATCGAGTATATCCCATTCTTCCTTGTCGGCATCTGCTGTACGTTTCAGAGCCTTTGATTTCACAGGAATGCAAAAACTACTACTGATATCTAACTCTTTGCCGAGTTTCTCGTCCACCAAACGGTACCGCGGTCTTCCGTACGAACGCTTTCGATCTGGTCCAAAGTGTCCCTCTTGAACCATTGGAGCCAAATGACACCATTTCAAGTCTGGAATGAAGGTAAGGACAAACCAATATTTGTAATCCTTGCCCTCTAAAGCGTCTTCTCGAAGTTTGACTACTTTGTTGAACAGAGAGTTTTCCTTGTCCCTAGACGCTGCGGCCTCTGCTTGTTTTCGCTGCACCTCGAGTTCGTGTTCCTCTTTGATTTTGTCACATTCTCTCTTCCACGCAGACATTTCCCCTTTGTATTCTCGTTCGATTTGCTTGTAGATCTTTTGAGCCTCTGCAGCAACCCCGTGATATCTCTGCTTTTTGTGATTTCCCAATCTGCTCCATCTATCTCTTATGATTTTTTCGTTCTCCGGAGTGGACTTGGTAAGCTCAGGATGTAATTCCTTCTGATGGTCCCAGTATATCTGTTTTCCATCTTCAGGAGGTTTCCTTTTCAGCTCTTCTGGGGATTTTGGTTGTTTCGGTAGCTTTAAGTCAACGACCTCCTTCGATGCCCTTGTACTGCGAAGTGGTGATTTTCGTAGACGCGGTAACCCAGGCAGAGTTTCTGTAGGTGTATCTGTAGATCTTGGAAGAGGCTCGTTCTTTGGTGGTGCTGGAAAGAGTAGCTTTGGTGGACTGTACTTGCCCACTGGTACAGCCAATGAATCTCTCACTGTCCGTGGATTACGAGCTGTCTTGCGATCCAACTTGTACACCATCATATAGCTGGGGTCCCCACCTTCAACAGCAGTGTCCTCAGGAAAAGACCAATGGCAATAAGGTTCGCAAATTTTGTCTTGTTGATCCAGATTTGAAACTTTCACGCGAGTTCCTGCCCTCAGTCGACTCGTAGCTTGCAATTCTGGTAGTCGACGTCGGTTTCCTGCGACAAGCTTGTTGCAGGCAACGCCGAATTGTTTAGCAATCTTGCGTGGGGTGTCATTCTCTTTTGCAACAAACCATTTGGTTGGTGATTCGGGCCCAGGCGAACTGCACTTGCGTTTTTCATCATTTTCGTTCAAAGATTCTGATGAATTTTCTTCGTCCTCTGTCTTTGGCACATATAGTTGGGTTCCCTTTTTCATTCGACTCGTTGGCTTCATTTCGGGGTAAATGTCCTTGTTCAAGAAAATGATATCCCAAACACAGACCTTGAATCGTTTCGCGATATCGTTTGGTGTCGCCCCTGCTCTCGCAACTTCATGTACAAAATTCGGACTTGAAACAATTGTCTTTGGCATAATCAACTGCGTTGCCTTCTTTTCCAATGAGATCCCAGACACCGGACTAGAAGGTCGATTGTTCTCGACATCCTCGTCCTCTTGCTCCTGTTTCATGTCGTAGCATACGGCTCCAACTCTAACAAAGCCTAGCGATTCGTAAAAAGGAATGGAGTTATCAGTCGCCTGTAGCGCTATGTAGTCGTAATTTGCGGAGCCCGTTGCACGTTGGAATTCGAGTTGTTCGATCACTAGTTGCACTAGCACTTTACCGCACCCCAGAGCCCCCAACTGAGCAGCAACAAGAAGAAAGGAAAACAGATTAATGTGGGGTAAGAGAATCAAATCTTTGTCAACTCAAGCGCCAAAACTACGTCCTGCAGTTGCCAAAGGGGATATCACACTTGATCGTGTTGGGACCAAGAATGAAATGTGCCACACGGGATAGTTCCCAACGTAGCATTCCGGTACTCTACTCACAAGTGATATCTCAGCAATACGAGGCCATACAATGCCTTCATTATACGGATCTCCCAATCGGACTGTCTTTTCAAGAGCTTTCGCCAAACTTCCATCCTCATCTATGACTCGTTTCCCCCTCTTTTGACGCGCACCTCGCTTGTTCGGGGTTTCCTCATCAGAACAGGGCGTTCGACGTAGAGTCTTTTTCTTTCTGTTTGATTTGTTGTTGTTGTATGATGCATCTTCCGCAGTCTTCGTTGGAGTTACTGCCAAGTGTTGGTTGTCTTTGCTATCGCTGCCCTTTCCGATCCTCCCGCTAACTTCTTTGCTCGCATTGATATCATCGCCACATGCATCATCATAGTAAAAGGACATTTCTTGCAACGAATCCCAACTGAATGACTTCTGCCAGTTGGTAAACGTGGTGACGGTTATGAACCCCTGGAGGTGACCTTGCTCACTTCTAATAATATACCCGAAGCAAGGATCGTCCACATCCAGTCGGTCCGCAATGTATTCGAGAGATAAGGGTTTTCCTGCAGTTCTTCCCGACCGGCTGCGTTTGATTGCTTCCGTACAAAGAAGCACCATCTCCGCCATGATCTCTTTGAAAGCTTCCCTAGTGTTTGGGATTTCTTGAACCACGCTACCCTCCATTGACTTTTTGCATTTTTCGACATCCTGGAAACGATACCTTGGCTGTGCAATTGGACTGGAAAGGTGGCGATGAGCGTTCCAGCCAAGGGATTGTAAGTTGTCGTTGTTGCCACCACCCATTATGACATTAACACTCCGACGACAACCTCGGTACGTGTATTTTCGCTGGGGTCGACTATTCAACCCCGAGTTGGCTGGGCTCAGCTCGAATTCCGCCCGTATTGAATCGTGTCGGCGTTCTGATTAATCGTTTCGTTCCCGTTCGTTCGTAGATGTCCTGCCGTCGTTTTGGTGAGGACAATAATGGATATAGTCCGCGACACCGACGTCTTTTCGTGAACTAGAATGGTCTCAGAGGTTGACCCTTTCCGACTTGTGTGAGTTCGTCTGTGGACCTGGAGTTCCCAGAATTCCGGGATAAAGGAAATGTACGGTACCCTTGTTACAGGGGCGCCAAAATGTGCTGGCCGTAGTGAAACCAGTGAAAAATTCCAAACATCACCACCAAGGGAACATGGGTGATAGGGGTTCTAGCGCAGTGATTTCCCGTAAGCCAAAAATTTAGCAGCAACAGCGTGGTGATCAGGCGATCCAGCGCTTTGCTCTCTTTTTCTGTCTTTGCTAGGGACGGGTAACCTTAAGCCTTACCCGTACACTGCTAGGTTCGATGCGCAGGTTTTTGTCGACGGACTGAAAATTGTTCGGTCGAGCAGGCTCGTCAAATTCGCTCCGAACCAATAAGAATGCAGAAACAAATTGTCACAAGGCACTCTTTCGATTTCGGGCATTGCCTTGTTGCTTCTCCCGAAAACCAAAAATGACGAATTTTTGCATTTTAGGGTCCAAAATTAACTTAGTATTTTAATCAAGTGCACAGGAGACGTTATTAGCGAACTACTACCGGTTAAGTTACTGGAGAAGGAAATCGGTGAGTAAGGTTTACGGTTTGCAGAATTTGGTCTCACTGTGCATAACTTACTCGTATCCATAGACTGCGCCTTCTGTTTTCATGAAAGGTTCGATATTGACCGTAAGGTTATCACAAACTGCACAGGGCAAGAAAATCAATTTCTCAGAAAAATAAGTAAAAATTGTTGTTGTAGTAGGGCTCGTGCACAAGACCTCTTTCTTCTGTTGACACCTTGCATCACAACTTCTTGAAGATTTTTTCTGACACAGTCTCTCTTCCAACAAACTATGTGGACCCTCCTCATCACAACTTTACTACTACTAGTACCATTGTGTTCAAGTGAACACTCTATGATGATGCACAGAATCAAAGGGAAGAGAGGTGATTGTTCCAGCAGCATCAATAGTGGTAGTTGCAACAGTTTTAAACATTTTTGGATCTCTAATTGATCACTCCACCAGAGGTACAAATCTAATGTTGGATTACTTGCGACATATGAGATATGTATCTAATAGATAGTAGAGCTAGTAATATCTCAAATGAATGGCAAGGCGGCAGATGACAAGAACATTGCTACTACTAGACAGGTTTCAATGGAACAAAAGTGAACAAGCATCTCACAGTTAATATGATGGTGGATTGTGATATTATCTGGTTAGAGGATGCAAAAAATGGTATGCTTTATCTTCAGTACTATTCAAGATTGTAGTAGTAAAAGGGTGTTGCTCCTTGTCAGCAAGAGAGAGAAAGGAGGAAGAAAGCAATATCAATATAGTAATTAACAAACAATACTAGTGCACGGAGTGCTGATAAGGAGTACGGCAACATAGAGAGCATTCAGTCACTATTGCATAGAGAACGACACACTAGCTACTGGTCTAGAGGTAGGAAGAGAGAGCTGTACGGCACTTTGCTCCGAATGAATGAATCATCATCGTTTCGTCTTCCCTTCCATCCTGTGGTGAAAAAGAGGAATTTTTCTTCGTATCGTAATTTACCGGTAATCTTAGTCAGACTTACTGGTACGAGTAATTACTGGTGCGTACGATACGGTTAAGTCTTGCGAACTTCATTCAGACTTCCCGTTTAATCTTACTCGTATTCATACCGTAAGACCTTACCCCTACCCGTACGTAGATAGAGTGATAGCTATGAAGTACTAAGGTGACCGGTGATACTGGATCAATAAAATGCCGGAAGGTATTTGCTTTTTTTGGGCGCGGTATTGAGCACGCTACCGGTGGCAGGTAACCTTATCTCTTTTGACTTTTGACCGTTTGCACACAGCGCACACGTACCAAATACGGATGGCAATGAGTGTTTTGACGCACTTGTAGCCGTGGATTCAACGAGCAAGGAAAAAAATAACCCGTTTGATGAGATGCAAGCAGAAACCGTAGAACTAAAAAAAAAAGTTGGAACTTCAAAACGTCAATCTCCATCTTCAATTCAATGAGCTGAAGGCCGAACGGGAAATAACAGAACCTTTTCTAGGAAACGATGAGCACTTTTTCTGTCGTAATGTTCTCTGTCCCAACCAATAGAGCATTACTCGACTAGTCGATAAATTGATAATTTCATCACAATAAACAAGAGACAGCAAGCACTATGCCAGACACGGGTGTTTCGTTGATTCCACGAAGTTCAAAAACGACGAAGAAAAAGCGTACTGCTTTTCGTCCTGCTACCAGGAAGTTGAACCAGAACAAGAACAAGTCGGGATCATCAACAACAAAGACGTTATCTGTTGAAAATGATGTCTCGTCGAAAATTCCTGTGCAAAACGATTCAGATAGAAAAACGACAGTTGGAAATCAAGGAGGAAGCAAGCCTTTATCTTCCAGAAGTGATACCAAACAATCGGGTCCTCAGGAGAGAAGGGGAGAAGTCGAAGGTTCTTTTAATACCTCGGTGCCAGTAACCGAGACGGAAATCGCAGCTCCCAAACAACCAACAGAAAGAATAGTGACGATATCGTCTTCCGCCATAACCACAACGAGCTCTGTTTCGACTAGAAAACGAAAGGCCAACTCACTCAACAATGTGATTCGCATAGGAAGTTCTCTGAGAAAGAAGACGACGGTTTCTATTTCTACATCACCTTCGACTCCTGTCGTCGCAAAAGATCGAGAAAATGATATCAACCGAAGCGATAATGGTCAGAAACCAGCAGATGAAACCGCCATAGTGACAGCCTCGAAACCCCAGAATGAAGATGAAGAACACAACGACGAAAACATCGTACCAGTCGAAACGAAAAAGACAGCATCCAATGCACCGCCCTCTGCAATATTTCCAGAACTTTCGGCCCGGGATCAAGCCACTCTGAAACAATTGAGAAGCGAGGGAAACCCAGAGGGAAAATCTCTCTTGGGTGCTTTTTGCAGCGGATTCAAAGGTCCAAAACGAAAACTTAGGGAGAGACTCGGAGGTACAGTCCACAAGAACAAAAGCAAACAAAACAACAACAACAACAACAACGCAATTGGGGAGAATTCTGAAACTCGATCAAATTCAGCTGCCGACTCATCCAATGACAAAACAGCTGCTCCCAGCGTTCAAATAATTGACGGAGAAATCGTTCTACAAGAATCCTCCGTCATGTTCCCCGCTCGACGAACTGTCCAGGAAGTAGAAGAAGAATTCCAAGATAATATTGTGGAGGAAGACGAGCAACTGAATATAGTTCAAGCATCCTATACTTCATTTATCACAAAGGGAGATCACGGCAAGACGAGAAACAAGGGGTCGTGGACGATTAAAGAGACCGAGCTCTTTTACGTTGCCCTACGGCAACTTGGAACGGATTTTGGATCAATGGAGGCTTTATTCTTTGAAAACAAACGAACTCGACGCCAACTCAAAAACAAGTATCGGAAAGAACTCATCAAAAACCCGCAGTTGGTCGAAGAACTAGCCTTGAATCCGAAATACTCAGTTGCTTTAGGTAATACTTATAATTCGTTTCCGCTGTTATTTGTGCATGATTCAAAAGTCGACTAACAATAATTCTTGCTTCTTCCTGCCTTAGATATGACTGCATTCAATCTCGAGGTCGATCCGAAACGAATTGAAGCCCACGAAAACGAGGAACCTCCTACTTATGAACCAACAGACGACGATGGCGTTGCAACAACCCCATCAGAAGTTCCTAAGAAAGAAAATGATATCTTTGAAGGAGAGGTGGTCGAAGAAGATGCTGAAGAAGAGATGCGTGCGGAGGCTTCTGCTGCTTTGAGATCGTCAGGGGGTAGTTCACTTTGGCCGACAACAGGGGAAGAACATTACGAGGCAGAAGGTGGCGATGGTTTTGGCGACGAAATGGGGGGATTTCCAGCCGAGGATGGACCGAACATGGAAGATTTTTTCCACGACGATTCTTACAACGACAACGACGACCATGAACAAGGAAGCTCAAAGGAGAAAACATCAGAATCAGCGACGGCAATTAAGCAAGACAGTTCGCAACTGGTATCTTTGGTACCGAAGAAATCCAGTTCCAAATCTCGCCGACCGAAAATTCGTCCTTCGGCGAGAAGAAAAATAAAATAAGCGTTGTGGTGTGTCGTAATATTTTGCACGAGTTGAAAAATGTATTTTGATGCCATTTGTACCAGCTTACGCAGTGCAGAACTGAATCAGAAAAGTTGTTTTGTGCCGTTTGCACCAGGAAATATGTAATCTATAGTCAAAATAATAATGAATGATGTATTTTGGAAACCAACATTTTCAACTGATTCTTTAACAGAGCGTTGTTTATGCATCGGGTTGGAAGTCGGCATCGTCATCCAGATCTTCCACAATAGCCATCGTAGGTGTAGAAAAGTTGTCATCACGTCTACTGTTCGCATTTCCGTTCTCGGGTAAATCATCGACGCTCTTTTGAATCACCAACGACGCGTCCTTCTCCTCAGGTCCGCACGATGCATTTGAGCACGTGAATACAGCTATAGAACCAAAGTTCAATCCATTTGATAGTAAATCGTGTAAGGCTAGAGCCTCACCTGTTGTTTTCGTTCTGCTTTCAGCTTGATACTTTTCGACTGCCAAAGCGTCCAAGATAGAGGGCAATATCTGAAATTCAAATTTTTGTTCTTCGCCGCAAGAAGAACACTGTGGCACGCTCCACAATACTTTTCCTGATTTCTTTTCAGGAATGGACCAAAGTGGCTTTCCACCATCCGCGTGCCTGATGACTTGTCTAGGTGCCCGTCTTTGTCGATCCTGGAAGCCTCGAAGGACCCGATCCTCCTCCGATAAGCGTTCGTCTTCTTCTGTACCACCACTGCCACTACCCGTTCCATTCGCTCCACCAAGCGCAGCAAGAATGTCTTCATCGTCTTCTTCTGCCATATATCTTGCTAACATATTACGAATTTTCTCATCGCTTTCGGACAGTCCTACATCGTCTTCATCTTCCAGGAATGATTTGGTTGATCTGGGCTCACTTTGTTTCTTTAGAAGGTAGCAATCGAATGCATTCTTTCCAGCTTCTGAGTTAGAAGATGAAGACGCGGTTGTTTTCGAAGCGGTCTTTTTAGTTGTCACAACAAGCGCACCGCCTTCATCCAACTTTTTTTCCATGGCGGCAACAGCATTTTCCAAGTTTATATCATCATCACCACCCATTCCCCAATCGTCGTCATCACTACCGCCATCATCATTATCGTCATACCAAGACGACTTCTTTGGTGCTACTGGTGCACTTGGTTTTTTTTCGCAGCTGCTAATTGGAACTCGCTTTTCAATGCATTTGAAAATGCCCTGTCCTCCTTTCGAAGAGAATCCATTCTCAAATTTGAGTTGACCAAAGCATTCTTCTTTAGGACACGAAAAAGTGCAAATGAATCGCTCAAAACAGTCGTCACCAGTTTCAGATGATTTTTTCTGCAGTCTCAGCTGTGACATGAGACACATTTTATCCCCGCACGCATCGCAACATGGTGTAAAACTTTCATCAAAACAGTGATGTCCACCGATATGAGAATCTTGCGGGGCCGTGTTGCTCTTTCGTGGTGGAGCTTGGACAGGAAGATAGAGCTCAACGGGCTCTCCGCATTCGTTTACATCTTCACCGTTGTTCCACATATTGTTTTGCTTCAATCAATTGTTCGAAGTTTATATCGAATCCAAAATCTGCAAGTTCTGGTCGTTTTGGTTTCGCATCAATAATTTTCAAGAAAATTGTGTAGTCGAGGTTTGCTCGAAGACGTACGGTACAGCACCGTAACCTTACCGGTATTCATCGAGGCGTTTTCATCATCGAATATGAGATTTCCAAAACATGATAAGTTCGGGGCATGTATCATGATGATTTCGCGTTTTTTGTGTATTAGGAAGTAGAAGTAATTTTTTATGGCTAGAGACACGCATCTGGTGTGACGGTTAGACCAGTCTTGGAACGAATAAAATTCTAATTTGGTATTTTAGTCGAAGACTGCTTGGCTACGGTAAGTAAAATGGATTCAACACAATGAAAGATCATTAATTAACTTACTTCTTTGTCTCAATATGGATTTCGTTCGAATGACTTTGATCTTTAGAGTTTGATTTTTTTGTTGACAGATCTAAGGGATGTTTTTGCCAAGCATCACTGCTGAAGTACTTTTGGCTGATGGTCTTATTTTAATAGTAGTAGTAGTTACAGTATTTTGTCCCTTGCTCTTCATCTCCAGATAGTATACACGGAGAAAATGAAATAGAGAAGTCCCAAATGATCCATTTTGAGTTTTTGCAAATCCAACACTGTTGTGACTTCTCATCATGTAAGTCAACATCATTGTCCATCTGTATCTTTACAATCAAATTCCTGAGCATAGCATTATAGCAAAAAAATACTAAGAGTAATAGGTCCATAGTTTTAGTTCATTTCTGACATTTCAATCAAAATATGTTTCAATTGATTGATAGAAGGGATCCAATTACAATTCAGTTCCACTGCAAATTGGTCTGCATAAGCACCATACCCTATCAATATCTGTGTTAGCATGCTGAAAGGAAAGCTACAATTCTTAGTACTATTGCGCAAGCAATGAATTTTTGCTCCTTCTTATCTTCTTGTTATAAAGTACCGATACAATAAAATTTTGCACGACTTCATCCCAAATTACAACTCAGTGATTGATCACTGCTACATGTAGGATAGCACGTCTCCCTTCTCAACAACTCTGAGGTACTACGAAATTCCTATCAGCTGTCCCCCCTCCGGTTTAAGAAGAAAAAAAAGCTTTTTTACGTCGATTCGACCTAAACTCTGAAAAACTCTGTAGTACAAATTTCTACGTAGTTTACTGTAGGATCAATCGTGCTCATTGAGCTCTGTTTTGACACCGTTGTCAGAGCACTGATTTTTTTCATTCTTTTCGACAACACCTTCTTGTTTCGACCCGACCATGGTGATTGCCCAAATCCTGTTGCAACAGCTCCATTGAACCATTTTTCTTGTCCAGAGCAACCCTTGCATCGAGAGTGTGTTTGAGGCCTTTTTTCTGCTGGAAAATCGACCTTCGTAGCAAAAATACCCCTTCCTTCTTTTTCGGCCGACGAGACCTTCTTCTTTGTCCGACAATTCCACCATGGCCGACTTCAATCAGAATTCCACTGCTGGCAGTCTCAAGCAAGAGATTGAGCGCCAACTGAACCACAGAACTCAAGTGGATGAAAAACCCATGCAAATTGCAGTGAAAAAGCTTGCAAATAACAAGAAATTCTTGGGGACGAAAAGTGAGAAATTGGCGCACATCAAGAAGATTGGCGATGAGATGATAATTAGATTCTTCAGACAACAAAAGAATAAAAAGCGAGTCGCCGATGATATCAAACTACTTACTAAACTGCCTCTCTTACACAGGGCCAAGACATCAAAAGAAGACGTCGCATTGGTGGTTTTCTACATTGCAGAAATTCTGTACTCGTGCGATGTCAGGGTAGGAGGGAACAAAGAAATTGGTGATTGCGTCAACCCCTTCAGAGACGCTTATGCTGCGCTAATGAGTGAGGTACGAGAGCAAATAGAAGCGAACAACAAGAATTACCTTATCAAACAGTCTCCAGAAGAATTGAGTCGGCTCTTCTTGGAAGGGGGGGGGAAACTACCAGACGATGAACTCCTTCGGACGTGCCCATTTTGCTCCCATTCGTATGTGGATGAACCCGCCACCAATGCCGCTGTAATGGATAGAAATAAAGCATTGGCAGCTGATTTCGACGCAAAAATGAGGGAATACAGGAGCAACAATGGGCATTATACGAATGCCGTTGGCGAGAGAAGCAATCGGACTCCGCCAAAGCCACAATACAAGCACGAAGTACTCCAGTGCCATTGCCATCAGATCAGATGCCTGGACGCTGCTGGGAATGGATCTTGTAGGGATTGCAACACGAATGGTTCAAAGCTCGTTGCGAATGGGAATGGGAACTGCAATTGCCAGGTCTGTTCTTGTACTTGCAATTTCGCATACAAAAAAAATGCTGTAAACTTGATTTCCGTCAACAAGGGAGCAGAGAAGATTGCTGACAAGGAAAACGTTGACACTGGCAACGCTGTTGCTGGAAAAGCAATTGGATCGATCTTTGCTGCGTCTGCAACAGAAGCGCACGCTGCTCAAGCTGCAGTTATCCATGCACGGAATGGAAAAACTGACGCTAGTGACGCGTTTCATACGGAGAATCTGTATTTCCAGGGAGCAAGCCGAAGATTGATGGTAGATCCGTCTATCAACCTCTCATCTCTGCGGGATTTTGCCGGGACTGCCGTCAATATTGCCCTCCCTGGCGGCGCTGTTTTCGATACGCGTCTCCTTGGCAAAGACAATGGTGGATTCAGGGCAAGAAACAATCGTCTCAACAAACTTGCTGTAGCTGCATCAAATGGACATGGTTCTCTTGAGATGGGGCCTCCAGCGCCAAGAAATACCACTTCGGCTGCAACAATCAGTCCGATCCCGGCGTCGACAGCTGTCGTGGCAACTCCACCGGCAGCAACGCTCCCTACCCTTGGTCCGTTCGATCCATCCAGCAGCGAGATGAAAAAGCCACCCCCCAAGAAATATCAGCATAAAATTCCGATCTCTGCAACCATGAAGACGTTTCTTTCTGTCAACGCTGCAGTGAACGGGGGGGTGAAGATGCCATCCGCAATGTCACAAGCGCAGGTGGACCAACTCCAGGAGATAATCGACGTGCCTGATGACGAGGACGACCTGTCAGTTCTATCAGTCACGTCCTTCAAACGCCAGAAGACTGATGATACTCCTGCCACAGCCATGGTGAATGAAACCATCAATAGTGTTGTTGAGTGCGCTTACAATCCAATCATCGATGTTGATTCCCCGGCGTCTCCTGACTCTGCCTTGGGCAGAGACGTTGCTCACATTATTGATCTCCCCTTCAAGAATGTGAGAAAAATTGCTCGCGGGATCCTCAAACGAAACAAGGACGCAGGTCCCGAAGACCTAAAGAGATTGTTGGACCAAGCGTACCCGTTCCCATCTTCTATCAAGAAGAAGAAGAAGAAGGCAAAGAAGGGAGGGAACTGAATGTCCCCACCCTCTGTATATTGTTGTGTCTCCACCATTGTCGATTGTCGCGTCTCCACCATTGTCGATCGATTGTCGCGTCTCCGGCTCCGGCTCCAGCTCCACCATGGTCGATTGTCGATTTTGGTTGTATTTCTTAGTGGTTGTTTAGATTTTGCTTTTGCAAGTTGCAAAAATACAAATAATGAATTAGAGTTGCTGAGCGCTTTGAGCGCTTTTCATAGTGGTAGTGGATCGATCGATCGCGTTTTGGTGTTCCGGTTTTCATGTAATATATATATATAATCGATATCCACTGCTGTAGATAAATAATGACTAAAGACAACTCTAACCTATCAGATTACAAGCACGTCGGACTTCAATCCCATCAGTTCTCCTATACATGGACGCGTCGGTCGACTTCAATCCCAGGAGTTATCCTATACATGGACGCGTCCGCCCACTTCAATCCCACCATCTGAACGTCCGCCGACTTTAATCCCACCACCTAGACGTCCAAGGTTTTCTATTGTACCTATGTTCGATATCCACCAATAAAGATGAATATAATCGATTCCCACAAGTGTTCGATACTTAGCTGTGGGAGTGACACGGGAGTGACGTGGGAGTGACACGGATGCCGTCGCTATTGGTATACAATCGAAAACCTATTACAAATAAGAAACTGGAGCAAACTGGAGCAAACTGGTGGAACAAACTGGAGCAACTCTAATTCATTATTTCTATTTTTGCAACTCTGCAAAAGCGAAATCTATCGACAATCGACCATGGTGGACACAACGGTGGAGACGCGACAATCAACAATGGTGGGGACCCGACAATACACTCAGTTCGTATATCCGACGTTCGCAAAGTAGTTTACAAACTCGGGGATTCCACGAATAATCGCATACAACTGCTGGCTCAGGTCAGCCGGGTTGGAGATATCGTACATCTTGTAGCTCAACGCCATCTCAATGGTATTGAAGACATACTCAATTGGTCCATCCACTGGATAATACGGGGCACGGAACACGAATCGGTGTCCCGCAGCTAGAATTGCACCCAGCGTCAGTGGATTGTGGTGAGCCAGCAAATTATCCATGATAAAGCACTTCCTATTCCCTGGCGTCCCTTGCGGCAGCGATTCTAGGATACTCTCGATAAACGCAGCAAAAGAGATAGCGTCGGTCCCTGTTGTATCAAATCTAACCCAGCGGCGTCCCTCGGGATCCCCACTGATTGCCATCTTGAGTGTATGATTTACACCATGACCATAGTTACCTCTCTGGCGTACTCTCCCACAAATCGACGCTTTGCCCATTCGGCGGTTGGCATTCTCCAGCTTGATTCCTGCTTCATCCACATCAATCATATCGTCCCTACGAATGTTGGCAATTCCATACGGATAATTCATTGTCCAGTATCGGAATCTCTTGTATCGATTTCGAAAAGTAAACGCTTGATTTGCTGTTGTAGAGCCCTTCTTTCTGTTAATTCCAATCGCATTTTCTGCTTCTGTAATATCCTTGAGAGAATATACCCGGGGGACAGGTAAGTAGCTACTGTAGGATCTCCAGAGGAACGCGATACACTCATACCTTGTTGCCTTTGGATAGATCTTCCGGTATACAGCAAGCAAGAACATTGGGTATCCTCGGATCCCTTCCTTCAGCTTGTTTCCAGTGTGTCTCATTCGAACATTCCTCCCTAGCGTTTGGATCCTCCTCCTGTAGCGTTTGGCAGTTCTGGAATGAGGAAGAGTCTCGATATCGTTGATTAATTTTCCTATCTCCGCATATCTCACTACAGTGTGTCTCCTCATGTCCTCAGAATAGCCATTCCCTCCATTTCTAGGGACAGGGATGTCATTTTCACCATATCTAGGCGTTTGGCGAGGAGGCTGGACCGTGTTGCTCTTCAAGGGATTGCCATTCACCATGGTGGAATCGTCGGATTGTCGGATTCTCGGATTCTCGTCGTTGTCCGCAAAATCAGAAGCAGTTCGAAAAATCGGTTCTACAAGGTCAATTTTGACAGAAAAAAGGCTCAAACACACTCTCGATGCAAGGAATGCTCTGGACAAGAAAAATGGGTTCAAAGGAGCTGTTGCAACAGGATTTGGGCAACCACCATGGTCCCGGTCGAAATGAGAAGGAGTGGTGTGTTGGTGTCAAAAAAGAAGAAGACTAGTTCCTACACTAAATTACGTTCAAATTGAGTACTAGAGAATTTTCGAAGTTTAGGTCGAATCGACGTAAAAAAGCTTTTTTTTCTTCTTAAACCGGAGGGGGGACAGCTGATAGGAATTTCGTAGTATCCTGAAGTACGGGACTGACATTGTTTTTTGTTTCGTTCTACCGTAAGATTAAGCCTTACCGTACTACGGTTACAAGTATCCGTTCAACACCATAACCTTACTCGTACCAGGGGTGATAATAGGGTAAGTAAACCTTACGGTAACCTTTCGATTTACGATACATCATACTGCTCGCACAACCCTTATTTGACCCCCAAAATCTTACTTCGTACAAGTAAGGTTAAGATTTTACGGAAACCTTACTTCGTAGTGTTTTGATTCTTGGAATCAAAAAATCAGATATCAAACTACGATACTCGACGGTAATTTTAAGGTTTACATAGTGACGCCGATTATTCTATTAGTAGTATTATTATTTCGTTGGCCTTGGCATATCAACGTGCTCGTCGAAAACACCTTACTCGTTGAGCAGTAACAGAACCAGTCCTAATATCAAAACTAAAGCTCACCTCTGTTCCAATAGCAAACACTCGACGTTATTGATGGAAAACCTCTCTCGAAGATCTGGGAATGCAGCACTCTTCGTTACTACCGTACCAGTACACGTGCATGCTGAGAATTGAAAAAATATGAAATGGGAGCCATTTAACACCAAGCACGTCGTCTCGCCGAAAATAGCTACAACGTAATCTGCCTAATGCTTTTTTGGGCGAGACCTTGCCTAAAATCAGGGCAGAACTACAAACTCCATTAGATGAGAACGAGACAGCAAGCTGGCAAACTCATGCATATCACGAAAAAGTTCAGTTGCGCAAATTCCAATGATATTCCAAAGAATAATAATGATCAATTGTTTCGTGCTTTCCGATCGACCGAAAAGGGATGCATATCGTTTCTTTTGTGTCTACCCGTTGAGTGTCATTGAATTTTTCCGAAAGCGCCAATGCTCTCATTTTTTTCCATTGAAGATATCAGTAAACTCTGATCCTTCACTTCTATGCCAAAATACCCTAAAGCATGAAAACCATCGCAGGATCGCGTGATAGAAGACTACAATCCGAGCGTGAGAGCAGTGCCAACGTGAAGAAGGGCAACGAAAAGCTGTCCGGTCCCCGAAAAGCTCGAAACGACGATAAAAGCAATTCATCCGATCGCAGAAAACAAATATACGTCAATCATCTCAGGAGAATAACAAATAGGCTTTTGAAAGAACAAGTCAAGGCCTCTGTCTTAGATGATGATTCCGCTGCGAGCGAAAGCAGCAGCAGCAGCAGCAGCAGACCATCGAAAATAACTGAAGAAACAAACAGACAGCAGCACACTACAAGTGGCGATATGCGTATGCAAATGCTGGAACCATGGGCTGAGCCACCACCACCGGATGTGCAACAACTAAACGATTCACTGACCGAGCATACCACTCTATGCAGTGCATTTGAAATGCTGTCATTCGATAATTTATGCAACGGTAACAAAGATCCTTCGCTGAAGGACGGTATGAATATCGAGGATATGAAGGTCGTTGCTTCAGTTGTTCCTCGCGAAATAAGTTTTCAAAGTCAAGACGTTCACAGTGACCATAGCTTGTTGCGGGAAGAGCTTGTGATCAAAGGGCAACGATCGAACTTTCTGAAGAAACTACTCCAGCTGAGGTCGGGCAGAGGCGACCGCTCTACTCGAGTGACAAAAGTCAAGCTTTACGTTGATCCTCCGAAACCATTGGTTAGCACCAACAGTATTGGCAACAGTACACTTACGTGGCCGACTGAATATCAAGAGGGGTTTCCGGTGGAGGAATCATAATGTTGCCCCACACAGTTTTGGGTAGGTGGTACAACAGGGTTTTGAAATGCAAGAGCCGAATAAGATAGTTTACCACAAACAATTATCCGATTGCTAGATTTGAGACGGGTTTTTTTATTTCAAACGGCATTTCGGGAAGAAGATAGCAACAACTCTAGAAAAGGTAATGAATTTAGGATTAGTCTATTGTTGAATAATACATAGTTTGAAGTCTATATCTGGATGGAGAGCCTGCTAGAATCCTAGTTTCGGCAGAAGAAAAGCACCCAGCGGTCCGTCCAAAATTAATCCCGAAACCAGTACAGCAAGTGCCACACCTAAGATATCCATAATCACTTGAATTGTAGTAGACGAGTGGGCAGGATCGATTCCTATCCTTTCTAATATCAACGGTAGGACTGCTCCGAGACAGATACTACTAAAGACGATCAAAGATAGGGCAGCAGTGACGGTGATGGCTTCCGGAAATGGAGTCTTGAAGAAGATAGTGCGGCAAAAACCTGCAGCGGAAAGGATCAAACTCAGGGTGGCTGCCATTTTGAGTTCCCGAATCAGAAATTGTCCCCTGGTTCGCTCATTTAGTGTCCCCAAGGCAATGCCTCGAATGACTAAAACGTAGAAAGAATTGCAAAGCACAAAGGAGTCATCAATCGAATGCCTCGACGAAATGAAGATTATTCCGTGTACCAACCCGTATCGGAGGGAAACGTACCTCGAACGCTAGCTTGGTTTCCTGCATTACCACCTGCCCCAACCATCATGGTCAAATAGTATATGATGACGGGATGGTTTGCCAAAAGAAGCTCGTTTCGACTCAAAATGATTCCCGAGAGCGATTGCATAATTAGAAGCCCTGTACGACAAACAAAGCAATCACATCATTGTTAGAGCATCTTACAGTTCATCGATGCCGGAAAGGAGGCAAAGAAGAGTACGACAACCATAGATCATGGTCAAAGAGGCGCCGTCGATTCAAGTGAACATACCAACTAACCAGTACGCTCGATCTCGTAGGGCTTCTCCGAATGATACGGTAGGTTCCACTGGACACTGCTCTCCATCCAAAACGTCACACCACAGCTCTTCGTCCTCAACCTGGTCCTTCTCAGGCGAAAATGACGACGACGACGACACTCCTTGGTTGTCGCTGAAGGAATCAAACAAGTGCTCTCCTTCAAACCTCTCCAGGATAATCCTCTTTTCGTTATTCTTTGCCGCAACTGCTGCACCCTCTAGTTCCCGCTCGTGCCGTTGCTCTACAAACTTCTTCAGCCGTTCGTTTTCCTCTTCCAACTGTCGAATCGAGTCCCGAAGTGACATATTCTCGGTGTACAAATTTTTGGCCTCTGCTGTCGCATTTTCCATGTTTACGGATGGATCTTCAAAATAGTCTTGCTGGCGGTTCTGGGAAGATTTTCCTAATCTGACGCGAGACACTCTGTCAGGAGATACTGATCGCGGCACATATCTACTCCTTCTGCTATTGAGCACGTTATTCGTTTGGCTCCATCCCGATACAGAATTCCCGTGAAGGAAAAATAAGAAGACAAAAAACGGAGCTGCAGATGTACCCTTCATGCTTGAGAGTCGGTGTCGCGACTCCCGAATATCAACCTTCCGATCCATGCTTGGCGATGGAATCATGGTAATTGTTGGATTGGAAAATACCGCGGGAAGACGACGGGCGACAAAAAATAATTACCCCAGAGAGAGATAATCCAGCGTCAGTGGTACTCGAGAGGGCATGAATCTCCGTCGTTTGACTGTCTATCCGCCGTTTGGTGGGTTGGTTCCTTTCCGAAACTTTGCGTCTCGTGGTGATCCAAAAAACCTGACAAAACTCTGATTTGACACGGATGGTGCAGCAGGGGAAAAGCGTTCGACCAGAGGCAACCAACCACACTCCGGAAACTGCAACTCATGGAACAACCATGATTGAAGCTGATCTTTGCTCTTTCGCAACGTCTCAGTACAAAAATCCTACAAGATACTCGTTGAAACTTTTCTACTCGGATCAGCAATTAGATTAGGAGTCAAATGGCGAGGGTCCGCGTTTCACCAGAATGGGAATGCCTTGTCTCTCTGTGAAGTCGCCAAAAAAAGAGCGCGCACGAAAACTGAAATAGCTTCTTTTATTGTTGGCAACAAGAAATCTGAGTGACATCGATGATTTTTTGAATTTCCAACTCAGAAAAATTCGTTCGAAGGCAAGGCATTCCGAAAGGATCCATGCTTACCGGTACCGTACGAAACCGTGTTGTTCGTACCGACAAACGGCATGATGCATCGCAAATTGGAGAATCACCTCTGACACGAAAACTAGAAGTACAATCGTAGTGTTGCCTACGCCTGCTCACAATTTTTCCCAATCGAAAGTAGCAAAACGATGATCCTGAAGGTTGTTCTCGCCTCTATCCTGTCGCACGCACTTGTAGTGGCGTCGTTCCAGACACAAATGCCGATCACTCACAACTCCCGCAGCGCTCGTGCGTCCGTTGTTGTTGAATCTTCCACCGAGGCGTCGTCGTATCTTTTTAGTCCCAAGGAGCGCGATGCACATTACGACGGAAACATTGCTCAGTATCTTGTCGATCTTCACAACAACAAATCCACCTTCAACTTTTGCGGAGGCATGATGTTCCAGCTCGTTCTCTCGGAAAAACTGAAAAAGCACCTCGAAGGAGTTGCAGCGGGCTCTTCTTCCGCCGAGCAACCCGTCGTTTTCGACGCGTCACACCCACGCATGCATGAAGTGTCGGATTATTCTCAATCCGCGGATGCTGACAACATTCGAATTTTCCACGGCCGAGAAATTCGTCAGGTTCCTCACGCAAATGGTGGTATGGGATTTGTTCTGCAATTGAGCCACAGTGACGAAGACGATCCAGAAGGTTGGACTAGCGAAGAAGTAAAAGGATATGATGGATGGGGTCATGATAGCGGACGGGTGTGGAGGAATGGTGACCGTCTCGAAAAGGAAGGATTTTCTGATTTTAGATCAAGGTTTGGACCCAAGTCTTTTGCGCTTCATCATCGATTCTATTTGCATTACGACAAATACGATTCTATTTGGTTATCGGCCGAAGATGGTTGCGAGGGAACTCCTGCACCGGATAGTGGCGGCATCGCCAACCGAATTGCAGCGTTGATGGGCCTCGGTGCTTGAGCCCGTGGGTTGGATGGTGTTACGATCACTTTGTT
The DNA here is from genome assembly GCA_037355855.1 of Pseudo-nitzschia pungens. Taxonomy (NCBI): domain Eukaryota; phylum Bacillariophyta; class Bacillariophyceae; order Bacillariales; family Bacillariaceae; genus Pseudo-nitzschia; species Pseudo-nitzschia pungens. The sequence goes on from CM074758.1 coordinate 2,363,910, forward strand.
GCAACGGCTTGAGATCATTTACAATTCTCGGTGAAAAAGCTCCGACAGATTGTAGCTCATGAAATCAAACAATTTAGTAGACCACACAATACACCCCTAGTATGAATGTGTATGAATGCTGATGCAATCCGATTTGCTATCATCACCGTTTGCTACGACCTTTGGATGATTGTCCCGAAACATTCACTGTCACGTACAAATCGCCATTGAGATAAACATCTGGATGATTTTCGTTGTGTTGTGTATTCCGTATGGGCCAACCTCGACCTCGTATCCTGATAGTGTTTTCGTAAAGATTGTCAGATGATGATGTATCGGATTTCATCTTTTGCTTCCGTTGCTGTTTTCGATAGCTGTATGTCTTCGGCGGAATGGCGATTTCAATGGGTTTTTCGTTCGGATCCAATGGATCCATTTTTATTTTGCATCCATTTTTGGCTTGTTTGCTGGTGATGGTTATTTCTGCATGCAAATCATTATTCTCTCGTCGATAAACAGGATGACTTTCTTCTTCAATCTCGGAATATTATTTCTATTCCTGGTTGGTGATTGATGCCAGCACTTTTAAATTTAATATTCGTCTGTCCTCCTCTTGCACCTCGTCGTAGCGATGTAACATAAGAGGCTAAAGGATCTGGTTGCGGCAAGGTCGTATGGACGACAGAAATTCCGATCACAGCAGCGAGAGTTCTACTGATTCGAATTATCGGAAGCGATACATAGCAAGACAACATGAGGGACCAATATATGCTTTTGCCTCGAATTGCTGCTTTAAACCTTGTGAAAATGTTGTCGTTTAACTCAAGGCTAACAGATTTCTTTCCTTTATAGAGATCTTGCAGCGGTACTTTCACTTTTTGTACATAAATCGACTTGAAGGAGTCTAGGGATGGGGAGGCATGTGGCATAAAAGGCGTTCTCATTCCAAACACGGGACCATTTGCTCCTGTTCTGTAGAAGAAAAAATTGTCGTTTCCCTCGAACGCCCGGAAAAATTGCTCCGCTCCCCCGGCACTGGCATAAGTATTCGCATACCGTCGGGAATATGGTTGCTGGCCATGCTGGCCTGGTACATATCTCGGACTAGGGTTCTGAATCATGTCGTATGCTTCTTGAACCTGTTTGAATTTCTTTTCGCATCTCTCTCTTTCCTTCGTGGACTTGTTGACGTTTTTGTCCGGATGATATTGGAGGCACAACTTCCTGTAGCGTTTCTGTAGCTCTTTCTGTGGCGTGCCGCGTGACACACCTAAAACAGTGTAGGGATCGAAACCTCCGCCAAGGGTTCCAGTCCACGCAGTGCACCACAATCCGAGAATGAGCAGAAGACGGCAATGTAGGCGGAATCGAAGGAAACACATTTTAGTATTCTATGTGTCGCGCAAGACACAGGGCTAGCCAAAAACTAGAATAGGCTTTTTCTGGTAGAATTTATGATCCAATAACGTGATAGAGACTTGCGCCAATGACCTGTTCACCATGGTGGTTGACATTCCCTTATCAACATCAGAATATGTTCGATCTGCAATCAACAAGACAGAGAACGACGACAACACAAAACACAACAACATGGAAAAACCAAACGGTGCAAATTGTCCATTTTCAGGGCAGGTAAGATCTTAAGTACCGTACGTAAGGTTAGGCTCTTTTTAAAATACGGTATGTTTCGTGATTCATTCTCGGTTCCATGCGCGTCTCATCGGCTTTTTGCCTTCCAACAAAACTACGAAACTACGGTAATTACCGGTACTAGATCTGTTTCGAAATGCTTTCAGAGAGCTCCATGTGGAACTCTGCAGAAAAACTTCTTTTTTGCGGAGTAGCAAAAAATACCATAGCGCGAACTATCAACGACGACCATTCATCACCTCGGAATGATGGCACGAGTCGCGTTATTTTACCCGAGCTGAAGAAAAAAGTATTACCAAACGATATCTTGATGGTGTATTCGAACAATCCGCTCTTGACATAAAGTTGATTTCATACAGCTCAAAACATCAACCGAGCACCAATGACAAATGCAACATGATTTGTGATATTATATGAAAACTCAGTCTCTCGTGACCCCAAGTCTGGGTTCAATTCTTTAGGGTATATCCCATCGGATGGCGTCAAGCTGACGACCAGCTGATTCAGCGCGTTGGAACATCGTAAGGTGAGTAACTACAAATCATGATGCCGTTGAGCACCCCCCTTTCTTTTTTGGTTTGTCTTGGATAACTTAAATGATGAGATAACATACTCCCACTACATAATCACGACGGTCTTTTGAGTTCTGGAAGCGAACGAGATGTAGCGCCTTCCAAAATGGAAGGAGTTGCATTTTCGTCGTGGATAGCGTGATATTACTGGAGTTAACACTAACACCTGAAAAAGTAATCGAATGACATTGCAAAGAAGAGCACGACACGAAATTTGGTTGACCATTCTCCAGGAATTCTCACTTGATTTCTTTTGATTTCCTTCTCCTCCTTTCTCTGACATACAACTCGAACAGTACGCAACTATTTTGGTTCACTGTGCAAACGACTCAACAGGCTCCAGAATGCAAATGCAGCGCCTTTCAAATGAAGATTAAAAATAAATTCACTAAAAATTCTGACACCTCTAATGCTAGATCGAATCAATCGATCGATGATCTGAAAGTGAACCCGATGAAAGAGAAAATCAAGTTGCGCCGAAGAAGTATCTGAAAATGTTGAACGAAAGTGTTCTCTCGTATCAATATCACAGAAAGCTCACGCCGATCTCTTTGCCTATCTTTTCAGTTCCAGAAATTTCTATGCGAGACCAGTGATATGAGTTAGCAAGTTTCGTTTATTTTATTTTTACTTCTTCGCCTTTTCCTGCTTCTTCACCTTTCGGTGATTCAGGAAAAGCCCGATTATTGATCCAAAGGCGAAGCCATAGGTTCCGCCAATGAACACAGGGATTGGCCACCGTTGCCTCTGGATCTCCATGATCCAGCACAGACAAGATGGAAAATGCAACGATAAACGCGAGCGTCATGAACAGACGACTGGTTGCCAAAATGTCAGATTGATCGAAAAACGGCAACTCTTCCAATATCTTTGAAGTTCTTTTTTCGGTCAAGTTCGTGCACAGCAATGTCGAGAGATAAAGAGCTGCGGAGAGAGAGTGCCGCCATGTAGCTATCAAATCCTGCCCGCATAATCCAAACATAACGAAGATAAACCCCGTTACTTTAATGAAACTCAGTACTTTCCACCCAGCAGTAGAAGGGTTCTTGACCGTCCACACCAAAAACAGTACGAAGACTGGTAGCACGGAAAAGATGGTGACATTGATCAATGGGAATGGCAATCCGATAATTTCTGATGGGTCCATGTGAGCCTGATTCCGAACGCAACGGAGTTGGAAGCGATACAAACAAAAATAGGAGTTAGTTCCTGAAACTTTTGTTCTTAGTTCCGAAAAAAAAAAACCAGTTGGCATGAATGTATTCCTCCGAGAGAGCCATAGATCTCGATGTTGTTTCCTAACATGTCGGTGAAAAAGAGATGGTACCCTTTGGCGTGACAAAGGACCGAAGCGACATCTAGAAGAGCACGGTGGATATCTCGCGCAAGACCGTTCTAAAGCAATTGATTCCGACCCTGCCGCTCTAGATTTTGTTCCTGATTGCGACAAACTTCGGCTACAGGTCCAATAAAATCGAACTGGTCGCAATCACTCACCATTTCATCCGCCATTTGAGTTGCTGGGTTCAGGATCATGATTTCAAACCATCCAATAAGCAAGGCAAATGCCATCGATGACGAGAAGGTTCGCATGAGACGCTTGGCCTTCTCGTCCGTGTACACGTTTGTCGCTGCTGCTGCCATGGCGATGATTCCGACTTGTAACTTAGAAAATGCGAATGGTGGTAATGTGATGACAACGTTCTATCCATCGGATACCTGGAACTCGGATTTGTGATCACCGCGAAGTTTGATTTTCAGACCGTTACTTGTTGAATTTTATTTTTTCGGCTTCATTCGAAAAAATTCAAAATGATGGCTGAGGAGGGAGGCATGCGACAATAAATTCTGCCATCTATGCCTTGGAGTAGTAGGAGTACGAGTTTTGAACGAAGATACCACGTACGAAATTCCAGTGCATTGAGCATAGCGGTACGTCTAACCGTACCGTTTGGTCATAATTTGGCGCACAGTAACGTTCGTACCTACTCCTTTGTACGGATGGTATACGGTGTTCGTACTCCTTGCTCATTGTACCAGTAAGGTTACTGGAACCACCCCTGACTGGTAAGTTACCTGGTTCTACCGGTAAACCGTAAGCCTTATCGTAAGACCTTACTGGTAATACAGCTGATTTTTGACATTGCCACTCAATCGTATTACGTAAGACTTACGTAACTTACTCTACATATTTGACTAAAAAGATTAAAAATGTAACTTAGACCAATTTTTTAGTCGAATGAGTCTCACGTAGAAATTAGTACCAGAAAGCGATGCCCAAAATCGAGGGTATTACCCTCGATTTTTATGCCGCGACTAGACGATAACGTTGCCTATAGACGTGATTAACGAATATTCAGTCCCGCATTGCGAACAACAGCTGTTTGTTTTGTCAACAAACATGTCGTCGAGACTTCGCCTTTGTTGATGTTTTAACGTTCGCAAAACGCAAAACACTTCGCTCGTTAGGGAACAAAGAGAATCTTCTGTGCCCATGCTGGCGAAAGTACAGAAAAATGATCGGAACAATACCTATTGCACCTGTAAGATTACGGTAGGTCTCACACAATTATCGATCGAAGTATTGTGCTCGTGGATCGAGATAATCTTGTTCAGATCGCTGATCGATGAAAAAAGCTGTCCAATTCCTGCTGCTAACAATCACTGCATAAAATGCATTCCAGATTCATTTCGTTTTCGAAAGAACATCCGATAGCAAAGAATACATTATTCACCCATCACCCAACTAAGGCACCATGGATTTCACCGTCGGCTTCGATATCGTCAAAGAGCCACTCAACACCCTCTACAGGCGCACTAAGATCATCTGTACAATCGGTCCGGCCAATTGGTCCGAGGAGGGCATCGGGAAACTCATAGATGCCGGCATGAACGTCGCTCGTTTCAATTTTAGTCACGGTGACCATGAACGGCATCAAAAGAGTCTTGATCTTCTTCGTGAAGTAGCAGCTTCGAAGTCGAGCAATATCGCTGGTGAGTTCCTGCCGTCGCTGTCTTCACTGCTTTTGGAGTCACCCGTTCCGTCGAGCTATATATATATATATATATGCCGTATAACGCTACTACGTATGAAAATTTTCACTCATTCTTTCATTCTCAATGACATCAATGCCAACAAAAAACTGCGTCAATCATTGAAAGTTCTTGTCGACACCACGGGTCCCGAGATTCGCACCGGTTACTTTGATAAAAGCGTGATGGACAAACTTAAGTTGGAGAGGGGCCAGGAATTGATCTTGACCGGCGATTATTCTTACACTGCCATTGACTCAACAAAAGTCGCTGTTTCTTATGACAAATTGGCCGAGGATGTCAAAGAGGGACAGCAGATCCTCATTGCAGATGGTTCGTTGGTCTTGACTGTCTCGTCTTGCGACACGGCAAACAAAGAGGTGACCTGCAGAGTTGAAAACAACGTATCTATTGGAGAACGCAAAAACGTTGGGCTTCCTGATGTGGATATCAAACTCCCAACCTTTTCGGAGAAGGATGTCGATGATATTGTAAACTTTGGTATCAAGAACAGAGTGGATTGCATCGCTGCTTCCTTGATACGTACCGGCGAGGATGTTCGCAACCTTCGCAAGCTTCTTGCCGACAACGGTGGAGAGGAGATCAAGATCATTTCCAAAATTGGAAACCAGGAGGGGATGAAAAACTATGACGAGATTATTGAAGAAACCGACGGAATCATGATTGCTCGAGGTACTGTAAGTTCACAGAAATGCATGTGGTAACCTTAATTGTGAAAACGTTCAATGGGTGCTATCTCTTTTGTGGAAACGATTTGTTTTCTCTGACTCTAATCACTGTACCTGCCCTTGCCAACAATTCCAATACCATCGATCATCGAAACCTCCCCGATCGACACTTCTGTCGTTCAACACAATTTAACAATTGATCTCGATCCCTACCACGTGGTTCCTTAAATTTCACACAAAGCTTGGAATGGATATTCCGCCAGCGAAGGTAAGAGATCAGGGAGAAGAACAGAGTTTGAATGAAACTGGAATGTTAATATCGTACAAATTTTATGTCTGTTCTCTCACGGATTTTCTCTTTCCAGCTATTTCTGGCCCAAAAGTACATGATTCGCAAGGCGAATCTTTGTGGCAAGCCTGTCATCACAGCTACCCAGATGCTTGAAAGTATGCTCAACAATCCTCGCCCTACTCGTGCCGAATGTTCCGATGTCGCCAATTCAGTTTTTGACGGCACCGATTGTGTGATGCTGTCGGGTGAAACAGCTGTAAGGTGAGTTGATAGATTGGTTTGTCACTGATCGAATATGGAATGCTGCAATTTTATCAAGCGCTCGTAGGTTGCGAATTGATGTATCAACGAAGGAAAACGCTCTCACAGTTTCTTCCTTCTTTCCATCGATTTTTTCGTACTTCTTTCTCTTGTTCTATAGTCCCTACTTCGAGCAGGCGGTTCAGATTATGAGTCGAACTGTCACGAACGCGGAACAAACTCGGGACTACGATGCATTGTATCAAGCCATGCGGCACTCGATAGTCACTGAGAAAGGACCACTCAGTAAAGGTGAAAGTGTTGCTTCAAGCGCTGTCTCTGCTGCCCTCGATACCGGGGCAAAGCTTATCGTCATCCTCAGTGATACTGGAAAATTGGCCGGATATGTTAGCAAGTTTAGACCTGCTGTGAGCTCGTTGGTTTTGACACCCGAACGCAGCCGTTGCCCGCACAGCGCATGGCTTTATGTCTGGGGTTCATTCCATTCTTGTGGATTCGTTGGAAAAAGCCGAAGAATTGATGGAAGAGACAATGTTTTTCCTCTCCAATACTGGGATGATGAACAAAGGAGACAAGATTATTTTTATGGCGGGACGAGCGGCATCCTTGAAGGAGCGTCTTATGATTGATGTCCTAGCTGAAGGCAAATCCCACGGACGATTTGCAAAAAATGATGGCTTTTTCAACAGCAAACACATTTTGATGTCCGGTACTTACGACGGAATGAAGAATTTTTGAGCAAATAGTAGTATTGAATTAAGTACAGCAGAAAATAATTGTGTTGTACAACAACACATGCTTTAATAATTTAAATACAGAACAACAAATGAAAGCAATGTGGGCACTAACAATTAAAGCGTTTCAAAAACCACTCTTGAAAGCTTCCCAGCTCTACAATGACTTCTCTCTGCTTCCTTTCTCTACAGTGTTCAAATTTGCTTCATTAAACTGTCGAGGAATTGCCACATTCCCCCCCCTAAATTCGCTTTCCTCTGAAATGATGCTGTTATGATCGTCGGCTCCCTTTTGAAGTTTATTTGCCATCGAAATCCTGCGAAATAATGCCCCTGGTTGTACATGGTTAGTCTTTACTTCTCTGAGATCTGTGCGAATTGTAGCTATCGAGAGTCTGATGCCCATAGGTCATCGGGGAAGAAATACTAGAGTGATCGCGAGAGTCATTCGAACCCTCGTGGTCTATTGACGATTCAAATCGATTGTCCTCTTCTGTAGATATGACAACGGCGGGTTCTGAAGTCAAGTAGTTGTCTTCTGCATTGACACAAACTGGTACATACGCCGCCTTGTGACAGTCCACAATCCACCTTCTGTAACGTTCTCTTTCCTCGAACGACATCCGTTCGTCCACATTCCACCCATCAAGTTCGCTTGTCTGTAACAAGGCAGCGTCATTAAAACTTTCTTCGAAAGTATCTTCGCACACGTTTTTGAAGGTCCACGTAAAAATTATTGTTATCAAACAGATCATTGAAAGAAGAAAAGCTTTTTTCAATGAAAGACTGATTGCAAGGAGAACCTTCAAGGGAGCGTCAAAAATTGAGTATAAATAAACTTGTTAGGAAAACGGGAAGATCAGCGTCGGTGAAGTGTGTGCTTCTGGCAGTTTTCCATTCATACCTGTGACACAATAACTGAAATCATCAAAATCCGATGAAGCTGAGGCCATCTCATCCCCCCTGCATCGAACGTTGGTCGATAAACAAAGATGAAAGCCCATTTCAGCAAAGGTGTGATAAATAAGAAGAATAAAGTTGAAAAAGGTGCAACCATAGGACATAGAGGCGATAATGCGACCACACATAAAAAGATAACACCAGAATTCACATAGACTCTGTATGGCATAAGGCCGCCTGGTCCCCTGAATGATTAAGACTAAAGGTAAGAGAAATCTATACATTACATAATATAGTCAAGCCACCCAGATCAAATTACAAAAACTTACCCACCAGCAGTGGCACGAGCACAGCAATCCCATTTCAATGCTGTGAACATGAAATTGTTAAACTGCAAAAAGTACATAAAAGGTAAGATTACACCGGTTTGTGTAATCATCCATGTTATCCAATAGAAGGATTGAGTTGTCGGAACAATTCTAGTCAGATCTTCTAGATATTCGGTTGCATTTCGCAAGGTCGCTTTATTGTTACTGAAAGCTGTCCAAACAATATCTCCAAGTGATTTTCCGGCGAAGACGAAAACCAGCATGAACCACCAGTAGTATATGAGTGCATGGCGCTCGGCCTCCTGAATACTGGTTGCTGCGCCATCGGAGTTGGCCAACAATTTGAATATTTGTGGGAGGACTGCAAAGAAGCCGATCATTACTCCGCTGTTTAACCAAGGTGACAAAAATTTGGCATACCAATCGATATTCGGAACGTCGGGAAAAGTCCTAACTAGAGCTTCCGGTGTGGTAGCGGAAGTGAAGAGACTGTTAAGCTGTAAGATGACGATCAAATAAGGTAACCGATGCCATGGAAAAACTCATTCACACTTACTAGAATGGATACGTCCAAATGGTGGAGAAAATAATCAGAAATGCTACGACTCTTCAGTCCATTACGATGAAAGAAAGATCGAGTTAATTTGAGTTGCGTTCAAATCTGTGGTCGAAAGGAATTCCATAAGAGCCGTAGACCATTATAAATGGCCGTTGAGTAATTTGCACTTACATTCTGAAGCGTATTCTCCTCTGATGCGGTGGGATAGTCACAGTAACTGGTCTGCAGCAGCCTCTACAGTCAAATATGTTCCATGGTACCGCGTCAGCGAGGGGTGGAATAGGAATTTTGTCGACTTCTCTCCAACCATCTAAACCGGAGCCATCACTTAAACATTGCCGTGCAGCAATAGCAGCCTGGCGTGATGTAAAGGTTACAACGGCATAAGATTCTGATTTGACGATCCCGGATAAAACGCCGCTGGGAATTACATTCTCCACTACTCTTCTAGTTGTTGTTATTGACTCATCCGAATAACCTCGTTGTTTTCGGCAAGGGACGTACCAGCTCCCAGTGTTTAATTTGCGTTTTAGAACCTGGTTTCCTAGCTTGACCATATACTGTTCAGTGCCTACAAGCTTTTCTGCCTCTTCCCACAGATTCAGACTATCTTCTGGAAGCATTTTTGTCGGTTCAATGATTCCAGTCCTTGGAACCTCTAAACACGAAGATGCCCCATCATACTCCTCTACGTCCCCATCCCGTGTAGTTGAAAGCTCTGCAGGGTGCTCATGCTGCACTTGTGAAAAGGGAGTAGTAGCTTCTTGGATATTTTTCCGAATATCATGAAGTTCGTTGACGGCATCTTCGACCTCATCGTTTGCTTCCTCCTCCAAGAGTTTTAAGGTGTCAATGGAGTCGGTCTGCACTATCACATACTCATCACATCCGTAAGGTCCACATGCAGCCGAACTTTGCAAAAGAGTTTAGACAGAGCAAAAAAATTAGAGCCATGACGACAGAACATTCCACGAAAGACTCCTATTTTTGTACCAACCTTCGAGAAAATTCTCTGTAGTATACGATCATTTGCTCGTACTCATCATCCTTTAAAAACATTTCGTTGTTCGGTTCACTAGCGCGAGCTGATTCCAAGTCCAAGTCACCTCCATTTCTCAACCTCGGTCCAGCGGTATTTAATTCGACTGAAGCGTAGCGCGGACGGCCCTCTTCTTCGCAGCCATTTTTGATCAGTTGGCTATCATCGTCGAGATTATCCGACTGTTGCTTCTCTTCCAGCTCTTTGATCCTTTGTCGGATAAATTTTAATCGCCTCACTTTACTCGCACACTCGAACCATTTCCTCCATGCCTGAGACAGTCGTTTGACGTCCGGTAAAATTGTCAAGGCCGCGATCGAACTTGTGAAACCAGGTTGATTCGGAACAATCCTATCGAAAAATTCGGTCGCCACTTTGAGCTGAAGTTCCACGGAGTTGCTTGCACAAGACAGATCATCATCAAGTTGGACGCCAGGAAGTCGAAAAAGGACAGAATACAGACCAATATTTGGAACGGTATCTCTGTATTCAGGATGGACAACGTAGACCGGTCGATTCTTTGTGTTGACGTCTTCCGGATCTGTGAGATTTTTTATGTAGTCGAGCTCCTCCTTCCGATGTTTGTAATGATCGTATTCGAGATAGTATACGCGCCTCAGGGCAAGGTTCTAAGGAATATCCGAAGATAGGCAATGTTAGAATGAAAATGACTTTCCTTTTGAGGTCTTTGATCCAGTTCGCATCCTTCGAGGGGAGAGCTCACCTGAATCCACTCTTCCCAGATCAATACTAAAGCCAATCATTCAAAAGAAAGAGATGATATTAATTATTGAATTTCTTGTTTCCATTGCGCCTATCTTGTTTCACAAGGCCCAAGCAATTGACTGCAACTTACCACAAGTGTATGTATAGATGACAAAGCTGACTAATACCGTTGTCAGCATTCTCAGGGTAATTCCAGTTGATTCGCTGAACGCATTTGCGAACAAATCTGCGCTATACCAGGTTGAGTTGCTGTAGTAAACCAATGATGGTATATGAGCAAAGGTCGTTTTCTCGAACGTCGTAACATTCGTTGTGTTTCCACAAATGTAAAGTCCTTCGTCAATACTTGGATACTGTTCAGGTACACAAACTGCGTTAAAATTGACCGGCAAAACAACGCCGACACACAACAGAGTAGCGAGGACAGAAACCTTTAAGCAGAGATTGACGAACTTTATCAGAATGATTCCATCCAAATTACAGCGAAGTTTCGGTCCGGACCATCCATCTTTACGCGTGCCTGTGCCCTCGATCCCGTCGAGCATTTCAGCATAGCTCAGTTGAAGCGCCCAGATAATCCATGAGAAACAATAAGGCTTTCTGATTTGGTTCTTAATAATCTTTTGTGTACGAGATGAGAAAAACGTCGATGCCATGGCATGGAAAAGTCGTCTCAATTTTTTAGTGCTGTGTTCGTTACTGACTTCGACGTGCTTAAATTGATCACTTCAAAACTCCGATCGCAAAAACCGGCACTTCACTCACCGCTCTAGGCCGCGCCCAAGACCGAGGAGCAAAAAGTCTATTCCATTCATGTTCCACTGCGTATCCAAAGATTGTCATGCAAACGACAAACAAGAAAACGGAAAAGCCAATTACAGGGAGCAGAGTCCGAAATTCGACGCTTTCCGTCATGCTATCTCAATCTTCGCGAATTTGCAAAGTTTTGCAACATTCGCACTAGAAGCAGGAGCGTCGTTTCGAGAGCTAGCTTTCGGTATCTCGAGTTCGGTGATACGAGCACTTGTACTTCTTATTGTGATGGCCAGCTTTCATGTGAAGTTCCATTTCTGCACAGCAGAGGCCGTTCACTTTTTCAAACCATTGGAGAATTCGAAAACGACCCGAATGCGATAGTACGGTATTGTTAAACCTTACTCATCCGGATTACTTCTACTAAGTTACTTTTTGATTGCTCTAATTAAGTAAGTTACTACCAGGCCTATTGAAGCAGATAAATGACACCAGCATATAGCTAACGGTCCCAAACGGCTGCATCTCAGTGCTCCGTATTTTGAGTCATGGTTGCGACAGTAAATACACGTAATTACCGTACATACGGCTGACAACTATCGGCTTGGTTGATGCACACAACTGCTCTACGCAATCTTGTAGATTGGAAGTGATATACCCGTTCGTACAATCATACCAACGCGCATTCCTTTTAAAATTAATTATTTTAATTACGGTAAGATCTTAACCTTGCAGTGTCTTAGAGCAGGTAAAATTTGGGGATGACGTGCTCGATAGGGGTCTGTCTGTCATTCCAATTCAGCTGCGCCCTCAAAAAATTCAAAAAGGATGAAGAAACAACTGTTTTCATTCCTCACACAACACTCTCTGCTGCATTGCAAAATTCATCAAAGTAAGTCATCACACTTCCAGCCAATCAAACCATGAGGCACAGCAGTTGACCTTCCGATTCCAGCAACGCACTGAACAAATTATCATATTTGCTAGAAATACTATCATTATTTCAAGAGTACTAGTACTAGTACTGCTGGTGGTGCAAGCTCATGCTATTAGGGCTACAAACAACATGCTAGTACTGCTAGCACTAAACTCATTACAAACAACATACATTATACTAACTTATTGTGCTAATAACAAAGCACCAATCCAACAATTATCTAGGTTGCAGGTACAATAGGAATCATTCTAAACAACACTAGTAGCACTTGAGCATTCCTCCTTGCAGAACATTTTGAGTGAGTTTCCAGTGAGTTTTTGGTGTTAATGCTATTTTTTCGATACATTTCTAGCAAACTGTAACATTTTACGGAGACGTTGCTTGTGCGCAACAGAGCAAACATCACCAGCAGTCCTTGTGACAAAAACAGAAAATGACACACACGAGGGTGAGAATTATTTGCATCGGGATGATGACCCTGCCTTACAATCCAGAGGCATGAAACGAATGTTTTGCAACGTGGCAGTTCGTTACTCTTATTCGACAGGAACTTTTGGGGAAATGACATCAACATGACGACGTCTATCACCAGTACCAAACCCACAGCAAGATTTTTCAGGCATCAATCATCAAGTGCAGTTTTTGATAGTGTGTTTGTTTTGAAACTTTTGTGTGGTCCCCTTAGGCCCCCTTAAATTATTTTATGAATTGTGATACAAATTGTTCGTACGTCTTCAAAATCCTTTTGTGGAGTTACTGAATTCGGAATTCGGAGGCATCGAGTTTGTGTGGACAATCCTGAAACGTGCTAAGTAATGAGTAATTTTCTTGCATTTGGTCGAACAACGAATTCAACAAGGAATCTTTTCAATTGACCAAAATCGATTTGCATTCGCTTCGAGTCCGCATGTTCAAAAGATTTGCTGAGAAACTGCGCTGGTTGTTCTCCCCTTCTTTCAAAAAGTAGGAAAAGGGTATCATCCGTGCGTATGACCTTGTCGTTTCTTCCCCACACACACCCCCTATGCGTTGACGTCTATACATTCCTTTTCAACTCCGCTCTTATACAAAATGTATCATTATGGCTTTGGCTGGTCGGGTCCCCCACTGCTGGCTCTTGCAGCTGCTTTGTCAGGCTTGTCGCCTCTGACTGCTTCCCGGTACTTGCTCAAATAAAGCTTGAGAGGTTCCACATACTTATCGAACCCGAGGGTAGACATTGCCCACAATAGATCATCTCCGTTTATTGTTTTTCGTTTTTCCTGTAAACACTTATCGGATGCTTCCGACGTTATAAAGCTTATAAATTCGGAAACGCATTCTTGCACTGTTTCTTTGGAATCCTTTGCGATTTTTGCGTTTTCAGGTAGTGTATTTTTCATTATCCGAGCAATGTTGGCGATGGGTAAATAGCGATCCTAGACGAGCATATTCAAAGGAGTGCGTCAGAAATGAAATCTTGAGGCCATCATCATCACATAATTTAAGAAGTCTGTTTTCAAAAACCTTGGCATTTTACACGAGGTTCCTGTTACGGCATTACCTACGCACCTGTTCTCGAATCTCTTCGTAATCGTCTCCCGGAGAAATCTTCGCGTCGGCGATCGCTTCGGCATTCGTAGGGTGTTCAGCCATCGTTTCAGGAATACTATTGTTTCTTAAGGTAGATCAGAGATAAAGGTTGCCGCCACTACGGTAGGTGATTTTGATTTGATTTATCCGTATGATGAGGTTATCTTCTGTTTACAACGAGATGAAGGTTACCGCATTGAAGCTCACACCAAGACATAATCATTTTCGCCATGATTTTTATCATGTTGATGGGATTGACGCAGATATTGTACCTAGCGCACGATACGAAACCCGTGAGACGTAATACAGTAAACCTTACCGTACGAGTAGTGTACGGTACATTTTCAATGTTGTGTGCTGTAATTCTTTCGATTGGCCGGAATCGTTCCGCGTGGAAGTTCTTATTTGGGGGGTTTTTTCCTTTCATCTCCCTTTTTCTAAGCCGTTGTCGTTTCAAAGGAAGTAAAATGCTGTTCTTGCTATGGAATGAATCCAGTTTAGAGCGGCACACTAACCTTACGCACCTCAATGACGAGGAAGGAAGTAAAACCATTCGGATCTAGTGCGTGAAAGAAGATTTTTTTCTAGTGGATACGGAGTAAACCTTACTTCTTATCAACTACCGTAGTATGATTGGTTGTTGCCACTTCTCTCCAAAATACGAAACATGACATGGTATCCAAAAGATTCTGTACTAGTTTAAAAGTAATGATGTGTTATTTTTATGACTGTACGAAAATATGCAAATTGTGATTGAATTAAATCAATTAATCCTTGACTTTCCTCCTGTGCGGAATGCAGTGCATCCCATTGGTCCCACTCCTAATAACGCCACAAAACCTAGTACATGGTAGATCTCTGCAATGATTCCAATAATGATAGTTTACTAATCATCTTCAGAATGTTTCAATCCCACTGTCCACAAACGATAATCGATCAGAGTGAGAGCTGAAATTAGTTGCCATCTAACATTCTGTATGTTCCGTCGTGATCGCATTGACGACAAATGATTCGGGGTCTGGGTACTTACATGAGTTGAAGGAATCCCAAGGGTTTTCATCGTCGACACCGAGTCGAATCCACTGAGTTACTATCTTCTTTTCGCCCACGAGAACTGGGCAACCAGAGTGTTCTGTTAATCCTTTGTCCATCACTTTCGTTTCTGGATCGATATAAGAAAAGAAGACGGCACCCCCTTTTGTTGGTTTCACATGGACTCCTGCATTTCTAAAGTTTGTGTGGCCTCCAACTTCAGGCATGGTGCTAAAAATGTCATGGCAGTATTTGAAATTTAATTTATAATCAAGATGTTTGCGATAGAATTCTGGAAGTAAGAAGATTGATCAAAAGAAACACATTTTACAGCATTCGCCCATTTAGGTTCAGAACGTACCAATACATCACCATCGTTGCCATCCTCGTTCCAAACTTGTGCGGCAGCCCTGTGCAATCTCTGTTTCGTATGAACGAAGGGAAAAAGTTAGTTTGGTTCGGAACGAGAAGCTGTGAACGATTAAAATCGACACTATTGGACTTACCCATCACAGTGTGGTGTGTACCTATCGGGTTCCGTATCGTTCATACCTCTTCCAAAGTATTGGATCGACATCAAATCTTCTTGTCCATTCTCTTTAATACCAAGCTTCAATACATGGTTTGTAAAGTCGTAAACTCTTCTTGAAAGAATGGCAATGTGATCTCCCGCATCCTCCTTGCTCCAGTCAACTTTGATCCCAGCTTGCAACGCCTTCCGATGTTCTGAAAAATGAGATCCCCCTTTTCCATCGGCAACCGTCGCTTTGTGTAGCTTTGGTGCTGCTGCTTCAGCCATTGCATTGCATTCCGCCTGACTGATAAAATCTTTGACAAACATGATCTTTGAAGCGGGTCTATCCAACAACACATCAACCGTCCGACGTCGACGATCACGGGAACTGCGCCACTGAGTCGTGCTTATGGGTTCTGTTGACTCCAATTCGGTATCGATGCATGTATAATTTTCCATCAATGCTGCCATGTCCGTTCTAATCTTGCTTTGGAAGGCAAGTTCTTCGTTTGCTTTGGACAACGATTCCGTTACTTCAGCCTCTACACATTCCATGAGATCGTCCATAGCACGTTGGATTTTATTTGCATCTGTTCCTGCATCTTGCAAACGTCTTTTCGCTCTTGTTTGACAACCTTGAACAATTTCACTTGCTTTTGATTTAGCTCGAACTTGATCATCAACGAATTCAATATCGAGACCTTCCCGAGCAGTGACGACTTTTTTCATTTGTGTTCGATGTTTTATCGGTCGTCGGAGCAAAGTGGCAATCAAATCTATTTAGGCATAACGTACGGTACGTAGCTCACGAACAACCTTCACTGCGTCTGGTAGATTTCAATAAAATTCATCGAAACTTTGACTCACCTTGGTCCTCATTTTTTGACACATAAAAAAAACCATTTCGACAGGTCTGGTCTTCTGATTTGCACACCCCAGAAGACTTTGATGGTACTTCTCGAAGCTCAAACATGTGACCTACATAAGAGTTCAATGCAAAATCTGCTCCGTTAAGAATATGGGGCTCCGACATCAGCGCAACCTCTCGGGTCTCCGGCTGTACCGAGCAACAACGAACAACAGAAATTTCTGAACATGAGATGACGCGCCGAACGTTGCAATTGATCACTATTTTTTGTCACTTTTCCATCTTTCGGCTCCCTTCAAGGTATGCACTTGTCACTCACATGAATCCAGTAGAGCTCGACCCGGGATCCAGAGTTGTTGATAATTTTGACCGCTCTGCCAGTATTATCCGCCATGGTTGCAGTCGTCACAAAAAGCAACACAAACAATGTGATAAGCTTGTGACGACACTGCCCGAAGGCAGAAGCACCGGGAAACAACTCGGGCATTGTTTCTCTTCTCCTCTGATACTTCAATACAGTGACTTCGAACTATTGCAGTGCGTGGGTGATTTCGATGAACTTCAACGGAAAACACCGATTGGTATGGTCTATCCTATTCTACCGGTAACAGGCACTTGAAACGCAGATGCTTGACGCAAGTTTCCCAGAACGAAAACTGTACGTCGCGTAGAAACTAGCAACACCACCGTGTATCGTTTTCGGGTCATGAAAATGGAAAAACCCGAGTTGTACGAATCAACGGATAACTTCGTCTAATTCTACCGTAATTAAGCGAGCCTTACGTACTGAAAAACGAAGTAAATTACTGTATTTCATTCTGTGGGCAACTTTTAAAACTGGCAACGCTAATGAATAAGGTTACCAGACATAACGTATGACCCCATTTTTAGAATCTGTACCAGTTTTTGTGTGCTTTAGTTCATCCTTAGGTTTCTACCAGTACCGTGCGGAGCACTTGGTGCTGGAAGTTTACGATTAACGATTTGCAATCAGACCAGTTTCAGTATCACACGAACACGAACTCAATCGTTCAGAAAATCACAGCGTGCCAAGTTTCGACAGATCAAAAAGTGAGTTGAGTGTCTCAGTGACAGTAGATGCCATACCCCGGGTCTACTAGTGATTTAGAAAGTAGTAGTGATATGCAAATTGTGAGAGCTATTGATTAGTCTATTGCTATTGCGCTCCGGCAGTCTCCTGTATTCGGCGATAAGGAGACTCGCCAATCGTAATCCAATCACGAACGGATTCGTGACTGTATTCCGGTGCACGGCATGCTCCTCCATGGTACTGTTACAATTGGTTACTTGTTCGATTCAATGCCATCCCTGCAATAATAGGGATGTACTCTCCTAATGTTAACCCGGTCGGTTACAAAGGGAGCAGTTTCAATAGTTACAGTTCCATTATCATGGGCCTTGAGCACCTTGTAAGGTCCTTGCCGTGGGAAGGAGAGTTTTGGAATAATGCCCTTCCTTTCCAGGGTGACATAGTCTCCTTCTTTATAGACATGGGGGATCCTCTTCTGGTTTTCCCTGATGTTGCTCTTGTGGATGCTCTTCTGCTTCCTCGCTTGGATTGCTTCCCAATCCACTGGGAAGTTCACCGGCATGAACATGTCTCGGCCAAACACCAGTTGTGCTGGGGAGTACCCCAGGGTGGTATGGATGGCGCTTCTGATAGCATATGCTGCCTTGGTGGTGAATTCCTCAAAAGGGTCCTCCTCGTGGAGGTCCCTGTTTTCCAGGTTGAAGGACAACAGACAGTCCTTTAATACCTGATGGATCCTTTCCAACACCGAGTTGGATTGTGGGTTCCAAGCCCCGCTGGGCTTTCTTTTCATCCCCATGTTCTCGCAGAGCTCTTGGAACTCTGCTTTGAACTCACTCCCGCCATCAAAGCCAATTTCCTTTGGGCGCGGATATCTTGCCAGCCAGGTACTGTCCAACAATCGTTGAGTTTCTGCTGCATTTGGGGAGTCCTTCAGGTGAGCCAGTTCAAACCATCCGGTCACTGGGTCCACCATGGTGAGGACATGGATTTGGTAGTCTTTACCATTTTTGTTGTGGACAGTTGCAGGTCCCCAGAGGTCCACATTGACCCTCTGCCATTTGGTGACCTCAGCTGCTTTTTCCGGTAGTAGTCCATACTTCTTCCGGCCACTCTTCTTAAACATCTGACACGTGTGGCAGTGCTTACAAAGGTCCTGGACGTCCTTCCGTAGGCCTTTCCAGGTGAAGACTGAGCGTATGCTCTGTTCCATTCTCTTTTCTCCGGGATGGACCAACATGCTGTGGTACCATTCCATAACTCTATCCTTGAGTTTATCGGGAATCAGGATCTTTCCTTCTTTATGGATTAGGTTGTAACCTTCCACCATTTTGGTGGTTAGCCGATTGTCTTTTTCCAGAGCATTCACGATTCCTGTGTCCTGTTGCTGGTAGAACTGAATCATGTCCGGGGCAAGTGGGAATGCACTATTGCCCTGGAATTCTTCCGGCGCTTCTCCAAGTGGGAATAGGAGTTGCCGGAGGTGCTCTTCCTCATCCGCGTAGGTGAGGGGCTTATTTGGTGGTAGCCATTCCACCGTATCTGCTGGGTCATCCGTAATATCCAGTCGTGATAGTGCATCTGCTGCATCGTTGTCTTTGCCAGCCACATGCTTGACTACCGGGTGGAACTCCTCCATGAGGAGTCTCCACCGGACCATCCTTTGGGTGGGCATCTGCTGATAGAGCAGGTTAAGGTGGTCTGTGTGAATAATCACATCTTGTCCTCGTAGGATTCCTTCGAATGCCTTCAGGCCTTCTACTATGCCCAGGAGTTCTTTTTCTCCAACAGTGTAGTTGAGCTGCGCCGAGTTCAGCTTCCGGGTGTAGAAACCAAGGGGCTTGCCATCTTGGCATACAGTTGCTCCCAGTTGCCTATCGCTGGCGTCTGAGTAGAGGTGAAATGGTTTCGTAAAGTCCGGGAATGCGAGTTTCGCTTCATCTGCGAGCATCCTCTTCGCCTCCATGAAAGCTTTCTGCTCTGCTGGACCCCAGTACCAATTCATTTTGCCCTTTTTCCCTGCTAGTTTGTTCAGAGGGGCTAGGATGTGGGAGCGGCGCTTCCACATGTCCCGGTAGAAATTTACCATTCCAAGGAACATCTTGAGTTGCTTGGTGTTCTTGGGGGCTTCCAGGCGCTTCATCGCCTCCAGCTTCTTTGGCTGGGGCTGAATGCCCTCTGTCGTTAACAGAAATCCCAGATATTCCACTTCTTTTTGCATGAAAAAGGATTTTCGTAGGTTGGCGCGAAAGCCGGCGTCATCCAGTCTTTGTAGGACTGTATCGATTTTGTCGAGGTGATCCTGCTCAGATTCTCCCTCTCGTTGAATGATCAGGATATCATCAATATAGACAAGAACGTAGTCCAGATCCCCTAGTAGGTTCATCATGACCGATTGGAAGATATCCGGCGCACAAGCAATCCCCATTGCTAGTCTCTTGTAGGCATACTTTCCCCACGGCAGAATGGTGGAGCAGATTTTCTGGCTCTCTTTGCAGATGGGGATGGTGTAGTAACCTTGGGACAAGTCCAGCGCCGTAGCTGATTTGAACTTTTGGAGCCTTTGGATTGTTTCCCCTATTCGTGGTAGTGGGAATGGTTTCCTTTGGATGGCTGCGTTCATCTTCCGAAAGTCGGTTAGGACGCGAATGTCCCCTGTCTTCTTGGGGTGACAGAAGGTAGGGGATGCCCACGGTGAGTCGTCATCGTGGGGGAGTTTTTCCAGGACTCCAATATCACAGAGCCTGGTGATCTCCTTTCGGAGTGCTTGTTCAAAGGCATGGGGTACAGAATAGTACCTCTGCCGGACCGGTTTGACCCCTGGTTGGAGTTCAATGGACACCGGTTCTATATTTTTAAGCAGACCCAATCCTCCTCCAAAGAGTGTTGGGAATTTCTTCAGTGTTTTCTTCAGCGCTTCCTTGGACGCGTCTGTAATCTCCAGGTCATTGACCATAGCATCTATATCGACTTTGGAGTAGTCGGCGTCCAGGATTTTGGCTTGTCTTTCTTCCTCTTGTTGGAGGATTGGACTTTGTGTGTTGGCAAAGAATACTGCCTCACATTTGTCCGGGTCAGAGAGTTCCCCCATTCCCTTCATGGGAATGAAGTCACCCTGCCATTCGATCGTACGGGAGCTGTATTTTATATCCAGTCCCAGTTGTGCCATTAGATCGGATCCTATGATCATGTCATAGGGTACTTCCTCATGGTGATGATATTCATCCACTTGGAAGGTCCATTTGATGGTCTTGGAGTTTGAAAATTCTATCAGCCTTAGTCCCACTGAAGCCGCAGACTTGGTTCTGAACTTGCCTCCATATGTGTTGTAGGTGACAGATCTTTGGTCTCGGTTCGTTAGTTGACTTCGGTTGACAAAGTGCCTTAGTATGATGGATTTGGAGCACCCGGAGTCGAGTAGGCCCCGGAGCATCCTCCCCCTTCCCTTGTGGTCCAATACCTCCACACAGACGTCCGCAAATCGATTGATTATGCGTGGTCCGGTGTGGATGGTATTGGCCATTCAGTTGTGGGATCCTTTCTTTTTAAAGGTCTTTCTGTACTTTCTTCTGTACTCTTTGAGTTCCCGTTCGGAGATGTCGATCTCGTCATCGGAGACTTCGTGGTCAGCTTGGGCCGTGGCCAGTACATAAGAGTACTCGTGGTTCGATAGGTTCCTTCCCCAGTGGGGTTTGGAGTGTTGCTCAGTGTCTGAGTCTTGTTCTTTAGCCACAAAGTGCTCCTTGAGCAGGTTGATGGTTTCCCGGTCGAACTTCCCCTTCTTGTGGGGACCACCGGTTAGTTTCCAGCATTTGCCGGCATGGACCTTGCCACAGGTCTTGCATAGCTGTTTGTTGCTGTTGTCCACAGGGCGCTTCTTTTTGCCAGGGGATTTCCCGTGGTGGGTTCCTCCCCCAGATGCGGCCTTGGGGGTCTTCTTGGTGACACCGGTCTGTTTTTCGAGGTCGGTGATGCGTTGTTGCATTAGTGCTTCCTTCCGGATGGTGATTTCCAGGTTTTCGAGCTTGTCGATAGTGGTGTTAAAGGAGTGGGTGTAGAGGTCCCAACTAATGTGCTCCAGTTTCTCGCGTTGGGAGTGGGTCATGTTGGCATCTAGGATTTCCTTCATTTCTCCTTGGGTGAAACTTCTTGGTGTTTCCATTTGGTCACTGCCACATTCCCAGAGGCAATCTGGGAGGTAGCTTTGGAGTTCGGCCATTCGGTTGGCCCAGGCTCTAATGCCATGTTTGAGGTCCACGCGCATGCCTCGCATGAATCGGCGGAGGACGATATACGAGCGCTTGCCGTGTTGGTCATTGCCAAAGATTTTGAGCTTGAGGGAATGCATGCATTCCTCAATGACATCCTTTCTGTACTCCTGGGATTGGTAGTACTGGATGAGTGCGCTTGCGGCCTTTTTCTTTGGGATTGGAGACTCGAGGTTGTCGGTCTCCGATTCTTTGTCCGAGCTCGCCTTGGCTGTGTCGGCTTTGTCGGCGTTTGGAGCTTGCTCCTTTGCCGTCTCCTTGGAGGCTCCCGTGGGAGTTTCGGTGGCGTCTTGCCCCATTGATAGCAGGATGTTTGCTTGGTCCCTTTGTTCGATCTCTTGGATCTTTTTCTGTACGTGTCTGGTGTGATGGACCTTATGGGTTGGTTCGGCCAAGTAGGTCCGCGCGAGCGTCCGCTGGACAAGTCCGAGTGCCTCAATAGAGAGGATTCTCTGTAGGACCTCCAATTTTTGGTCTCCGTTGAGTTTGTCATTGCCAGCAATTTTCTGGTCAAAGTCTCTCTTCCAGATAAGGAAGAGTTCTGGTCTTTCAGTACCATTGAGGACCTTCAAGTAGTCGCTGAATGCGATTCCACCTTGTTCGCTGTCTACATTCATCTTTACGGTGTTGGCGTCTTCCGGCCAGTCCTCCCGTGTGATGTTGAAAGGTTTTAGTTTGGTTCCTTTGGTCGCCATGGTGATTTAATCAGCTGTTTATTAAGTTACTTTAGTTACACTATTTCTGTTATCTTTGTTGCTTGTGTTGAAATTGAGCAAAAAGTGATTGCTCAGTTCCTCCAGTTCTTTTGCTGGATTTTTACACTGTTCTCGTGATAACTCGTGTTGTAACTGATTTTCCCCCTGGTTTGTCCAGTGGTGGGAGTTGTCTCTCTCTTTAGTTCCCGGGAATCCTGTGGTTCTCCGGAGTTGTTTCTGTTTTTATTTCGTGGGATTCGATTCCCGTGGTTCTCCGGCGTTGCTTCTCTATTAAGCGTTCACCGGGCCGGTCCCACTTCCCGTTTCCCGTGGGATTGGTGGTGTTTAGGTATTCATTATATACCTTTCCGGATATCCGTATGCTTCGGTTTTGGTTGGCATCCCCTATTCGGTCTGTCCATCCACTCAGTGTTGGTCCAATTAGTCCACTCACTGGATTATGTGTCACTTTTTCGACACTTATTTTATTATTTCTTTGTTTCTGCTGTCGACCATGGTCCTGTTTAGGTACTTAGGTGTCTCTGTTGCTGCTGTTGCTCCCTTCTTTGGGCGCCAACAGTCGCTGGGGTCGGTCTTCCTTGTGCTGCAGACACTGGATATCCTTCTCCCTGTTTTTGCTTCTCTGCGCCTCCATTTTTGGCAGTCTTTCGGTCTCGTCGGCGCCTTGGCCGATCGATCTTTTTCTGCTCATGGTCATCAGCGCTCAGCTTGATTTTAAAATCATGCCATACCCCGGGTCTACTAGTGATTTAGAAAGTAGTAGTGATATGCAAATTGTGAGAGCTATTGATTAGTCTATTGCTATTGCGCTCCGGCAGTCTCCTGTATTCGGCGATAAGGAGACTCGCCAATCGTAATCCAATCACGAACGGATTCGTGACTGTGTTCCGGTGCACGGCAGTAGATGCTAATGATTTGTTTAATATGGCACCTTGATTGAACAAATCAACATATTCTCAAAGGATGAAAGTCGGCAAAGAATCTTGTTGTACTCCTCCAAGCTCTTGATTCCCTGCTGTTTGCAAGGCTTGTTTGTATAGTGTTTACTGAAGTCTCTGTTATGCACCATCTAAGTATTAACCTTCTTACAAGAGAACATACAAAACAATGTGTCAGAAAACTCTTGAAACTTCGTGTACAACAAAAAGATGGAAATCAGTGCTTACTAGTTGTTTTGTCAGTATTGTTCGAAAGATCCATTATGACAAAGATATGACACAAAAGTCGACAAACAGAGATGGTAGGTCTTAAATTGTCATGAGACAACTGCACAGTATTCTTTTGAAGATACTTTTGATGAGTCAAGAATTATTATTATTTATTTACGACATTCTTCAGGAAAATTATTTTTTGTGAGTTTAAAAAATTGCAATGAATGAATCAAAACGTGTTTTGTTTTCGTACGGAGGGAGAGTACAGTGATACAGTACCATAGTAGGGATATCATAAGGAATACTTCCACATACGACACATAATACGTACTAAGTCTTAACTTACCGTATGATGCCAGAATTGAGCTTATTATAATATTATGTGTTGACCGGTGACTGAAGAAATCTGACCTGGGAGTGCACTGGGCGTTAATAAGTAAATGCCGATAACCAACAAGATTGTTAAGTAAGGTTAACCTTACTGAACTTCGAGAGAAGTAACATTCTTGATTAACGAGAGATACGCGGAGTGGTTCACTCTGTAGTGAGTAAACCTTACCAAACGATCTGAGGACCTTTTTTTGTTGATTGAGATTGTAACGGCTCGGTCATAGATAGAGAAAACTGATTACAACCGAGAATGGGTGTTGACAAAGAAGTTATTTCCAACGGAGATGAAACCACGTTTCCGAATGTGGGAGACCAGCTCACAATGCACTACACGGGGACATTGACGGAAAACGGAGAACAGTTTGATAGCAGTGTCTCGCGTGGGAAACCATTTATGTTTGTGATTGGCATCGGCCAAGTCATCAAGGGTTGGGATGAGGGCGTAATGAAAATGTCCCTTGGCGAAAAGGCCAAACTACAAATTTCATCGGATTATGGATATGGAGCACGTGGAGCACCAGGTGCGATTCCTCCAAACAGCGATTTAACTTTCGAGGTAGAACTCTTGGCCATCGGCAACCAGAAATCACCAAGCTATGCCGCCAGCAGCAAAAGTGGAAGCAGCTGCAATGTAATGTAGACGATCTTCCACCAAAGCATACAAGGTGCGATATCAAATGCTTTGAAACTGAAACACTGTCCAAGAATGCTTTTGTTTTGTGCTGCTGGACTGAAGTCGAAGTTCTGAGACATGAAAAACTGTCGTATCGATTATAAAGTGTATTTTGAAGATCAACATGTGGCATAAAGAAACTAGAGTTTATCTTTTATCCCGAGATAAAAAAATTTATTCATATTGCCGCGTTGACATCCCCTCTTTGAGATTTTGAGTCCGGAGAAGAAAAATATCCAGAATTTCATCAAGCTGCTCCTCGAGAGACTTATCATCGCTCGTTTGTCGCTGATTTTCTTGAACGGGTTGCGGGTCCCCAGATGACGATGACGGTATAGGATTACCATCGCCAGGGATTTTTTCAAGCTCAATTGAGGTATCCTGCAGCGAAGAATTCATCATTGAAGTATCAATTACAATCTTATTATTGTGATTGAGTGTCGGTGTGATTTTCTTCGTCTCTTTCTCGACAGTTTTTGATACTTTCCTCCTCCGTTGAAACGCGGATTTCTTAGGTGCTTTTGATTGACGTGAGGCTGGATCAAGTGCGGTCCTGCTGGCTTGCTGAGATTCGGTGACGACAGATGAAGTGCCTGTATTGCTATCTGTTTGCTCTGTTATTACTGAGCTCCCGAAAGCTTCTCCGAGGGAATGCATGTTGTACACAGAACGTTCCAGCACTTCATTCTTACTAGAAAGGTTTTTTTTAACTTGCGAATCCCTGCCCTCACAAGAAGACGAAGCCAAGCTTGACGCCGCTGCTACGTCAATTGTGAACAGCGGCTTATCCCATCGATTCCTATCATCAGGAGGTTCAAACCGAGAGATCAATTCTTGCAGCAATACCGAAGAGTAGTTCTTGTTCCATTCTTGAACGACCGATAGTCGATTCAATACCCACAGGATACCATGTTTTTCTCCCGCCGCCTTGGATATACAATGTAACTCGTATCGAAACCCTTTGATGTAGTTCAGGGAGTCCAGAATAACGAGTCGTCGACTACTATCATTGTTCCCACCACTCTTCTTCACAGCTCGATCAAATGCAGCTTTCAAAGCTCCTCGTGTTTGCTTTTCAGCCAATGAAGTTTCGTAGAGAGACTGCTTGGTAGTAGCGATATTCTGCTTTTTCTCCGCGGTTGAAGTGCCATCCCCTCCATTCTCATCGACGTCGTTATTAATGCAACCGCATTCTGTTTCTTCGTTTAAAATAACAACCTCGTCGATCGAATCGTGCAGCAAAGCTCTTTCTTTCAATAGATTGGCGACTGTAGTCTTTCCCGCAGATGGGTGACCAACTACAATCAGACAAGGCATTGATGCAGGTTTCGTAGACGCCGATTCGTTATGATGATTACTTTCCCCGGTTTCATTTCCTTATCGGTACTAGTAACTACTTCGACGATTCATTCGCTCGTAATTGGTACAGGACGAAGTAAGGTTTACGGTAGCTTTGTACCGGTACTACGGTAGATGAGAAATTCGAATCATTTTCGTGACCCGAAAACGAGTGGTAAGAGTACAACAACCGATGGGCCTTGAAAGTCAGTAAGGTTACTCCCTTATTGTACGTAAAAAATACCGCCATGAATATTCATACACGATACGCGTACGCTGAACACGTACCGGTCGGTACCGGTAAGGTTTACTTTATTCACATTTTTTTATTCATACTTTACGATAAGTTACTGATCAGTACGAACCGGGAGTGTCTTGTTGGAACGATTTATGATACAGTTTCAAGTTAGGTAATAGAAGTATGTACTACTACGAAGTAAAAGTAAGGTTGAGGGAGAGGATGTCCTCATTGTTTTGGAAAGGTTGCCTTACTCCCGTTTGATGAAACCGGTGGTCTGCGAAAACGTCTCCAACCTTTCACCCTTGCAATGCACCTGCTTACAGTTTTCGGTGATACACCCCAAACTGTAAGCAGTGGGATACTCTACCTAGCACCACCTTTCCACGCTTTCAAATTTGTAATCCTGCCAAATCTGTATGTCGTCCATAACACATGGATGTGGACCCCTATGGGTGAAGTGGTCAAAAGTACTGATTCAGGTGCAACACAGTACGCTGGATTGGCAGTTTCTGGCCAGATGCGCCAGGTACCAAAACTGTGTAGCTGTGATTCTTGCCTCCTCCTCACCCTTAATCAGATACTCATACAATCATAGAGATAATGGCATTTCCATAATTTTGAGACAAATGAGATGTAAAAATCTACAATGCAATCAGAAAAAATCAGTACAAACAGCATCTAGAACCTAAAAATTATCATGTTCTGCTAATTTGCTCAACAAACATACAACTGGGTCATAATGTCAACCAGTCTCTGTAGTGATACTATTGATAGGTGCATTATTCCCCATCCTCTGCATGAAGAATGGTCACTGAAAGGAGAACAAGAGTCGGGGGATGAGAATGTCAGAAATACATTGAATTTCACCAAAAACTCAAAAACAGAGGATATTTGAGGCAGCACTTCAGTACTTACATGTGTTAAACGCACTATGAGGCGTCTCTGTGCTGACACCGTAGCGCACCCACTGGGTAATGATTTTCTTTTCACCCTCGTACACAGGACATCCTGAGTGTTGCGTGAATCCATTGTCCGTCAGGTTTGTTTGGGGATCCATGTAGCTGAAAAAAACAGCACTTCCACTGTTTGGCTTCACGTGAACATTGGCATTCTGAAAGTTTGTAAATCCGCCCTTTTCTGGAATTGTACTACATTTTTTCCAGAAAGGAGATCGCACAGCAGAAAAGAACGAGTGTGGTGTTAACAAATGTGGCATGCGAAAAAAAGCAATAAAATATTTTTGTCACCGCAACTTCTTACCAATAGATTACCATGGTTGCCATTCTGCCACCGATCAAATGCTTTTCCCCGTTGCAGCGACCATCGCAGTGTGGGGTGTACCTATCGGGTTCGAAGTCGTGTTTTCCTCTTCCAAAGTACTGAATTGACATGAGCTTGAATGCAGGGAGAGTGGAAAAAACAGAAATGGAGAGAATCAGTAAATTTTTCGGCGTTGTATTATTTCCTAAATTCCTTCTGTTACAAAATCGAAACAGAAAGCTTACCGGTTCTTGCCCGTGATGCGTGATGTTTAAATCGAGAACGTGGTTGGTATATTCGTATACCCGTCCACTCAGGACCGAGATCAAATTGTCATTCAGGGGTAACCCATCGTCTGTGAATTTTGGTCTGATACCTGCTTGCATGGCTTTGCGATTTACGGAAATTCTTGTTCCACCCTTGCCATCAGCAGTTGACGCAATGTGTAAGTCTTCCTCTGCCTCAACTTCCATAGCGTTGCACTCCTCGGGGCTTGCAAAGTTTTCGACGACGTGAATTTTACTGGCAGCACGATGCAGCTTTTTATGCACAGTTCTTGTGACACCATCTACCGGCGACGTCCATTCCTCAGTCTCAACATCAGGACTGGATTCCAAACC
Source organism: Pseudo-nitzschia pungens (assembly GCA_037355855.1). Lineage (NCBI taxonomy): Eukaryota > Bacillariophyta > Bacillariophyceae > Bacillariales > Bacillariaceae > Pseudo-nitzschia > Pseudo-nitzschia pungens. The sequence continues at coordinate 2,392,057 of CM074758.1, forward strand.
AACATCTACACAGGTAAAGTTTTCAGCGATATTCGAAGCCTCCAATCGCAGACTTCGCTGAAACTCTACTTCATTCATTGACGCGTGGATACTAGGGGCCAACCCAACGGTCATACAATCGTGGAGTTCCGAGTGAATTTGTTTGATAGCGTCTTCATCATCGTTGTCATCCAATTCGCTCAATCTACGAGTGGCTTGTTCTTTACAGTTAGCTAAGGTATCAGTTGGATCCTTCACATCATTCAAATCGATTTGACCAATGAGCCTCTCCACTTGACGAGTCTTTGTCTCTTCTGCTTCTTCGATCACCAGACCACTCTTAATAAAAAATTCTATTGATGAAAACATTGATTGCGAGCGTTGCAGATTGCAATCGAATTTCTACGTTAGCTCGACAAGGACGACTTCGTCAAGAAACAAAATTAAGTCTTCACACGGTGTTCCGCCCTGCGTTGTTGACGTATTTGCGAAATTTCGGACCAAATTTCGGACCAACTACAAACCTCTGTTGACTCACCTTGATCGGGACTTTTTGTAACTGCAAAGTAGGCAACTTTGCATTCCTTGTCATCTTCGCTGCCGCAAAAACCCGTTTTGGGATTCTGCTCCTGCCTGACTTCAAATCGGTGCAGGAGAAAAGAGTTCACAGTGAATTCTGACCGTGGTTTGATGTTGGTTTTGATGGGGCTTGTTTTTTTCGTTTCTGGATGGACCCAATGAATCGACAAGTAATCATCGCTTTCGTTGGTAAATAGGAGGAGCGATGGCGTTGCCGACGCAGCCGTCGCCACTGTGAACGAGAACGCAAATAATGATACCAGTGTGTTGATGATTTTCATGGTGTTGTATTTAAATCAATGGTATCAACTTGTCCTTGCTAACCGTTTTCGGATGACCTCTTCAACTCTCTGATTGTAAAGGGTTGTCGAGTTGCGTTGCCGTGACAGTAGTTGATAGTGAAAGGTATCTGGTAGAGTTTGGCGACAGTGGTGTTCCGCTCGAGTCCTTCGCATTGAAAAAGGAATGAGGATAGTTGTTCCGGCAAGAAAGGAACTGACAATCATCGTACGAATAGTACGAGTACGTACGTACCCGTGGGACATAGGACTCGTGAAAATACCGTGCTTCTCCATGCTTGTAGCCGTTGATAGTGAAAAATGTTGTATGGGGAGGGTTTCTGAATGACCGTACCTTTGAAAAAGCAAGACCCTTTTTGATCGCGTTTTCACACATTCAACTAAGCTTAACTTACAGTACCCATTATTTATCCCAGTTCAAAGCCAAACAATGATAATGCTGATGGTGAGACTCCGGAAATGTGATGCCATTGGCAATCGAGTCTACGACCGAAATTTTGAAATAATAATAACAATGGTACAATCATGCTAGTACTAGCACTAGGTAACGGTACGTGAAACAAAAAATAATAATACTAATGAGGGAATCAATATTTTGAGCTTCCAACAACTCTATCAACAATTCAATATGTGAATTACTGCCATTTTTTTATGCAATGCTACTGGTAGGTGAGTGATACTAGACCATCGCTGCTGTGTTTGTGGAAGCAAGAAATCAAAAAAATGTGCCAGAGGAATCTGCACATGAAACAATACAATCTTGGATTGCATCCTCTTGAATATTCAGAGGATCAAGTTCTAATCAAAAGGAACACACTGCAACCAAACAAACTAACTGGGATAACAAAATTACATGTGGTTTCTATCAGAGTTCAATCTGACTGAGATAACTCAACATATTGTTATTTCTCTTGTTCGAAAAATCTTATCACTTACGTTGAAATATGAGATCCTGGATAGACTTTTGGTTTTTTTCTCCCTGTGTATGCCACCATGATGTCAAGAACAAAGAAATATGAATAGTCGCCTATTTCTCTTTGTTTCATAATCCATTAACAAAAAAACCTTATTCCAACAAAATCCACACCATATTCTTATTGAAAAGACTATTATTCCTTCATACCAACAAAATAAGCAAAGCCTATTGAGATGAACACCATTTTTCAGACATTCCCTGTCATGATGTCCTGCTTTCAATTGATGGCATGTATAGTAAATCTATTCAAATGGGTCGAACTTTGACCTGAACAAGATGAATTCTCTACGATATTCTGTACGACTCATTCATTTCGTATTTACGAAGTGGCATTCATTTCGTTACACATAACCTTAGGGCAAGGCAAGTGCGAAAGGCAATGTAGGATCGTATGATCCATACCATTGACCCAAGCCTACCATTGTCCAGTGCCGTAGTGAACAGAGCTGAACAGCGAGGAATGAGCAGGTACAGTAGAATGTAGAGCAGTAGGCAGAGTTGCTGAGCAAGGGTCTTTGGTACGGATATTATTCTCATTGTCTTCATAAAGAGCTAAGCCTTAAAGCTGTCTTCATGAAGGACCGACAATGGCGGTCTGAGAAAAAGTTCCCACCCATTCCCACCCTTGCGATGCACCTTTGCAACTGCTTCTAGCATGGGACTTAAGCCCTGCTACGTGCAGTCGCATATGCGATCACACTTTCTCTCTAGCAGCTTTGTTAGCCCGCCAAACCTATGTATTATAGTTAGTATATCTATACATAGGACCGCAGGTCCCATAGCTCCTAGGAGGGTTGGTCAACTAGCAACACGACACCTTCAGACCTGGTAGTTGCTGGCCAGACGAGACGGCGCCCGGGAATTGGGCGTAGCAGATTCAGTAATACGAGTAAGGTACAAGGTACACTGGGACCAATTTTCCTGTTTCATGATTCATCTACTATTTCGAGTAAGTAAGGTTATTGTACTTTCAAACTTCGAAGTAAGGTTTACATACTGAATACTGTAAAGTCTTAGTAAGTCTTACTCAGTTGCTTCTTGTATTGTTGCTGTACTACTTCAGCAAGGTTTACTACTGCAGTAACCTTCGTACTGTATTACCGGTAATTACTTCTATTATTTTTTTTGCAAGGAAAAAGAATTTCTATCGGAATCCATACCGTAGTTTCAAAATTACGATCGAAGAATGATGTTTGGTATCTTCTTCGATCGAATGACACGTCGGGAGCAAAAATTAGTTCGTTCGAAGCACGAACTTCGGTATTTCTTTGAAGTACAGAACAAACCAGTTAGATCACTTCTACTTCGTATCTCAATTTTCATGCCGCGGTATTCTGGGTTGTCGCCTCCTACTCACCTCGTGATGAGCAGAGTAAGAATTTTGCATACGCGTCTGACGGCAAATGTCAACACAAGATCTACTGTTACGATAACATACAATTGGATCAGTTGAATAAGTAAACAAAAGTGATGAACGATCTTGAGAAACGAAAGAATAGCCATTTGCGTTTTGCTGGTAGATTTCCTGCCGGTGTTGACCAACCCGTGGTGTTGAAGAAAGATGGAGTAAAGCACTTCCGCAGACTACCGAACGGTGAAGGAGAAGAAATATTATCTGTCGGACTGGCTTGTTCGGAATGTTTCTCTGGCCGAAGACTTGGCAAACTGCTGCAACCCGGACTCGAATACGAGCAAAAGGTTATGGAGAATCTCATGTCAGGAAAGCCCGCACCCCCTCTTTCTATTCATACATCTGGTGGTGTACCCGAACAACTTTCTGATTTCATCGAAGCCCTCGAGCCCCATCTTCCCTGGGACGAGACGAAAGACCTTGATTGGTGTGTTTCGTTGCAATTGGAAGGAGCGTCGGCAGTCTGGGCTGCGATTGACATGGTTTTACAAATAGAAAATAATGATCGGAAAATTGTCGCGGTTGCGAACACATCTTATCATGGTCCACCCTCAACGTCTTTCGGCTCAAAGTGTCCGCTATGGGAGAAAACCTACCAAGTCATTTACCCCGTGCCCGTTGCAGGAGAAGATGTTGACGAATCATCATACATTGACAAGTTTCAATGTTTTCTTGACCAACAAGGGAACAGAGTGGGAGTGCTTCTGATTGAACCGGTACGAAGACTTTTGATTTATATACTCTGTTAGACATGCTGTTGTTCCAACATAGGGACTTTGCAAACTAACTTTTCCGAAATCTTTGCGATCGTTGTCGATGTACATACCAGCAATGGGGATCATCTCAGGCAGCCTTCCCGTGGCCGGACAAACTTCTCAAAAAGTATGTTACAATGGCCAAAGCCAGGGGGATTCGTATTGTTTGTGATGAAATCATGTGTGGCCTTGGTCGGCACGGCAAGGGATCCTTATTTGCATCTCGCGATCTTGAACTGGATCCCGACGCCATAACGTTCGGAAAAGCTATTGGAGGTGGAGTTTACCCTATTTCTGGGGCTGTACTGAAGAAGGGACGTGATGCACTTTGCATTGCTGGTCGTACTGTAATGCAGTCACATACGTACGCTGGATCTTCTGTTCGTGCACTCATGACAGCTACTGAAGTGCTGAAAGAAATCCCCAAGTGGATCCCGTCAATTGTTAAGGTGGGTGAAGAAATGGCACACATATTTCAATACATTGCAACAATATCAGATGGTATGCTAATTACTCATGGCCAAGGCCTTATGTGGGGAGCGATGTTTAGTAGGGAAGGAAAACTAAGCGATGGAAAAGACAGAAGTCAAGCGAACGCTATTTTACGAAAAAATTGCGAAGAAGTCGGCGTTGTGCCCTACATTGTTCCATGTGGCGGATTTATGGTTACCCCGGTCCTTGACATCGATGTCGAGATGATTTACGAGATTGGTCAAAAACTGGAGCAAGTAGTGCTTAATACCATGAAAGATGTTGAATGGGTTTCGCCCTGCCAAAAAGTCCCTCGAAAGTTGGAAGTCGACGCGGCGCTGCGCAAAGAGATTCCGTCCTCAGAAAAATGCCAGGAATGTCTCCATTCTACCAAGTCGTGTACATCCTGTTCACAGTTTGTATCTTCTCCGACAAGGATTCGGTTGATTGATCCTATTAGTTGAATCATTGATTTCAGCTCATTCAATATACTCCATCATAGACTTGGTCCTACTAAATACGGTAAAGTTGAGACAACTAACTAATGAACCAATTGCTTTCAAACTTCATATTTAAGGTTTAATAATGTCACAGATATAAAACGAAGAAGTATTTTTTTTTCCAAAAACGAATTCCTGAAGAATTGGACTCACACGAGGACTTTTTCATTACATACCATTGACAATAGCATTTTGCACATCTTCTACTGTGACAAAGACCTCGTCAGGTGTGGCAGCAGGCATTCTGGAAGCAGCAGTAGGACTCATCATTTTGATCGGACTAAATGATACTTTACTCGAGTCGTCACTAAAATGCATTCTCTTTCGTAGCTCTGCCCTTACTCCATTCAGGAGCAAATCAGCTATGCGACCGTTGCGTTCCAATCTCCATTCTTCATCTGTGTTTGTGGAGATTAACTCGGCAAGATAATCCACTGTGACGCCATCTCCGGGTACCAAACCCTTTTCAGCCATTTTGCCCAGGAAAATTCGGGCCACCTGACTAGGAGAAGGATCGGCGAATTCGATACGCGTCAAGAAGTGCGTCTTGAACCCAATTTCGCTAGACAAAATGCGCTGCAACTCAAGCGCACTTCCCGTCAAGATGACGAGGGGGTTCCCAGATGGTAAGATACGAGCAATTTCACGTAGAGCGGCGCCTCCATGGTCTCGTCCACGAGGGCGGGCCGTACTTGGTAACAAAGTGTATCCCTCATTCAAAACCAACACACCACCTTTAGCTCGTTCAAGAACTTTCCGCGTCTTTGCTATGGTTCTTGCCTCACTCTTGCGATCGATCAGCTCATCTCTCCCAACACTCATAAAATTTTGTGTCTTGGTGACACCAATCTCATACAATACATCAGCAAGAATAGTGGCCACTGAAGTCTTTCCGACTCCAGGATTGCCCTCGAGTACAATATGACTAGGGTGGGCAACCTTTCCATTTTGTTCCGTCTTCACCAATTCCATCGTTCGACGCATTCCGCGAATTTGGTTTTTCACTGCCTCGAGGCCAACAAGTTTGCTTAGTGCAATTTCAACAGTATCATCGGGAGGACACAAGGCGTCTTCAATCAGTTGCGCTTCTTCTTCATTCTCGTTGCGACCTCCGTAGGTATCCTCGAGGCCTCCAAGTCCATTAGAGTGCGAATTGTCCGCGGCAGCTGCCTTTCGAACCTTTTGATCAATTTGTTTCAATGCAAAGAGCGCAAAATGAGGGAATCTGGAAAGGGACTATCGGCACAGTTCAGTCTTACAACGACAACTATGAAGGGGAAAAACTTACTTCTTCCATCATGGATTCCATCGTTCCAGCACTCTCGGGATTGATTCCAGCTGAATACAGAGCATGTGGATGTCCTTCGTAAATATCCAACAACAAGGCCAGCACTTCTTCCATTTCTTCGGTTGTCCCAGTAGTTTCACTCATGTGTCGGGCTAATTCACGTTCTGCGGCCTCGTATCGTCTCTTGGCCTTTTCCAAAATTTCGTCTTCGGTGGGCGGAACCGTCTTTCCTTGCAACAAGCTCACAACGTTTGGGCTGGCTCCGTCAGCAATGGCCAAGTCGAGTGGAGTATTGTTGTCGTTGTTCTTTTGGGTTGCGCCTTGTGGGTAAGCATTGTACAACGCCTCCACAACCTCGAGGGGAGCGTTATAATGGGCGGCATAGTGCAAAGGAAGGTTTCCATGGTTGTTCTTTTGCGCTGCCCCTTCCGGGTAGATTTTGAGCAACAGGCGTTCAACTTCAAGGGGTCCCTTCTTCCACGCGGTGAAATGAAGAGGGAGATTGCCGTAATTATTTGTAATCGATGCGGCCTCAGGGTATGCCTGAAGAAGCGCCTCTGTGATACGATACAATGCATGTATAGTTCGAAACGTTGCGATCGTGATCAAGTTTTGGGTTGGAAATCATCGAATAGGAGAAGTTAAACATCATTTGAAGGTAACAGAAAGAGTAATCTAGAAAGTGAGCGGCGATTCATAGCATTTATTCGAGCGCTCACAGGGTAGCCTACATCACAAGTAACGTGACCATCTACTAGTATCGTACTGACCTGCGACTTCAATGGGAGCCCGGAAAGAAGTAGCTGAATGCAGAGGCAAGTTTCCCCGGTCGTTACGAATCTGAGCTTCATGCTTGGTGGCAGGATCCATAGACCGGCCGATAGCGGCCTTCCACCCTTTCGCCAATTCGTGTAAGTCGATATATTCTCCAGATGCTGCCATTGTTGTTCAGACCTAAGTGTCGTTATTGGAAATTTGACGACGTAAGTATCTATCTGGCTGAATGCAAAGTTAAGTTCTTTGCAATGCAGTTACGATTGTTGTTGTTGCTGTTGCTGTTGTTGTTGTTGTTGTTGTTGCTGTTGCTGTTGTCGTTGTTGTCGTTGCTATCGGTGCTGAACTCGGAAAGGCCTGACTGAGCTAACTTACTTGTAATCGAGACGGACAATTCCAAAGATGTTTTGTGGGTTTATTCAAAAAAATCAAGGCATAACTGATGATTTCGACGTCTAACTTTTCATCCAACTCTGTTATTTACACTTCTTGCGATGCGCACGCGCGATGAGAACGTTGAACGCCAATAAGAGATAGAATTTAAAAAATCTAAGGCTTGTCTTACTCGCACAAGAACGAATGAATTGGGGCGAATTTGAGCATCCATCAGAGATCAATTTTTTGAAACGGTCGATGCACCGTTAAATCCTTCCGTTCGCATTCCCAAGACAAAAAAGGTCGTGTTGGACTTCGACCAAAAACAACACGCTTTGGACTTCAATGGCAACAAATAATCAACAGCAATATCCCCTCTTTGCCCATGCCGGACGTAGTATCAAGCTGAAAAGTATTGCGGAAGTCAAGAATATTGAAAAGTAGAATAAAACAGCATGTCGGATACGAAATTGCATGACTTTTGCAAGGGTTTTGGTGCTCTATTGAGCCGCAGCAAGGTGAGGATTATCACAGTTCTGTATTCGGTTTGAAATTTGCTCTTCATTTTTGATCACCGCTAACGCATCGTTTTTCATATTCAGCAACCATCATTTCCCGAAGAGGCAGCTCGTTTGAATGACCGCGGAAATCTTCCGCTCCACGCTGCCTGTAGCTTTCAGGCCACGGCCGATGTCGTTGAAGTCTTGTTGCGAGCCTATCCTGGAGGTGCATCTCAACCCAACGGCGTTGGAAACCTTCCTATCCACCAGGCGGCTATGTGGCAAGCTCCCGTAGAAACTGTCGAGGTATTGTTGGTGCGCCATCCCGAAGGTGCTACCGTACGTAACCAATACGGATCGTTACCGCTGCACATGGCAGCTTCGAACCGCGCACCACCTGAAGTTGTGAAACTTTTGATCGACGCGTATCCGGACGCATTGCATTTGCAAAACGATGATGGGATGACGCCCTTGGATTTGGCTATGGCTGACGAAGCCATGGTGAATGATCAGGTTGTGGCGATGCTGGAAGGTCGTCCATTGCCCCCGGAAATGACTCGTCGACAGAAAGCTGACAAATTTAACGAACAGGCCGATATGCTTGAAAGAAAACTGGCGAGTATGCGTAACAGCGGAGGCAATGCGATGAGTCCCGGTGGGTCTCGGTCCAATAGCCACTCCGTAAAATTGGCCCTTGCAGCAGTCAGGAAACTCGCAGATCGCTTTCCCCACGCACTCTACTCGGCTGGTATGGATCCGAACGAATTAGAAATTGCTTTCTCAGATCAATTGGAAAACAAGGATTCGAACAATGGAGGAGCGTTGGATGCTGAAACTATCTTGTTGGAAGCTGTTAGGAAGCGAAGCAAACCTCACAGAGATGCTCGCGGTATGACCGTCGGTCCTACGGGGCCGAGAGATCGAGTTGAAGAACTTCTGTCTTCCATCATCGGATTGGATCATATCAAAAGCCAGGTGAGTAGATGACACGATGGAATGCACCGATGTTCTATCCGCTTGAAATGTCAAACCTTTTCCAATTTGCTTCACCAAAAAACTCACTCATTTGACTATACGTTCACACACAGCTTCGTGGATTGCGTCGCACGGCTGAAATATGTGATTTGAAAGAATCGCTAATTCCACCAGGTGGTGCTCGCGGACGCAGTCACCCTCTTAATATGATTCCACCTGCGTTGGCTGAGGACACTGGGCGTCCCAGAGCCGATCACATGGTCTTTATGGGAAATCCCGGAAGTGGAAAGACCGCGGTGGCGCGTCTGCTGGCAAAGGCCTACCACGAATTGGGAATTTTGCGTAAGCCCAAGTTTTTGGAAGTGGAACGAATGGATCTTGTAGGAAGAGACAAATCAACAACTGTCATGAAAACCAAGGAGGTCATTGACGAGGCGCGTGGTGGAATCTTGTTCATTGACGAAGCTTACAATTTGGGGATCGCCTCGAAACGGAATAAACTCGATTCAGGTGTAGACTCGATTAACGAAATTATTCGTTCAATTGACGACTCTTCGAAGAAACGGGGCGACGACAATTTTCCGCTTATCATTCTGGCTGGATTCCCTGTAGAGATGAACACATTTATGGTATTCCAGGGAGATCTGCGGAAGAGATTTCCTATCACTTTCGAGTTTCCTGACTACTCATGCGTCGAATTGGCACAAATCTTTATGGATCTTGCGAATGCTAAGGGTTTCGACTTAGCAGAAGATTTGAAAGCAAGTACAATTGCAAGACTTTTGGAGGAGGAGACATCGATGCAATGGCGTGGAGAACGCAACGGACGAATTAGTGAGATGCTTCTGACCGGATGTCGGACGGAAGTAAGAAAAAGAATGAGAATCGCCCAAATGGAGGACGACGATACTTTCGATCCTCAACTTATTGTCAGATCTGACGTAGAGACGGTCATTCGATCAGACTTCAAGTAAAGATCGATTTTCAGACGGCGACCCAGACCAGAAATTTGTTGAATGTATGAAATGAAAACAGTCGCTGTTTGAGCATGGGTAATACTCAAACCGTTATATTTGAAAGAATCCGTCACAAGTTTTTCATAATTCAAGTGATCGTATGCGTGGATGTAAACTATTCATAATCAGCTAGTAAAGAGTATAAGAGAGAACATCTCTTCCATTACGTAGACTCGCTATTCATTCGACCCTTTCACCTAGCGAAGATAGACGTTTTGAAGTAGGAACAGTTGCCACCAGATGATTCTCTGCAACAAATAGTAATAATAATAATACTTTTCTACAATAATTTATTGAAGGTCGCTAAGACTTCCGTTGAAATATATCTCTCCGCGACTCGCTGAAACTCTTCTTTCGTTTGTTCTGTGAGATGCTTAGTGATGTCCGGGACAACCTTTTCTTGTTTGCATTCTTTTGAGACGGGGCGGCAGACAACAATTCCCTGACAACAGCACTTTGTGCCGACCTTGTGCCTTTCTGGTTCGCGGAGGACGAGGATACTTGTTGCTTTCATCATTCGGGATGCTTGACTCGAATATTGTCCGCGGTTGATATTGACGGTGGAATTGTTTTGTTTGGCTGCAAGAGAATTTTGGTTCGTCAACTTTCTCCGCGTCGGACCGCTATCCCTCCTTTGGATTGTCGCTGTCGCTGTTTTTGGTGCTGTTGTCGTCGGCGACGACGACGAGGATGGCATCGTCTGCGGAAGACCGTTGATTTTTCGATCCATTTCCCGAAGCGCCTTGTTTCTATCCTTCGAAGCAGATCTGCTGTTGCCGTTGTAGCTGTTGGGAGCGCGACCCCGATCCAGTTTTTGGAGTCGTTGCTTCAGGAGCCTATTTTCCTCCACCACTTTGGGATGATCGTCCAGAATCTGTTTGACTTCCGACATGGACTTGGCACGCACGCGTTCCAATTCTTTTTCGTAGCGGGACCGGCAGTCTCTGAGTTGTGCTTCCATTTTGGATGTTTCCTGTTTCGCAATTTTGTAGTCGCTCAAGAGGTCGTCTCGTTCTCTCTGGATCCGAAGATGTATCAACTGGCTTTCGTTCAATTCCAGGATTGTCGCTTCCCGTTCGCGTTCCAGGTAATCCCGTTGCGCCCTGATCGTCTTCAACTCGTCTTCCAAGCACCGGACGCGGTCGGATATTTTTCGTTTTTCGGCATATTGTTCCTTGTACTGGGCATTCTTTTGCAGGCATTGCCGCTTGAATTTCTTGGCGAGTCGGGTCAATTTCTGTATTTGTTCATCATCCTCCGGATGGTTCGTCGTTGGTGGAGAAGGCCGTTTCCCGCTGCGACAAGAAGCAGAACGAGATTGTTTGCGATGCGCAGTGTGCTGTCCACGGTGCACTTGGCATTCTTCCGTGACGCTGTGTGATCCTTCACCGTGAGGACTGACCGGCGCAGATTCTGTGAGATCTACGATACTGTCATCGGCCGCTTTTGTCGCTCTTTGTGCAACGCTCTCATCAGGTTTGTCGCCATCGTTGTCCAAAGGCGTTGTCGTTTCGGCGCCATCCTCATCCTCGCTGCCAATGTCATCATCTTCAATGGAGGACAGACTGATATCGTCCCCTCCCGCAAGACCACAATGTGCTCCACCCAACGCAGCTACATCCAGATACAGCCGAACGAAATTCTGTGTTTGGACACTGATCGTGCGAATGTCACAGCAGCCAGGAACGAGGCGAATGAACGATGTGAGTGAGTACGGACTTGAATCCCGAATCGCATCGCATCGCATTGCATCGCATCGCACACACCAAACACGAGCGGAATCGTCGCGCTTCCAAATAAATACTAATAATAAGCGAGAAGCAAAACGTCGAACGAAAACGAATCCGACTCACTTGCACGTTGGGCATTTCACGGAACCGTACACCCGCGAGGCCTGCCACATACTAAAACATTCATAGTGGAAGAGATGCCCGCAAGGAACGGCCGCCCCAATATAGTGTGGATTCTTTCCACCCCCGCTGCTCCCGGTGGCATCATTATCATTATTGCCATCCGACGATGACGATGGATCCCGATAGATGGATTCGAGGCAGATCGGGCAATTCTGAGCATCCTCCTCCGAGTCCATTGGTTTGGAATCGAAGCACGAGTGCGAGCACGAGCACGAGCACGAGCAGCACGTCGGCTCGCACACGCGGACTCAATCTTCGGGGAACGGCACAGCACGGATACGTTTGCGTTGTACCGTACCTCCGATGCTACGAGCGATCCTGGATGGCGTGGGATCCTCGGTTTGATTGCGACCGACTCCCGACTTCGAATCAAAGAACAATCACCCGCATCAACGATCGGTTGATTGATAGATAGATAGATTGATTGATTAGTGTAGGCAGCGCGTTTCACCGTGCCATTGGAATTCTGTTGGAGGAGTCGAGCACATAATTGATACAGTAATCCGTGTCTGAAGGAAAGGTCGGAACTCGGAACAAACAGTATCTCGTAATCTTACCGTTTGCCGCGGTGTCTCGTACCGTTTGCCACATGTCCGATATGTAACGTACGTGGGATAAGTAGTGGAAAAAATAATTCTTTCCCATTGCAGTTCGCGCCAAAATTTAAATACAATATTTTTCTTAACCGAGTAAACGTACACGCACGGTACGGTAAGATTACGTACCAACGTAAAAATTACTGAATGTAGGGTGCCTCATTTCTCATTAGAGTTCCACCCAACTCCATAGAGAGTACGGTAGTAGTATTTCCGGCAGGTCAAGCAATCAAGATCGTATGTGTTGATATAGTTACCAGACGCCTGCCTTCGATGTTTGACTGTGGGTTCTTGCTAGAAGTTCGCAATTTGTCCATCGGTTGATATGCAACATTTGGAAACTTTTCCAAGAAGTCTATGTTGTGCGCTGCTGAATTTGTGGTTTCTAGTACTACTACTACTACTAGTAGTAGTAGTAGTACCGGCGGTAGTAGGATTCCCTCTTGTCCTTGCCACCAGCGCTGTATTGTTTGTTGTTTGGTACTCTCGAGGGCTGCGGAGGGCCACTTCCGCGATTATGAAGTGTTTGTTTTATCTACTTGCAATGGTTGGCCTCCCTGACCTATGGATAGCAATCGAACTCAAAGTGTTGACCTAGTACAACGGTCAAAACGAAACAGAGGTCACATTTTGGACGTCGCATTTGATGCAACGGATCAACTTGCAATTTGGTCAAAGGACCAACTTGCCTTTTTTTTCGATGTCTAACGCAACGCTTGCCTTCGTCGGAAAATTAAAGTAAAATAGTCTTATATGTTGTTGTTGGTTGCAGCCATCATGATGCAAGTCACCTCAAGCAATTGAGTTCAGGAATATTTGCTATTGTTTGATGTACGGTATAAATGGTTTAGCACACGCACTGCTTGTTGTTTTCAAACACAGTTATGGATTGGGTGGGTTAGTCGGAGGCACCCGTTCTTGGCTGTTTGTTGTGGGTCTATTTTAAAAAGCGAAAATACGTATACTATGTTGTAAGTATGAACTACACGAGTTTACCGAACGTTGTGCTACAGTATCTGTTTTAAGGCGTCGCTATCGAGATCCATCAAATAAGGGACCGATTCAATCCCTCTCTTCGGTACTCGGTTTGTTTTCTTTATGAAGAATATGAAAGGGTCCAAATTGTCGTACTTATCCAAAACTTCAACTACAGCCTGCAAATGCATTAGGTAGTCGAGTTCACTCTCATGCCGACACTTGCTCGAACCAAAGGCAACGGGCAGTACGGTGCAGTAGACAGAACTCCCACCATATCCTCGTTGGAAGTCAACATCCAATGGAACGCCCCATTTCTCAACGATCAAGTCTCTCAGTTTGTATCCGTCGAAATCGATTTCTTCCTTTTCTGCTTTAACCTTCGAAGCAACAGCCGATCGGAACGACTCGAGCGACAGCGAATCTTCCGTGCCTATCGATGCAGATGTTGATTCCCTGTCGTCTTCACCAGAACTCCCCGACTCGTATTTCTGTTGGGCTCGTCGAAAGGAATCCATCGATACGTCATCGGCATTGTTATCGCTGCGATTTTCTTTCAGCGCCGCCGCTCTCTCTCTCCGTTCTTTCAACATTTTGCGTTCGGAGGGCCCGTACGTGCTGAACTCGATCACTTCCTCCCACAGGTCACCCAGCCAATTCTGACACGTCGTGATCGACGGCGTTCGAAAGCGTGGGAGCAAGTGACATCTTGATGAGAACCCCGACACGAGTCCCGTCGAAAGGATGTTCCCGATGATGAAACGCAGAATCAAGGACCGAATCAGGCTCATGTTTGGTCTAAAATCTGAATATTCAGTCTCATTGCCGATACTGTATGTTGCCGATCACAACATCAATTTCGTGTTTGTACCGGTAATTACGTCACAGAAGATCTGGTGTCTTGTGTGTTTCTGAAGCTCTCTCAAAATTTCGATCAAATTCCAAACGCAGAGCGTTTCTGTTCCCGCCGAAGCATGACGACAGTTGCAATCTTGGTGTAACAGAGTGCACGTAGTAAACTACCTATCGTAGGTATCTATAGGTACGTACACGTAGTACTAACCATCTGCATTATGGTGTCAACCGTGACGCGCAAAGCATAACACTACAGATAGACCTCCAAAGAGTTGAGATGATTTGCGATACTCCTAGTTTATTACTGTATGATTAGTTTGCTCCTCCATTCACCATTGATATTTACAGCACTCAAAAGGTCGGTCCAAGCAACCTCCACAAATCAGAAGTACAAGTTCCCGTCTTGAGGGATTCTGGAAAGAGAAGAACAACTCAGGGGTGCTGCTGTTCGCACTGCGATATCGATCGCATTTTTGTGTGTGTGACTCGCAAGCCCTACTTTTCTGGGTTGTTATTCAACTGGAGTGGCATACCAATTCAACCATTCATAATCCTGAAGAGCGCGATGAGCTCGATCACACCAGGTGGAAATAGTTCCCAAATCCATCCAGTCGTGTTGTTGCCCGGAACATTTTTGTCGAAGTTCTTCCAGAAGAAGATCTGGAATGGATTTCCAGCCAGACAAATCTTTCGGAGTACCGCTTCGCGCGTTTTCGGTCAGTATCTCCACCGCTTTGATATTGCTGTCACAAATCTCGACCATAATCTCCGAGACGGATTCATTTTGGGCGTTGTCAATCCATGATCGCAAGTTCAACTCAGGAACTCCTAACTTACTGACAATAATTCCAAACTTTTCGTCTGACACATTTGCGAGTTCTCTCCAATTATGAATTCTATGCTCTTTCATAAGTTGCGAAATCCACTTCGAGATATTCACCCTCGTGTTTGAGCCGCTAGTTGGTACCGACGTTTCTATGCATTCCCGAAGCTCATCCCTGTCAGGTTCTGATGGAGTCGATAATACCCAAGCTGCATCATTTGCTCCGTCGCCCGCTCCACTATTTTGCTGCTGCAGCCTTCGAAGCCTAGCTTCTGCCGCCTGTGCCTGTCTTGCTTTGCGTTCCTCCGCATGAAAGTCTTGAAGATGTTCCATTGCGTGCTCCACAGCTGCCACCACATTGGAAGCTCGTTCCAAGTCTACATCGTCTTCTTCCATAGCTTGTCGCTTGTTTTCCAATGCCTTTTCGGATAGTTGCTCCGCCCGGCGGCGCAAAAAGCTCCAATCCAAAGCTGGCAAAAGTTGACGATACATATCGGGGATACTACTTAGATCAGGAAAACATTTGACGCACGACCAAAGAACTCGTGGCGACAAACGAGACAAATTTTCAGGTCGGAGAGCTTCCTTGTTCGAAGCATGAATACCTTCCAAAACCGCCTGCAAGACATCTTGAGGAATACAATCTACCGTTTCGTCCACTTTTGTTTTATCCACACTTCCCTTATAAGTCACCCTTAAAAGGTCGCCTCCTCCACCACTACCGTTGCCGTCGCCCGTGAGATCGGTCATCTGGTAGGAACGAGCCTGAATGGCTGCCAAGCGAGAAAATGAGCGGGTTGTTTCATAGCTTGTTAGAACAGCATTCTTCATACCTTTTCTAAGTATAATCCCCATTTGACCTCTATCGTGTAGCGCACCCATCAAAGCCGTGGACATGTCGGTAGATTCTCCACTGCCGCCGATGTCTCCTCGACGTCGACGCATGGCTGCCTGACGACCAGTCCGGCTTGGATTGGCGACCGTAGCTCCATCGGCTAAACGACGACCGGTCCCGGCAGAAGCCGACAATCGCACAGATTTCAATTGATTCGATCGTTGCTGCGGGTTGTTGCCAGAGGAACCTGCGCCCGTCCTCGCAGCGGAACTCTTTGTGCTGCGCGCTCGTTTTTTCCCGCTTGGTGAGGTGTTATTGAGATACTCCTCTTGCGCCTTGATCATCGCAGGCATCGATTCTGTTGCTGCTTTAGATGCCGCACGTTTCGATCTGCGATTGCCACTACTGCTGCTGGTATTATTTTGATCATTGGTTACGGATTCAGTCCCACTGCGGATTTTTTTCTCGTCTCCTTTGTTATTCTTCGAGCTTTTCTTCTTGCTGGAAGAAAGTTCGACTTGAACGCGTTCCTGATTCGAGACATAGTTTGAAATTGGAGTAGAATCGTTTGATGGAATGGGTCTTGGTGGAAAGCCGCCCTTGAGACTTTCGACGGGGACACCAAATTCTTCGGAAGCTGTTTCATATAACTCCTTCGTAGATGCCGTAGAAGCAAGCGTAATCACCTTTCTTCCTTGCCTGGATTGAAGACAAATGCTTACTCTTGACGCCATTTGATTGAGTCACTGCTTTGCCAGCTTTTCTTGGTTTGAGAGTATATCTAGACCGAAGAGCTGTAGCAACTTCTGACGTGAAAGAATACGAAGTGAGAGCGATCGTTTGGATCATGGATGATGGGCCATGTTGTTCACTTCTCATTTCTCATTCGGTGCGCTCCTCAAACAGGACAAAATCATCATCTCGAGAAGTTTGAATTTTAGGAAGTCTTGATTTGAAAGAGAGAAAAAAAATAGTATACGTATCGTAAACCTTACCGGTACCGGTACAGTTTCTGCCCTACAGGAAAATGCAGTGGGGGGTGCTATGATTATTTTTTGACACATTCATCCAATATTTTTCAAAATTTGTTGGTGTCAACAGAAAAATGTTATCCTGTACTCTACTTGTTGATTCCTAATATTATCAAAGGACTTCCATCGTAGCATAGCATAGTTATGCGATTGATTGCATCTTGCTTTGCACCTCGATGCAATGGCGATGATTACTTTTTGTGAAAAAAGAAGTCTGAAATTTTCCTCTTTTTCACACCAGAAGAAGGATGCGACTGCGCCTTTGGTTGGTTGAGATCGTCACCGTGGCTTCTGGTAGGCTTTGTTTCTGATGATAAAATATGATCCATGGCATCTTGAAGATTACCATTGCACTTCTCGATAACGGTCTTTGCCCGCTGCCTGTCAAAACCCATGCTTGTGATCAAATTGATTTCATCGTTGTAGGAAGGCTGATTGAGATCCAGTGGATCATGCAAGCAACTCGAGTACTTTGAACTCTGTGGTTGAACAACACCCACTACTTCGATTTCATCGCAATCGTCTTCTTGCACTTCGATGTTCTTCAGTGCCTTGGGTTGCGTTTTAACTTCGCCAAGAAAACGAGCCTTTATCTCAGCGGGCGGTGCCCCCGACGCCAGTTTTTCATCTGCATTAGACCCTGAAATCTTATTTGTCGATACAGAACCAATCGCAGCAGAAGATTTGCAGTTTTGCTCGTTGGTAATGTTCGTGGTGATTGGTGCAGCCACACTCTTTTTTGTCATGCAGCGAAAAAATGCCTGCTTAGCTCGCGTGGAGTCCAACAAATTGCGAAAGCGGCCTTCGATCTTGCGTTTGTCGTTTTCATCCGAGTAGACGGTAGGAATGATCTTGCGAGGTTTCAAATATTGTACAAACGAGACTAATTCGGGATAGGTGGAGTGCTCCGAGTAACTAACTAGTCGCACTTCCACATGCAATATTTTCGATGAGGAAAGCATAACTTTCTTCGTGCTGATGGCGTTTTTCTTGTTCCAATTACTTGAATTAGCCCAACCCGTGGGAATGAAAGCTACCACCCTGTCATAGTCCGTACGCAAATTGGTCGAGCTCGTCGATTCTTCTTCACTCTTATCGTTACACGTACTTTTGGACTCCAAGAATGGAATGTTTTCCACGTACTTTGCAATCTTTTGAAATTCCGGCTGAAAATATGGAAACATTTCTCCTGCCAAACCCATTGGAATAACGTGGAGATCGCTTGACGACGGATCGCGAGTGCATCTTTCCAAGATCTTTGTATGTTGCTCGTGTACAAACGACGAATTTTCTTGAATACATTGCAGCATCCTCCATTTCTTCTCACTAACATATATTTGTTGTTTACTTCTTTTTGAAGCTTCGTAAAGGACTTTTTCTTTCCCGATCGAATAGCATGAAAGTAGCACCAAGGATTTCTCAGAATTCCTTTCTGACAGCAACTCTTGTGCCTGGTGTGCAATTGAATCGACGGCCTCTTCTTGAGTGATGAAATCGTGCTTTGGGTGGCAGTAAGTCGTGTCCAGATAGATTAAATCAAGCTTTCGTTCCTTGATGGATTTGGTCAACAAAGGATACGATTGGAATTTTGTGCTACAGTAGCGCATGTCTCCGGTGTGAAGGTGCGTCGTCTTACCGTCTGGCAACTCAATCAAAACGATGCAAGCACCAGGGCAGTGATTTGCGTCGTAAAAAGTTATATTCGCGTACTCTTGAGGCTCATCATGCATGTCGTTTTGGTCCGATGGCTGGTTTCGAATAATTGGGTGTCGAAAGGTGGTACCATATTCATGTTCTACCACAAACTTTCCAGGAACATCGTGCACGTTGACGAGTAATCTGGCAGTGACGGGAGTGCAATGAATTTTCGCCGGCCCTCTATATTTGCCCTCTCTTGGCAACTGCTGATAATGGTCACCGTGATAGTGCGACAAGACAAACGTTGCATTTGGATTTCTGGTGTGATCGCGAAGAAAATGGCCTCGGAATGCATCCACAAAGAGTCCTGGGCAATCTGACACTTGATGACAGCAATCGGCCGAATTCATTGTGTGTCACGACAACAATTCATCGATGGTCTCCAGTGGAGAGGTATCGACTTCGGATTGATGCGTGCGTAAGTGATGCTCCTTGATCTTTTCCCCAAAAAATCTGCCTGATCTACGAAAGCACGGTCCACATTTCCCGTACATCACTAGTTTTTGAGAAAAGATGTCGACAGCTGATCAAATGCGTTTTCAAATTATCAGCAGCGATTTCTCATATCCCATCGTCGTGTAGTCCGATACTGTCATCAAGAATGCGAGGATGCTCGATTGGTTCTGGTACGTATCATTGTCGGTTGTCGGTTCGTATGAAAGTTTGGATTTCATTTTCGATGAATCATCAACTCGACGCGCCCCCTAACTTGCGCCTTCCCTTCCCCCACGTAAATACCGTAGTGCTTCCACATCTTATCGAATGCACGACTGGTTGCGAATTCAGTTTCTCGCCACAAATTCATGACAGAAAAAAAAATGATCACAATTCGTTCATATTCTTCTTGCTGAACAAAGGAAACACACGAATATGGCAGTGTGGAATACAGAACAGTAACCTTACACAACGCTCGCGACAGAATTGAGCCATCTGCATAGCTTTGCTCCCTAGTATGGCTTACGTTGGTCGCACAACAATGGAAAAACTGGAAAAACTGTTGTCTATATTTTGTCTTTTGTACCCATCATATATATCTTTGTTGGCACTTTTGATTTTTGAATTACCTCATCAGTGCTCATTAAAACAAGTAGAGATAGTGGTGCCATGGAGATAGATTTTTCAACTTCATCTCCTAGGTAGGCATAGCACATGCACACTAATCTGCACACTTTTCTCATTGCCATTTAGTGCAATTTATCTGGATTCTTCCTATCGTGCTATGTTTTGGATTAGGAGCATCATACATGTGACTTGGATTTCTGCAGAGGCTACAGTTGTAGACTCAAGTGGGACGAAACTAGTAATCAATAGCTATGGCACTTCATGCCAACGAATAAAACAAGAACATCTCATAGAGACGAAAATTTAATCTAAATGGAATGATGTTTCAGACCTAGACAGATACTTGGATCAAATGGCTTGGAATGAATACCTTTGTCAATAGGTTTACATCATTAAACGCCTGTTATCCGCACCACTGCCTGCTTCGACGACAAGGAAAATCCAAGATATTCGTACTTCCACCCAAAGCGTTTACAGCACTCCCTCCAAGCCCTAAATTCATCCTGCCTCCAAGTGGGGTGACAAATATATTCGTCAAAGACAAGGATAGTGCCAACAACAATTCTACCATGCAATGCTTCAAGAACATCAAGGGTACTTGTGTACAAGTCACAATCAACATTGGCATAAGCAACGTATGCATCGTCACCAAGATTTTTTAGAAACGGAGCGAGAGTCTCACTGAAGAGCCCTTTGTAGAAATACACATTTTCTGCAATCGATGGCATGATACCCCCGGTAGAATAAGATCCTGCTGGCTCTGATCCCCATGCTTGCGGAAGCCCAGTACTTTAATTTCACGAAAACAAAAAGAAATTGACAAGAATGAGAGGAAAAGGTGGGATGCATATGGAGCATTTTGGCAACAATACACGGACAGCCAAAGTACTTGAAACTTACAAGGTATCAAACCCATGCATTTCAATGTCGAGGGGTAGAATCTCCTGGGTCATTCTCATGGACTTTCCCGATCCGACACCAAATTCGAGGACCAGTCCATGCGCCTTGTTCTTGCGTTGGTGTTCGATGAGAGGCATGGCGGCACCAAGTGCAAGTTTCAGCATGTCACGGGTTCCTCGATGCAGATTTAGTAGAACTGGGTCAGTGTTCCGAGTGTGCCACCTGAAAATATCGTTAGATACAACGTCTACAAATGCATGGTTTTTTCTTGGGAAAAACTCTGATGACGAACACCGTTTGAGTTTCCATCTTTTCTGGTAGCTGGATCTAAGTTACACTTACCTAACGTATCCCCACGAATCACTCAAACACGACGTAACTGCTTCAGACCGTTGTATCGACTCCAAGATCTGTTCAGCTTCTTCCGTTTTGCCCAATCGTTCCAACGCCACACCCATATAGAACAAAACCAATGTTTTATTGGATTCCCTCAATGTTGCTCGGTAGGCCTCTACGGCCTGTTCAAGGTGGTCTAAATTCTTGCCGTTGCCTCCTGTTGCTTCAAGGGACGTCCCAATGCCCTTGAAAGACTCTGGCGACGGAAAAGGATCGATTTCCACAGCCATTCTGCAATGTGGACGTTTGGCGAGTATTGCCAAAAAAAAGGTCAAGAAAGTCAATACGGATGACAGGATATTTCTACGTTAGTATCCATCTCTGGCTCACTTTTATAAGCGTTCCGTTCGGTTCCTGCGGTCAGAACTGGGTTTCAAATCGTTCTCGCTCATTTTCGAACCCCAACTTACGTGTACAGTCGAACTGCAGCATTTGCATCACTCAGTGCGTCCGCATTCAAAAATCCCAACCTTACAAGAGTATACGAAAGAACCGCTTGGCAATCCTCCTTTGAGAGATCTGTGACGTGTTCAAAATTTTCAGGCAGCTCAAGAAAACACTGAAAAAGTGTTGCTGCCTCATGAAACTGCACCACTTGCTAGTCTGGGTTGACCAGACTTCTCGAGCTGCGTTCCTCTTCGAAACGCTCGATCAGCCTCTCCAATGACTGCATTCCAGGCAACGGGTTCATCAACCAGTTGAGCCAGTGAAGATAACGACAGTGGTGGACGCCGATCATTTCTTCGAAAAAAAGTTGTTGCTTCTTCTATCCGTCCTTGTATCATCAATCGTAAAGGCGTTTATTGACAAAGCGGCGAACAGACTCCACACAAAAGCCAAGTGGTACTTCATTGTTTTCATTGTCATCATCTGCCAAGAATATTCTACCACCGTTTGATCAACTTCAATTTGTTAAAAAAAAAGCATACACCAAGACGAGAACGCGGATGCAACTTCGATGGTTTCTCGTCTATTCATACCGACTGACCCTGTCCGGATGAAACGAACCAAGTACGAAGTAGATCGAACGGTTGATTGAATGAACAATTCACAGCTCTTGAGAGATTGAGTGAGGAGCAAGATCATGCTCTTACTTCTACTCGTACGGTACACGTGCCGGTAAACCTTACCGTTCGAAAGACGTGCGAGTGATTGGGGCCTGATGGCATCCTTTTATTTTTTTAGATGGTTGTTGAATTGAATATTCCATCGTTTTACGTTGATGCCATCAAAAAGTGACGTACCAGTACCAGGTACTAGACGTACTCACTTCTTATATTATGAGTATCTATAAATCATATATTCAAACTCAATCATCATTGGCGGGAAGCGGGAACGAAAACTTGTTTGACCGATACGGTATTATTTATCCAGGGCAAAACCCATACGAGTTTCGTCCGTTGCCTCTAAAATTCGAAGTAGAATTCGTAATGCGTGATGGTCGGCCAACATTCCTCTCACGTTTCGACTCAACAAGGCACCATCAGTAATAAATGAAAGCATAAACGTAACCGAGAAGAAGAAAAAACAGCGAAGAGCAACAGGCTGGAGAATGCACGACTAATAGCCGTTGTCAGCAAGGGCGTTATCTTTCTGGTTCATCATGTCCGTCATCTTCAGGTGCGCCGACAGGGTTTCCATCGTTAGCACCGAACATTACAGAATCCTTTATTGAGGCTGAGAAGGCAGAGTTGGAACATGAATTTGACGCCGAAGCAGCATTCACCCTCAATTTGACCATTATTGCATGCCTCTTGCTGGCATATGTCATCAAGAGGTTCAGAATCTACAGTCTCCCCGAATCCGCAGGAGCGCTACTTGTGGGTGTAATCGTAGGCGGCATGGCTCGTTTGGCGGTCGGCGTTCAGAGACTCGATTTATTTGAATTCCAGCCCGAGGTATTCTTTTTCGTCTTGTTACCTCCAATTATATTCGAGGCTGGCTATTCGTTGGATCGCAAGGGATTCTTTGAAAATATCGGTGCCATCACCCTCTTTGCTATGTTTGGGACATTCATCAGCACATTTGTGGTTGGATATTTGTGTTTCTATGCCGCTCAGCTTGGATTGGTCAACATTGATGATGAGAGTCCCATGGAAGCCCTGATCTTTGGAGCGTTGATATCTTCCGTCGATCCCGTTGCAACCTTGTCCATTATGGGCAACGAAGAACTCAACGTTGATCCTCTATTGTATTCGCTGGTATTTGGAGAGTCGGTTTTGAACGATGCAGTAGCCATCAGCTTGTTCAAGACATTTTTCCGCTTCTACAATCCAGAAATCCCTGATACGGACGTATCTTACGTCGCGATCATTCTTTCATTCATCTTTGTCAGTGGTTGCAGTATACTTGTGGGCGTGGGGATTGGTCTGTGTGCGAGTTGGTTGTTCAGACACACCGATCTGAAGCTCTATCCAAATCTAGAGACGAGTTTGCTTATGTGTTTTTGTTACCTATGTTATGCTGTTGCCGAAGCAGTTGGAATGAGCGGCATCATGGCATTGTTTTCTCAGGGGGTTTGTCTCAGTCATTACAACGCTTACAATCTTAGTATGGTTGCTCATGTTGCGAGTGAACAGATCTTCTCTACTTTTGCCACGTAAGATTGTGCAATCGATTCGGGTATGGTTCGTCAGTTATCAAGTCTCTTACGTGTAAATTTTCAACCTTTTGACTTCATTTCATCTGCAACCCAACAGCCTCACGGAAACAATTGTCTTCATTTACATGGGAATGGGAGTATTTACCGGAGGACTCAAGAATTTTTCGCTGTCTTTAACAATAGTTGCCTTTGTCAGCTGCTTGATCGCACGCGCTATTAACATCTTTCCATTGAGTTTTCTTGCGAATGTGTGTCGCGAAAGGTCGAATAAAATCACGGGCAAGATGCAAGTTGTTCTGTGGTTTGCCGGACTTCGTGGAGCGGTCGCCTTCGCGTTGTCAGAGAATATGGTACGTACAATACAAAATCAATACTTTACCGTTGTGAGAATTCAATACTGTATTTGTGGTGGAGTTCGTGTGAAAGATCGTATTCTCGTAAAACACAAACTCATTTGAAGTGTGATCTGTGCATTGCCAAGCCTGGACCGCACAAAGACGTCTATCAAACTTCGACCTTGACTATTTGCATCATTACAACTGTGTTCTGTGGAGGATTCACAGAGCGTATGTTGACTTTCTTTGGAATGAGAGAAGAGCCCACGCCAATGCTTAGTTGCAGTGGAGATTCCGAAGAGGACAACTTGCATCTCAATTCTTTGACGTATAAACCACCCGTCGCAAAACCACGCGAAACCCCCTTCTTGGAACGAAGGAGGCGACTAAAGGAGGGAATCAAGGGTGTTTGGTATAGATTTGATGAAAGAATCCTGAAACCGCATTTTGGTGGTGAACAAATACTGAAACCTGTCAAAGCCATGCAGGAGAGTCAAAGCCATGATTACTCTCATGATTCTTTCCCTCACAATGTTGCAAAGAGCAATGGGACTTACTGGTCATCCCAAAATAGAGGGATTTATGAAATGGGGAAAATCAACGGAGAGACTGGACGAACAGAAAGTCAAATAGAACCTCCTGAGGAAGAAATGATATCGTTGACGGCAGTCCTCGACACGGAACTGGAGGAAGAAGATTTTATTGCCTGAACGGTGAAAAGGTTGTTGATACTTACAGCATCGATATAAATCGTTTGATCAATGTGCTGTGTGATAGCATCAAGAATTGCATCCACAAAAAATCTCGCTCTTCGGAAACGACAGTCAGCCCTCCAACGAAACTAAGGAAAGCGCACCAAACGCATCGCTTCAACGGTGTTGCCAAGAGACATTTTTCTTGAGGAAATCATAGGATTTACTTTGTTTGAGAAAATCTGAATTGCTTTCTGTGTGCCACTGTCCATCTCCCACGTCAGAAACCACGATTATGACAGAGATTCTTCCTGCAGTTGCCCACTATGAACACCAATACACATTTTTGGCATTGATGCAATATGATCAGGAGACGGCGTCTCAATGAAACGCACTCGACTTGGAAATGAAGCGGCGAAAGTAATGGAGAAAAGTAACTTTTGTGTTGGAAACTGTGCCAAAGGACGAGATTTATACATCAAGTTCGGTAGATTTTTGTGGAATCTTATTAAAAGAACCCCAGTGTTGCAGTGAGAACGAAGCATTTAAATAGGGTACTAATCATCCTTGTTAGTTGCTCCACATCCCTTTGCCCCATACGGTAGGGTCTTGACTACGGAACTGTGCATAGTAACTTTGCTCTGTCTCATCACTATAAGTTACGAGTTCGTAGCAGGTTCCATATGAAAGATCTGCATGTTTCTCAAATCAAATACCATGCATTAAAATAGTAATGATACTAATGTGCACAGTAAAGTCTGTATGTACTCGTATCATCATGTTTTATCGTCATCAAGTAAAAAAAGAACGGAATCATTGTGATCCGTTCGGAATTGCCGTTGTTTGATTGAGAGAATGAAACAATGTGTTGAGAGAATGAAACAATTTGTTGAGAGAATTAAACAATCCGCTAGTCAGTTGCATTCACATACTGAATACCGTAGGAGACTGTAATGAACAAATAATAATAATAATAGTAAAAACCTTACTATTAGGTTACAATTCCTCATTCAGGGCTATCCTTCTTAGTGTTAGTATAATCACTGCACGTACAGTCGATACAGGTAATACAGGTAACTTTCGTACCTAGGTCCTATAGATTACTCACCCTTGATATACTAAGCGTACTCGTAACTTACTCTCAAACCTTGTCGCAGCACTCATGAGTGGGCTGATCGTTTTGACAATGACACTTGTTGCAGTTGGAATGATTTTTTGATGTGTGCTTCGCATCTTATCTTCCATCCGACTTCCATGTACGAATTTTGATGAAACAATCAATATTTGACGTAGTAGCCCCGTTTCATCCGGAGTCGCAAGATTACGCTCTAACCAACATCCCAAATCGATCGAGGAGTAATTGTTACAAGCATGTCAACGGTGCGCCCACCATTTATTTCTCTCCTTCTGGTAGTTCTCCTTCTGCTTACCTCTATACGCGGAATCATGCATATCGTGTTATCACCCCAGAGCGATCGCTCAGAATCATAACAACCACCATAGCCATGCCATTGCTGTAGCCATACCCCAACAATTTAGTCCAGTACGACAGCACCGTTGGAAGCAAATGCATCGCTGCCGCCACAGCAGCTGGGCATCAGTTAACGGAAATATTCAAGGAACGGTGGATGAAACTGCACCATTCCATCCTCGCCATTCCAAAATGTAACAAATCCCTCCTCAGAATTTCTGCTTCGGTCGCCCTTGCAGCAGGTGGAATTGGAGTATTATCTCGCTACCAATTACCGGTATCAACGAGGCAAAGACTGAATAAGGGCATCTGGAAGAACGAAGGTGCCGAAGGTCAACGACGATGCGACACCACAAAACGATGGCGAACACAAAAATGTCGACGACAACTCTGAGGTGGAGGAATCTTCGATGTCCTCCGCTATGATTGCGACAATTGGTGTTTACAAGAACTTTATCAGTCCTCTCCTGCCACCCGCGTGTCGCTTTGTCCCTACTTGCTCTCAATATGGAGTACAGGCAATTAAAGAGTTCGGACCAACCAAAGGTGTCGTATTGACGTCGTGGAGGCTTTTGAGGTGCAGTCCTTTCGGCGGAAAGGGCTACGATCCACCGAAATGGCCACCAGTCTCATATACATATTCTTCATACTGATAATTTCTCGATTACGAGAACAAAGTGCAGAAAGCATGTCATTCCAAGATCACGCTAATATTTCGAAGTAAAAGGAAAAAGGAATAATGACAAAATAAAAGCTCCTTAAAAGAATTCTTAATTCTTCTGGTATTTTGGAAGAACCTGTCTTCAAGACGTGCTTGTAAATGCAACGTGGTTCAAATACGTTGTAACGACCATAACACCGCGATGTGAGTTGAGCGCGAAAACAAAACAGCATTCTGTATTCATTGCATATCCATCATGTTTGGTTCGTATCTCCGTCGTAGCAGATTCGAAAAGTGCGGTCAGACAGAAAAAAAGGGCATAGAGCGTTTCCGGTGTCACATAAGAAAGTTCAGGGAGGGAATCCTTATTCTTCCACTCGGCTTCTCCTTCGTGCCTTTCGCCGTATTGAGCTAAATCTTCTTGGCTTTTCTTCATCAAAATTTTCCATCTGCATCGGCATGTTCATTAGAAGTTCCAAACCTTCTAATGGAGTACTCTTGCCTTCCAGAATTCTTGCAATACCAAACAGAATAGGATATTTCAAGTCCAAACGATATCCCCTGCATTCTTTCTCGATCAACCGGACAACGGCTAGGGCAGTATCTACACCTTCTGCAACTTCACTTGTTGACGCCAAGATTTCTTCCATTGTTTCACCTTTTCCAAGACGATACCCAAATTTCCGGTTCCTGGACAGAGGTCCGAAACACGTACCAAATGTGTCCCCCACGCCTGAAAACAAAATCAATACAACACAGTTTAGTTCTGAACTATCTTCCGACATGGCACCGTAAAAAAGGCAATGACAGCACAAATATGCAGAATAGATTTGCCACCGAAATCCACAAAGCATATTTTTGCTGTTTTCTTTTTCATCATTATTTCTTACCGGACAAACCAGCTATTGTACTCGATTTTGCTCCAAAGGTAATACCCAAACGTCTCATTTCATTGCAACCCCTTGTCACCAATCCACTCATGGCATTAGTCCCAAGTCCAAGTCCCTCACACATGCCGGCACCAAGAGCAATGACATTTTTCACCGCTCCTCCAATTTCTACACCAATCACATCCGTGCTTGTAAAACATTTGAATCGACCATCACTAATCAGGGCTGCGAGATCCCGCGCCAAATCCAAATCTTCGGACGCAATTACTACGGCTGTGGCGCCAACACCTTCCACAATCTCACGTGCAAACGATGGGCCGCTTAGAAACGCCAAGGGTCGATCCTCTCCTAGTACGTCCCGGATGACGTCAGCCATGAAACCCATGCTGGTAGTTTCGATCCCTTTGCTGACACTCAAAATAGGAGTATGAACAGGAATGAATTCTTTTACGCTTTCCAAAAATTTCCGCGAGTATTGACAGGGGACAGCGTGTATTATGTAAGTTGCATCGGGGAGGCACTCGTTCGGATCTGCTGTCGCTCGAAGCCGAGAGGGAAGTTCGATGTCCTTCATGTAGCGCGGATGGCGGTGATCCCGATTGATAGCATTGGCGATTTCTTCGTCACGCACTAGAATCGTCGTGGGAAGTCCTTGCCGAGCACAAATCGTTCCCATGGCTAATCCGAAGTTGCCGCCTCCCATGACAGCAATTCGGACCGGATATGTTGGACTCAGAATAGAGGACGACATAGCTTTCAACGCTACACCACAGCTCTTTCTTCTACCACTGCTGCTCCACATGATGTTACTCGTCGGTGTTGACTCAATCCGTTCCTGCGAATTTTGAAAGTATGGATGCGATTGGTGTTGTCGCGTTTTGATGCCGTTGTCTATAATTGTGGAACGGGAGACATCAAATCCAGACACCAGGACCATTGAAATTGTGAAGAAAAACATGAAAATGGTTCTAGTCTTGGAAATTCTCCTGCGACCGTTCTGTAATGTAGAACATATCATTGTGCTTTTCTTTTGTTTGCTTTTCGCAACCTATGAGTTCCAAATAAGTTGGTTTTATATCTCCTTCGTAATGTTTGGATTAATGAGAAGACCGATCGACTTCAAATCGGAAAATGGAAAGATGATGAAGGCATAGACCTTTTGC
Organism: Pseudo-nitzschia pungens; assembly: GCA_037355855.1. NCBI lineage: Eukaryota > Bacillariophyta > Bacillariophyceae > Bacillariales > Bacillariaceae > Pseudo-nitzschia > Pseudo-nitzschia pungens. The sequence goes on from CM074758.1 coordinate 2,420,853, forward strand.
CGTCATGCAACATACAGATTCTCAGCCCTCTGCAATAAATCGGTATGAGAAACTACCTTAAAGCTGAACAACAAGCAGAGGGTTCCTACGGAGAGAGCTGACTCTGACCACCCCAACATGTATATGTTTGTGCTATTGAAGCCATCAACACTTGCTGGCATGCACTGAATTCATAGACTTCACAGACGGAACGCTGCTCATTTACCGTATCCATGGTGCGGTGTTATTCATCGACAAATAAATGACGTAGGCGTGCACGTGGAGGCCATTACTATCTTGACAATCTTTCCTTCTCATGATAAGGACTGAAAAAAGTCAGTCACGAACAAAAGCTAGAGAGCTTCTGTGATTGTCTGCGAAAGAACAACACCGACCTCAGAACTGCTACCGGTAATTACGTTCTCGTGCGTACTGAGGCTCGAATTTTCCTACGAAGTACAGTAACTTACTTTTTCTTCTACTTCGTAATTGCTGTACGAGCATTCAGTACGTACGACGTACGGGTATCGGATATGACGGCACACGTACTGGACTAAGGTTTATCTCTATTCTCCACTGTATGCCATGTGATAGGTACAGAACGAGTTCCAAACTTTAGAAAAGAACAATTCACCGCACGAACCAAAAAATACGAACTAAGCCTTAAGATTACGGTATTACTGTAAATAATACAGAAATTGGATACGAACTCTACAAGAAAAACTTCGTAATACGTACGTAAGGTTACTACGTACACTCGTACGACCTTTTTTATGGTGCGAACAGAAATCTCTCTCAATCATGAACAATCTCATCACTAATGAATGAATGCATATCAAGCAGAAATAAATAATAATGATACGATCGGAACAGTCCATCTTTTGAGACCCAATAGAATTTGACTGTGCTTTCACGATAACGGTACGGTACCGGTAAGCATGGGAAAAAAATTCTTTTGTTGATTTGTTGAGAGTAACATTACCAGATTACAAGTAAGATCTTACTTGTGCTTTGTTTTCTACTAGTAGGAAAGGTGGCCTTTCTCGCATCGGATACAACCATCAGCCACTGAGGTAGGACATATCAAGACTCGACCGATATCACAAAAAAGTTTTTCCAATAACAGAAACGATTTGAAACTAAATGCTGGTGGAAAAGATAGCTCAACACATCAAAATGACAAAGCCAATAATTCTCGGAATCGCCGGTGGCACCGGAGCTGGGAAGGTAATCATCAACAACGGGGGGTGTCTTCATTTCAAAGATATGCTGATGCGCTGGTTGGCTCAGATTGCATCGCCACTTTTCAATTCGCTCACTTGATAACATGGATATTTTTTATAGACAACGTTGTCGAGGGCAGTTTACAATGCTCTGGGAGGCGAAGCAAACTGCGTGTATTTGACGCACGACCACTACTACAGAGACCAGTCTCACAAAACGTTAGAGGAGCGGTCGAAGACCAACTTTGATCACCCAGATAGCCTCGAGACGGAACTGCTCGTCAAAAATTTGCGGGAACTCAAGGACGGGAAGATCGCAGTTCTTCCGACATATGATTTCAAAACCCACTCTCGCACACCCGTTACTACAATGGTGAGAATCAATGCAACCACTAACGTAATGAGTGCATCGAATCCGATGATGAACTTCGTTTGCAAGTTTCTTTAAGGAAATAACTGATTGCACTCACAAAATTTCCTGTCTGTCAATTAACAAAGGTCCACCCAAAGAAAGTCATCATCGTGGAAGGAATATTGATTTTTACCAACCAAGAGCTTTGCAAGGAAATTGATATGAAAGTGTTTGTGGTACGTTTTGGTGTAGAAACATCTAAACTGGTGTGAGTCACTTGTAAAACCAATATCTCTAACTGTTTTCGCTGATGTAAATTTACACCAGGATGCGGATAGTGACACGAGAGTTCTCAGACGAATACGGAGAGATACTGTCGAACGCGGAAGGACAACAGAGTCGTAAGTAAATACAGCTTTTTTGAGAGCCATAGGTGCGCACGACAGTCGGTCTTAGTTCTCATCTCTCTCGTTTGGTTTTCTTGTTGCTGATCAAAAAGAATCATCAAGCAATACGAATTACACGTGAAACCCATGCACTCTGAATGGGTGGAGCCGTCAAAGTCCAAGGCAGATGTGATTATCAATTCGGAGACGGGGACAAGCCAAAAGATTGCGATCGATATGCTTAGCAACCATCTTCGAGTTGCGGCCAATCTCGAAGTGTGATTGGATGAAAAACAGACTTGCTATAATTTCGCTACTTTCATTTTTGACTTTTGTGATCACCCAAATAAAAAAGCAAGTTATGTTGCAAATCAATCGACCGAGAAAGAAAGCTACAAAAATATAAATGCATTATGCTTATTGTTTCTGTTATAGTTTGAACTGTTCATTTCTTACAAATATTTTTTACAATATTTCTTGATGCTTTTCCCTTCTGGGTTGTTGGTGCATCTAAACATACGGCTGAAAAAAAGATGATATCTTCAATTCATGAAAGTCTGTTTCTCGTCGTCTCGTTTTGGAATTTCGCATTTGGACTTTGTTGAATTTGATAGTAATTACAGATAAAGCTGAAACCGATGCTTCGTTCGATATTAATGAAGCGCCTGAGATAATGCTTTCGGCAATCAATCCACATGAATTCATTTTCTCTTTTTCACAGACCTTTATCCACATATTCTACTGTTTTCCCCATGCCCTTGTTCGCTCTCTTCCGTCTAAAATATCGCATTTTTGACATGACTAAGTCAATGGTCCATTTTAGATTTAATACGCAGAAGATGGACTGCAGAACTGGCGGAAGTAAATCAATATTCCACAAAGTACCGAGCCGTTTTGACTCTTTCATGTATTGCTTGGTGAGGTGTAACAGCAGCAACGGATATAGGAAGACTCGGATGGAAAACCATGTAATATAAAAGCAGAGGCTGATGAGTTTGAGTCTGATCGAAACAAAACTCAGATCAATTATCCACGGTGGAAAGCCCTGCTTATTGAAGACTCTTCGGGCAATCAAGAACCAAGTGTTGATTTCCACACTCAAACACGCACCCATGCACCAACGACTTTGCGGGCGGTAGAAAGGAACCAACAAATAGATTAATGTGACAATGTGATGCTGAATTATCACAGCTGGAGACTTGACGCATTTTGGAACTATCAAGACCCAAAAAAAGTCGGTAACAAAGTAGGATACGGTGGCCCAAAAAAACAGATCGAACCATTCACCAGTCCATGCGTCGGCTAGGCGCTGTTTCTTTCCCAAGTTGAACAAGCGATCCCAGTTCCAATTCATCACATTCAAGACAACGATCGGAATCAATACAATCAGGTTGAAGAAATCGTGGGAATCTCTTGCCCAGTCATCTTCATAATTTGGAACACCGGGGAGTGCCAATCGTTTACCGACAATATTCTTCTCGACGTTGAAATGGTCTTCGATCAGGGACTTCCTCAATTTGGGTGGGGCCGAACGCGACCGCCGTTTCAGTGTCTTTCGAATGACCGCTATTGGACTCATCGGAAGACCCTTGTCTCGACGGGAAGGTGGCGTCGGCGACGATGGAGATGAAATGTTCTCATTGTCAGGATTCATTGTGAGATACACGTAGATTCCTTTCGAGCATCAATGTGTATTTCGCGAGTTTGGGCTGTCCTTTTTGGTCTAATATTCAGTCATAGAACACCATTGGTCGATAACTGCGCGGTCGTGATGTTTGATGTTTGTTTGTGTTCCGAGATTCGATTTTCGAGATTCTAAGCCTCTAGCATGCATCGCGTGAACAAAATACAGTATTCCGCAATTACGAAGTACTAAGTATTTCGTTAGATAAGGTTACCGGCAAGGTTCGTTCAAGTTGCAGTTCTCTAAGAAGGCATTCGGGCGACAAAAAATAAATCACATTTCAAATTTTCAAAAAAACAACTGATCCTTCTTTCGTTCTCAATGGTGCGCGTAAGGTGCGTGCATGCAGCAGGCAGGGTTTTTTTTTCGGTGACGGATTTTTTTTCTCTCGGAAGCCGATCGTGTTCCGTTGAACAACCGTGAGTGAAGTGTTAGTATTATTATTACTGTATTTTGAAAGAGTATGGAATTCAGATGCATTATCATTATTATTTTGAATACAGGTAGTTGCAGAGAATTGAATGCTTAAGACATGATCATCTTTTGACGGGATGTTATCGCTGAAACTAGACACTAGTACATTAGGGAAATTAAGACTCCAATAGACACGTAATGAAACGCTACCTTTGCAACAAAATGAATTCGTCACTATGAAAGCACATCTCTCTTTGTCAGACAGTGATTTGAAGTAAATACTATTGAATGAATGCGTTGGTGCAACAGAGGGTGCTTGTAGCATGTGGGTATTCAATTCAAGGAAAAAACATGCAAAATGATAGTGAAGTCTTACTTCTCTTACTATCTACAAGTATAGTTGTTGAAACGCGAGACTCGAAGAGATATAGAGGAATGAACGTTACCAAACTCACCAACTTCCAATATTTGTGCATCATCAACACCATCGCAACTAAGATTTGATGACTTCTACCGTTAAAACCCAAAACTTTGTACCGACATGGAGACCATATGGGTTTGCTGCAGTGCCTGTTTGACCAGCAACGAGTTCTTCCTGGTAAATTATTCGACCTAACACAAAGTCCGGACCTCCATTGATATTATCTGTATTTAGATATCGATGCGGACAGTTCGTGTGAAAAGCAAGATACGTTCTCTTACCACCAGATCCTCTTCCGGTTGGCATGAAAAGACCAACATCACCAACCTCAAAACTAGAATGACTAATCTTATCGCATTCCTTCTTCGGAATCTTTGCTTCCTCCTCTGCTTTTCGTTTCGTTTCAGCTAGCGCTTCGGCTACAGCTTCTTCGGCGGCAGCTGCCTTTGCCTTCGCGGTTTCTAACTCTTTCCTCAGAGCTTCTATTTCAACGTTTGCTGCATCCTTTGCCCGAGCTTCTTCAATATAAGCTTTCGGTGCTTTTCCACCCATCCTTTCCAGTGTTTGTCGAAGAATGGCATTTTCATATGCTAGAGTCTTCCGTTCTGCTTCTCCCTTTCCACCTACATGATCCATAATAGTATCCTCATTCCCCGAATTTTCGTCTGCGCTAACAATCAGCTGATCTCCTTGTTGGTTATTACCATGAGCAGGTCCACCTGCCGGATCGTTTGTCTCTACCACTGTATCCGTCGCTCCGCTGGATGATATCTTCTCATCCTGAACAATATTGTTGGTTTCGGCAGTCAGAGATGAAGCGCTGCTTACACCACCACCCCCAGCATCTGTAACTCCTCCCTGCATTGACACATCGGTATCTGTATCTTCTATGGCAAGGCCAATATCAGGTAGTGTGTCCAACTCCGCCAGTGCGGGCATTTGGGGCGTAAAAAGTGGTGGGGGTGTTGCAAGCGTAGGTACAAATATCTCGAAAAAGGGAGGCATTAAGTGTCGACCGGGTCCTCGGAGAAACTTTTCCCTCGCCTTGACTTCGTCAGCTCTCATGACGGCAAGTCGTTCCATCATTGCAGTGGAATTAGATGTTACAGCTTCACCATAGGCTCGTCGACGACGCAGCTCAGACAAGAAATCCCGGTAGGATGCAGTAAGTTCCGCCACGTGTTCCAGGTGAATCATGTTGTCGCATTGTTGGTTCAGTGCAGCCTTCAAGACATTGACGCTAGAAAGAAAACGCTGTATTGATGATTGCGCAACACTGACTTCTCGCAGTCGCACCTTCATACGCTTCATTGCTTCGGTTTTCGCACCTGATACCTTCGCCATCAGTTCTTGCATAGTTCTGTCGACTGCCTCCATATCCGGAACGATATCCTTGGCATCATTTGAAATTTGTCTGAGCGGCGTGAACGCCAATTGCACCTCCTCTTCCTTCCCCTCTTCCACCTCTGATCTAATCGCGTCCATAATAATCTTCAATACTTTGCCATGGTCGGCGGTTAACCTTTCAACCCGCTGTGCTTGTTGATCTCGTATGTCTTGGACAGCCCCCTGCACCTCGTCCGATAATTGTTGAATATGTTCTTCAGCCAACAAATCTCGCCGTGTGTCTTCTTCTCTGGAAGAATGTGTTCCCATCTTTCCAAATTCGGCATCAACTTCGGCAAAGAGCGTCAGCAATCGATCGTGCGAGGTTTTGCATTGTTGTGCCCAGGCACGTTCCCGTTCCACCGGGACCGTGTCTAGAAGTGATTCCATGATACGACCCGACCCACGTGCGATGGCTACAAGTGCAGGATGGAGGCGAATGTTCCCAAGGTTGGCCATTGTCGATTCAAATCGTTGCAGCAAGGATGCATGTGCAGCTGTTTTGGATTGAAACAACGAAGTGAATTCTGATCGTGTTCGAGCAGCTCCGTTGAAATGATCCGACAGATTCGACACAGCAGCGCGCAGTGCCCGGGCTATCACAGCCTGCTCTTGAACACATTGTTTGCAGGCTTGCAATCGTAAATCGGCAGCATCAGCCAACACTCGACCCTGGCAAAGGTAAAGCATAAATTGTCGCTCGTACGCAGATAATGCTTGGTGAAGTGGTTGCGACGCTATTGCGGACTGCGTCATGTCGAGAGGTGAGGAACCGTGAGGTTCCATCGGAACAATCACTTCCATTGGTTTGAGGATACATGGCGGTGGATCCGGTGCGTTTTCGGATAGTGCTCGTTTGGAAAAGAGGAACAATCGACGAGCACCGCTGCGTTCAGTTGTAGATAGAATATGTTGTTGTCGAGGAAAACCTTGCTGCTGCTGTCGTGTCTGGGATGTACTATCGCCAACGTCGTCTCTCGCATTCACTGCTGAAGTATTCCTTACTCTACCGTTCATGGCGTCCTCATCTTCCCTATCTCCAAGCCGCAACGAGTTCAGTATTTCCAAGGATTGCAAGGTGCTATCTCTGGGTACCTTGTAAGGCGGACCCAATAGAAGAATTTGATCAGAAGCTGGAACGGCCGCCGCCAAATGGTTTCTTATATTTGCAACTCTGCATCAAAGTTATTACCAAACAGTATTGTCGAAGACGCAAAAACAATACAGAATGAAAATAGTTGACAATTCGAGAGGTAGAAGAACAACAACATATTGCAGTGAGTGGTTCTGCTGTCATGTTTTTTTTCCTTTTCTGTATGGATTCAATCTGGCGAGCTTTTGCGCAGCTTAAAATGCTGAAACAAAACACAAATCAATTATTCCCCAGGTCGATGTAATAAAGTCAAACTCTGTTTCGCTTGACGTTGAGGCGCTGCTTGCAGTTATGAATTGACGATCTCTGAATCCATCGCAATGAATACAACAACGGTAGTCGTAGTAGTAAAACAGGTTTGACATGAACCAACCGAACAGGAAACAAAAATTTCAACAAACGACTTGCAGGAAGCACTTTACATTCTTCGACTGGGTCACGACAAACGGAGTGTAGCAATCAACGACTCAAACTCACGTTAATTCTGATGGGTGAAGAGCAATCCTATACGTGACACCTGTGCTTGCGGCAAGGACCCTGATTGTAATCGGTGTCGTTGTGGTAGAAGACGGTGTGGATTTGAGCGGAAAGGATGCCATCTTTGTCTATCCCATTGTTTGTTTCGTCGCCACGGTAAGGGTGTGATGAATAGTTACAAATATGAACTTTGCACCGGAATAACCGGCACTTCCTCTGCTTAGAATCTTGCTGTATCGTGATTGATATCTGTGTCCTGTGTCCCAGAAAAGTATTGATTCGGTGTTGTTCCTCCCTCGAAACATGGAGACAAAAACTCTACATACAGAATTGTACTAATAATAGGGTACGTTCAACGGTATCGTAAAGCGGAACAACCCGGAACAAGAACTCCGAAGGGCGTGTTTCAGTTGCAGTTTCTGTCTTGCGCTTGGTCGGTAAGATTACTGCTCGAGGATGCGTGCTTCGTGCTTTGACTTTCACTTTCGGAAAGGAATTTCCATTCAAAATTCACGATGTAAACAAGACTCATAAAATTTTGCAGTCACGAAACATATCCAATGTGCTGTAACTCAGGGGTCTCTATTATCACCCCTGCTGTAACGTCCCGTAACGCTCAGTAGCAGCTAAAAGCTGAAGGACGTACGTACGTACGCGTAACTAACGGTACGGTACAGACAACGACCCTTCACACTTAACGAAGGGGTCATTGTCTACACCAACGTACAGCAGGTACATTACTTACTAGAAAATGATATGTAAGGTTACCGTAAGGTAACCTTACTTACGATACTATGAAAACTATGAACATAGCGACTGACGATGGAACACTCTCTTCTCGTCGTAAACCGGCGATTTTTCAAGATTAGTTTGTACCAACACCGTAACTAATTTACGAAGTAACCTTACTTCGTACTCGTTACGCAAGACCAAGGACCAAGACTGGATTGACTGTTGACTAAGTTACAGAATACAGTAAGGTTATTGACCAATGGTAGTTGGTAAAGCTTATCCAATCATCCCCATGCAAGAGCGGTTTTCGGGTTTCGGACGGAGGCAACAAAAAGCGGTGGGGAATTGAAACCTATCGCTGTATTCGAAATACCTGAGGAGTGCACAATACAACAAAGATGAATGATCAGGAGCTGCAATCCCTTCCGGCCGCAAAATCTGCAATTGCCGCACCTCCTGACGATAGATTTCTGCGAGTTCCTTGCTATTGCGAAGAAAACGTCTGGCGTCTTGCATACCGAAAACTTGGTGGGCGGCACCAGCCTGATCCTCAAACAACAAATGAATTGTTCCTATTTTGTGGCATTTGTTTCGAATCCGAGAAAATGCGTTCCCATGTTTGAACAGCTCGGAGCGAAAAACAGAGAGACCCCGGTCTTTTGGGACTATCACGTCATATTGATCATGTGCCGAGTAGAAGATTCGGGAAAGCCGAGTGCATTTGTTCTCGACATCGATAGCCACCTACCCTACCCTTGTTGTTTGGAGAATTATATGGATGTTGTATTTCCTAACCACACAGAGTGGAAGGAAGAATATCAACCATATTTCCGGTAAGTCGATGTCGTACATATCGCGATTGAAAGTTAAGGGAATCAAAAAAGTTGGTCTAGTCGTGAAAACTCTAAAAGATGTGGTTTCGTCCCGTATTCAAAGTGTGATCGATGCCGCAGTGTATTTACGCAATTTTTCGAGCGATCGATCACATATGTTCAATCGCGAAACGAACACTTGGAATGCTAGACCACCACAGTATGATTGCATCTTACCGTCCGGAGTGAAAGATGAGATCAGGTCGAACAGCAGCAAAGACCCATGTACCATCACCACACTGCAAAGGTACATGACAATCGCCGCAGAAGATACCGATGACCCTCTGCTACAACAGAAAAGTGAGCATGATCCATTCGGTCGCGTGTATTCATTAACACAACTTTTACAACGATTTCGGAATCAACAACTGATACGAAGTTGCCGCAGTAAATGAACACAACAAAGGGATATCAAACGCCGAAAACCATTCCCCTTTTAAGGATTAAGGACGTGCGAAACGAGAAGTATCGATGTCAGGCCTTGCAGATCCATATGACAGAATCGGATAAAAGTGTGGTGAAGACTTTCTGGACATTAGAGCGGAACCGTATTCACTTTTCGTTGATTGATTTGAAAGACGAGGCATAGTGAGACAGCTGATGGGGATTGAAGCTATCCACTTCTCTTCAATGCCGAGATGATGACAGAATTCGAATTGCGGCCTCGTTGATATACAGCAAATCTGGCTTTGGAAACGGTGATGATGACACGACGTTTCGATGACATTGGGCGACATTAAATTATACCACAATTTTTTGTTTCATGTTCACACCATAACTATTAGGTACTTCGTACACTATTGATAATAGAATAAGGATAGCATAATTAGTGTTCTTGTCATACACGTAGAATACGATTTATCCGATGATTGTATTGTAGCGCTGATGCAAACGAAGCGATTTCAACGCTATTCGGGGTTTGATTCTGCACGTGAGGTAATAAGGTGTTTAAGGTATGATCCAAGCTTCCAAAATTAGGTAATACGACCTATGATATCTGAAACTAATGCAATTCAGGAACAGGGCGAACACATTACTTTGCTTGCAGTTTCGACATGAGTTTGTTGTTGACAGTTTGCCACCTTTTAACCTCTGAATCTTTTGTTTGGAGCTGATTTTGTAGCTGTTTGATTTCTTCCCGCAAGGATGCAATTGTTTTGGTATCGTCTAACTGATCTTCTGTGATCAACTGATTCTTATTTGTCCTAGCTCGTAGTAAAGGACGGGCTTCCCAGTACGACAGGTTTTCTCTTGTTCGATTCCGTTTAAGAAATGGAACGCGGATTGTACCAGCGGCTATCGATGGAACGGTGGCATTAGAGTTGATTGTGTCGTTTGCATCAATCGAATATTTTTGAAGAGGAGTCACAAGAGCTGAGAGATTCGCTGAATTCTTGCTGTTTCCAGTGGGTGATTGAAACATTCCCGAAGATTGCGATATACGAGGTTGTGGGATGACCCGTATTGAAGTTACGGGGTGGATAATTGACGTGTTTTTTCCATCAGCGTTATTGGCGTTAGCGCTCGCGAAGGACCAAGGCTGAATGACACTCAAGCAAGTTCGAGATTCCATTTCCCATATTCGGATCTGCCCAAAACTATCCCCACTGATCATTTTTTGTGGCTCCGAATCCGTCAACAATGCGATTGACGTAACAGCGTGGTCGTGTCCAATCCAATCTGTTTGATATCCTTGTCCCTGGTTACTATCACCATTCGACTTGTTGTTTTCGGGATTTTTCTTACCGAACACTTTTTCTTGTATTGTCCAATTTTGACTGGATACTGCATTCAATTGCTCTTGACGCCTTCTTTTGTTCGCAAAAATGGCACCCAGCTTTTCTGTTTGGTGCATGGCATAAGCATTTAAATCGACTGAAAATATTGTCCCTTGCGTCGAACCTGCAAAGAGCCTACCATCATAATGTTCCAAACACCGGATACCATGAGGAAACTGTATGTTGACTAGAACTTGCTCTGAAAATAATTCCACAACCACGACTTGTCCGTCCTCTGCTGAGGAGGCGATCCTTCCTCCAGAAACTTGGATCACGCTTGTGACGGGAAAATGATGTACGGAGAACGTATGGATTGGTGGAACATTGCGTTGCTTTGAGTTCTTCGTAGAATTTGAAGCAACGTCTACAAGATTCATCAATGAAAAAACGTGTACCATACCATCAGCACCACCCGTCACCAAATAACGGCCGCAATCGCTCCAAGCGAGACTCGTACAAGATCTGTAGTGCGCCTTCACCGTTCTCAGAAGTTCACCTCCCATCGAAGACCATACATAACAGAATCCTGAAGAACCACCCCCTGCAATATAGTATCCGCATGGCGAAATTGACAATCCTGCACTCATATCCGTTTCGGGAAGACGACATTTCCAGTGCATGATTGGTGGTGATGAAGATGATCGAATCGATACCAGCATTGCGTAGTTATCACCTTTCTTGACGGAATTACCCCCATACACAATAACAGGTTGCGTATTGTCCCTGCCACTTCCAAGATCGTTCGCCTTGGTAAAATCTGGTGGGAAAGATGATAAGGAAGATATTCCCATTCCAGCCCTACCCGATAGATCGGCGCTCGATCGCAGGGATGACAAGATGTTTCCGTTGGGGTCGAAGAGCGTTAAGGAGCCGCCGCCGCCACCTGGCGTAACGCTTGACGACGGTTTCATTGTTGTTGCACTTACAATGTATCTCATTGTAGATCAGCAGAATTTTGATTAAGTTGTCGCAGAGCAGTGAGTTCACATAAAGATCAATCGTCAATATGGCTAATAATTATCAATCACCATGCATAGCAACTTTGTGGTTTACTATCAATAAGTTCTCTACTTTCTAGCTTCTACCCTCCAATGGGGCCCAGGAAAGGCAAAAGCGATTTGTCGACTGCTTTCAGATTTTCAATCAAATGCAGAAAATGGAAAACCCAAAAATATTTTTTTTTTTCGTGGTTGTCAATCAAAAACGGGATGGCATTATTATTTGATTCGTTCGACTGATGATCACACATCATGTGTTGGTTGTAATGGTAATCTTACGTACTTGTACGAGCACTGTACTCGTACGTACGGGTCGGCAATTTGCTGATAGCACGTACGTTCGTACCGTACATTTGTACGTACCGTAATATCAAAATTGAAGCTGAAGCACACTCAACACCTAAAAAATTCAAAAAATTACTACGTAGTACGAAGTAGTTACTTCGTTAGATCTTACCTTACTTCATAATGAACTACGAAGTTCGTACGAAGTAAGATTACGTGAGATCTTACTTCGTAACCTTACTTCGTAATACCTCACGAATAACAACGGTAAGGTTACAGTAAGTTATTTTCGTACTTCGTAGGAAGGACGACGCTGTTGCGACGTGAAGTTACAAATACAGTAAGATTACAAAATGTCGTAAGATCTTCTATCGTAACTTACGTACTTATTGCAACGAAGTTTTTTCACGTAAACTGCAGTGCCATCTTTCGGGAGGTCTGCACGTGCGAGCACGCAGAAAAGAAATGATACACACCATCCACTTACTTAGCAAGAAAAATGTTGAAGGAGGTTATTGTTTGATAGTCCGTTGAAATAATTAACATATTCAACGGAAAACGGATCTCTGTAACAGTAGCAACCATTTTGAGATACTTCCACTATCTTCAATTTAAGAACAACTCGTTTTTTTCAACCGTCTCATGTTGCCCACATGAAGACACCTAAATCTGTTTAGTTTCAGAATAACGGTCGGTTTTGGTGCGCTCTTTCAGATTTTGTATCGGGAGGGTACGAACCGGTAGAAGATCTTCTCTTCTCAATCAAAAGTTTTGGGCCTGTTCTTCAAAACAAGCAGCACGCCATCATTTTATTATTTCTGGTAAGGATGGGCGACTCTCGGGATGAAGAATAACAACATCCAAGAAAGGAAGAAAAGTTATCGAGAAGATGAATGGTTGCAATGACACATCCTACGTAGGCGGGGGATCTTCGGTTCAAGACAGGAAAAACTTCTTTGAAAATCGTATCAACGAACAGAAGCAACGAGAGAATTCTGTGCAATCACCGTCGATGTCAAGTTGCACACCTCCGACCGCGTTTTCAACTGTTGTAGCATCGAAAGGCCAAGGTTTCCTCGAAGAAAGAACAGATTCCGAAAGTTTGTTTCATAACATCAGTGACAGGACAGAACCCGATCCATCCTTTGGAACTTTCGGCACTTTCATTACCAAGTCTGGCTCTGATTCGGAGTCAGATATAGATCCTTCTGTTTTATTGGAGCAAGAGTCTTTATATTATGCATCGAAAGAAAATGCAGAGAACCGAGCGACTAACATTTGGGATTGGAATGAAAAAGGTAGTAATATCCCCGTAGTGAGGAACACCGTTTGCGAAAGCGACTCGTACATAGAGAAATCCAGAAGTCTCGACGACAAGCTTGTTCCATTCCTCGATGACGAGAAGCAAGATGAGCAAAAACTCTTGCAAGCTTTCAAAAGAATGGATCCGAAAGATGCTTTCGACGATATGAACGATTTCAACCATATGGATGATTTCGACATTATGAACGATTTTGAGAAATTCGACGACTGGCCAGCTTCTAATGAAATGTTCGCTGACTCCGAGGAGAACCAGGAGAAGGCGGAACCAGAAAATGGAATACAAAGCGAAGTTGAAGAGAACTCCGAAGATACCCTCAAAAGTGACGGCGACACTGTGAAAAGTATTGCAGATCGAACAAAAATCAAAATTTTTGTAACTAGAAAAGGAACTGAAGACGCATATTCAGCTGAAATCGCGCCTGCGCTCAACAACGATGAAGCTGAGGTAGTTGATCCATTTGTGTCGACAGAAAATGTGAGCATTGATGAAATGATTACAGAATTTCAACAGGCGTCTTCGCAACTGTCTGAAGAATTTTACAATGATTCTGGTGTCATAAATTCACTTTCGGATGGACATCTAGATACCAGCTCGAACCGAGTCAATAACCGTGTCCATGTTGTTCCCATCAACGACGACCCCTGCCAAGACAAAGACGAAATAGTCCCATGTGACTCGCTTCTG